>CM046310.1:22072611-22708170 GCA_025267735.1 Mactra quadrangularis | reverse complement strand
GGTTACTGGCTCGGGTCCAACCCAGAACGCCGACCCGGCGACCTGGGTGTCGAACCGACCCGGCTAGGACCGGTTTTGGGGCGAGTTACGTGCCCTTGTCTCCGCTCCGTAGACTCTCTATATGTACTATATGTACATGCACGTAGCTAAAAAATAGGTAAACAATGGTGTCCTAGTTCCGGTTTCTGGCTCGGGTCCAACCCAGAACGCCGACCCGGCGACCTGGGTGTCGAACCGACCCGGCTAGGACCGGTTTTGGGGCGAGTTACGTGCCCTTGTCTCCGCTCCGTAGACTCTCTATATGTACTATATGTACATGCACGTAGCAAAAAAATAGGTAAACAATGGTGACCTAGTTCCGGTTTCTGGCTCGGGTCCAACCCAGAACGCCGACCCGGCGACCTGGGTGTCGAACCGACCCGGCTAGGACCGGTTTTGGGGCGAGTTACGTGCCCTTGTCTCCGCTCCGTAGACTCTCTATATGTACTATATGTACATGTACGTAGCAAAAAAATAGGTAAACAATGGTGACCTAGTTCCGGTTTCTGGCTCGGGTCCAACCCAGAACGCCGACCCGGCGACCTGGGTGTCGAACCGACCCGGCTAGGACCGGTTTTGGGGCGAGTTACGTGCCCTTGTCTCCGCTCCGTAGACTTTCTATATGTACTATATGTACATGCACGTAGCAAAAAAATTGGTAAACAATGGTGACCTAGTTCCGGTTTCTGGCTCGGGTCCAACCCAGAACGCCGACCCGGCGACCTGGGTGTCGAACCGACCCGGCTAGGACCGGTTTTGGGGCGAGTTACGTGCCCTTGTCTCCGCTCCGTAGACTCTCTATATGTACTATATGTACATGCACGTAGCAAAAAAATAGGTAAACAATGGTGACCTAGTTCCGGTTTCTGGCTCGGGTCCAACCCAGAACGCCGACCCGGTGACCTTGGTGTCGAACCGACCCGGCTAGGACCGGTTTTGGGGCGAGTTACGTGCCCTTGTCTACGCTCCGTAGACTCTCTATATGTACTATATGTACATGCACGTAGCAAAAAAAATAGGTAAACAATGGTGACCTAGTTCCGGTTTCTGGCTCGGGTCCAACCCAGAACGCCGACCCGGCGACCTGGGTGTCGAACCGACCCGGCTAGGACCGGTTTTGGGGCGAGTTACGTGCCCTTGTCTCCGCTCCGTAGACTCTCTATATGTACTATATGTACCTGCACGTAGCAAAAAAATAGGTAAACAATGGTGACCTAGTTCCGGTTTCTGGCTCGGGTCCAACCCAGAACGCCGACCCGGCGACCTTGGTGTCGAACCGACCCGGCTAGGACCGGTTTTGGGGCGAGTTACGTGCCCTTGTCTCCGCTCCGTAGACTCTCTATATGTACTATATGTACATGCACGTAGCAAAAAAATAGGTATACAATGGTGAAGTAGTTCCGGTTTCTGGCTCGGGTCCAACCCAGAACGCCGACCCGGCGACCTGGGTGTCGAACCGACCCGGCTAGGACCGGTTTTGGGGCGAGTTACGTGCCCTTGTCTCCGCTCCGTAGACTCTCTATATGTACTATATGTACATGCACGTAGCAAAAAAATAGGTAAACAATGGTGACCTAGTTCCGGTTTCTGGCTCGGGTCCAACCCAGAACGCCGACCCAGCGACCTGGGTGTCGAACCGACCCGGCTAGGACCGGTTTTGGGGCGAGTTACGTGCCCTTGTCTCCGCTCCGTAGACTCTCTATATGTACTATATGTACATGCACGTAGCAAAAAAATAGGTAAACATGGTGACCTAGTTCCGGTTTCTGGCTCGGGTGCAAAACCCAGAACGCCGACCCGGCGACCTTGGTGTCGAACCGACCCGGCTAGGACCGGTTTTGGGGCGAGTTACGTGCCCTTGTCTCCGCTCCGTAGACTCTCTATATGTACTATATGTACATGCACGTAGCAAAAAAATAGGTAAACAATGGTGACCTAGTTCCGGTTTCTGGCTCGGGTCCAACCCAGAACGCCGACCCGGCGACCTGGGTGTCGAACCGACCCGGCTAGGACCAGTTTTGGGGCGAGTTACGTGCCCTTGTCTCCGCTCCGTAGACTCTCTATATGTACTATATGTACATGCACGTAGCAAAAAAATAGGTAAACAATGGTGACCTAGTTCCGGTTTCTGGCTCGGGTCCAACCCAGAACGCCGACCCGGCGACCTGGGTGTCGAACCGACCCGGCTAGGACCGGTTTTGGGGCGAGTTACGTGCCCTTGTCTCCGCTCCGTAGACTCTCTATATGTACTATATGTACATGCACGTAGCAAAAAAATAGGTAAACAATGGTGACCTAGTTCCGGTTTCTGGCTCGGGTCCAACCCAGAACGCCGACCCGGCGACCCGGGTGTCGAACCGACCCGGCTAGGACCGGTTTTGGGGCGAGTTACGTGCCCTTGTCTCCGCTTCGTAGACTCTCTATATGTACTATATGTACATGCACGTAGCAAAAAAATAGGTAAACAATGGTGACCTAGTTCCGGTTTCTGGCTCGGGTCCAACCCAGAACGCCGACCCGGCCACCTGGGTGTCGAACCGACCCGGCTAGGACCGGTTTTGGGGCGAGTTACGTGCCCTTGTCTCCGCTCCGTAGACTCTCTATATGTACTATTCGTACATGCACGTAGCAAAAAAATAGGTAAACAATGGTGACCTAGTTCCGGTTTCTGGCTCGGGTCCAACCCAGAACGCCGACCCGGCGACCTGGGTGTCGAACCGACCCGGCTAGGACCGGTTTTGGGGCGAGTTACGTGCCCTTGTCTCCGCTCCGTAGACTCTCTATATGTACTATATGTACATGCACGTAGCAAAAAAATAGGTAAACAATGGTGACCTAGTTCCGGTTTCTGGCTCGGGTCCAACCCAGAACGCCGACCCGGCGACCTGGGTGTCGAACCGACCCGGCTAGGACCGGTTTTGGGGCGAGTTACGTGCCCTTGTCTCCGCTCCGTAGACTCTCTATATGTACTATATGTACATGCACGTAGCAAAAAAATAGGTAAACAATGGTGACCTAGTTCCGGTTTCTGGCTCGGGTCCAACCCAGAACGCCGACCCGGCGACCTGGGTGTCGAACCGACCCGGCTAGGACCGGTTTTGGGGCGAGTTACGTGCCCTTGTCTCCGCTCCGTAGACTCTCTATATGTACTATATGTACATGCACGTAGCAAAAAAATAGGTAAACAATGGTGACCTAGTTCCGGTTTCTGGCTCGGGTCCAACCCAGAACGCCGACCCGGCGACCTGGGTGTCGAACCGACCCGGCAAGGACCGGTTTTGGGGCGAGTTACGTGCCCTTGTCTCCGCTCCGTAGACTCTCTATATGTAATATATGTACATGCACGTAGCAAAAAAAAAGGTAAACAATGGTGACCTAGTTCCGGTTTCTGGCTCGGGTCCAACCCAGAACGCCGACCCGGCGACCTGGGTGTCGAACCGACCCGGCTAGGACCGGTTTTGGGGCGAGTTACGTGCCCTTGTCTCCGCTCCGTAGACTCTCTATGTGACGCCCCACGGAAAAACCAGGCCAATGGCGAAAAAATCACAAATTTAGATTTTAACATTTTCTGAAACTATATATTTTCAAACATAAGTTGTGAAAATTTCACACGATTTTGACCAGTGGTTAAAAAGTTACAGGGTTCGTAAGAAAGTATGATGCACGAAAATATTTTAGGGCAACCGGGACGAAATTTCATCAGTTTTTATGTATACTACGGATATATTCTACAACAAAAAACAAGACATCTTAGATGTGAATTCCCCTTTAATCAATATTTACATAGTATCTTAAGACATAATAACAAAAAAGTATATCATTCAACTACACTAAGTTCACAATGTTTCCATGGCAACCATTTATTAGTGGTTTATAGCACTATTTATGTGAAATTTGAATTATTTGTTGTGAAATTCAATGTCACTACTGCATATAACAGGATAGAGTGTATTGGAAATAATTAAGTACAATTGGACACAATCATTTTATCAAAATGATAATGATAGGACATAAATTGTCTGTGTTCTAAAGAAACCACTATGTATATATGGTAAACAAGTCAGAATAGAGAGGACAGGTTGTTGCTGTTTTTTGTCATGCTCATAGAACTTTTAGTAAATCTTAGAACGCTTCACATAACTGCTATGTAAATTTATTCAATTATCAAATTAAACATGTTCACATATCTACCCATCATTATTTTTCAGAACAAAAACGTTACCATAGCAACCATACCAGACATATTTAGCTAGGCCAAAATAGTTTTTTCATCAAGAAATGTGAACTTTTGTGATTTTTTAAACAATAAATTACAACAAATAAACTTAAATCAAGTTAAAATTTGAAATGTATCAACTTAAAGCAGTTAGAATGCACATGATCATTTTAACATGCTTTAAGTGGATAAGTTTCAAGCTTTGGAAGATTGGAATGAACAGAATGGTGTATAATTTTTGCAGTCAAAATTAGTGTAGCTGTAGCAATACATGTACATTTCTTGAAAAGCATTGCAACTAGGATAATTCACATGATAATTTGAAATGTTGTTTTTCCATTACTACACGTAGATGTGTATACATAAAATGTTAATGGGTATGCGCATGCTATATCAAATATCAGTGTACTACCTATGTCTACACGTTTGATTGTTGACTGAGCATAAAATTATGTTTTTAAACATTGCCTTAAGATAGAATAATTAGAACAAAATGTATATTTTCAATATTTATTATGTTGTTTGTTTCATATTCCATTCATTTAGATATCAATTGATATTCATTTAATATTATCTAATTTTTATGAAAGTCAAATATTATGCATTGCAATACTGTTTTGTAAATGATTTTTGTATCATCTCTCATGGTGGTGAATGTGACATTGAGTAAATTTCTTCTTCATTTAACACATGCTGAAGTTAGCTATTCTGGTGCTTGTGTTCACATCACAGCATGGTTTAAGGCTGTACTCAACTAGGTATATCACCTCTATCTGTAAAAAAAATAAAATAATTATCAACAGTTTGACGCAAAAAGGATAATGCACATCAATCACTAAATCAGTCATAAGAAATACAACTGCATCAATGTATTGGCTCTTCTGTGTGTGTATTGTAGAACTTATGAATCTGAGTGGTCATACAAATATGCAAAGTTTGAATAATTTTAAATGACCTGTGAATGATATTACACATTTGTATACACATGAATGATTAGATAGGAACCAAAATATATAGAAGGCCTATGTAAAATATTAATAACTTACTATGTCCTAACAGCAGTAATTTTTCTTTATTTCAACAGGAAGTTTTGAAAGACATTAAGCATACCAACAGAACTAATTAGAAACAAAAATCATAAGCCATAACATGTACTGAGTACCCTCATTATCAAAGTATATTTTTTTTTATAATAACAGCACTATATCCATTGTCTTCTTACTTTCCTCAGTGAAGAGTAAGTGAAGAGTAAACATTTAAGCACTCATTATGACATTAAACTACAAATAGATCTGTCAAATTAAGATACCTTTGTAAAACAATCGGTTAATTATATTTAATAATTAACCTTTTCTCATTTGCCAGAAAAATACATGAAACTTATACCTACCCTATTACTACTGAAACATGACTGGTAGACCTATGGTCAAAACACTGCTGAAGTAAGTCCCAATAGTTTTGTAACGTCTTTTTAAAGTATCAAGTTGTTGTGCTTCTCCTGAGCAAAAGAAAAAAGAAAAATCAAAATGCATTGATATTGTCTTTAGGGAAAATACCACCCATTCAGAAAATTTAAGTTTAAAAACCATATAGAAAAATAAAGTTGGGGGGAGTGTGGTGGGCGGAATGTAGTGGGAGGAGCGATGTGGGCGGAGCTTAAAAACGAAATACGATTATGTCATTAAAAATTAATGATATATCATAGCAAACTAATTAATTCTTGAAGATTTGGATTTTAAACATTCGTATAATCTTAATTTTCATTGAAATAAGATTGCCTCTTGATCGACCTAAAAAAATGACAGTCCCCAACTGACAGACGTGATCAATGCCCTTACAGAAAAATTCTGTACAATGTGAACACCTAATGTGAACTATAAGTGAACAATATGTGAACATTCGGCGAACAAACCAATGCTCTGTAGAAATTGTTCGCGGATAGTTCACATTATGTTCACTTTTCACATGCAAATTAGGTTTGCCGCGAACACTAAGTGAACATTCGGCGAACAAAAAATGTGAACATTGGGCGAACAACAAGATGTGAACTATTCGCGAACAATAAATGTGAACATTCCGCGAACATCAAAATGTGAACATTCCGCGAACATCAAAATGTGAACATTCCGCGAACATCAAAATGTGAACATTCCGCGAACATCAAAATGTGAATATTCCGCGAACAATAATTGTGAACATTCCGCGAACATCAAAATGTGAACATTCCGCGAACATCAAAATGTGAACATTCCGCGAACAACAAAATGTGAACTATTCGCGAACAATAAATGTGAATATTCCGCGAACAATAATTGTGAACATTCCGCGAACACCAAATTGTGAACTATTTGTGAACAATAAATGTGAACATTCCGCGAACAGCAAAATGTTAATATTCCGCAAATTATTAATGTGAAAATTCTATGAATAATAAAAGTGAACAAAAAAGTTTAACTTTGTGCGACAATCCTTAATATGTTTTATTGTAAAATAATGTTAACAATAGGCAAACAAAAATGCTAACAAGATGAATACTTTAAATGTAAAAGTGAGATTATGTTGACTCAGCAAATTTGGATAGTAAATATTTAAATCAGCATGGGTTAAAATAAACTTAATGAAAGCTTAGTTCTAAAATTAAGCTTGAACATATAAGAAAATAATGAATAAAATTTAATGAATAAGCATAAAGAATATGCTCCTAACATCTATATGAAAGTCTTCAGATCTACTTCACTTGAAAATTCTTAAATTTTACAGAGATGTCACTACTTTAGCACCACTAAAGTACACTGATACAAATGTCTGTTGTAAATAAAATGTCTGAGTCTTTGCAAATTTCCTTGTATTGTAACACTACAAATAAGCTAGGTGTAACTGTCCTTATTTATATAATCCAGATGACTTGATAAAATCTTGCTTTTACACAAATCACTTCTAGCAGATGCACATGTATATGTTGCGGTTCTCATTGATGAATCCTGCATAAAATAAAACAATGACTCTGAATTAATTTGTGGAAATGATAATATTGTTCATGTACAAAGTGTACTAAGTGTGTAAAACTCAAATTTACTTGTTACATATTAATGTCATGAAATTATACAACAGGAATCGTGCCATTTAATTCTCTTGGTGAAGATAAATAAATACAAGAAAATTTCACCTCACATCCCTAGGTCATGTTATACTGATAAGCCTTTTAGACTTGCTACAGAAATTGAAATTATTTTTCTACAATACAATCTGGTACTCTAATAACATGTATGTACATCTAAGCATTGTTTCAATTTGTAATTTGCAAAAACAGGATATATTGAGTATTACAGATTAAGTATAATATATTAGACCATTTACCTTTCTAGGTGATGATTCATCTCTTTAAGTCTTCATGAAACATTTTGATGAAAATTTAATTTATTAGCTGATAAATCCATTTCTGAAAAAAAAAACGGTAAGAACAAAACAATAAGTATAATTGTACAACACTACATTTTTATAATATTATTATAAACTATGCTCCAAATACATTTAGCTTGACAGTTAAATGTATGCATTCAGAGCAATATAAGACAAAAACACATTATATACAAGTACATATGTATATCATAAGAAAACAAAAGGCAGATGATACTTCAATACTTAATGATAAACATGTAAAGTGATGTACAAAATGCAATAAAATCTTTAAAGGAGAGAAGTATAAAAACAAATTACTCACCACAATATAGAATTCTATGTCCCTAAGTTCCACTTCATGCAATTTCAGAACATAAATTAAATCCTTGTCTTTCCGCTTAAATGTTTTCTCAATGAAACAGATGCCATGATAATTAACTAATGGACCATTCCATCTTTTCCATTATTCCTATTTTTAAATTCTGACTACTATGTATCATTTTATAATTAACAAAATATCGTTTCTCCACTCTTATTCCTATTTCATGAACTTGGTTTAAAAATTGCGCCAAAACTTTGAGGTAGGATTGGTTTATCAGCACTAAAATACCATCTGCTGAATGTTCATTCTCTACTGACCACAAGTTCTCACAGTATATTGATAGTAAATTTAGACTAGCTGTATAGCCTAAAATGTCTAACATTGAATTTATGAATGTTACAATTATTCAAAGAGGTGATTAATCCAGATCTTATTTATTAAACATTTCGTGCAAATATGTGTCATTTTAAAGCAAACTTTTGTGCCAAATCATACTGTCAGATTTGTTTTATTTACTGTTCCCAATAAAAACATAGTTGTAAACTATAGTTTTGATGTCATATATTGTGTTTGCATAAGAATAATTGTATAATATTTCCAACTTATATTATATTTTAAAACAAGTGTGTTGTTTGTATCATTCTGAGTATTTTGATACCCATTACAAGGGGTGTACGCAGAATATACCTGGACCAGGCATAATTTGTAATATTTTCAAACCTTTTGGACTTAGACAGTTTAAATCAGAAATCTAAAAATATGTTCAAAAAATTACAAGTATTTGAAGTGAATATTCGGCGAACAAAATGAAGATATCAAATTTTATAAGTATTAAATGTGAACATAATGTGAAGTGTTTGGATTTACAAGCGTTAGATGTGAATATTATGTGAACATTTTGTTTAATGTGAACTATAAGTGAAGCTATTCACTTTATATTCACAATAAGACAAAATAATTGTGAATATAGGGTGAACAATAAATGTGAACAACTGTATTCACATTATATTCACTTATAGTTCACATTATATTCACTTCTTTTAGCATTTTCTGTAAGGGTGTCCAGCAGCATTTCACATCGGCATAGAAACCATGAATAAAACACGATTGTTGTTCTATTCACGACATAAATTTACAAACAAAGTTGATGTTTCTGTTCTCATAAATCTTAGTGACTAAGTAATTCAGCGATGAACATATTACATTCCAAATAGATAGCTTTTGACAGTAAACAAATTGCAGACGAAAAATGTTACTTTCGATTTCGCCCTGTAAAAGTTTTCAACAAATGCTGTTTGTTTTCGAATTTTTACCGTTTTCTTCAATTAAATCGTCGCCAAAACGTGAAAACATTTTTAAACGTTTATATGATCAAAATCGTATAGCCTACAAGTCGGATAATTGGGCCAAATTTACAGAAAATACAACTCACCTTGCTTGACAAGAATCAAGATGTCGTCCATTTTCGCTACTTCGTCTTTGTGGTTAAAGGACACTAAATTAAAAATACTGTCGTGACAGTTATTCCCCTTACCATTTAAATATTTGGGAATGTTCGATCTAAGATTTTGCCGAGTTTTAATGAGAAGAATGCACATTTTATATAAGAAAACGAGTTGAATTTTCGAGATTAGTTTTTGAAATCAAAATTTCACGTGGTGTTTGAAAAACACGTTTTTTAACGTTACGTCATTTGCGCAATTGGCCTGGTTTTCGCAGCCGACGTCACCTATATGTACTATATGTACATGCACGTAGCAAAAAAATAGGTAAACAATGGTGACCTAGTTCCTGTTTCTGGCTCGGGTCCAACCCAGAACGCCGACCCGGCGACCTGGATGTCGAACCGACCCGGCTAGGACCGGTTTTGGGGCGAGTTACGTGCCCTTGTCTCCGCTCCGTAGACTCTCTATATGTACTATATGTACATGCACGTAGCAAAAAAATAGGTAAACAATGGTGACCTAGTTCCGGTTTCTGGCTCGGGTCCAACCCAGAACGCCGACCCGGCGACCTGGGTGTCGAACCGACCCGGCTAGGACCGGTTTTGGGGCGAGTTACGTGCCCTTGTCTCCGCTCCGTAGACTCTCTATATGTACTATATGTACATGCACGTAGCAAAAAAATAGGTAAACAATGGTGACCTAGTTCCGGTTTCTGGCTCGGGTCCAACCCAGAACGCCGACCCGGCGACCTGGGTGTCGAACCGACCCGGCTAGGACCGGTTTTGGGGCGAGTTACGTGCCCTTGTCTCCGCTCCGTAGACTCTCTATATGTACTATATGTACATTCACGTAGCAAAAAAATAGGTAAACAATGGTGACCTAGTTCCGGTTTCTGGCTCGGGTCCAACCCAGAACGCCGACCCGGCGACCTGGGTGTCGAACCGACCCGGCTAGGACCGGTTTTGGGGCGAGTTACGTGCCCTTGTCTCCGCTCCGTAGACTCTCTATATGTACTATATGTACATGCACGTAGCAAACAAATAGGTAAACAATGGTGACCTAGTTCCGGTTTCTGGCTCGGGTCCAACCCAGAACGCCGACCCGGCGACCTGGGTGTCGAACCGACCCGGCTATGACCGGTTTTGGGGCGAGTTACGTGCCCTTGTCTCCGCTCCGTAGACTCTCTATATGTACTATATGTACATGCACGTAGCAAAAAAATAGGTAAACAATGGTGACCTAGTTCCGGTTTCTGGCTCGGGTCCAACCCAGAACGCCGACCCGGCGACCTGGGTGTCGAACCGACCCGGCTAGGACCGGTTTTGGGGCGAGTTACGTGCCCTTGTCTCCGCTCCGTAGACTCTCTATATGTACTATATGTACATGCACGTAGCAAAAAAATAGGTAAACAATGGTGACCTAGTTCCGGTTTCTGGCTCGGGTCCAACCCAGAACGCCGACCCGGCGACCTGGGTGTCGAACCGACCCGGCTAGGACCGGTTTTGGGGCGAGTTACGTGCCCTTGTCTCCGCTCCGTAGACTCTCTATATGTACTATATGTACATGCACGTAGCAAAAAAATAGGTAAACAATGGTGACCTAGTTCTGGTTTCTGGCTCGGGTCCAACCCAGAACGCCGACCCGGCGACCTGGGTGTCGAACCGACCCGGCTAGGACCGGTTTTGGGGCGAGTTACGTGCCCTTGTCTCCGCTCCGTAGACTCTCTATATGTACTATATGTACATGCACGTAGCAAAAAAATAGGTAAACAATGGTGACCTAGTTCCGGTTTCTGGCTCGGGTCCAACCCAGAACGCCGACCCGGCGACCTGGGTGTCGAACCGACCCGGCTAGGACCGGTTTTGGGGCGAGTTACGTGCCCTTGTCTCCGCTCCGTAGACTCTATATGTGTACTATATGTACATGCACGTAGCAAAAAAATAGGTAACAATGGTGACCTAGTTCCGGTTTCTGGCTCGGGTCCAACCCAGAACGCCGACCCGGTGACCTGGGTGTCGAACCGCCCCGTCTAGGACCGGTTTTGGGGCGAGTTACGTGCCCTTGTCTCCGCTCCGTAGACTCTCTATATGTACTATATGTACATGCACGTAGCAAAAAAATAGGTAAACAATGGTGACCTAGTTCCGGTTTCTGGCTCGGGTCCAACCCAGAACGCCGACCCGGCGACCTGGGTGTCGAACCGCCCCGTCTAGGACCGGTTTTGGGGCGAGTTACGTGCCCTTGCCTCCGCTCCGTAGACTCTCTATATGTACTATATGTACATGCACGTAGCAAAAAAATAGGTAAACAATGGTGACCTAGTTCCGGTTTCTGGCTTGGGTCCAACCCAGAACGCCGACCCGGCGACCTGGGTGTCGAACCGACCCGGCTAGGACCGGTTTTGGGGCGAGTTACGTGCCCTTGTCTCCGCTCCGTAGACTCTCTATATGTACTATATGTACATGCACGTAACAAAAAAATAGGTAAACAATGGTGACCTAGTTCCGGTTTCTGGCTCGGGTCCAACCCAGAACGCCGACCCGGCGACCTGGGTGTCGAACCGACCCGGCTAGGACCGGTTTTGGGGCGAGTTACGTGCCCTTGTCTCCGCTCCGAAGACTCTCTATATGTACTATATGTACATGCACGTAACAAAAAAATAGGTAAACAATGGTGACCTAGTTCCGGTTTCTGGCTCGGGTCCAACCCAGAACGCCGACCCGGCGACCTGGGTGTCGAACCGACCCGGCTAGGACCGGTTTTGGGGCGAGTTACGTGCCCTTGTCTCCGCTCCGTAGACTCTCTATATGAACTATATGTACATGCACGTAGCAAAAAAATAGGTAAACAATGATGACCTAGTTCCGGTTTCTGGCTCGGGTCCAACCCAGAACGCCGACCCGGCGACCTGGGTGTCGAACCGACCCGGCTAGGACCGGTTTTGGGGCGAGTTACGTGCCCTTGTCTCCGCTCCGTAGACTCTCTATATGTACTATATGTACATTCACGTAGCAAAAAAATAGGTAAACAATGGTGACCTAGTTCCGGTTACTGGCTCGGGTCCAACCCAGAACGCCGACCCGGCGACCTGGGTGTCGAACCGACCCGGCTAGGACCGGTTTTGGGGCGAGTTACGTGCCCTTGTCTCCGCTCCGTAGACTCTCAATATGTACTATATGTACATGCACATAGCAAACAAATAGGTAAACAATGGTGACCTAGTTCCGGTTTCTGGCTCGGGTCCAACCCAGAACGCCGACCCGGCGACCTGGGTGTCGAACCGACCCGGCTAGGACCGGTTTTGGGGCGAGTTACGTGCCCTTGTCTCCGCTACGTAGACTCTCTATATGTACTATATGTACATGCACGTAGCAAAAAAATAGGTAAACAATGGTGACCTAGTTCCGGTTTCTGGCTCGGGTCCAACCCAGAACGCCGACCCGGCGACCTGGGTGTCGAACCGACCCGGCTAGGACCGGTTTTGGGGCGAGTTACGTGCCCTTGTCTCCGCTCCGTAGACTCTCTATATGAACTATATGTACATGCACGTAGCAAAAAAATAGGTAAACAATGATGACCTAGTTCCGGTTTCTGGCTCGGGTCCAACCCAGAACGCCGACCCGGCGACCTGGGTGTCGAACCGACCCGGCTAGGACCGGTTATGGGGCGAGTTACGTGCCCTTGTCTCCGCTCCGTAGACTCTCTATATGTACTATATGTACATTCACGTAGCAAAAAAATAGGTAAACAATGGTGACCTAGTTCCGGTTTCTGGCTCGGGTCCAACCCAGAACGCCGACCCGGCGACCTGGGTGTCGAACCGACCCGGCTAGGACCGGTTTTGGGGCGAGTTACGTGCCCTTGTCTCCGCTCCGTAGACTCTCAATATGTACTATATGTACATGCACGTAGCAAACAAATAGGTAAACAATGGTGACCTAGTTCCGGTTTCTGGCTCGGGTCCAACCCAGAACGCCGACCCGGCGACCTGGGTGAGGAACCGACCCGGCTAGGACCGGTTTTGGGGCGAGTTACGTGCCCTTGTCTCCGCTACGTAGACTCTCTATATGTACTATATGTACATGCACGTAGCAAAAAAATAGGTAAACAATGGTGACCTAGTTCCGGTTTCTGGCTCGGGTCCAACCCAGAACGCCGACCCGGCGACCTGGGTGTCGAACCGACCCGGCTAGGACCGGTTTTGGGGCGAGTTACGTGCCCTTGTCTCCGCTCCGTAGACTCTCTATATGTACAATATGTACATGCACGTAGCAAAAAAATAGGTAAACAATGGTGACCTAGTTCCGGTTTCTGGCTCGGGTCCAACCCAGAACGCCGACCCGGCGACCTGGGTGTCGAACCGACCCGGCTAGGACCGGTTTTGGGGCGAGTTACGTGCCCTTGTCTCCGCTCCGTAGACTCTCTATATGTACTATATGTACATGCACGTAGCAAAAAAATAAGTAAACAATGGTGACCTAGTTCCGGTTTCTGGCTCGGGTCCAACCCAGAACGCCGACCCGGCGACCTGGGTGTCGAACCGACCCGGCTAGGACCGGTTTTGGGGCGAGTTACGTGCCCTTGTCTCCGCTCCGTAGACTCTCTATATGTACTATATGTACATGCACGTAGCAAAAAAATAGGTAAACAATGGTGACCTAGTTCCGGTTTCTGGCTCGGGTCCAACCCAGAACGCCGACCCGGCGACCTGGCTCGGGTCCAACCCAGAACGCCGACCCGGCGACCTGGGTGTCGAACCGACCCGGCTAGGACCGGTTTTGGGGCGAGTTACGTGCCCTTGTCTCCGCTCCGTAGACTCTCTATATGTACTATATGTACATGCACGTAGCAAAAAAATAGGTAAACAATGGTGACCTAGTTCCGGTTTCTGGCTCGGGTCCAACCCAGAACGCCGACCCGGCGACCTGGGTGTCGAACCGACCCGGCTAGGACCGGTTTTGGGGCGAGTTACGTGCCCTTGTCTCCGCTCCGTAGACTCTCTATATGTACTATATGTACATGCACGTAGCAAAAAAATAGGTAAACAATGGTGACCTAGTTCCGGTTTCTGGCTTGGGTCCAACCCAGAACGCCGACCCGGCGACCTGGGTGTCGAACCGACCCGGCTAGGACCCGTTTTGGGGCGAGTTACGTGCCCTTGTCTCCGCTCCGTAGACTCTCTATATGTACTATATGTACATGCACGTAGCAAAAAAATAGGTAAACGATGGTGACCTAGTTCCGGTTTCTGGCTCGGGTCCAACCCAGAACGCCGACCCGGCGACCTGGGTGTCGAACCAACCCGGCTAGGACCGGTTTTGGGGCGAGTTACGTGCCCTTGTCTCCGCTCCGTAGACTCTCTATATGTGCTATATGTACATGCACGTAGCAAAAAAATAGGTAAACAATGGTGACCTAGTTCCGGTTTCTGGCTCGGGTCCAACCCAGAACGCCGACCCGGCGACCTGGGTGTCGAACCGACCCGGCTAGGACCGGTTTTGGGGCGGGTTACGTGCCCTTGTCTCCGCTCCGTAGACTCTCTATATGTACTATATGTACATGCACGTAGCAAAAAAATAGGTAAACAATGGTGACCTAGTTCCGGTTTCTGGCTCGGGTCCAACCCAGAACGCCGACCCGGCGACCTGGGTGTCGAACCGACCCGGCTAGGACCGGTTTTGGGGCGAGTTACGTGCCCTTGTCTCCGCTCCGTAGACTCTCTATATGTACTATATGTACATGCACGTAGCAAAAAAATAGGTAAACAATGGTGACCTAGTTCCGGTTTCTGGCTCGGGTCCAACCCAGAACGCCGACCCGGCGACCTGGGTGTCGAACCGACCCGGCTAGGACCGGTTTTGGGGCGGGTTACGTGCCCTTGTCTCCGCTCCGTAGACTCTCTATATGTACTATATGTACATGCACGTAGCAAAAAAATAGGTAAACAATGGTGACCTAGTTCCGGTTTCTGGCTCGGGTCCAACCCAGAACGCCGACCCGGCGACCTGGGTGTCGAACCGACCCGGCTAGGACCGGTTTTGGGGCGAGTTACGTGCCCTTGTCTCCGCTCCGTAGACTCTCTATATGTACTATATGTACATGCACGTAGCAAAAAAATAGGTAAACAATGGTGACCTAGTTCCGGTTTCTGGCTCGGGTCCAACCCAGAACGCCGACCCGGCGACCTGGGTGTCGAACCGACCCGGCTAGGACCGGTTTTGGGGCGAGTTACGTGCCCTTGTCTCCGCTCCGTAGACTCTCTATATGTACTATATGTACATGCACGTAGCAAAAAAATAGGTAAACAATGGTGACCTAGTTCCGGTTTCTGGCTCGGGTCCAACCCAGAACGCCGACCCGGCGACCTGGGTGTCGAACCGACCCGGCTAGGACCGGTTTTGGGGCGAGTTACGTGCCCTTGTCTCCGCTCCGTAGACTCTCTATATGTACTATATGTACATGCACGTAGCAAAAAAATAGGTAAACAATGGTGACCTAGTTCCGGTTTCTGGCTCGGGTCCAACCCAGAACGCCGACCCGGCGACCTGGGTGTCGAACCGACCCGGCTAGGACCGGTTTTGGGGCGAGTTACGTGCCCTTGTCTCCGCTCCGTAGACTCTCTATATGTACTATATGTACATGCACGTAGCAAAAAAATAGGTAAACAATGGTGACCTAGTTCCGGTTTCTGGCTCGGGTCCAACCCAGAACGCCGACCCGGTGACCTGGGTGTCGAACCGACCCGGCTAGGACCGGTTTTGGGGCGAGTTACGTGCCCTTGTCTCCGCTCCGTAGACTCTCTATATGTACTATATGTACATGCACGTAGCAAAAAAATAGGTAAACAATGGTGACCTAGTTCCGGTTTCTGGCTCGGGTCCAACCCACAACGCCGACCCGGCGACCTGGGTGTCGAACCGACCCGGCTAGGACCGGTTTTGGGGCGAGTTATGTGCCCTTGTCTCCGCTCCGTAGACTCTCTATATGTACTATATGTACATGCACGTAGCAAAAAAATAGGTAAACAATGGTGACCTAGTTCCGGTTTCTGGCTTGGGTCCAACCCAGAACGCCGACCCGGCGACCTGGGTGTCGAACCGACCCGGCTAGGACCTGTTTTGGGGCGAGTTACGTGCCCTTGTCTCCGCTCCGTAGACTCTCTATATGTACTATATGTACATGCACGTAGCAAAAAAATAGGTAAACAATGGTGACCTAGTTCCGGTTTCTGGCTCGGGTCCAACCCAGAACGCCGAACCGGCGACCTGGGTGTCGAACCGACCCGGCTAGGACCGGTTTTGGGGCGAGTTACGTGCCCTTGTCTCCGCTCCGTAGACTCTCTATATGTACTATATGTACATGCACGTAGCAAAAAAATAGGTAAACAATGGTGACCTAGTTCCGGTTTCTGGCTCGGGTCCAACCCAGAACGCCGAACCGGCGACCTGGGTGTCGAACCGACCCGGCTAGAACCGGTTTTGGGGCGAGTTACGTGCCCTTGTCTCCGCTCCGTAGACTCTCTATATGTACTATATGTACATGCACGTAGCAAAAAAATAGGTAAACAATGGTGACCTAGTTCCGGTTTCTGGCTCGGGTCAAACCCAGAACGCCGACCCGGCGACCTGGGTGTCGAACCGACCCGGCTAGGACCGGTTTTGGGGCGAGTTACGTGCCCTTGTCTCCGCTCCGTAGACTCTCTTTATGTACTATATGTACATGCACGTAGCAAAAAAATAGGTAAACAATGGTGACCTAGTTCCGGTTTCTGGCTCGGGTCCAACCCAGAACGCCGACCCGGCGACCTGGGTGTCGAACCGACCCGGCTAGGACCGGTTTAGGGCGAGTTACGTGCCCTTGTCTCCGCTCCGTAGACTCTCTATATGTACTATATGTACATGCACGTAGCAAAAAAATAGGTAAACAATGGTGACCTAGTTCCGGTTTTTGGCTCGGGTCCAACCCAGAACGCCGACCCGGCGACCTGGGTGTCGAACCGACCCGGCTAGGACCGGTTTTGGGGCGAGTTACGTGCCCTTGTCTCCGCTCCGTAGACTCTCTATATGTACTATATGTACATGCACGTAGCAAAAAAATAGGTAAACAATGGTGACCTAGTTCCGGTTTCTGGCTCGGGTCCAACCCAGAACGCCGACCCGGCGACCTGGGTGTCGAACCGACCCGGCTAGGACCGGTTTTGGTGCGAGTTACGTGCCCTTGTCTCCGCTCCGTAGACTCTCTATATGTACTATATGTACATGCACGTAGCAAAAAATAGGTAAACAATGGTGACCTAGTTCCGGTTTCTGGCTCGGGTCCAACCCAGAACGCCGACCCGGCGACCTGGGTGTCGAACCGACCCGGCTAGGACCGGTTTTGGGGCGAGTTACGTGCCCTTGTCTCCGCTCCGTAGACTCTCTATATGTACTATATGTACATGCACGTAGCAAAAAAATAGGTAAACAATGGTGACCTAGTTCCGGTTTCTGGCTCGGGTCCAACCCAGAACGCCGACCCCGGCGACCTGGGTGTCGAACCGACCCGGCTAGGACCGGTTTTGGGGCGAGTTACGTGCCCTTGTCCCCGCTCCGTAGACTCTCTATATGTACTATATGTACATGCACGTAGCAAAAAAATAGGTAAACAATGGTGACCTAGTTCCGGTTTCTGGCTCGGGTCCAACCCAGAACGCCGACCCGGCGACCTGGGTGTCGAACCGACCCGGCTAGGACCGGTTTTGGGGCGAGTTACGTGCCCTTGTCTCCGCTCCGTAGACTCTCTATATGTACTATATGTACATGCACGTAGCAAAACAATAGGTAAACAATGGTGACCTAGTTCCGGTTTCTGGCTCGGGTCCAACCCAGAACGCCGACCCTGCGACCTGGGTGTCGAACCGACCCGGCTAGGACCGGTTTTGGGGCGAGTTACGTGCCCTTGTCTCCACTCCGTAGACTCTCTATATGTACTATATGTACATGCACGTAGCAAAAAAATAGGTAAACAATGGTGACCTAGTTCCGGTTTCTGGCTCGGGTCCAACCCAGAACGCCGACCCGGCGACCTGGGTGTCGAACCGACCCGGCTAGGACCGGTTTTGGGGCGAGTTACGTGCCCTTGTCTCCGCTCCGTAGACTCTCTCTATGTACTATAAGTACATGCACGTAGCAAAAAAATAGGTAAACAATGGTGACCTAGTTCCGGTTTCTGGCTCGGGTCCAACCCAGAACGCCGACCCGGCGACCTGGGTGTCGAACCGACCCGGCTAGGACCGGTATTGGGGCGAGTTACGTGCCCTTGTCTCCGCTCCGTAGACTCTCTATATGTACTATATGTACATGCACGTAGCAAAAAAATAGGTAAACAATGGTGACCTAGTTCCGGTTTCTGGCTCGGGTCCAACCCAGAACGCCGACCCGGCGACCTGGGTGTCGAACCGACCCGGCTAGGACCGGTTTTGGGGCGAGTTACGTGCCCTTGTCTCCGCTCCGTAGACTCTCTATATGTACTATATGAACATGCACGTAGCAAAAAAATAGGTAAACAATGGTGACCTAGTTCCGGTTTCTGGCTCAGGTCCAACCCAGAACGCCGACCCGGCGACCTGGGTGTCGAACCGACCCGGCTAGGACCGGTTTTGGGGCGAGTTACGTGCCCTTGTCTCCGCTCCGTAGACTCTCTATATGTACTATATGTACATGCACGTAGCAAAAAAATAGGTAAACAATGGTGACCTAGTTCCGGTTTCTGGCTCAGTTCCAACCCAGAACGCTGACCCGGCGACCTGGGTGTCGAACCGACCCGGCTAGGACCGGTTTTGGGGCGAGTTACGTGCCCTTGTCTCCGCTCCGTAGACTCTCTATATGTACTATATGTACATGCACGTAGCAAAAAACTAGGTAAACAATGGTGACCTAGTTCCGGTTTCTGTCCCGGGTCCAAGCCAGAACGCCGACCCGGCGACCTGGGTGTCGAACCGACCCGGCTAGGACCGGTTTTGGGGCGAGTTACGCGCCCTTGTCTCCGCTCGTAGACTCTCTATATGTACTATATGTACATGCACGTAGCAAAAAAATAGGTAAACAATGGTGACCTAGTTCCGGTTTCTGGCTCGGGTCCAATTCAGAACGCCGACCCGGCGACCTGGGTGTCGAACCGACCCGGCTAGGACCGGTTTTTGGGCGAGTTACGTGCCCTTGTCTCCGCTCCGTAGACTCACTATATGTACTATATGTACATGCACGTAGCAAAAAAATAGGTAAACAATGGTGACCTAGTTCCGGTTTCTGGCTCGGCTCCAACCCAGAACGCCGATCCGGCGACCTGGGTGTCGAACTGACCCGGCTAGGACCGGTTTTGGGGCGAGTTACGTGCCCTTGTCTCCGCTCCGTAGACTCTCTATATGTACTATATGTACATGCACGTAGCAAAAAAATAGGTAAACAATGGTGACCTAGTTCCGGTTTCTGGCTCGGGTCCAACCCAGAACGCCGACCCGGCGACCTGGGTGTCGAACCGACCCGGCTAGGACCGGTTTTGGGGCGAGTTACGTGCCCTTGTCTCCGCTCCGTAGACTCTCTATATGAACTATATGTACATGCACGTAGCAAAAAAATAGGTAAACAATGGTGACCTAATTCCGGTTTCTGGCTCGGCTCCAACCCAGAACGCCGACCCGGCGACCTGGGTGTCGAACCGACCCGGCTAGGACCGGTTTTGGGGCGAGTTACGTGCCCTTGTCTCCGCTCCGTAGACTCTCTATATGTACTATATGTACATGCGCGTAGCAAAAAAATAGGTAAACAATGGTGACCTAGTTCCGGTTTCTGGCTCGGATCCAACCCAGAACGCCGACCCGGCGACCTGGGTGTCGAACCGACCCGGCTAGGACCGGTTTTGGGGCGAGTTACGTGCCCTTGTCTCCGCTCCGTAGACTCTCTATATATACTATATGTACATGCACGTAGCAAAAAAATAGGTAAACAATGGTGACCTAGTTCCGGTTTCTGGCTCGGGTCCAACCCAGAACGCCGATCCGGCGACCTGGGTGTCGAACCGACCCGGCTAGGACCGGTTTTGGGGCGAGTTACGTGCCCTTGTCTCCGCTCCGTAGACTCTCTATATGTACTATATGTACATGCACGTAGCAAAAAAATAGGTAAACAATGGTGACCTAGTTCCGGTTTCTGGCTCGGGTCCAACCCAGAACGCCGACCCGGCGACCTGGGTGTCGAACCGACCCGGCTAGGACCGGTTTTGGGGCGAGTTACGTGCCCTTGTCTCCGCTCCGTAGACTCTCTATATGTACTATATGTACATGCACGTAGCAAAAAAATAGGTAAACAATGGTGACCTAGTTCCGGTTTCTGGCTCGGGTCCAACCCAGAACGCCGACCCGGCGACCTGGGTGTCGAACCGACCCGGCTAGGACCGGTTTTGGGGCGAGTTACGTGCCCTTGTCTCCGCTCCGTAGACTCTCTATATGTACTATATGTACATGCACGTAGCAAAAAAATAGGTAAACAATGGTGACCTAGTTCCGGTTTCTGGCTCGGGTCCAACCCAGAACGCCGACCCGGCGACCTGGGTGTCGAACCGACCCGGCTAGGACCGGTTTTGGGGCGAGTTACGTGCCCTTGTCTCCGCTCCGTAGACTCTCTATATGTACTATATGTACATGCACGTAGCAAAACAATAGGTAAACAATGGTGACCTAGTTCCGGTTTCTGGCTCGGGTCCAACCCAGAACGCCGACCCGGCGACCTGGGTGTCGAACCGACCCGGCTAGGACCGGTTTTGGGGCGAGTTACGTGCCCTTGTCTCCGCTCCGTAGACTCTCTATATGTACTATATGTACATGCACGTAGCAAAAAAATAGGTAAACAATGGTGACCTAGTTCCGGTTTCTGGCTCGGGTCCAACCCAGAACGCCGACCCGGCGACCTGGGTGTCGAACCGACCCGGAAAGGACCGGTTTTGGGGCGAGTTACGTGCCCTTGTCTCCGCTCCGTAGACTCTCTATATGTACTATATGTACATGCACGTAGCAAAAAAATAGGTAAACAATGGTGACCTAGTTCCGGTTTCTGGCTCGGGTCCAACCCAGAACGCCGACCCGGCGACCTGGGTGTCGAACCGACCCGGCTAGGACAGGTTTTGGGGCGAGTTACGTGCCCTTGTCTCCGCTCCGTAGACTCTCTATATGTACTATATGTACATGCACGTAGCAAAAAAATAGGTAAACAATGGTGACCTAGTTCCGGTTTCTGGCTCGGGTCCAACCCAGAACGCCGACCCGGCGACCTGGGTGTCAAACCGACCCGGCTAGGACCGGTTTTGGGGCGAGTTACGTGCCCTTGTCTCCGCTCCGTAGACTCTCTATATGTACTATATGTACATGCACGTAGCAAAAAAATAGGTAAACAATGGTGACCTAGTTCCGGTTTCTGGCTCGGGTCCAACCCAGAACGCCGACCCGACGACCTGGGTGTCGAACCGACCCGGCTAGGACCGGTTTTGGGGCGAGTTACGTGCCCTTGTCTCCGCTCCGTAGACTCTCTATATGTACTATATGTACATGCACGTAGCAAAAAAATAGGTAAACAATGGTGACCTAGTTCCGGTTTCTGGCTCGGGTCCAACCCAGAACGCCGACCCGGCGACCTGGGTGTCGAACCGACCCGGCTAGGACCGGTTTTGGGGCGAGTTACGTGCCCTTGTCTCCGCTCCGTAGACTCTCTATATGTACTATATGTACATGCACGTAGCAAAAAAATAGGTAAACAATGGTGACCTAGTTCCGGTTTCTGGCTCGGGTCCAACCCAGAACGCCGACCCGGCGACCTGGGTGTCGAACCGACCCGGCTAGGACCGGTTTTGGGGCGAGTTACGTGCCCTTGTCTCCGCTCCGTAGACTCTCTATATGTACTATATGTACATGCACGTAGCAAAAAAATAGGTAAACAATGGTGACCTAGTTCCGGTTTCTGGCTCGGGTCCAATCCAGAACGCCGACCCGGCGACCTGGGTGTCGAACCGACCCGGCTAGGACCGGTTTTGGGGCGAGTTACGTGCCCTTGTCTCCGCTCCGTAGACTCTCTATATGTACTATATGTACATGCACGTAGCAAAACAATAGGTAAACAATGGTGACCTAGTTCCGGTTTCTGGCTCGGGTCCAACCCAGAACGCCGACCCTGCGACCTGGGTGTCGAACCAACCCGGCTAGGACCGGTTTTGGGGCGAGTTACGTGCCCTTGTCTCCACTCCGTAGACTCTCTATATGTACTATATGTACATGCACGTAGCAAAAAAATAGGTAAACAATGGTGACCTAGTTCCGGTTTCTGGCTCGGGTCCAACCCAGAACGCCGACCCGGCGACCTGGGTGTCGAACCGACCCGGCTAGGACCGGTTTTGGGGCGAGTTACGTGCCCTTGTCTCCGCTCCGTAGACTCTCTATATGTACTATAAGTACATGCACGTAGCAAAAAAATAGGTTAACAATGGTGACCTAGTTCCGGTTTCTGGCTCAGGTCCAACCCAGAACGCCGACCCGGCGACCTGGGTGTCGAACCGACCCGGCTAGGACCGGTTTTGGAGCGAGTTACGTGCCCTTGTCTCCGCCTCGTAGACTCTCTATATGTACATGCACGTAGCAAAAAATAGGTAAACAATGGTGACCTAGTTCCGGTTTCTGGCTCAGGTCCAACCCAGAACGCCGACCCGGCGACCTGGGTGTCGAACCGACCCGGCTAGGACCGGTTTTGGAGCGAGTTACGTGCCCTTGTCTCCGCCTCGTAGACTCTCTATATGTACTATATGTACATGCACGTAGCAAAAAAATAGGTAAACAATGGTGACCTAGTTCCGGTTTCTGGCTCGGGTCCAACCCAGAACGCCGACCCGGCGACCTGGGTGTCGAACCGACCCGGCTAGGACCGGTTTTGGGGCGAGTTACGTGCCCTTGTCTCCGCTCCGTAGACTCTCTATATGTACTATATGTACATGCACGTAGCAAAAAAATAGGTAAACAATGGTGACCTAGTTCCGGTTTCTGGCTCGGGTCCAACCCAGAACGCCGACCCGACGACCTGGGTGTCGAACCGACCCGGCTAGGACCGGTTTTGGGGCGAGTTACGTGCCCTTGTCTCCGCTCCGTAGACTCTCTATATGTACTATATGTACATGCACGTAGCAAAAAAATAGGTAAACAATGGTGACCTAGTTCCGGTTTCTGGCTCGGGTCCAACCCAGAACGCCAACCCGGCGACCTGGGTGTCGAACCGACCCGGCTAGGACCGGTTTTGGGGCGAGTTACGTGCCCTTGTCTCCGCTCCGTAGACTCTCTATATGTACTATATGTACATGCACATAGCAAAAAAATAGGTAAACAATGGTGACCTAGTTCCGGTTTCTGGCTCGGGTCCAACCCAGAACGCCGACCCGGCGACCTGGGTGTCGAACCGACCCGGCTAGGACCGGTTTTGGGGCGAGTTACGTGCCCTTGTCTCCGCTCCGTAGACTCTCTATATGTACTATATGTACATGCACGTAGCAAAAAAATAGGTAAACAATGGTGACCTAGTTCCGGTTTCTGGCTCGGGTCCAATCCAGAACACCGACCCGGCGACCTGGGTGTCGAACCGACCCGGCTAGGACCGGTTTTGGGGCGAGTTACGTGCCCTTGTCTCCGCTCCGTAGACTCTCTATATGTACTATATGTACATGCACGTAGCAAAAAAATAGGTAAACAATGGTGATCTAGTTCCGGTTTCTGGCTCGGGTCCAACCCAGAACGCCGACCCGGCGACCTGGGTGTCGAACCGACCCGGCTAGGACCGGTTTTTGGGCGAGTTACGTGCCCTTGTCTCCGCTCCGTAGACTCTCTATATGTACTATATGTACATGAACGTAGGAAAAAAATAGGTAAACAATGGTGACCTAGTTCCGGTTTCTGGCTCGGGTCCAACCCAGAACGCCGACCCGGCGATCTGGGTGTCGAACCGACCCGGCTAGGACCGGTTTTGGGGCGAGTTACGTGTCCTTGTCTCCGCTCCGTAGACTCTCTATATGTACTATAAGTACATGCACGTAGCAAAAAAATAGGTAAACAATGGAGACCTAGTTCCGGTTTCTGGCTCGGGTCCAACCCAGAACGCCGACCCGGCGACCTGGGTGTCGAACCGACCCGGCTAGGACCGGTTATGGGGCGAGTTACGTGCCCTTGTCTCCGCAACGTAGACTCTCTATATGTACTATATGTACATGCACGTAGCAAAAAAATAGGTAAACAATGGTGACCTAGTTCCGGTTTCTGGCTCGGGTCCAACCCAGAACGCCGACCAGGCGACCTGGGTGTCGAACCGACCCGGCTAGGACCGGTTTTGGGGCGAGTTACGTGCCCTTGTCTCCGCTCCGTAGACTCTCTATATGTACTATATGTACATGCACGTAGCAAAAAAATAGGTAAACAATGGTGACCTAGTTCCGGTTTCTGGCTCGGATCCAACCCAGAACGCCGACCCGGCGACCTGGGTGTCGAACCGACCCGGCTAGGACCGGTTTTGGGGCGAGTTACGTGCCCTTGTCTCCGCTCCGTAGACTCTCTATATGTACTATATGTACATGCACGTAGCAAAAAAATAGGTAAACAATGGTGACCTAGTTCCGGTTTTTGGCTCGGGTCCAACCCAGAACGCCGACCCGGCGACCTGGGTGTCGAACCGACCCGGCTAGGACCGGTTTTGGGGCGAGTTACGTGCCCTTGTCTCCGCTCCGTAGACTCTCTATATGTACTATATGTACATGCACGTAGCAAAAAAATAGGTAAACAATGGTGACCTAGTTCCGGTTTCTGGCTCGGGTCCAACCCAGAACGCCGACCCGGCGACCTGGGTGTCGAACCGACCCGGCTAGGACCGGTTTTGGGGCGAGTTACGTGCCCTTGTCTCCGCTCCGTAGACTCTCTATATGTACTATATGTACATGCACGTAGCAAAAAAATAGGTAAACAATGGTGACCTAGTTCCGGTTTTTGGCTCGGGTCCAACCCAGAACGCCTACCCGGCGACCTGGGTGTCGAACCGACCCGGCTAGGACCGGTTTTGGGGCGAGTTACGTGCCCTTGTCTCCGCTCCGTAGACTCTCTATATGTACTATATGTACATGCACGTAGCAAAAAAATAGGTAAACAATGGTGACCTAGTTCCGGTTTCTGGCTCGGGTCTAACCCAGAACGCCGACCCGGCGACCTGGGTGTCGAACCGACCCGGCTAGGACCGGTTTTGGGGCGAGTTACGTGCCCTTGTCTCCGCTCCGTAGACTCTCTATATGTACTATATGTACATGCACGTAGCAAAAAAATAGGTAAACAATGGTGACCTAGTTCCGGTTTCTGGCTCGGGTCCAACCCAGAACGCCGACCCGGCGACCTGGGTGTCGAACCGACCCGGCTAGGACCGGTTTTGGGGCGAGTTACGTGCCCTTGTCTCCGCTCCGTAGACTCTCTATATGTACTATATGTACATGCACGTAGCAAAAAAATAGGTAAACAATGGTGACCTAGTTCCGGTTTTTGGCTCGGGTCCAACCCAGAACGCCGACCCGGCGACCTGGGTGTCGAACCGACCCGGCTAGGACCGGTTTTGGGGCGAGTTACGTGCCCTTGTCTCCGCTCCGTAGACTCTCTATATGTACTATATGTACATGCACGTAGCAAAAAAATAGGTAAACAATGGTGACCTAGTTCCGGTTTCTGGCTCGGGTCCAACCCAGAACGCCGACCCGGCGACCTGGGTGTCGAACCGACCCGGCTAGGACCGGTTTTGGGGCGAGTTACGTGCCCTTGTCTCCGCTCCGTAGACTCTCTATATGTACTATATGTACATGCACGTAGCAAAAAAATAGGTAAACAATGGTGACCTAGTTCCGGTTTTTGGCTCGGGTCCAACCCAGAACGCCGACCCGGCGACCTGGGTGTCGAACCGACCCGGCTAGGACCGGTTTTGGGGCGAGTTACGTGCCCTTGTCTCCGCTCCGTAGACTCTCTATATGTACTATATGTACATGCACGTAGCAAAAAAATAGGTAAACAATGGTGACCTAGTTCCGGTTTCTGGCTCCGGTCCAACCCAGAACGCCGACCCGGCGACCTGGGTGTCGAACCGACCCGGCTAGGACCGGTTTTGGGGCGAGTTACGTGCCCTTGTCTCCACTCCGTAGACTCTCTATATGTACTATATGTACATGCACGTAGCAAAAAAATAGGTAAACAATGGTGACCTAGTTCCGGTTTCTGGCTCGGGTCCAACCCAGAACGCCGACCCGGCGACCTGGGTGTCGAACCGACCCGGCTAGGACCGGTTTTGGGGCGAGTTACGTGCCCTTGTCTCCGCTCCGTAGACTCTCTATATGTACTATAAGTACATGCACGTAGCAAAAAAATAGGTAAACAATGGTGACCTAGTTCCGGTTTCTGGCTCGGGTCCAACCCAGAACGCCGACCCGGCGACCTGGGTGTCGAACCGACCCGGCTAGGACCGGTTTTGGGGCGAGTTACGTGCCCTTGTCTCCGCTCCGTAGACTCTCTATATGTACTATATGTACATGCACGTAGCAAAAAAATAGGTAAACAATGGTGACCTAGTTCCGGTTTCAGGCTCGTGTCCAACCCAGAACGCCGACCCGGCGACCTGGGTGTCGAACCGACCCGGCTAGGACCGGTTTTGGGGCGAGTTACGTGCCCTTGTCTCCGCTCCGTAGACTCTCTATATGTACTATATGTACATGCACGTAGCAAAAAAATAGGTAAACAATGGTGACCTAGTTCCGGTTTCTGGCTCGGGTCCAACCCAAAACGCCGACCCGGCGACCTGGGTGTCGAACCGACACGGCTAGGACAGGTTTTGGGGCGAGTTACGTGCCCTTGTCTCCGCTCCGTAGACTCTCTATATGTACTATATGTACATGCACGTAGCAAAAAAATAGGTAAACAATGGTGACCTAGTTCCGGTTTCTGGCTCGGGTCCAACCCAGAACGCCGACCCGGCGACCTGGGTGTCGAACCGACCCGGCTAGGACCGGTTTTGGAGCGAGTTACGTGCCCTTGTCTCCGCCTCGTAGACTCTCTATATGTACATGCACGTAGCAAAAAATAGGTAAACAATGGTGACCTAGTTCCGGTTTCTGGCTCAGGTCCAACCCAGAACGCCGACCCGGCGACCTGGGTGTCGAACCGACCCGGCTAGGAACGGTTTTGGAGCGAGTTACGTGCCCTTGTCTCCGCCTCGTAGACTCTCTATATGTACTATATGTACATGCACGTAGCAAAAAAATAGGTAAACAATGGTGACCTAGTTCCGGTTTCTGGCTCGGGTCCAACCCAGAACGCCGACCCGGCGACCTGGGTGTCGAACCGACCCGGCTAGGACCGGTTTTGGGGCGAGTTACGTGCCCTTGTCTCCGCTCCGTAGACTCTCTATATGTACTATATGTACATGCACGTAGCAAAAAAATAGGTAAACAATGGTGACCTAGTTCCGGTTTCTGGCTCGGGTCCAACCCAGAACGCCGACCCGACGACCTGGGTGTCGAACCGACCCGGCTAGGACCGGTTTTGGGGCGAGTTACGTGCCCTTGTCTCCGCTCCGTAGACTCTCTATATGTACTATATGTACATGCACGTAGCAAAAAAATAGGTAAACAATGGTGACCTAGTTCCGGTTTCTGGCTCGGGTCCAACCCAGAACGCCGACCCGGCGACCTGGGTGTCGAACCGACCCGGCTAGGACCGGTTTTGGGGCGAGTTACGTGCCCTTGTCTCCGCTCCGTAGACTCTCTATATGTACTATAAGTACATGCACGTAGCAAAAAAATAGGTAAACAATGGTGACCTAGTTCCGGTTTCTGGCTCGGGTCCAACCCAGAACGCCGACCCGGCGACCTGGGTGTCGAACCGACCCGGCTAGGACCGGTTTTGGGGCGAGTTACGTGCCCTTGTCTCCGCTCCGTAGACTCTCTATATGTACTATATGTACATGCACGTAGCAAAAAAATAGGTAAACAATGGTGACCTAGTTCCGGTTTCTGGCTCGGGTCCAACCCAGAACGCCGACCCGGCGACCTGGGTGTCGAACCGACCCGGCTAGGACCGGTTTTGGGGCGAGTTACGTGCCCTTGTCTCCGCTCCGTAGACTCTCTATATGTACTATATGTACATGCACGTAGCAAAAAAATAGGTAAACAATGGTGACCTAGTTCCGGTTTCTGGCTCAGGTCCAACCCAGAACGCCGACCCGGCGACCTGGGTGTCGAACCGACCCGGCTAGGACCGGTTTTGGGGCGAGTTACGTGCCCTTGTCTCCGCTCCGTAGACTCTCTATATGTACTATATGTACATGCACGTAGCAAAAAAATAGGTAAACAATGGTGACCTAGTTCCGGTTTCTGGCTCGGGTCCAACCCAGAACGCCGACCCGGCGACCTGGGTGTCGAACCGACCCGGCTAGGACCGGTTTTGGGGCGAGTTACGTGCCCTTGTCTCCGCTCCGTAGACTCTCTATATGTACTATATGTACATGCACGTAGCAAAAAACTAGGTAAACAATGGTGACCTAGTTCCGGTTTCTGTCCCGGGTCCAAGCCAGAACGCCGACCCGGCGACCTGGGTGTCGAACCGACCCGGCTAGGACCGGTTTTGGGGCGAGTTACGTGCCCTTGTCTCCGCTCCGTAGACTCTCTATATGTACTATATGTACATGCACGTAGCAAAAAAATAGGTAAACAATGGTGACCTAGTTCCGGTTTCAGGCTCGTGTCCAACCCAGAACGCCGACCCGGCGACCTGGGTGTCGAACCGACCCGGCTAGGACCGGTTTTGGGGCGAGTTACGTGCCCTTGTCTCCGCTCCGTAGACTCTCTATATGTACTATATGTACATGCACGTAGCAAAAAAATAGGTAAACAATGGTGACCTAGTTCCGGTTTCTGGCTCGGGTCCAACCCAAAACGCCGACCCGGCGACCTGGGTGTCGAACCGACCCGGCTAGGACCGGTTTTGGGGCGAGTTACGTGCCCTTGTCTCCGCTCCGTAGACTCTCTATATGTACTATATGTACATGCACGTAGCAAAAAAATAGGTAAACAATGGTGACCTAGTTCCGGTTTCTGGCTCGGGTCCAACCCAGAACGCCGACCCGGCGACCTGGGTGTCGAACCGACCCGGCTAGGACCGGTTTTGGAGCGAGTTACGTGCCCTTGTCTCCGCCTCGTAGACTCTCTATATGTACATGCACGTAGCAAAAAATAGGTAAACAATGGTGACCTAGTTCCGGTTTCTGGCTCAGGTCCAACCCAGAACGCCGACCCGGCGACCTGGGTGTCGAACCGACCCGGCTAGGACCGGTTTTGGAGCGAGTTACGTGCCCTTGTCTCCGCCTCGTAGACTCTCTATATGTACTATATGTACATGCACGTAGCAAAAAAATAGGTAAACAATGGTGACCTAGTTCCGGTTTCTGGCTCGGGTCCAACCCAGAACGCCGACCCGGCGACCTGGGTGTCGAACCGACCCGGCTAGGACCGGTTTTGGGGCGAGTTACGTGCCCTTGTCTCCGCTCCGTAGACTCTCTATATGTACTATATGTACATGCACGTAGCAAAAAAATAGGTAAACAATGGTGACCTAGTTCCGGTTTCTGGCTCGGGTCCAACCCAGAACGCCGACCCGACGACCTGGGTGTCGAACCGACCCGGCTAGGACCGGTTTTGGGGCGAGTTACGTGCCCTTGTCTCCGCTCCGTAGACTCTCTATATGTACTATATGTACATGCACGTAGCAAAAAAATAGGTAAACAATGGTGACCTAGTTCCGGTTTCTGGCTCGGGTCCAACCCAGAACGCCAACCCGGCGACCTGGGTGTCGAACCGACCCGGCTAGGACCGGTTTTGGGGCGAGTTACGTGCCCTTGTCTCCGCTCCGTAGACTCTCTATATGTACTATATGTACATGCACATAGCAAAAAAATAGGTAAACAATGGTGACCTAGTTCCGGTTTCTGGCTCGGGTCCAACCCAGAACGCCGACCCGGCGACCTGGGTGTCGAACCGACCCGGCTAGGACCGGTTTTGGGGCGAGTTACGTGCCCTTGTCTCCGCTCCGTAGACTCTCTATATGTACTATATGTACATGCACGTAGCAAAAAAATAGGTAAACAATGGTGACCTAGTTCCGGTTTCTGGCTCGGGTCCAATCCAGAACACCGACCCGGCGACCTGGGTGTCGAACCGACCCGGCTAGGACCGGTTTTGGGGCGAGTTACGTGCCCTTGTCTCCGCTCCGTAGACTCTCTATATGTACTATATGTACATGCACGTAGCAAAAAAATAGGTAAACAATGGTGATCTAGTTCCGGTTTCTGGCTCGGGTCCAACCCAGAACGCCGACCCGGCGACCTGGGTGTCGAACCGACCCGGCTAGGACCGGTTTTTGGGCGAGTTACGTGCCCTTGTCTCCGCTCCGTAGACTCTCTATATGTACTATATGTACATGAACGTAGGAAAAAAATAGGTAAACAATGGTGACCTAGTTCCGGTTTCTGGCTCGGGTCCAACCCAGAACGCCGACCCGGCGATCTGGGTGTCGAACCGACCCGGCTAGGACCGGTTTTGGGGCGAGTTACGTGTCCTTGTCTCCGCTCCGTAGACTCTCTATATGTACTATAAGTACATGCACGTAGCAAAAAAATAGGTAAACAATGGAGACCTAGTTCCGGTTTCTGGCTCGGGTCCAACCCAGAACGCCGACCCGGCGACCTGGGTGTCGAACCGACCCGGCTAGGACCGGTTATGGGGCGAGTTACGTGCCCTTGTCTCCGCAACGTAGACTCTCTATATGTACTATATGTACATGCACGTAGCAAAAAAATAGGTAAACAATGGTGACCTAGTTCCGGTTTCTGGCTCGGGTCCAACCCAGAACGCCGACCAGGCGACCTGGGTGTCGAACCGACCCGGCTAGGACCGGTTTTGGGGCGAGTTACGTGCCCTTGTCTCCGCTCCGTAGACTCTCTATATGTACTATATGTACATGCACGTAGCAAAAAAATAGGTAAACAATGGTGACCTAGTTCCGGTTTCTGGCTCGGATCCAACCCAGAACGCCGACCCGGCGACCTGGGTGTCGAACCGACCCGGCTAGGACCGGTTTTGGGGCGAGTTACGTGCCCTTGTCTCCGCTCCGTAGACTCTCTATATGTACTATATGTACATGCACGTAGCAAAAAAATAGGTAAACAATGGTGACCTAGTTCCGGTTTTTGGCTCGGGTCCAACCCAGAACGCCGACCCGGCGACCTGGGTGTCGAACCGACCCGGCTAGGACCGGTTTTGGGGCGAGTTACGTGCCCTTGTCTCCGCTCCGTAGACTCTCTATATGTACTATATGTACATGCACGTAGCAAAAAAATAGGTAAACAATGGTGACCTAGTTCCGGTTTCTGGCTCGGGTCCAACCCAGAACGCCGACCCGGCGACCTGGGTGTCGAACCGACCCGGCTAGGACCGGTTTTGGGGCGAGTTACGTGCCCTTGTCTCCGCTCCGTAGACTCTCTATATGTACTATATGTACATGCACGTAGCAAAAAAATAGGTAAACAATGGTGACCTAGTTCCGGTTTTTGGCTCGGGTCCAACCCAGAACGCCTACCCGGCGACCTGGGTGTCGAACCGACCCGGCTAGGACCGGTTTTGGGGCGAGTTACGTGCCCTTGTCTCCGCTCCGTAGACTCTCTATATGTACTATATGTACATGCACGTAGCAAAAAAATAGGTAAACAATGGTGACCTAGTTCCGGTTTCTGGCTCGGGTCCAACCCAGAACGCCGACCCGGCGACCTGGGTGTCGAACCGACCCGGCTAGGACCGGTTTTGGGGCGAGTTACGTGCCCTTGTTTCCGCTCCGTAGACTCTCTATATGTACTATATGTACATGCACGTAGCAAAAAAATAGGTAAACAATGGTGACCTAGTTCCGGTTTCTGGCTCGGGTCCAACCCAGAACGCCGACCCGGCGACCTGGGTGTCGAACCGACCCGGCTAGGACCGGTTTTGGGGCGAGTTACGTGCCCTTGTCTCCGCTCCGTAGACTCTCTATATGTACTATATGTACATGCACGTAGCAAAAAAATAGGTAAACAATGGTGACCTAGTTCCGGTTTCTGGCTGGGATCCAATCCAGAACGCCGACCCGGCGACCTGGGTGTCGAACCGACCCGGCTAGGACCGGTTTTGGGGCGAGTTACGTGCCCTTGTCTCCGCTCCGTAGACTCTCTATATGTACTATATGTACATGCACGTAGCAAAAAAATAGGTAAACAATGGTGACCTAGTTCCGGTTTTTGGCTCGGGTCCAACCCAGAACGCCGACCCGGCGACCTGGGTGTCGAACCGACCCGGCTAGGACCGGTTTTGGGGCGAGTTACGTGCCCTTGTCTCCGCTTCGTAGACTCTCTATATGTACTATATGTACATGCACGTAGCAAAAAAATAGGTAAACAATGGTGACCTAGTTCCGGTTTCTGGCTCGGGTCCAACCCAGAACGCCGACCCGGCGACCTGGGTGTCGAACCGACCCGGCTAGGACCGGTTTTGGGGCGAGTTACGTGCCCTTGTCTCCACTCCGTAGACTCTCTATATGTACTATATGTACATGCACGTAGCAAAAAAATAGGTAAACAATGGTGACCTAGTTCCGGTTTCTGGCTCGGGTCCAACCCAGAACGCCGACCCGGCGACCTGGGTGTCGAACCGACCCGGCTAGGACCGGTTTTGGGGCGAGTTACGTGCCCTTGTCTCCGCTCCGTAGACTCTCTATATGTACTATAAGTACATGCACGTAGCAAAAAAATAGGTAAACAATGGTGACCTAGTTCCGGTTTCTGGCTCGGGTCCAACCCAGAACGCCGACCCGGCGACCTGGGTGTCGAACCGACCCGGCTAGGACCGGTTTTGGGGCGAGTTACGTGCCCTTGTCTCCGCTCCGTAGACTCTCTATATGTACTATATGTACATGCACGTAGCAAAAAAATAGGTAAACAATGGTGACCTAGTTCCGGTTTCTGGCTCGGGTCCAACCCAGAACGCCGACCCGGCGACCTGGGTGTCGAACCGACCCGGCTAGGACCGGTTTTGGGGCGAGTTACGTGCCCTTGTCTCCGCTCCGTAGACTCTCTATATGTACTATATGTACATGCACGTAGCAAAAAAATAGGTAAACAATGGTGACCTAGTTCCGGTTTCTGGCTCAGGTCCAACCCAGAACGCCGACCCGGCGACCTGGGTGTCGAACCGACCCGGCTAGGACCGGTTTTGGGGCGAGTTACGTGCCCTTGTCTCCGCTCCGTAGACTCTCTATATGTACTATATGTACATGCACGTAGCAAAAAAATAGGTAAACAATGGTGACCTAGTTCCGGTTTCTGGCTCGGGTCCAACCCAGAACGCCGACCCGGCGACCTGGGTGTCGAACCGACCCGGCTAGGACCGGTTTTGGGGCGAGTTACGTGCCCTTGTCTCCGCTCCGTAGACTCTCTATATGTACTATATGTACATGCACGTAGCAAAAAAATAGGTAAACAATGGTGACCTAGTTCCGGTTTCTGGCTCGGGTCCAATCCAGAACACCGACCCGGCGACCTGGGTGTCGAACCGACCCGGCTAGGACCGGTTTTGGGGCGAGTTACGTGCCCTTGTCTCCGCTCCGTAGACTCTCTATATGTACTATATGTACATGCACGTAGCAAAAAAATAGGTAAACAATGGTGATCTAGTTCCGGTTTCTGGCTCGGGTCCAACCCAGAACGCCGACCCGGCGACCTGGGTGTCGAACCGACCCGGCTAGGACCGGTTTTTGGGCGAGTTACGTGCCCTTGTCTCCGCTCCGTAGACTCTCTATATGTACTATATGTACATGAACGTAGGAAAAAAATAGGTAAACAATGGTGACCTAGTTCCGGTTTCTGGCTCGGGTCCAACCCAGAACGCCGACCCGGCGATCTGGGTGTCGAACCGACCCGGCTAGGACCGGTTTTGGGGCGAGTTACGTGTCCTTGTCTCCGCTCCGTAGACTCTCTATATGTACTATAAGTACATGCACGTAGCAAAAAAATAGGTAAACAATGGAGACCTAGTTCCGGTTTCTGGCTCGGGTCCAACCCAGAACGCCGACCCGGCGACCTGGGTGTCGAACCGACCCGGCTAGGACCGGTTATGGGGCGAGTTACGTGCCCTTGTCTCCGCAACGTAGACTCTCTATATGTACTATATGTACATGCACGTAGCAAAAAAATAGGTAAACAATGGTGACCTAGTTCCGGTTTCTGGCTCGGGTCCAACCCAGAACGCCGACCAGGCGACCTGGGTGTCGAACCGACCCGGCTAGGACCGGTTTTGGGGCGAGTTACGTGCCCTTGTCTCCGCTCCGTAGACTCTCTATATGTACTATATGTACATGCACGTAGCAAAAAAATAGGTAAACAATGGTGACCTAGTTCCGGTTTCTGGCTCGGATCCAACCCAGAACGCCGACCCGGCGACCTGGGTGTCGAACCGACCCGGCTAGGACCGGTTTTGGGGCGAGTTACGTGCCCTTGTCTCCGCTCCGTAGACTCTCTATATGTACTATATGTACATGCACGTAGCAAAAAAATAGGTAAACAATGGTGACCTAGTTCCGGTTTCTGGCTCGGGTCCAACCCAGAACGCCGACCCGGCGACCTGGGTGTCGAACCGACCCGGCTAGGACCGGTTTTGGAGCGAGTTACGTGCCCTTGTCTCCGCCTCGTAGACTCTCTATATGTACATGCACGTAGCAAAAAATAGGTAAACAATGGTGACCTAGTTCCGGTTTCTGGCTCAGGTCCAACCCAGAACGCCGACCCGGCGACCTGGGTGTCGAACCGACCCGGCTAGGACCGGTTTTGGAGCGAGTTACGTGCCCTTGTCTCCGCCTCGTAGACTCTCTATATGTACTATATGTACATGCACGTAGCAAAAAAATAGGTAAACAATGGTGACCTAGTTCCGGTTTCTGGCTCGGGTCCAACCCAGAACGCCGACCCGGCGACCTGGGTGTCGAACCGACCCGGCTAGGACCGGTTTTGGGGCGAGTTACGTGCCCTTGTCTCCGCTCCGTAGACTCTCTATATGTACTATATGTACATGCACGTAGCAAAAAAATAGGTAAACAATGGTGACCTAGTTCCGTTCCGGTTTCTGGCTCGGGTCCAACCCAGAACGCCGACCCGGCGACCTGGGTGTCGAACCGACCCGGCTAGGACCGGTTTTGGGGCGAGTTACGTGCCCTTGTCTCCGCTCCGTAGACTCTCTATATGTACTATAAGTACATGCACGTAGCAAAAAAATAGGTTAACAATGGTGACCTAGTTCCGGTTTCTGGCTCAGGTCCAACCCAGAACGCCGACCCGGCGACCTGGGTGTCGAACCGACCCGGCTAGGACCGGTTTTGGAGCGAGTTACGTGCCCTTGTCTCCGCCTCGTAGACTCTCTATATGTACATGCACGTAGCAAAAAATAGGTAAACAATGGTGACCTAGTCCGGTTTCTGGCTCAGGTCCAACCCAGAACGCCGACCCGGCGACCTGGGTGTCGAACCGACCCGGCTAGGACCGGTTTTGGAGCGAGTTACGTGCCCTTGTCTCCGCCTCGTAGACTCTCTATATGTACTATATGTACATGCACGTAGCAAAAAAATAGGTAAACAATGGTGACCTAAGTTCCGGTTTCTGGCTCGGGTCCAACCCAGAACGCCGACCCGGCGACCTGGGTGTCGAACCGACCCGGCTAGGACCGGTTTTGGGGTGAGTTACGTGCCCTTGTCTCCGCTCCGTAGACTCTCTATATGTACTATATGTACATGCACGTAGCAAAAAAATAGGTAAACAATGGTGACCTAGTTCCGGTTTCTGGCTCGGGTCCAACCCAGAACGCCGACCCGACGACCTGGGTGTCGAACCGACCCGGATAGGACCGGTTTTGGGGCGAGTTACGTGCCCTTGTCTCCGCTCCGTAGACTCTCTATATGTACTATATGTACATGCACGTAGCAAAAAAATAGGTAAACAATGGTGACCTAGTTCCGGTTTCTGGCTCGGGTCCAACCCAGAACGCCAACCCGGCGACCTGGGTGTCGAACCGACCCGGCTAGGACCGGTTTTGGGGCGAGTTACGTGCCCTTGTCTCCGCTCCGTAGACTCTCTATATGTACTATATGTACATGCACATAGCAAAAAAATAGGTAAACAATGGTGACCTAGTTCCGGTTTCTGGCTCGGGTCCAACCCAGAACGCCGACCCGGCGACCTGGGTGTCGAACCGACCCGGCTAGGACCGGTTTTGGGGCGAGTTACGTGCCCTTGTCTCCGCTCCGTAGACTCTCTATATGTACTATATGTACATGCACGTAGCAAAAAAATAGGTAAACAATGGTGACCTAGTTCCGGTTTCTGGCTCGGGTCCAATCCAGAACACCGACCCGGCGACCTGGGTGTCGAACCGACCCGGCTAGGACCGGTTTTGGGGCGAGTTACGTGCCCTTGTCTCCGCTCCGTAGACTCTCTATATGTACTATATGTACATGCACGTAGCAAAAAAATAGGTAAACAATGGTGATCTAGTTCCGGTTTCTGGCTCGGGTCCAACCCAGAACGCCGACCCGGCGACCTGGGTGTCGAACCGACCCGGCTAGGACCGGTTTTTGGGCGAGTTACGTGCCCTTGTCTCCGCTCCGTAGACTCTCTATATGTACTATATGTACATGAACGTAGGAAAAAAATAGGTAAACAATGGTGACCTAGTTCCGGTTTCTGGCTCGGGTCCAACCCAGAACGCCGACCCGGCGATCTGGGTGTCGAACCGACCCGGCTAGGACCGGTTTTGGGGCGAGTTACGTGTCCTTGTCTCCGCTCCGTAGACTCTCTATATGTACTATAAGTACATGCACGTAGCAAAAAAATAGGTAAACAATGGAGACCTAGTTCCGGTTTCTGGCTCGGGTCCAACCCAGAACGCCGACCCGGCGACCTGGGTGTCGAACCGACCCGGCTAGGACCGGTTATGGGGCGAGTTACGTGCCCTTGTCTCCGCAACGTAGACTCTCTATATGTACTATATGTACATGCACGTAGCAAAAAAATAGGTAAACAATGGTGACCTAGTTCCGGTTTCTGGCTCGGGTCCAACCCAGAACGCCGACCAGGCGACCTGGGTGTCGAACCGACCCGGCTAGGACCGGTTTTGGGGCGAGTTACGTGCCCTTGTCTCCGCTCCGTAGACTCTCTATATTTACTATATGTACATGCACGTAGCAAAAAAATAGGTAAACAATGGTGACCTAGTTCCGGTTTCTGGCTCGGATCCAACCCAGAACGCCGACCCGGCGACCTGGGTGTCGAACCGACCCGGCTAGGACCGGTTTTGGGGCGAGTTACGTGCCCTTGTCTCCGCTCCGTAGACTCTCTATATGTACTATATGTACATGCACGTAGCAAAAAAATAGGTAAACAATGGTGACCTAGTTCCGGTTTTTGGCTCGGGTCCAACCCAGAACGCCGACCCGGCGACCTGGGTGTCGAACCGACCCGGCTAGGACCGGTTTTGGGGCGAGTTACGTGCCCTTGTCTCCGCTCCGTAGACTCTCTATATGTACTATATGTACATGCACGTAGCAAAAAAATAGGTAAACAATGGTGACCTAGTTCCGGTTTCTGGCTCGGGTCCAACCCAGAACGCCGACCCGGCGACCTGGGTGTCGAACCGACCCGGCTAGGACCGGTTTTGGGGCGAGTTACGTGCCCTTGTCTCCGCTCCGTAGACTCTCTATATGTACTATATGTACATGCACGTAGCAAAAAAATAGGTAAACAATGGTGACCTAGTTCCGGTTTTTGGCTCGGGTCCAACCCAGAACGCCGACCCGGCGACCTGGGTGTCGAACCGACCCGGCTAGGACCGGTTTTGGGGCGAGTTACGTGCCCTTGTCTCCGCTCCGTAGACTCTCTATATGTACTATATGTACATGCACGTAGCAAAAAAATAGGTAAACAATGGTGACCTAGTTCCGGTTTCTGGCTCGGGTCCAACCCAGAACGCCGACCCGGCGACCTGGGTGTCGAACCGACCCGGCTAGGACCGGTTTTGGGGCGAGTTACGTGCCCTTGTCTCCGCTCCGTAGACTCTCTATATGTACTATATGTACATGCACGTAGCAAAAAAATAGGTAAACAATGGTGACCTAGTTCCGGTTTCTGGCTCGGGTCCAACCCAGAACGCCGACCCGGCGACCTGGGTGTCGAACCGACCCGGCTAGGACCGGTTTTGGGGCGAGTTACGTGCCCTTGTCTCCGCTCCGTAGACTCTCTATATGTACTATATGTACATGCACGTAGCAAAAAAATAGGTAAACAATGGTGACCTAGTTCCGGTTTCTGGCTCGGGTCCTACCCAGAACGCCGACCCGGCGACCTGGGTGTCGAACCGACCCGGCTAGGACCGGTTTTGGGGCGAGTTACGTGCCCTTGTCCCCGCTCCGTAGACTCTCTATATGTACTATATGTACATGCACGTAGCAAAAAAATAGGTAAACAATGGTGACCTAGTTCCGGTTTCTGGCTCGGGTCCAACCCAGAACGCCGACCCGGCGACCTGGGTGTCGAACCGACCCGGCTAGGACCGGTTTTGGGGCGAGTTACGTGCCCTTGTCTCCGCTCCGTAGACTCTCTATATGTACTATATGTACATGCACGTAGCAAAAAAATAGGTAAACAATGGTGACCTAGTTCCGGTTTCTGGCTCGGGTCCAACCCAGAACGCCGACCCGGCGACCTGGGTGTCGAACCGACCCGGCTAGGACCGGTTTTGGGGCGAGTTACGTGCCCTTGTCTCCGCTCCGTAGACTCTCTATATGTACTATATGTACATGCACGTAGCAAAAAAATAGGTAAACAATGGTGACCTAGTTCCGGTTTCTGGCTCGGGTCCAACCCAGAACGCCGACCCGGCGACCTGGGTGTCGAACCGACCCGGCTAGGACCGGTTTTGGGGCGAGTTACGTGCCCTTGTCCCCGCTCCGTAGACTCTCTATATGTACTATATGTACATGCACGTAGCAAAACAATAGGTAAACAATGGTGACCTAGTTCCGGTTTCTGGCTCGGGTCCTACCCAGAACGCCGACCCGGCGACCTGGGTGTCGAACCGACCCGGCTAGGACCGGTTTTGGGGCGAGTTACGTGCCCTTGTCTCCGCTCCGTAGACTCTCTATATGTACTATATGTACATGCACGTAGCAAAACAATAGGTAAACAATGGTGACCTAGTTCCGGTTTCTGGCTCGGGTCCAACCCAGAACGCCGACCCTGCGACCTGGGTGTCGAACCGACCCGGCTAGGACCGGTTTTGGGGCGAGTTACGTGCCCTTGTCTCCACTCCGTAGACTCTCTATATGTACTATATGTACATGCACGTAGCAAAAAAATAGGTAAACAATGGTGACCTAGTTCCGGTTTCTGGCTCGGGTCCAACCCAGAACGCCGACCCGGCGACCTGGGTGTCGAACCGACCCGGCTAGGACCGGTTTTGGGGCGAGTTACGTGCCCTTGTCTCCGCTCCGTAGACTCTCTCCGTAGACTCTCCATATGTACTATATGTACATGCACGTAGCAAAAAAATAGGTAAACAATGGTGACCTAGTTCCGGTTTCTGGCTCGGACCCAACCCAGAACGCCGACCCGGCGACCTGGGTGTCGAACCGACCCGGCTAGGACCGGTTTTGGGGCGAGTTACGTGCCCTTGTCTCCGCTCCGTAGACTCTCTATATGTACTATATGTACATGCACGTAGCAAAAAAAAAAATAGGTAAACAATGGTGACCTAGTTCCGGTTTCTGGCTCGGACCCAACCCAGAACGCCGACCCGGCGACCAGGGTGTCGAACCGACCCGGCTAGGACCGGTTTTGGGGCGAGTTACGTGCCCTTGTCTCCGCTCCGTAGACTCTCTATATGTACTATATGTACATGCACGTAGCAATAAAATAGGTAAACAATGGTGACCTAGTTCCGGTTTCTGGCTCGGACCCAACCCAGAACGCCGACCCGGCGACCTGGGTGTCGAACCGACCCGGCTAGGACCGGTTTTGGGGCGAGTTACGTGCCCTTGTCTCCGCTCCGTAGACTCTCTATATGTACTATATGTACATGCACGTAGCAAAAAAATAGGTAAACAATGGTGACCTAGTTCCGGTTTCTGGCTCGGACCCAACCCAGAACGCCGACCCGGCGACCTGGGTGTCGAACCGACCCGGCTGAGACCGGTTTTGGGGCGAGTTACGTGCCCTTGTCTCCGCTCCGTAGACTCTCTATATGTACTATATGTACATGCACGTAGCAAAAAAATAGGTAAACAATGGTGACCTAGTTCCGGTTTCTGACTCGGACCCAACCCAGAACGCCGACCCGGCGACCTGGGTGTCGAACCGACCCGGCTAGGACCGGTTTTGGGGCGAGTTACGTGCCCTTGTCTCCGCTCCGTAGACTCTCTATATGTACTATATGTACATGCACGTAGCAAAAAAATAGGTAAACAATGGTGACCTAGTTCCGGTTTCTGGCTCGGACCCAACCCAGAACGCCGACCCGGCGACCTGGGTGTCGAACCGACCCGGCTAGGACCGGTTTTGGGGCGAGTTACGTGCCCTTGTCTCCGCTCCGTAGACTCTCTATATGTACTATATGTACATGCACGTAGCAAAAAAATAGGTAAACAATGGTGACCTAGTTCCGGTTTCTGGCTCGGACCCAACCCAGAACGCCGACCCGGCGACCTGGGTGTCGAACCGACCCGGCTAGGATCGGTTTTGGGGCGAGTTACGTGCCCTTGTCTCCGCTCCGTAGACTCTCTATATGTACTATATGTACATGCACGTAGCAAAAAAATAGGTAAACAATGGTGACCTAGTTCCGGTTTCTGGCTCGGACCCAACCCAGAACGCCGACCCGGCGACCTGGGTGTCGAACCGACCCGGCTAGGACCGGTTTTGGGGCGAGTTACGTGCCCTTGTCTCCGCTCCGTAGACTCTCTATATGTACTATATGTACATGCACGTAGCAAAAAATAGGTAAACAATGGTGACCTAGTTCCGGTTTCTGGCTCGGACCCATTCCAGAACGCCGACCCGGCGACCTGGGTGTCGAACCGACCCGGCTAGGACCGGTTTTGGGGCGAGTTACGTGCCCTTGTCTCCGCTCCGTAGACTCTCTATATGTACTATATGTACATGCACGTAGCAAAAAAAAAGGTAAACAATGGTGACCTAGTTCCGGTTTATGGCTCGGACCCAACCCAGAACGCCGACCCGGCGACCTGGGTGTCGAACCGACCCGGCTAGGACCGGTTTTGGGGCGAGTTACGTGCCCTTGTCTCCGCTCCGTAGACTCTCTATATGTACTATATGTACATGCACGTAGCAAAAAAATAGGTAAACAATGGTGACCTAGTTCCGGTTTCTGGCTCGGACCCAACCCAGAACGCCGACCCGGCGACCTGGGTGTCGAACCGACCCGGCTAGGACCGGTTTTGGGGCGAGTTACGTGCCCTTGTCTCCGCTCCGTAGACTCTCTATATGTACTATATGTACATGCACGTAGCAAAAAAATAGGTAAACAATGGTGACCTAGTTCCGGTTTCTGGCTCGGACCAAAACCAGAACGCCGACCCGGCGACCTGGGTGTCGAACCGACCCGGCTAGGACCGGTTTTGGGGCGAGTTACGTGCCCTTGTCTCCGCTCCGTAGACTCTCTATATGTACTATATGTACATGCACGTAGCAAAAAAATAGGTAAACAATGGTGACCTAGTTCCAGTTTCTGGCTCGGACCCAACCCAGAACGCCGACCCGGCGACCTGGGTGTCGAACCGACCCGGCTAGGACCGGTTTTGGGGCGAGTTACGTGCCCTTGTCTCCGCTCCGTAGACTCTCTATATGTACTATATGTACATGCACGTAGCAAAAAAATAGGTAAACAATGGTGACCTAGTTCCGGTTTCTGGCTCGGACCCAACCCAGAACGCCGACCCGGCGACCTGGGTGTCGAACCGACCAGGCTAGGACCGGTTTTGGGGCGAGTTACGTGCCCTTGTCTCCGCTCCGTAGACTCTCTATATGCACTATATGTACATGCACGTAGCAAAAAAATAGGTAAACAATGGTGACCTAGTTCCGGTTTCTGGCTCGGACCCAACCCAGAACGCCGACCCGGCGACCTGGGTGTCGAACCGACCCGGCTAGGACCGGTTTTGGGGCGAGTTACGGGCCCTTGTCTCCGCTCCGTAGACTCTCTATATGTACTATATGTACATGCACGTAGCAAAAAAATAGGTAAACAATGGTGACCTAGTTCCGGTTTCTGGCTCGGACCCAACCCAGAACGCCGACCCGACGACCTGGGTGTCGAACCGACCCGGCTAGGACCGGTTTTTGGGCGAGTTACGTGCCCTTGTCTCCGCTCCGTAGAATCTCTATATGTACTATATGTACATGCACGTAGCAAAAAAATAGGTAAACAATGGTGACCTAGTTCCGGTTTCTGGCTCGGACCCAACCCAGAATGCCGACCCGGCGACCTGGGTGTCGAACCGACCCGGCTAGGACCGGTTTTGGGGCGAGTTACTTGCCCTTGTCTCCACTCCGTAGACTCTCTATATGTACTATATGTACATGCACGTAGCAAAAAAATAGGTAAACAATGGTGACCTAGTTCCGGTTTCTGGCTCGGACCCAACCCAGAACGCCGACCCGGCTACCTGGGTGTCGAACCGACCCGGCTAGGACCGATTTTGGGGCGAGTTACGTGCCCTTGTCTCCGCTCCGTAGACTCTCTATATGTACTATATGTACATGCACGTAGCAAAAAAATAGGTAAACAATGGTGACCTAGTTCCGGTTTCTGGCTCGGACCCAACCCAGAACGCCGACCAGACGACCTGGGTGTCGAACCGACCCGGCTAGGACCGATTTTGGGGCGAGTTACGTGCCCTTGTCTCCGCTCCGTAGACTCTCTATATGTACTATATGTACATGCACGTAGCAAAAAAATAGGTAAACAATGGTGACCTAGTTCCGGTTTCTGGCTCGGACCCAACCCAGAACGCCGACCCGACGACCTGGGTGTCGAACCGACCCGGCTAGGACCGGTTTTGGGGCGAGTTACGGGCCCTTGTCTCCGCTCCGTAGACTCTCTATATGTACTATATGTACATGCACGTAGCAAAAAAATAGGTAAACAATGGTGACCAAGTTCCGGTTTCTGGCTCGGACCCAACCCAGAACGCCGACCCGGTGACCTGGGTGTCGAACCGACCAGGCTTGGACCGGTTTTGGGGCGAGTTACGTGCCCTTGTCTCCGCTCCGTAGACTCTCTATATGTACTATATGTACATGCACGTAGCAATAAAATAGGTAAACAATGGTGACCTAGTTCCGGTTTCTGGCTCGGACCCAACCCAGAACGCCGACCCGGCGACCTGGGTGTCGAACCGACCCGGCTAGGACCGGTTTTGGGGCGAGTTACGTGCCCTTGTCTCCGCTCCGTAGACTCTTTATATGTACTATATGTACATGCACGTAGCAAAAAAAATAGGTAAACAATGGTGACCTAGTTCCGGTTTCTGGCTCGGACCCAACCCAGAACGCCGACCCAGCGACCTGGGTGTCGAACCGACCCGGCTAGGACCGATTTTGGGGCGATTTACATGCCCTTGTCTCCGCTCCGTAGACTCTCTATATGTACTATATGTACATGCACGTAGCAAAAAAATAGGTAAACAATGGTGACCTTGTTCCGGTTTCTGGCTCTGACCAAACCCAGAACGCCGACCCGGCGACCTGGGTGTCGAACCGACCCGGCTAGGACCGATTTTGGGGCGAGTTACGGGCCCTTGTCTCCGCTCCGTAGACTCTCTATATGTACTATATGTACATGCACGTAGCAAAAAAATAGGTAAACAATGGTGACCTAGTTCCGGTTTCTGGCTCGGACCCAACCCAGAACGCCGACCCGGCGACCTGGGTGTCAAACCGACCCGGCTAGGACCGGTTTTGGGGCGAGTTACGTGCCCTTGTCTCCGCTCCGTAGACTCTCTATATGTACTATATGTACATGCACGTAGCAAAAAAATAGGTAAACAATGTAGACCTAGTTCCGGTTTCTGGCTCGGACCCAACCCAGAACGCCGACCCGGCGACCTGGGTGTCGAACCGACCCGGCTAGGACCGATTTTGGGGCGAGTTACGTGCCCTTGTCTCCGCTCCGTAGACTCTCTATATGTACTATATGTACATGCACGTAGCAAAAAAATAGGTAAACAATGGTGACCTAGTTCCGGTTTCTGGCTCGGACCCAACCCAGAACGCCGACCCAGCGACCTGGGTGTCGAACCGACCCGGCTAGGACCGATTATGGGGCGAGTTACGTGCCCTTGTCTCCGCTCCGTAGACTCTCTATATGTACTATATGTACATGCACGTAGCAAAAAAATAGGTAAACAATGGTGACCTAATTCCCCAAAACCGACCCGGCTAGGACCGGTTTTGGGGCGAGTTACGTGCCCTTGTCTCCGCTCCGTAGACTTTCTATATGTACTATATGTACATGCACGTAGCAAAAAAATAGGTAAACAATGGTGATCTAGTTCCGGTTTCTGGCTCGGACCCAACCCAGAACGCCGACCCGACGACCTGGGTGTCGAACCGACCCGGCTAGGACCGGTTTTGGGGCGAGTTACGTGCCCTTGTCTCCGCTCCGTAGACTCTCTATATGTACTATATGTACATGCACGTAGCAAAAAAATAGGTAAACAATGGTGACCTAGTTCCGGTTACTGGCTCGGACCCAACCCAGAACGCCGACCCGACGACCTGGGTGTCGAACCGCCCGGCTAGGACCGGTTTTGGGGCGAGTTACGGGCCCTTGTCTCCGCTCCGTAGACTCTCTATATGTACTATATGTACATGCACGTAGCAAAAAAATAGGTAAACAATGGTGACCTAGTTCCGGTTTCTGGCTCGGACCCAACCCAGAACGCCGACCAGGCGACCTGGGTGTCGAACCGACCTGGCTAGGACCGGTTTTGGGGCGAGTTACGGGCCCTTGTCTCCGCTCCGTAGACTCTCTATATGTACTATATGTACATGCACGTAGCAAAAAAATAGGTAAACAATGGTGACCTAGTTACGGTTTCTGGATCGGACCCAACCCAAATCGCCGACCCGGCGACCTGGGTGTCGAACCGACCCGGCTAGGACCGGTTTTAGGGCGAGTTACGTGCCCTTGTCTCCGCTCCGTAGACTCTTTATATGTACTATATGTACATGCACGTAGCAAAAAAATAGGTAAACTATGGTGACCTAGTTCCGGTTTCTGGCTCGGACCCAACCCAGAACGCCGACCTGACGACCTGGGTGTCGAACCGACCCGGCTAGGACCGGTTTTGGGGCGAGTTACCTGCCCTTGTCTCCGCTCCGTAGACTCTCTATATGTACTATATGTACATGCACGTAGCAAAAAAATAGGTAAACAATGGTGACCTAATTCCGGTTTCTGGCTCGGACCCAACCCAGAACGCCGACCCGGCGACCTGCGTGTCGAACCGACCCGGCTAGGACCGATTTTGGGGCGAGTTACGGGCCTTGTCTCCGCTCCGTAGACTCTCTATATGTACTATATGTACATGCACGTAGCAAAAAAATAGGTATACAATGGTGACCTAGTTCCGGTTTCTGGCTCGGACCCAACCCAGAACGCCGACCTGGCGACCTGGGTGTCGAACCGACCCGGCTAGGACCGGTTTTGGGGCGAGTTACGTGCCCTTGTCTCCGCTCCGTAGACTCTCTGCATGTACTATATGTACATGCACGTAGCAAAAAAATAGGTAAACAATGGTGACCTAGTTCCGGTTTCTGGCTCGGACCCAACCCAGAACGCCGACCCGGCGACCTGGGTGTCGAACCGACCCGGCTAGGACCGGTTTTGGGGCGAGTTACGGGCCCTTGTCTCCGCTCCGTAGACTCTCTATATGTACATGAACGTAGCAAAAAAATAGGTAAACAATGGTGACCTAGTTCCGGTTTCTGGCTCGACCCAACCAAGAACGCCGACCCGACGACCTGGTTGTCGAACCGACCCGGCTAGAACCGGTTTTGGGGCGAGTTACGTGCCCTTGTCTCCGCTCCGTAGACTCTCTATATGTACTATATGTACATGCACGTAGCAAAAAAATAGGTAAACAATGGTGACCTAGTTCCGGTTTCTGGCTCGGACCCAACCCAGAACGCCGACCCGGCGACCTGGGTGTCGAACCGACCCGGCTAGGACCGGTTTTGGGGCGAGTTACGTGCCCTTGTCTCCGCTCCGTAGACTCTCTGTATGTACTATATGTACATGCACGTAGCAAAAAAATAGGTCAACAATGGTGACCTAGTTCCGGCTTCTGGCTCGGACCCAATCCAGAACGTCGACCCGGCGACCTGGGTGTCGAACCGACCCGGCTAGGACCGGTTTTGGGGCGAGTTACGTGCCCTTGTCTCCGCTCCGTAGACTCTCTATATGTACTATATGTACATGCACGTAGCAAAAAAATAGGTAAACAATGGTGACCTAGTTCCGGTTTCTGGCTCGGACCCAACCCAGAACGCCGACCCGGCGACCTGGGTGTCGAACCGACCCGGCTAGGACCGATTTTGGGGCGAGTTACGTGCCCTTGTCTCCGCTCCGTAGACTCTCTATATGTACTATATGTACATGCACCTAGCAAAAAAATAGGTAAACAATGGTGACCTAGTTCCGGTTTCTGGCTCGGACCCAACCCAAAACGCCGACCCGGCGACCTGGGTGTCGAACCGACCCGGCTAGGACCGGTTTTGGGGCGAGTTACGGGCCCTTGTCTCCGCTCCGTAGACTCTCTATATGTACTATATGTACATGCACGTAGCAAATAAATAGGTAAACAATGGTGACCTAGTTCCGGTTTCTGGCTCGGACCCAACCCAGAACACCGACCCGACGACCTGGGTGTCGAACCGAGCCGGCTAGGACCGGTTTTGGGGCGAGTTACGGGCCCTTGTCTCCGCTCCGTAGACTCTCTATATGTACTATATGTACATGCGCGTAGCAAAAAAATAGGTAAACAATGGTGACCTAGCTCCGGTTTCTGGCTCGGACCCAACCCAGAACGCCGACTCGGCAACCTGGGTGTCGAACCGACCCGGCTAGGACCGGTTTTAGGGCGAGTTACGTGCACTTGTCTCCGCTCCGTAGACTCTCTATATGTACTATATGTACATGCACGTAGCAAAAAAATAGGTAAACAATGGTGACCTAGTTCCGGTTTCTTGCTCGGACCCAACCCAGAACGCCGACCCGGCGACCTGGGTGTCGAACCGACCCGGCTAGGACCGATTTTGGGGCGAGTTACGTGCCCTTGTCTCCGCTCCGTAGACTCTCTATATGTACTATATGTACATGCACGTAGCAAAAAAAAAATAAAACAATGGTGACCTAGTTCCGGTTATTGGCTCGGACCCAACCCAGAACGTCGACCCGACGACCTGGGTGTCGAACCGACCCGGCTAGGACCGGTTTTGGGGCGAGTTACGGGCCCTTGTTTCCGCTCCGTAGACTCTCTATATGTACTATATGTACATGCACGTAGCAAAAAAATAGGTAAACAATGGTGACCTAGTTCCGGTTTCTGGCTCGGACCCAACCCAGAACGCCGACCCGGCGACCTGGGTGTTGAACCGACCCGGCTAGGACCGGTTTTGGGGCGAGTTACGTGCCCTTGTCTCCGCTCCGTAGACTCTCTATATGTACTATATGTACATGCACGTAGCAAAAAAATAGGTAAACAATGGTGACCTAGTTCCGGTTTCTGGCTCGGACCCAAACCAGAACGCCGACCCGACGACCTGGGTGTCGAACCGACCCGGCTAGGACCGGTTTTGGGGCGAGTTACGCGCCCTTGTCTCCGCTCCGTAGACTCTCTATATGTACTATATGTACATGCACGTAGCAAAAAAATAGGTAAACAATGGTGACCAAGTTCCGGTTTCTTGCTCGGACCCAACCGAGACGGCCGACCCGACGACCTGGGTGTCGAACCGACCCGGCTAGGACCGGTTTTGGGGCGAGTTACGGGCCCTTGTCTCCGCTCCGTAGACTCTCTATATGTACTATATGTACATGCACGTAGCAAAAAAATAGGTAATCAGTGGTGACCTAGTTCCGGTTTCTGGCTCGGACCCAACCCAGAACGCCGACCCGGCGACCTGGGTGTCGAACCGACCCGGCTAGGACCGGTTTTGGGGCGAGTTACGTGCCCTTGTCTCCGCTCCGTAGACTCTCTATATGTACTATATGTACATGCACGTAATAAAAAAATAGGTAAACAATGGTGACATAGTTCCGGTTTCTGGCTCGGACCCAACCCAGAACGCCGACCCGGCGACCTGGGTGTCGAAACGACCCGGCTAGGAACGGTTTTGGGGCGAGTTACGTGCCCTTGTCTCCGCTCCGTAGACTCTCTATATGTACTATATGTACATGCACGTAGCAAAAAAATAGGTAAACAATGGTGACCTAGTTCCTGTTTCTGGCTCGGACCCAACCCAGAACGCCGACCCGACGACCTGGGTGTCGAACCGACCCGGCTAGGACCGTTTTGGGGCGAGTTACGGGCCCTTGTCTCCGCTCCGTAGACTCTCTATATGTACTATATGTACATGCACGTAGCAAAAAAATAGGTAAACAATGGTGACCTAGTTCCGGTTTCTAGCTCGGACCCAACCCAGAAAGCCGACCCGGCGACCTGGGTGTCGAACCGACCCGGCTAGGACCGGTTTTGGGGCGAGTTACGTGCCCTTGTCTCCACTCCGTAGACTCTCTATATGTACTATATGTACATGCACGTAGCAAAAAAATAGGTTAACAATGGTGACCTAGTTCCGGTTTCTGGCTCGGACCCAACCCAGAACGCCGACCCGACGACCTGGGTGTCGAACCGACCCGGCTAGGACCGGTTTTGGGGCGAGTTACGTGCCCTTGTCTCCGCTCCGTAGACTCTCTATATGTACTATATATACATGCACGTAGCAAAAAAATAGGTAAACAATGGTGACCTAGTTCCGGTTTCTGGCTCGGACCCAACCCAGAACGCCGACCCGGTGACCTGGGTGTCGAACCGACCCGGCTAGGACCGGTTTTGGGGCGAGTTACGGGCCCTTGTCTCCGCTCCGTAGACTCTCTATATGTACTATATGTACATGCACGTAGCAAAAAAATAGGTAAACAATGGTGACCTAGTTCCGGTTTCTGGCTCGGACCCAACCCAGAACGCCGACCCGACGACTTGGGTGTCGAACCGACCCGGCTAGGACCGGTTTTGGGGCGAGTTAAGGGCCCTTGTCTCCGCTCCGTAGACTCTCTATATGTACTATATGTACATGCACGTAGCAAAAAAATAGGTAAACAATGGTGACCTAGTTCCGGTTTCTGGCTCGGACCCAACCCAGAACGCCGACCCGCCGACCTGGGTGTCGAACCGACCCGGCTAGGACCGGTTTTGGGGCCAGCTACGTGCCGTTCTCTCCGCTCCGTAGACTCTCTATATGTACTATATGTACATGCACGTAGCAAAAAAATAGGTAATACAATGGTGACCTAGTTCCGGTTTCTGGCTCGGACCCAACCCAGAACGCCGACCCGTCGACCTGGGTGTCGAACCGACCCGGCTAGGACCGGTTTTGGGGCGAGTTACGTGCCCTTGTCTCCGCTCCGTAGACTCTCTATATGTACTATATGTACATGCACGTAGCAAAAAAATAGGTAAACAATGGTGACCTAGTTCCGGTTTCTGGCTCGGACCCAACCCCGAACGCCGACCCGACGACCTGGGTGTCGAACCGTCCCGGCTAGGACCGGTTTGGGGCGAGTTACGGGTCCTTGTCTCCGCTCCGTAGACTCTCTACATGTACTATATGTACATGCACGTAGCAAAAAAATAGGTAAACAATGGTGACCTAGTTCCGGTTTCTGGCTCGGACCCAACCCAGAACGCCGACCCGCGACCTGGGTGTCGAACCGACCCGGCTAGGACCGATTTTGGGGCGAGTTACGGGCCCTTGTCTCTGCTCCGTAGACTCTCTATATGTACTATATGTACATGCACGTAGCAAAAAAATAGGTAAACAATGGTGACCTTGTTCCGGTTTCTGGCCCGGACCCAACCCAGAACGCCGACCCGGCGACCTGGGTGTCGAACCGACCCGGCTAGGACCGGTTTTGGGGCGAGTTACGGGCCCTTGTCTCCGCTCCGTAGACTCTCTATATGTACATGCACGTAGCAAAAAAATAGGTAAACAATGGTGACCTAGTTCCGGTTTCTGGCTCGGACCCAACCCAGAACGCCGACCCGGCGACCTGGGTGTCGAACCGACCCGGCTAGGACCGGTTTTGGGGCGAGTTACGTGCCCTTGTCCCCGCTCCGTAGACTCTCTGCATGTACTATATGTACATGCACGTAGCAAAAAAATAGGTAAACAATGGTGACCTAGTTCCGGTTTCTAGCTCGGACCCAACCCAGAACGCCGACCCGGCGACCTGGGTGTCGAACCGACCCGGCTAGGACCGGTTTTGGGGCGAGTTACGGGCCCTTGTCTCCGCTCCGTAGACTCTCTATATGTACATGAACGTAGCAAAAAATAGGTAAACAATGGTGACCTAGTTCCGGTTTCTGGCTACGACCCAACCCAGAACGCCGACCCGACGACCTGGGTGTCGAACCGACCCGGCTAGAACCGGTTTTGGGGCGAGTTACGTGCCCTTGTCTCCGCTCCGTAGACTCTCTATATGTACTATATGTACATGCACGTAGCAAAAAAATAGGTAAACAATGGTGACCTAGTTCCGGTTTCTGGCTCGGACCCAACCCAGAACGCCGACCCGGCGACCTGGGTGTCGAACCGACCCGGCTAGGACCGGTTTTGGGGCGAGTTACGTGCCCTTGTCTCCGCTCCGTAGACTCTCTATATGTACTATATGTACATGCACGTAGCAAAAAAATAGGTAAACAATGGTGACCTAGTTCCGGTTTCTGGCTCGGACCCAACCCAGAACGCCGACCCGGCGACCTGGGTGTCGAACCGACCCGGCTAGGACCGGTTTTGGGGCGAGTTACGTGCCCTTGTCTCCGCTCCGTAGACTCTCTATATGTACTATATGTACATGCACGTAGCAAAAAAATAGGTGAACAATGGTGACCTAGTTCCGGTTTCTGGTTCGGACCCAACCCAAAACGCCGAACCGACGACCTGGATGTCGAACCGACCCGGCTAGGACCGGTTTTGGGGCGAGTTACGGGCCCTTGTCTCCGCTCCGTAGACTCTCTATATGTACTATATGTACATGCACGTAGCAAAAAAAATAGGTAAACAATGGTGACCTTGTTCCGGTTTCTGGCTCGGACCCAACCCAGAACGCCGACCCGGCGACCTGGGTGTCGAACCGACCCGGCTAGGACCGGTTTTGGGGCGAGTTACGGGCCCTTGTCTCCGCTCCGTAGACTCTCTATATGTACTATATGTACATGCACGTAGCAAAAAAATAGGTAAACAATGGTGACCTAGTTCCGGTTTCTGGCTCGGACCCAACCAGAACACCGACCCGACGACCTGGGTGTCGAACCGAGCTGGCTAGACCGGTTTTGGGGCGAGTTACGGGCCCTTGTCTCCGCTCCGTAGACTCTCTATATGTACTATATGTACATGCGCGTAGCAAAAAAATAGGTAAACAATGGTGACCTAGCTCCGGTTTCTGGCTCGGACCCAACCCAGAACGCCGACTCGGCGACCTGGGTGTTGAACCGTCCCGGCTAGGACCGGTTTTGGGGCGAGTTACGTGCCCTTGTCTCCGCTCCGTAGACTCTCTATATGTACTATATGTACATGCACGTAGCAAAAAAATAGGTAAACAATGGTGACCTAGTTCCGGTTTCTGGCTCGGACCCAACCCCGAACGCCCACCCGACGACTGGGTGTCGAACCGTCCCGGCTAGGACCGGTTTGGGGCGAGTTACGGGTCCTTGTCTCCGCTCCGTAGACTCTCTACATGTACTATATGTACATGCACGTAGCAAAAAAATAGGTAAACAATGGTGACCTAGTTCCGGTTTCTGGCTCGGACCCAACCCAGAACGCCGACCCGCGACCTGGGTGTCGAACCGACCCGGCTAGGACCGATTTTGGGGGCGAGTTACGGGCCCTTGTCTCTGCTCCGTAGACTCTCTATATGTACTATATGTACATGCACGTAGCAAAAAAATAGGTAAACAATGGTGACCTTGTTCCGGTTTCTGGCTCGGACCCAACCCAGAACGCCGACCCGGCGACCTGGGTGTCGAACCGACCCGGCTAGGACCGGTTTTGGGCGAGTTACGGGCCCTTGTCTCCGCTCCGTAGACTCTCTATATGTACATGCACGTAGCAAAAAAATAGGTAAACAATGGTGACCTAGTTCCGGTTTCTGGCTCGGACCCAACCCAGAACGCCGACCCGGCGACCTGGGTGTCGAACCGACCCGGCTAGGACCGGTTTTGGGGCGAGTTACGTGCCCTTGTCTCCGCTCCGTAGACTCTCTGCATGTACTATATGTACATGCACGTAGCAAAAAAATAGGTAAACAATGGTGACCTAGTTCCGGTTTCTGGCTCGGACCCAACCCAGAACGCCGACCCGGCGACCTGGGTGTCGAACCGACCCGGCTAGGACCGGTTTTGGGGCGAGTTACGGGCCCTTGTCTCCGCTCCGTAGACTCTCTATATGTACATGAACGTAGCAAAAAAATAGGTAAACAATGGTGACCTAGTTCCGGTTTCTGGCTACGACCCAACCCAGAACGCCGACCCGACGACCTGGGTGTCTAACCGACCCGGCTAGAACCGGTTTTGGGGCGAGTTACGTGCCCTTGTCTCCGCTCCGTAGACTCTCTATATGTACTATATGTACATGCACGTAGCAAAAAAATAGGTAAACAATGGTGACCTAGTTCCGGTTTCTGGCTCGGACCCAACCCAGAACGCCGACCCGGCGACCTGGGTGTCGAACCGACCCGGCTAGGACCGGTTTTGGGGCGAGTTACGTGCCCTTGTCTCCGCTCCGTAGACTCTCTATATGTACTATATGTACATGCACGTAGCAAAAAAATAGGTAAACAATGGTGACCTAGTTCCGGTTTCTGGCTCGGACCCAACCCAGAACGCCGACCCGACGACCAGGATGTCGAACCGACCCGGCTAGGACCGGTTTTGGGGCGAGTTACGGGCCCTTGTCTCCGCTCCGTAGACTCTCTATATGTACTATATGTACATGCACGTAGCAAAAAAATAGGTAAACAATGGTGACCTAGTTCCGGTTTCTGGCTCGGACCCAACCCAGAACGCCGACCCGGCGACCTGGGTGACGAACCGACCTGGCTAGGACCGGTTTTGGGGCGAGTTACGTGCCCTTGTCTCCGCTCCGGAGACTCTCTATATGTACTATATGTACATGCACGTAGCAAAAAAATAGGTAAACAATGGTGACCTAGTTCCGGTTTCTGGCTCGACCCAACCAAGAACGCCGACCCGGCGACCTGGGTGTCGAACCGACCCGGCTAGGACCGGTTTTGGGGCGAGTTACGTGCCCTTGTCTCCGCTCCGTAGACTCTCTATATGTACTATATGTACATGCACGTAGCAAAAAAATAGGTAAACAATGGTGACCTAATTCCGGTTTCTTGCTCGGACCCAACCCAGAACGCCGACCCAGCGACCTGGGTGTCGAACCGACCCGGCTAGGACCGGTTTTTGGGCGAGTTACGGGCCCTGGTCTCCGCTCCGTAGACTCTCTATATGTACTATATGTACATGCACGTAGCAAAAAAATAGGTAAACAATGGTGACATAGTTCCTGTTTCTGCCTCGGACCCAACCCAGAACGCCGACCCGACGACCTGGGTGTCGAACCGTCCCGGCTAGGACCGGTTTTGGGGCCGAGTTAGTACGGGCCCTTGTCTCCGCTCCGTATACTCTCTGTATGTACTATATGTACATGCACGTAGCAAAAAAATAGGTAAACAATGGTGACCTAGTTCCGGTTTCTGGCTCGGACCCAACCCAGAACGGCGACCCGACGACCTGGGTGTCGAACCGACCCGGCTAGAACCGGTTTTGGGGCGAGTTACGGGACCTTGTCTCCGCTGCGTAGACTCTCTATATGTACTATATGTACATGCACGTAGCAAAAAAATAGGTAAACAATGGTGACCTAGTTCCGGTTTCTGGCTCGGACCCAACCCAGAACGCCGACCCGGCGACCTGTGTGTCGAACCGACCCGGCTAGGACCGGTTTTGGGGCGAGTTACGTGCCCTTGTCTCCGCTCCGTAGACTCTCTATATGTACTATATGTACATGCACGTAGCAAAAAAATAGGTAAACAATGGTGACCTAGTTCCGGTTTCTGGCTCGGACCCAACCCAGAACGCCGACCCGACGACCTGGGTGTCGAACCGACCCGGCTAGGACCGGTTTTGGGGCGAGTAACGCGCCCTTGTCTCCGCTCCGTAGACTCTCTATATGTACTATATGTACATGCACGTAGCAAAAAAATAGGTAAACAATGGTGACCTAGTTCCGGTTTCTGGCTTGGACCAAACCCAGAACGCCGACCCGGCGACCTGGGTGTCGAAACGACCCGGCTAGGACCGGTTTTGGGGCGAGTTACGGGCCCTTGTCTCCGCTCCGTAGACTCTCTATATGTACTATATATACATGCACGTAGCAAAAAAATAGGTAAACAATGGTGACCTAGTTCCGGTTTCTGGCTCGGACCCAACCGAGACGGCCGACCCGACGACCTGGGTGTCGAACCGACCCGGCTAGGACCGGTTTTGGGGCGAGTTACGGGCCCTTGTCTCCGCTCCGTAGACTCTCTATATGTACTATATGAACATGCACGTAGCAAAAAAATAGGTAATCAGTGGTGACCTAGTTCCGGTTTCTGGCTCGGACCCAACCCAGAACGCCGACCCGGCGACCTGGGTGTCGAAACGACCCGGCTAGGACCGGTTTTGGGGCGAGTTACGTGCCCTTGTCTCCGCTCCGTAGACTCTCTATATGTACTATATGTACATGCACGTAGCAAAAAAATAGGTAAACAATGGTGACCTAGTTCCGGTTTCTGGCTCGGACCCAACCCAGAACGCCGACCCGGCGACCTGGGTGTCGAAACGACCCGGCTAGGACCGGTTTTGGGGCGAGTTACGTGCCCTTGTCTCCGCTCCGTAGACTCTCTATATGTACTATATGTACATGCACGTAGCAAAAAAATAGGTAAACAATGGTGACCTAGTTCCTGTTTCTGGCTCGGACCCAACCCAGAACGCCGACCCGACGACCTGGGTGTCGAACCGACCCGGCTAGGACCGGTTTTGGGGCGAGTTACGGGCCCTTGTCTCCGCTCCGTAGACTCTCTATATGTACTATATGTACATGCACGTAGCAAAAAAATAGGTAAACAATGGTGACCTAGTTCCGGTTTCTGGCTCGGACCCAACCCAGAACGCCGACCCGGCGACCTGGGTGTCGAACCGACCCGGCTAGGACCGGTTTTGGGGCGAGTTACCTGCCCTTGTCTCCACTCCGTAGACTCTCTATATGTACTATATGTACATGCACGTAGCAAAAAAATAGGTAAACAATGGTGACCTAGTTCCGGTTTCTGGCTCGGACCCAACCCAGAACGCCGACCCGACGACCTGGGTGTCGAACCGACCCGGCTAGGACCGGTTTTGGGGCGAGTTACGGGCCCTTGTCTCCGCTCCGTAGACTCTCTATATGTACTATATATACATGCACGTAGCAAAAAAATAGGTAAACAATGGTGACCTAGTTCCGGTTTCTGGCTCGGACCCAACCCAGAACGCCGACCCGGTGACCTGGGTGTCGAACCGACCCGGCTAGGACCGGTTTTGGGGAGAGTTACGGGCCCTTGTCTCCGCTCCGTAGACTCTCTATATGTACTATATGTACATGCACGTAGCAAAAAAATAGGTAAACAATGGTGACCTAGTTCCGGTTTCTGGCTCGGACCCAACCCAGAACGCCGACCCGACGACTTGGGTGTCGAACCGACCCGGCTAGGACCGGTTTTGGGGCGAGTTAAGGGCCCTTGTCTCCGCTCCGTAGACTCTCTATATGTACTATATGTACATGCACGTAGCAAAAAAAATAGGTAAACAATGGTGACCTAGTTCCGGTTTCTGGCTCGGACCCAACCCTTAACGCCGAGCCGCCGACCTGGGTGTCGAAACGACCCGGCTAGGACCGGTTTTGGGGCCAGTTACGTGCCCTTGTCTCCGCTCCGTAGACTCTCTATATGTACTATAGGTACATGCACGTAGCAAAAAAATAGGTAAACAATGGTGACCTAGTTCCGGTTTCTGGCTTGGACCCAAACCAGAACGCCGACCCGACGACCTGGGTGTCGAACCGACCCGGCTAGGACCGATTTTGGGGCGAGTTACGTGCCCTTGTCTCCGCTCCGTAGACTCTCTATATGTACTATATGTACATGCACGCAGCAAAAAAATAGGTAAACAATGGTGACCTAGTTCCGGTTTCTGGCTTGGACCCAAACCAGAACGCCGACCCGACGACCTGGGTGTCGAACCGACCCGGCAAGGACCGGTTTTGGGGAGAGTTAAGGGCCCTTGTCTCCGCTCCGTAGACTCTCTATATGTACTATATGTACATGCACGTAGCAAAAAAATAGGTAAACAATGGTGACCTAGTTCCGGTTTCTGGCTCGGACCCAACCCAGAACGCCGACCCGACGACCTGGGTGTCGAACCGACCCGGCTAGGACCGGTTTTGGGGCGAGTTACGGGCCCTTGTCTCCGCTCCGTAGACTCTCTATATGTACTATATGTACATGCACGTAGCAAAAAAATAGGTAAATAATGGTGACCTAGTTCCGGTTTCTGGCTCGGACCCAACCAGTACGCCGACCCGGTGACCTGGGTGTCGAACCGACCAGGCTAGGACCGGTTTTGGGGCGAGTTACGTGCCCTTGTCTCCGCTCCGTAGACTCTCTATATGTACTATATGTACATGCACGTAGCAAAAAAATAGGTAAACAATGGTGACCTACTTCTGGTTTCTGGCTCGAACCCAACCCAGAACGCCGACCCGGCGACCTGGGTGTCGAACCGACCCGGCTAGGACCGGTTTTGGGGGGAGTTACGGGCCTATGTCTCCGCTCCGTAGACTCTCTATATGTACTATATGTACATGCACGTAGCAAAAAAATAGGTAAACAATGGTGACCTAGTTCCGGTTTCTGGCTCGGACCCAACCCAGAACGCCGACCCGGCGACCTGGCTGTCGAACCGACCCGGCTAGGACCGGTTTTGGGGCGAGTTACGTGCCCTTGTCTCCGCTCCGTAGACTCTCTATATGTACTATATGTACATGCACGTAGCAAAAAAATAGGTAAACAATGGTGACTTAGTTCCGGTTTCTGGCTCGGACCCAACCCAGAACGCCGACCCGACGACCTGGGTGTCAAACCGACCCGGCTAGGACCGATTTTGGGGCGAGTTACGGGCCATTGGCTCCGCTCCGTAGACTCGCTATATGTACTATATGTACATGCACGTAGCAAAAAAATAGGTAAACAATGGTGACCTAGTTCCGGTTTCTGGCTCGGTCCCAACCCAGAACGCCGACCCGGCGACCTAGGTGTCGAACTGACCCGGCTAGGACCGGTTTTGGGGCGAGTTACGGGCCCTTGTCTCCGCTCCGTAGACTCTCTATATGTACTATATGTACATGCACGTAGCAAAAAAATAGGTAAACAATGGTGACCTAGTTCCGGTTTCTGGCTCGGACCCAACCCAGAACGCCGACCCGACGACCAGGATGTCGAACCGACCCGGCTAGGACCGGTTTTGGGGCGAGTTACGGGCCCTTGTCTCCGCTCCGTAGACTCTCTATATGTACTATATGTACATGCACGTAGCAAAAAAATAGGTAAACAATGGTGACCTAGTTCCGGTTTCTGGCTCGGACCCAACCCAGAACGCCGACCCGGCGACCTGGGTGACGAACCGACCTGGCTAGGACCGGTTTTGGGGCGAGTTACGTGCCCTTGTCTCCGCTCCGGAGACTCTCTATATGTACTATATGTACATGCACGTAGCAAAAAAATAGGTAAACAATGGTGACCTAGTTCCGGTTTCTGGCTCGACCCAACCAAGAACGCCGACCCGGCGACCTGGGTGTCGAACCGACCCGGCTAGGACCGGTTTTGGGGCGAGTTAGGTACCCTTGTCTCCGCTCCGTAGACTCTCTATATGTACTATATGTACATGCACGTAGCAAAAAAATAGGTAAACAATGGTGACCTAATTCCGGTTTCTTGCTCGGACCCAACCCAGAACGCCGACCCGGCGACCTGGGTGTCGAAACGACCCGGCTAGGACCGGTTTTTGGGCGAGTTACGGGCCCTGGTCTCCGCTCCGTAGACTCTCTATATGTACTATATGTACATGCACGTAGCAAAAAAATAGGTAAACAATGGTGACATAGTTCCTGTTTCTGCCTCGGACCCAACCCAGAACGCCGACCCGACGACCTGGGTGTCGAACCGTCCCGGCTAGGACCGGTTTTGGGGCGAGTTAGTACGGGCCCTTGTCTCCGCTCCGTATACTCTCTGTATGTACTATATGTACATGCACGTAGCAAAAAAATAGGTAAACAATGGTGACCTAGTTCCGGTTTCTGGCTCGGCCCGAACCCAGAACGGCGACCCGACGACCTGGGTGTCGAATCGACCCGGCTAGAACCGGTTTTGGGGCGAGTTACGGGACCTTGTCTCCGCTGCGTAGACTCTCTATATGTACTATATGTACATGCACGTAGCAAAAAAATAGGTAAACAATGGTGACCTAGTTCCGGTTTCTGGCTCGGACCCAACCCAGAACGCCGACCCGGCGACCTGGGTGTCGAACCGACCCGGCTAAGACCGGTTTTGGGGCGAGTTACGTGCCCTTGTTTCCGCTCCGTAGACTCTCTATATGTACTATATGTACATGCACGTAGCAAAAAAATAGGTAAACAATGGTGACCTTGTTCCGGTTTCTGGCTCGGACCCAACCGAGACGGCCGACCCGACGACCTGGGTGTCGAACCGACCCGGCTAGGACCGGTTTTGGGGCGAGTTACGGGCCCTTGTCTCCGCTCCGTAGACTCTCTATATGTACTATATGTACATGCACGTAGCAAAAAAATAGGTAATCAGTGGTGACCTAGTTCCGGTTTCTGGCTCGGACCCAACCCAGAACGCCGACCCGGCGACCTGGGTGTCGAACCGACCCGGCTAGGACCGGTTTTGGGGCGAGTTACGTGCCCTTGTCTCCGCTCCGTAGACTCTCTATATGTACTATATGTACATGCACGTAGCAAAAAAATAGGTAAACAATGGTGACCTAGTTCCGGTTTCTGGCTCGGACCCAACCCAGAACGCCGACCCGGCGACCTGGGTGTCGAAACGACCCGGCTAGGACCGGTTTTGGGGCGAGTTACGTGCCCTTGTCTCCGCTCCGTAGACTCTCTATATGTACTATATGTACATGCACGTAGCAAAAAAATAGGTAAACAATGGTGACCTAGTTCCTGTTTCTGGCTCGGACTCAACCCAGAACGCCGACCCGACGACCTGGGTGTCGAACCGACCCGGCTAGGACCGGTTTTGGGGCGAGTTACGGGCCCTTGTCTCCGCTCCGTAGACTCTCTATATGTACTATATGTACATGCACGTAGCAAAAAAATAGGTAAACAATGGTGACCTAGTTCCGGTTTCTGGCTCGGACCCAACCCAGAACGCCGACCCGGCGACCTGGGTGTCGAACCGACCCGGCTAGGACCGGTTTTGGGGCGAGTTACCTGCCCTTGTCTCCACTCCTTAGACTCTCTATATGTACTATATGTACATGCACGTAGCAAAAAAATAGGTAAACAATGGTGACCTAGTTCCGGTTTCTGGCTCGGACCCAACCCAGAACGCCGACCCGACGACCTGGGTGTCGAACCGACTCGGCTAGGACCGGTTTTGGGGCGAGTTACGGGCCCTTGTCTCCGCTCCGTAGACTCTCTATATGTACTATATATACATGCACGTAGCAAAAAAATAGGTAAACAATGGTGACCTAGTTCCGGTTTCTGGCTCGGACCCAACCCAGAACGCCGACCCGGTGACCTGGGTGTCGAAACGACCCGGCTAGGACCGGTTTTGGGGCGAGTTACGGGCCCTTGTCTCCGCTCCGTAGACTCTCTATATGTACTATATGTACATGCACGTAGCAAAAAAATAGGTAAACAATGGTGACCTAGTTCCGGTTTCTGGCTCGGACCCAACCCAGAACGCCGACCCGACGACTTGGGTGTCGAACCGACCCGGCTAGGACCGGTTTTGGGGCGAGTTAAGGGCCCTTGTCTCCGCTCCGTAGACTCTCTATATGTACTATATGTACATGCACGTAGCAAAAAAATAGGTAAACAATGGTGACCTAGTTCCGGTTTCTGGCTCGGACCCAACCCAGAACGCCGACCCGCCGACCTGGGTGTCGAACCGACCCGGCTAGGACCGGTTTTGGGGCCAGTTACGTGCCCTTGTCTCTGCTCCGTAGACTCTCTATATGTACTATATGTACATGCACGTAGCAAAAAAATAGGTAAACAATGGTGACCTAGTTCCGGTTTCTGGCTTGGACCCAAACCAGAACGCCGACCCGACGACCTGGGTGTCGAACCGACCCGGCTAGGACCGATTTTGGGGCGAGTTACGGGCCCTTGTCTCCGCTCCGTAGACTCTCTATATGTACTATATGTACATGCACGTAGCAAAAAAATAGGTAAACAATGGTGACCTAGTTCCGGTTTCTGGCTCGGACCCAACCCAGAACGCCGACCCGGTGACCTGGGTGTCGAACCGACCAGGCTAGGACCGGTTTTGGGGCGAGTTACGTGCCCTTGTCTCCGCTCCGTAGACTCTCTATATGTACTATATGTACATGCACGTAGCAATAAAATAGGTAAACAATGGTGACCTAGTTCCGGTTTCTGGCTCGGACCCAACCCAGAACGCCGACCCGGCGACCTGGGTGTCGAACCGACCCGGCTAGGACCGGTTTTGGGCGAGTTACGTGCCCTTGTCTCCGCTCCGTAGACTCTCTATATGTACTATATGTACATGCACGTAGCAAAAAAATAGGTAAACAATGGTGACCTAGTTCCGGTTTCTGGCTCGGACCCAACCCAGAACGCCGACCCGGCGACCTGGGTGTCAAACCGACCCGGCTAGGACCGGTTTTGGGGCGAGTTACGTGCCCTTGTCTCCGCTCCGTAGACTGTCTATATGTACTATATGTACATGCACGTAGCAAAAAAATAGGTAAACAATGGTGACCTAGTTCCGGTTTCTGGCTCGGACCCAACCCAGAACGCCGACCCGGCGACCTGGGTGTCGAACCGACCCGGCTAGGACAGGTTTTGGGGCGAGTTACGTGCCCTTGTCTCCGCTCCGTATACTCTCTATATGTACTATATGTACATGCACGTAGCAAAAAAATAGGTAAACAATGGTGACCTAGTTCCGGTTTCTGGCTCGGACCCAACCCAGAACGCCGACCCGACGACTTGGGTGTCGAACCGACCCGGCTAGGACCGGTTTTGGGGCGAGTTAAGGGCCCTTGTCTCCGCTCCGTAGACTCTCTATATGTACTATATGTACATGCACGTAGCAAAAAAATAGGTAAACAATGGTGACCTAGTTCCGGTTTCTGGCTCGGACCCAACCCAGAACGCCGACCCGCCGACCTGGGTGTCGAACCGACCCGGCTAGGACCGGTTTTGGGGCCAGTTACGTGCCCTTGTCTCTGCTCCGTAGACTCTCTATATGTACTATATGTACATGCACGTAGCAAAAAAATAGGTAAACAATGGTGACCTAGTTCCGGTTTCTGGCTCGGACCCAAACCAGAACGCCGACCCGACGACCTGGGTGTCGAACCGACCCGGCTAGGACCGATTTTGGGGCGAGTTACGGGCCCTTGTCTCCGCTCCGTAGACTCACTATATGTACTATATGTACATGCACGTAGCAAAAAAATAGGTAAACAATGGTGACCTAGTTCCGGTTTCTGGCTCGGACCCAACCCAGAACGCCGACCCGGTGACCTGGGTGCCGAACCGACCCGGCTAGGACCGGTTTTGGGGCGAGTTACGTGCCCTTGTCTCCGCTCCGTAGACTCTCTATATGTACTATATGTACATGCACGTAGCAATAAAATAGGTAAACAATGGTGACCTAGTTCCGGTTTCTGGCTCGGACCCAACCCAGAACGCCGACCCGGCGACCTGGGTGTCGAACCGACCCGGCTAGGACCGGTTTTGGGCGAGTTACGTGCCCTTGTCTCCGCTCCGTAGACTCTCTATATGTACTATATGTACATGCACGTAGCAAAAAAATAGGTAAACAATGGTGACCTAGTTCCGGTTTCTGGCTCGGACACAACCCAGAACGCCGACCCGGCGACCTGGGTGTCGAACCGACCCGGCTAGGACCGATTTTGGGGCGAGTAACGTGCCCTTGTCTCCGCTCCGTAGACTCTCTATATGTACTATATGTACATGCACGTAGCAAAAAAAATAGGTAAACAATGGTGACCTAGTTCCGGTTTCTGGCTCGGACCCAACCCAGAACGCCGACCCGGCGACCTGGGTGTCGAACCGACCCGGCTAGGACCGATTTTGGGGCGAGTAACGTGCCCTTGTCTCCGCTCCGTAGACTCTCTATATGTACTATATGTACATGCACGTAGCAAAAAAATAGGTAAACAATGGTGACCTAGTTCCGGTTTCTGGCTCGGACCCAACCCAGAACGCCGACCCGGCGACCTGGGTGTCGAACCGACCCGGCTAGGACCGGTTTTGGGGCGAGTTACGTGCCCTTGTCTCCGCTCCGTAGACTCTCTATATGTACTATATGTACATATGCACGTAGCAAAAAAATAGGTAAACAACGGTGACCTAGTTCCGGTTTCTGGCTCGGACCCAACCCAGAACGCCGACCCGACGTCCTGGGTGTCGAACCGACCCGGCTAGGACCGGTTTTTGGGGCGAGTTACGGGCCCTTGTCTCCGCTCCGTAGACTCTCTAAATGTACTATATGTACATGCACGTAGCAAAAAAATAGGTAAACAATGGTGACCTAGTTCTGGTTTCTGGCTCGAACCCAACCCAGAACGCCGACCCGGCGACCTGGGTGTCGAACCGACCCGGCTAGGACCGGTTTTTGGGGGGGAGTTACGAGCCTATGTCTCCGCTCCGTAGACTCTCTATATGTACTATATGTACATGCACGTAGCAAAAAAATAGGTTAAACAATGGTGACCTAGTTCCGGTTTCTGGCTCGGACCCAACCCAGAACGCCGACCCGACGACCTGGGTGTCGAACCGACACGGCTAGGACCGGTTTTGGGGGCGAGTTACGGGCCCTTGTCTCCGCTCCGTAGACTCTCTATATGTACTATATGTACATGCACGTAGCAAAAAAAATAGGTAAACAATGGTGACCTAGTTCCGGTTTTCTGGCTCGGACCCAACCCAGAACGCCGACCGGGCGACCTGGGTGTCAAACCGACCCGGCTAGGACCGGTTTTGGGGCGAGTTACGTGCCCTTGTCTCCGCTCCGTAGACTGTCTATATGTACTATATGTACATGCACGTAGCAAAAAAATAGGTAAACAATGGTGACCTAGTTCCGGTTTCTGGCTCGGACCCAACCCAGAACGCCGACCCGGCGACCTGGGTGTCGAACCGACCCGGCTAGGACAGGTTTTGGGGCGAGTTACGTGCCCTTGTCTCCGCTCCGTAGACTCTCTATATGACTATATGTACATGCACGTAGCAAAAAAATAGGTAAACAACGGTGACCTAGTTCCGGTTTCTGGCTCGGATCCAACCCAGAACGCCGACCCGACGACCTGGGTGTCGAACCGACCCGGCTGGGACCGGTTTTGGGGCGAGTTACGGGCCCTTGTCTCCGCTCTGTAGACTCTCTAAATGTACTATATGTACATGCACGTAGCAAAAAAATAGGTAAACAATGGTGACCTAGTTCTGGTTTCTGGCTCGAACCCAACCCAGAACGCCGACCCGGCGACCTGGGTGTCGAACCGACCCGGCTAGGACCGGTTTTGGGGCGAGTTACGGGCCTATGTCTCCGCTCCGTAGACTCTCTACATGTACTATATGTACATGCACGTAGCAAAAAAATAGGTAAACAATGGTGACCTAGTTCCGGTTTCTGGCTCGGACCCAACCCAGAACGCCGACCCGACGACCTGGGTGTCGAACCGACACGGCTAGGACCGGTTTTGGGGCGAGTTACGGGCCCTTGTCTCCGCTCCGTAGACTCTCTATATGTACTATATGTACATGCACGTAGCAAAAAAAATAGGTAAACAATGGTGACCTAGTTCCGGTTTCTGGCTCGGACCCAACCCAGAACGCCGACCCGGCGACCTGGGTGTCGAACCGACCCGGCTAGGACCGATTTTGGGGCGAGTTACGGGCCCTTGTCTCCGCTCCGTTAGACTCTCTATATGTACTATATGTACATGCACGTAGCAAAAAAATAGGTAAACAATGGTGACCTAGTTCCGGTTTCTGGCTCGGACCCAACCCAGAACGCCGACCCGGCGACCTGGGTGTCGAACCGACACGGCTAGGACCAGTTTTGGGGCGAGTTACGGGCCCTTGTCTCCGCTCCGTAGACTCTCTATATGTACTATATGTACATGCACGTAGCAAAAAAATAGGTAAACAATGGTGACCTCTTCCGGTTTCTGGCTCGGACCAAACCCAGAACGCCGACCCGGCGACCTGGGTGTCGAACCGACCCGGCTAGGACCGGTTTTGGGCGAGTTACGTGCCCTTGTCTCCGCTCCGTAGACTCTCTATATGTACTATATGTACATGCACGTAGCAAAAAAAATAGGTAAACAATGGTGACCTAGTTCCGGTTTCTGGCTCGGACCCAACCCAGAACGCCGACCCGGCGACCTGGGTGTCGAACCGACCCGGCTAGGACCGATTTTGGGGCGAGTAACGTGCCCTTGTCTCCGCTCCGTAGACTCTCTATATGTACTATATGTACATGCACGTAGCAAAAAAAATAGGTAAACAATGGTGACCTAGTTCCGGTTTCTGGCTCGGACCCAACCCAGAACGCCGACCCGGCGACCTGGGTGTCGAACCGACCCGGCTAGGACCGGTTTTGGGGCGAGTTACGTGCCCTTGTCTCCGCTCCGTAGACTCTCTATATGTACTATATGTACATGCACGTAGCAAAAAAAATAGGGTAAACAACGGTGACCTAGTTCCGGTTTCTGGCTCGGACCCAACCCAGAACGCCGACCCGACGACCTGGGTGTCGAACCGACCCGGCTAGGACCGGTTTTGGGGCGAGTTACGGGCCCTTGTCTCCGCTCCGTAGACTCTCTAAAATGTACTATATGTACATGCACGTAGCAAAAAAATAGGTAAACAATGGTGACCTAGTTCTGGTTTCTGGCTCGAACCCAACCCAGAACGCCGACCCGGCGACCTGGGTGTCGAAGCAACCCGGCTAGGACCGGTTTTGGGGGGAGTTACGAGCCTATGTCTCCGCTCCGTAGACTCTCTATATGTACTATATGTACATGCACGTAGCAAAAAAATAGGTAAACAATGGTGACCTAGTTCCGGTTTCTGGCTCGGACCCAACCCAGAACGCCGACCCGACGACCTGGGTGTCGAACCGACACGGCTAGGACCGGTTTTGGTGCGAGTTACGGGCCCTTGTCTCCGCTCCGTAGACTCTCTATATGTACTATATGTACATGCACGTAGCAAAAAAATAGGTAAACAATGGTGACCTAGTTCCGGTTTCTGGCTCGGACCCAACCCAGAACGCCGACCGGGCGACCTGGGTGTCAAACCGACACGGCTAGGACCGGTTTTGGGGGCGAGTTACGTGCCCTTGTCTCCGCTCCGTAGACTGTCTATATGTACTATATGTACATGCACGTAGCAAAAAAATAGGTAAACAATGGTGACCTAGTTCCGGTTTCTGGCTCGGACCCAACCCAGAACGCCGACCCGGCGACCTGGGTGTCGAACCGACCCGGCTAGGACAGGTTTTGGGGCGAGTTACGTGCCCTTGTCTCCGCTCCGTAGACTCTCTATATGACTATATGTACATGCACGTAGCAAAAAAATAGGTAAACAACGGTGACCTAGTTCCGGTTTCTGGCTCGGATCCAACCCAGAACGCCGACCCGACGACCTGGGTGTCGAACCGACCCGGCTAGGACCGGTTTTGGGGCGAGTTACGGGCCCTTGTCTCCGCTCTGTAGACTCTCTAAATGTACTATATGTACATGCACGTAGCAAAAAAATAGGTAAACAATGGTGACCTAGTTCTGGTTTCTGGCTCGAACCCAACCCAGAACGCCGACCCGGCGACCTGGGTGTCGAACCGACCCGGCTAGGACCGGTTTTGGGGCGAGTTACGGGCCTATGTCTCCGCTCCGTAGACTCTCTATATGTACTATATGTACATGCACGTAGCAAAAAAATAGGTAAACAATGGTGACCTAGTTCCGGTTTCTGGCTCGGACCCAACCCAGAACGCCGACCCGACGACCTGGGTGTCGAACCGACACGGCTAGGACCGGTTTTGGGGCAAGTTACGGGCCCTTGTCTCCGCTCCGTAGACTCTCTATATGTACTATATGTACATGCACGTAGCAAAAAAATAGGTAAACAATGGTGACCTAGTTCCGGTTTCTGGCTCGGACCCAACCCAGAACGCCGACCCGGCGACCTGGGGGTCGAACCGACCCGGCTAGGACCGATTTTGGGGCGAGTTACGGGCCCTTGTCTCCGCTCCGTAGACTCTCTATATGTACTATATGTACATGCACGTAGCAAAAAAATAGGTAAACAATGGTGACCTAGTTCCGGTTTCTGGCTCGGACCCAACCCAGAACGCCGACCCGGCGACCTGGGTGTCGAACCGACACGGCTAGGACCAGTTTTGGGGCGAGTTACGGGCCCTTGTCTCCGCTCCGTAGACTCTCTATATGTACTATATGTACATGCACGTAGCAAAAAAATAGGTAAACAATGGTGACCTCTTCCGGTTTCTGGCTCGGACCAAACCCAGAACGCCGACCCGACGACCTGGGTGTCGAACCGACCCGGCTAGGACCGGTTTTGGGGCGAGTTACGGGCCCTTGTCTACGCTCCGTAGACTCTCTATATGTACTATATGTACATGTACTTAGCAAAAAAATAGGTAAACAATGGTGACCTAGTTCCGGTTTCTGGCTCGGACCCAACCCAGAACGTCGACCCGACGACCTGGGAGTCGAACCGACCCGGCTAGGACCAGTTTTGTGGCGAGTTACGTGCCCTTGTCTCCGCTCCGTAGACTCTCTATATGTACTACAGTCAATTCGCATTATCTCGACTACTCTTGTGTCGATATTTCGTTGTCTCGATTGAAAATCAAAAGTCCCGATTTTTTTCCTTCTTTATCTATATGAAAAAATCATGTTTGACTCGATCTTTTTTTCTCGACTTTTTCGCTCTCTCGACTATAAATTTGAGTCCCAAATTGTTTTTTTACTATAAAATTATAATGTTTAAGTCGACTAGACAAAGATATTATCGGCGATCCGTTGAGGTGTGAAAAATAACACACGCCCATTGTTTATCGATTAGCGACTGTATAGATAATCTGTTTAAAAGAACGTGTCAAGATTGAATTAACATGTCATTTAAATATACAAACTAATTGACATGACTAAATGAAACCATTGTTAAATAAGTGACTCGTGACGGGCAAACGTGACAAACTTTCTTTTCAATTGTTCCAGTACATGGTTACGAGCAGCTCACCTCTTGCAAAGTTTAAGTGGCCACACATGATTAAACAAGTCCTAGAAACGGCCGGTCGCCCTGACTTATGGGAAAACCAATTTTTCATAACGGATAAAAACATACACAAGCAAATTCGTAAGACGCTTATCGATCAATATAATCAAAATTGGCATGCAAAACTTTCCCAGTCTAATAAAGGGTTATCCTATCTGAAGTTTAAAGACCACCTTTCTTTCGAACAATACTTCACACTGTTGGAATCACATGATATTGTCACTTTATTTAAATTTAGAACCGCTAATCACTTATTACCTATTGAGACAGGACGTCACGACGGAACACCTTACGATGATAGACTCTGCACATTATGTAATGACGGCCTAGTCGGCACTGAAATCCATTACTTACTACACTGCAAATCTCTAAAAAATGAAAGAATAAAATACCTCGGCTATCCAAACTTTACTTTAGATCCAGAAAACACATTTAAATCGTTATTGTCTTCATCTTCCAAAATTGAGTTAACAAAACTTTGTTTCTTTATCAGGATAATCTTAAATAAATTTTGATGTTATCTCCCCTCCTCATTTTTGTCTCATTTCTTTGTTTATTATCTTTCTTAGTTATAAGCTAAACCACACCCCTCTCTCTTAAATGGAAAATAACGTACCACTTTATCGACATTGACTTTCGTTTTACCTTTTTTCTAAATGTATACACCTTTCTCATGAATTAGTATAATATCTCTATGTATATTAATATGTATTTACTTCTCACATATTGTTATGTATATAACTTGTGAATGCTAATAAAGTTCTGTTCTGTTCAAAATAAGTCGAGAGCTAATTGACAGATGTCAAAATTGAGTATAAATTTTTCGTTCTAGTGTATAAATTATTCTTGATTTTTAAAAATAAAAAACAAATATTTTTTGTTATTTCTATTATTTTATTTCGTCATTTAAGTTGATATAAATGTACGCCATCTTCTTTTCATGATAATTTAATCACTCGACAGACCTGTTGGAAAAATGTTTACAACTGTTATGGATCGATAATAGAGATATGCTGACATTCTTGTAGTTCAAGTCTATATTTTTTCGTGACGTAATAGTCAACTTCTCTTCACACACACAACTGGATAATATCAGCAACTACTCAAAAATATCAAAGAGAAGCCGACATGCTGGGGTTGTACGAAATAGTATATGACGTCAAACACATACACACACAATTTTTCTGACTGACTCCAAATATTCAGAAGATAAACGTTTGGTTAGTCATTACATCGAGAAACAGTCTGTGAAATACAAATGTAGTAGAAACCGAAAGTAGATTTTCGGAAAATACGCGATTTTGTTCAATAACTTGTCGAGAGGGAACTGTGCCAGCGGGAAAAGTGTCACAAAACCTTTAAGGTACAATGTACAAGTTAATGGTAAAACTCTATTCACAGCTGCAGTAAAGCGATTATTCTAAACTTCACTCTCTGAACAGGTAAAACTGCTACTGAAGACATCGAAATTACCTCCCTTAGAAAATTTCATTTATATTGTTTGTCTCGATTTTTCGTTATCTCGACTATTTTTCGACGGTCCCTACTAAGTCGAGATAACGAGAGTTGACTGTATATGTACATGCACGTAGCAAAAAAATAGGTAAACAATGGTGACCTAGTTCCGGTTTCTGGCTCGGACCCAACCCAGAACGCCGACCCGGCGACCTGGGTGTCGAACCGACCCGGCTAGGACCGGTTTTGGGGCGAGTTACGTGCCCTTGTCTCCGCTCCGTAGACTCTCTATATGTACTATATGTACATGCACGTAGCAAAAAAATAGGTAAACAACGGTGACCTAGTTCCGGTTTCTGGCTCGGACCCAACCCAGAACGCCGACCCGACGACCTGGGTGTCGAACCGACCCGGCTAGGACCGGTTTTGGGGCGAGTTACGGGCCCTTGTCTCCGCTCCGTAGACTCTCTAAATGTACTATATGTACATGCACGTAGCAAAAAAATAGGTAAACAATGGTGACCTAGTTCTGGTTTCTGGCTCGAACCCAACCCAGAACCCCACCCGGCGACCTGGGTGTCGAACCGACCCGGCTAGGACCGGTTTTGGGGCGAGTTACGGGCCCTTGTCTCCGCTCCGTAGACTCTCTATATGTACTATATGTACATGCACGTAGCAAAAAAATAGGTAAACAATGGTGACCTAGTTCCGGTTTCTGGCTCGGACCCAACCCAGAACGCCGACCCGGCGACCTGGGTGTCGAACCGACCCGGCTAGGACCGGTTTTGGGGCGAGTTACGAGCCCTTGTCTCCGCTCCGTAGACTCTCTATATGTACTATATGTACATGCACGTAGCAAAAAAATAGGTAAACAATGGTGACCTAGTTCCGGTTTCTGGCTCGGACCCAACCCAGAACGCCGACCCGGCGACCTGGGTGTCGAACCGACCCGGCTAGGACCGATTTTGGGGCGAGTTACGGGCCCTTTTCTCCGCTCCTTAGACTCTCTATATGTACTATATGTACATGCACGTAGCAAAAAAAAAGGTAAACAATGGTGACCTAGTTCTGGTTTCTGGCTCGAACCGAACCCAGAACGCCGACCCGACGACCTGGGTGTCGAACCGACCCGGCTAGGACCGGTTTTGGGGCGAGTTACGGGCCCTTGTCTCCGCTCCGTAGACTCTCTATATGTACTATATGTACATGCACGTAGCAAAAAAATAGGTAAACAATGGTGACCTAGTTCCGGTTTCTGGCTCGGACCCAACCCAGAACGCCGACCCGACGACCTGGGTGTCGAACCGACCCGGCTAGGACCGGTTTTGGGGCGAGTTACGGGCCCTTGTCTCCGCTCCGTAGACTCTCTATATGTACTATATGTACATGCACGTAGCAAAAAAATAGGTAAACAATGGTGACCTAGTTCCGGTTTCTGGCTCGGACCCAACCCAGAACGCCGACCCGACGACCTGGGTGTCGAACCGACCCGGCTAGGACCGGTTTTGGGGCGAGTTACGTGCCCTTGTCTCCGCTCCGTAGACTCTCTATATGTACTATATGTACATGCACGTAGCAAAAAAATAGGTAAACAATGGTGACCTAGTTCCGGTTTCTGGCTCGGACCCAACCCAGAATGCCGACCCGGCGACCTGGGTGTCGAACCGACCCGGCTAGGACCGGTTTTGGGGCGAGTTACGTGCCCTTGTCTCCGCTCAGTAGACTCTCTATATGTACTATATGTACATGCACGTAGCAAAAAAATAGGTAAACAATGGTGACCTAGTTCCGGTTTCTGGCTCGGACCCAACCCAGCACGCCGACCCGGCGACCTGGGTGTCGAACCGACCCGGCTAGGACCGATTTTGGGGCGAGTTACGTGCCCTTGTCTCCGCTCCGTAGACTCTCTATATGTACTATATGTACATGCACGCATCAAAAAAATAGGTAAACAATGGTGACCTAGTTCCGGTTTCTGGCTCGGACCCAACCAAGAACGCCGACCCGGCGACCTGGGTGTCGAACCGACACGGCTAGGACCGGTTTTGGGGCGAGTTACGGGCCCTTGTCTCCGCTCCGTAGACTCTCTATATGTACTATATGTACATGCACGTAGCAAAAAAATAGGTAAACAATGGTGACCTAGTTCCGGTTTCTGGCTCGGACCCAACCCAGAACGCCGACCCGACGACCTGGGTGTCGAACCGACACGGCTAGGACCGGTTTTGGGGCGAGTTACGGGCCCTTGTCTCCGCTCCGTAGACTCTCTATATGTACTATATGTACATGCACGTAGCAAAAAAATAGGTAAACAATGGTGACCTAGTTCCGGTTTCTGGCTCGGACCCAACCCAGAACGCCGACCCGGCGACCTGGGTGTCGAACCGTCCCGGCTAGGACCGATTTTGGGGCGAGTTACGGGCCCTTGTCTACGCTCCGTAGACTCTCTATATGTACTATATGTACATGCACATAGCAAAAAAATAGGTAAACAATGGTGACCTAGTTCCGGTTTCTGGCTCGGACCCAACCCAGAACGCCGACCCGGCGACCTGGGTGTCGAACCGACCCGGCTAGGACCGGTTTTGGGGCGAGTTACGGGCCCTTGTCTCCGCTCCGTAGACTCTCTATATGTACTATATGTACATGCACGTAGCAAAAAAATAGGTAAACAATGGTGACCTAGTTCCGGTTTCTGGCTCGGACCCAACCCAGAACGCCGACCCGGCGACCTGGGTGTCGAACCGACCCGGCTAGGACCGGTTTTGGGGCGAGTTACGGGCCCTTGTCCCTGCTCCTTAGACTCTCTATATGTACTATATGTACATGCACGTAGCAAAAAAATAGGTAAACAATGGTGGACTAGTTCCGGTTTCTGGCTCGGACCCAACCCAGAACGCCGACCCGACGACCTGGGTGTCGAACCGACCCGGCTAGGACCGGTTTTGGGGCGAGTTACGGGCCCTTGTTTCCGCTCCGTAGACTCTCTATATGTACTATATGTACATGCACGTAGCAAAAAAATAGGTAAACAATGGTGACCTAGTTACGGTTTCTGGCTCGGACCCAACCCAGAACGCCGATCCGGCGACCTGGGTGTCGAACCGACCCGGCTAGGACCGATTTTGGGGCGAGTTACAGGCCCTTGTCTCCGCTCCGTAGACTCTCTATATGTACTATATGTACATGCACGTAGCAAAAAAATAGGTAAACAATGGTGACCTAGTTCCGGTTTCTGGCTCGGACCCAACCCAGAACGCCGACCCGGCGACCTGGGTGTCGATTCGACCCGGCTAGGACCAGTTTTGGGGCGAGTTACGGGCCCTTGTCTCCGCTCCGTAGACTCTCTATATGTACTATATGTACATGCACGTAGCAAAAAAATAGGTAAACAATGGTGACCTAGTTCCGGTTTCTGGCTCGGACCCAACCCAGAACGCCGACCCGACGACCTGGGTGTCGAACCGACCCGGCTAGGACCGGTTTTGGGGCGAGTTACGGGCCCTTGTCTACGCTCCGTAGACTCTCTATATGTACTATATGTACATGCACTTAGCAAAAAAAAAGGTAAACAATGGTGACCTAGTTCCGGTTTCTGGCTCGGACCCAACCCAGAACGCCGACCCGACGACCTGGGTGTCGAACCGACCCGGCTAGGACCGGTTTTGGGGCGAGTTACGTGCCCTTGTCTCCGCTCCGTATACTCTCTATATGTACTATATGTACATGCACGTAGCAAAAAAATAGGTAAACAATGGTGACCTAGTTCCGGTTTCTGGCTCGGACCCAACCCAGAACGCCGGCCCGGCGACCTGGGTGTCGAACCGACCCGGTTATGACCGGTTTTGGGGCGAGTTACGTGCCCTTGTCTCCGCTCAGGAGACTCTCTATATGTACTATATGTACATGCACGTAGCAAAAAAATAGGTAAACAATGGTGACCTAGTTCCGGTTTCTGGCTCGGACCCAACCCAGAACGCCGACCCGGCGACCTGGGTGTCGAACCGACCCGGCTAGGACCGGTTTTGGGGCGAGTTATGTGCCCTTGTCTCCGCTCAGTAGACTCTCTATATGTACTATATGTACATGCACGTAGCAAAAAAATAGGTAAACAATGGTGACCTAGTTCTGGTTTCTGGCTCGAACTTAACCCAGAACGCCGACCCGGCGACCTGGGTGTCGAACCGACCCGGCAAGGACCGATTTTGGGGCGAGTTACGGGCCCTTCTCTCCGCTCCGTAGACTCTCTAAATGTACTATATGTACATGCACTTAGCAAAAAAATAGGTAAACAATGGTGACCTAGTTCCGGTTTCTGGCTCGGACCCAACCCAGAACGCCGACCTGACGACCTGGGTGTCGAACCGACCCGGCTAGGACCGGTTTTGGGGCGAGTTACGGGCCCTTTTCTCCGCTCCGTAGACTCTCTATATGTACTATATGTACATGCACGTAGCAAAAAAATAGGTAAACAATGGTGACCTAGTTCCGGTTTCTGGCTCGGACCCAACCCAGAACGCCGACCCGGCGACCTGGGTGTCGAAATGACCCGGCTAGGACCGATTTTGGGGCGAGTTACAGGCCCTTGTCTCTGCTCCGTAGACTCTCTATATGTACTATATGTACATGCACGTAGCAAACAAATAGGTAAACAATGGTGACCTAGTTCCGGTTTCTGGCTCGGACCCAACCCAGAACGCCGACCCGGCGACCTGGGTGTCGAACCGACCCGGCTAGGACCAGTTTTGGGGCGAGTTTCGGGCCCTTGTCTCCGCTCCGTAGACTCTCTATATGTACTATATGTACATGCACGTAGCAAAAAAATAGGTAAACAATGGTGACCTAGTTCCGGTTTCTGGCGCGGACCCAACCCAGAACGCCGACCCGACGACCTGGGTGTCGAACCGACCCGGCTAGGACCGGTTTTGGGGCGAGTTACGGGCCCTTGTCTACGCTCCGTAGACTCTCTATATGTACTATATGTACATGCACGTAGCAAAAAAATAGGTAAACAATGGTGACCTAGTTCCGGTTTCTGGCTCGGACCCAACCCAGAACGCCGACCCGACGACCTGGGTGTCGAACCGACCCGGGTAGGACCGGTTTTGGGGCGAGTTACGTGCCCTTGTCTCCGCTCCGTAGACTCTCTATATGTACTATATGTACATGCACGTAGCAAAAAAATAGGTAAACAATGGTGACCTAGTTCCGGTTTCTGGCTCGGACCCAACCCAGAACGCCGGCCCGGCGACCTGGGTGTCGAACCGACCCGGCTAGGACCGGTTTTGGGGCGAGTTACGTGCCCTTGTCTCCGCTCCGTAGACTGTCTATATGTACTATATGTACATGCACGTAGCAAAAAAATAGGTAAACAATGGTGACCTAGTTCCGGTTTCTGGCTCGGACCCAACCCAGAACGCCGACCCGACGACCTGGGTGTCGAACCGACCCGGCTCTGACCGGTTTTGGGGCGAGTTACGTGCCCTTGTCTCCGCTCCGTAGACTCTCTATATGTACTATATGTACATGCACGTAGCAAAAAAATAGGTAAACAATGGTGACCTAGTTCCGGATTCTGGCTCGGTCCCAACCCAGAACGCCGACCCGACGACCTGGGTGTCGAACCGACCCGGCTAGCACCGGTTTTGGGGCGAGTTACGGGCCCTTGTCTCCGCTCCGTAGACTCTCTATATGTACTATATGTACATGCACGTAGCAAAAAAGTAGGTAAACAATGGTGACCTAGTACCGGATTCTGGCTCGGACCCAACCCAGAACGCCGACCCGGCGACCTGGGTGTCGAACCGACCCGGCTAGGACCGATTTGGGGCGAGTTACGTGCCATTGTCTCCGCTCCTAAGACTCTCTATATGTACTATATGTACATGCACGTAGCAAAAAAATAGGTAAACAATGGTGACCTAGTTCCGGTTTCTGGCTCGGACTCAACCCAGAACGCCGACCCGGCGACCTGGGTGTCGAACCGACCCGGCTAGGACCGGTTTTGGGGCGAGTTACGGGCCCTTGTCTCCGCTCCGTAGACTCTCTATATGTACATGCACGTAGCAAAAAAATAGGTAAACAATGGTGACCTAGTTCCGGTTTCTGGCTACGACCCAACCCAGAACGCCGACCCGACGACCTGGGTGTCGAACCGACCCGGTTAGGACCGGTTTTGGGGCGAGTTACGGGCCCTTGTCTCCGCTCCGTAGACTCTCTATATGTACTATATGTACATGCACGTAGCAAAAAAATAGGTAAACAATGGTGACCTAGTTCCGGTTTCTGGCTCGGACCCAACCCAGAACGCCGACCCGGCGACCTGGGTGTCGAACCGACCCGGCTAGGACCGGTTTTGGGGCGAGTTACGTGCCCTTGTCTCCGCTCCGTAGACTCTCTATATGTACTAGATGTATATGCACGTAGCAAAAAAAAAGGTCAACAATGGTGACCTAGTTCCGGTTTCTGGCTCGTACCCAACCCAGAACGCCGACCCGGCGACCTGGGTGTCGAACCGACCCGGCTAGGACCGGTTTTGGGGCGAGTTACGTGCCCTTGTCTCCGCTCCGTAGACTCTCTATATGTACTACATGTATATGTACATGCACGTAGCAAAAAAATAGGTAAACAATGGTGACCTAGTTCCGGTTTCTGGCTCGGACCCAACCCAGAACGCCGACCCGACAACCTGGGTGTCAAACCGACCCGGCTAGGACCGGTTTTGGGGCGAGTTACGTGCCCTTGTCTCCGCTCCGTAGACTCTCTATATGTACTATATGTACATGCACGTAGCAAAAAAATAGGTAAACAATGGTGACCTAGTTCCGGTTTCTGGCTCGGACCCAACCCAGAACGACGACCCGGCGACCTGGGTGTCGAACCGACCCGGCTAGGACCGGTTTTGGGGCGAGTTACGTGCCCTTGTCTCCGCTCCGTAGACTCTCTATATGTACTATATGTACATGCACGTAGCAAAAAAATAGGTCAACAATAGTGACCTAGTTCCGGTTTCTGGCTCGGACCCAACCCAGAACGCCGACCCGGCGACCTGGGTGTCGAACCGACCCGGCTAGGACCGGTTTTGGGGCGAGTTACGTGCCCTTGTCTCCGCTCCGTAGACTCTCTATATGTACTATATGTACATGCACGTAGCAAAAAAATAGGTAAACAATGGTGACCTAGTTCCGGTTTCTGGCTCGGACCCAACCCAGAACGCCGACCCGACGACCTGGGTGTCGAACCGACCCGGCTAGGACCGGTTTTGGGGCGAGTTACGGGCCCTTGTCTTCGCTCCGTAGACTCTCTATATGTACTATATGTACATGCACGTAGCAAAAAAATAGGTAAACAATGGTGACCTAGTTCCGGTTTCTGGCTCGGACCCCACCCAGAACGCCGACCCGGCGACCTGGGTGTCGAACCGACCCTGCTAGGACCGGTTTTGGGACGAGTTACGTGCCCTTGTCTCCGCTCCGTAGACTCTCTATATGTACTATATAAACATGCACGTAGCAAAAAAATAGGTAAACAATGGCGACCTAGTTCCGGTTTCTGGCTCGGACCCAACCCAGAACGCATACCCGGCGACCTGGGTGTCGAACCGCTCCGGCTAGGACCGATTTTGGGGCGAGTTACGTGCCCTTGTCTCCGCTCCGTAGACTCTCTATATGTACTATATGTACATGCACGTAGCAAAAAAATAGGTAAACAATGGTGACCTAGTTCCGGTTTCTGGCTCGGACCCAACCCAGAACGCCGACCCGACGACCTGGGTGTCGAACCGACCCGGCTAGGACCGGTTTTGGGGCGAATTACGGGCCCTTGTCTCCGCTACGTAGACTCTCTATATGTACTATATGTACATGCACGTAGCAAAAAATAGGTAAACAATGGTGACCTAGTTCCGGTTTCTGGCTCGGACCCAACCCAGAACGCCGACCCGGCGACCTGGGTGACGAACCGACCCGGCTAGGACCGGTTTTGGGGCGAGTTACGTGCCCTTGTCTCCGCTCCGTAGACTCTCTATATGTACTATATGTACATGCACGTAGCAAAAAAATAGGTTAACAATGGTGACATAAATCCGGTTTCTGGCTCGGACCCAACCAAGAACGCCGACCCGACGACCTGAGTGTCGAACCGACCCGGCTAGGACCGGTTTTGGGGCGAGTTACGGGCCCTTGTCTCCGCTCCGTAGACTCTCTATATGTACTATATGTACATGCACGTACCAAAAAAATAGGTAAACAATGGTGACCTAGTTCCGGTTTCTGGCTCGGACCCAACCCAGAACGCCGACCCGGCGACCTGGGTGTCGAACCGACCCGGCTAGGACCGGTTTTGGGGCGAGTTACGTGCCCTTGTCTCCGCTCCGTAGACTCTCTATATGTACTATATGTATATGCACGTAGCAAAAAAAAAGGTCAACAATGGTGACCTAGTTCCGGTTTCTGGCTCGGACCCAACCCAGAACGCCGACCCGGCGACCTGGGTGTCGAACCGACCCGGCTAGGACCGGTTTTGGGGCGAGTTACGTGCCCTTGTCTCCGCTCCGTAGACTCTCTATATGTACTACAGTCAATTCGCATTATCTCGACTACTCTTGTGTCGACATTTCGTTGTCTCGATTGAAAATCAAAAGTCCCGATTTTTTTCCTTCTTTATCTATATGAAAAAATCATGTTTGACTCGATCTTTTTGTCTCGACATTTTCGCTCTCTCGACTATAAATTTGAGTCCCAAAGTGTTATTTTACTATAAAATTATAATGTTTAAGTCGACTATACAAAGATATTATCGGCGATCCGTTGAGGTGCGAAAAATAGCACACGTCCATTGTTTATCGATTAGCGACTGTAAAGATAATCTGTTTAAAAGAACGTGTCAATATTGAATTAACATGTCATTTAAATATACAAACTAATTGACATGAATGAAACCATCGTTGAATAAGTCGAGAGTTAATTGACAGATGTCAAAATTGAGTGTAAAGATATCAAAATGCGTGCTTACAATCATGTGCTTCATTACAAAAAACACTGCGATACTCGTTATTTTTTTGTGTTCATTAATTTTGTTTAATGAATATTTTGTCCAATAAAAATAAGAAACAAATATTTTTCGTTTATTTTTATTATTATATTTCGTCATTTAAGTTGATATAAATGTACGGCATCTTCTTTGCATGATAAATTAATCCCTCTAAAGACCTGTTGGAAAAACGATGTTTACAACTGTTATGGATCGATAATAGAAAGACACGCATTTAAAAGATATGCCGACATTTTGGTAGTTCAAGTCTATATTTTTTCGTGACGAAATAGTCAACTACTCTTCACACACACAACTGGATATTATCTGCAACTACTCAAAATTATCAAAGAGAAGCCGACTTACACGATGACGGTGCTGTGGTTGTACGAAATAGTGTATGACGTCAAACATATACACACACAATTTATCTGACTGGCTACAAATATTCTGAATAATATACCCTTGGTTAGTCGTTCTTTCGAGATACAGTCAGTGAAATAGTAGAAACCAAAAGTAGATTTTCGGAAAATACGCGATTTTGTTCTATAACTTGTCGAGAGGGAACTTTGCCAGTGGTAAAAGTGTCACAAAACCTTTAGAGTACAAGTTTATGGTAAAACCCTATTCACAGCTGCAGCAAAGCGATTATTCTAAACTACACTCTCTGAACAGGTAAAACTGCTACTGAAGACATCGGAATTACCTCCCTTAGAAAATTTCGTTTATCTTGTTTGTCTCGACTTTTCGTTATCTCGATTATTTTCCAACGGTCCCAACTAAGTCGAGATAACGAGAATTGACTGTATATGTACATGCACGTAGCAAAAAAATAGGTAAACAATGGTGACCTAGTTCCGGTTTCTGGCTCGGACCCAACCCAGAACGCCGACCCGACGACCTGGGTGTCGAACCGACCCGGCTAGGACCGGTTTTGGGGCGAGTTACGTGCCCTTGTCTCCGCTCCGTAGACTCTCTATATGTACTATATGTACATGCACGTAGCAAAAAAATAGGTAAACAATGGTGACCTAGTTCCGGTTTCTGGCTCGGACCCAACCCAGAACGACGACCCGGCGACCTGGGTGTCGAACCGACCCGGCTAGGACCGGTTTTGGGGCGAGTTACGTGCCCTTGTCTCCGCTCCGTAGACTCTCTATATGTACTATATGTACATGCACGTAGCAAAAAAATAGGTCAACAATAGTGACCTAGTTCCGGTTTCTGGCTCGGACCCAACCCAGAACGCCGACCCGGCGACCTGGGTGTCGAACCGACCCGGCTAGGACCGGTTTTGGGGCGAGTTACGTGCCCTTGTCTCCGCTCCGTAGACTCTCTATATGTACTATATGTACATGCACGTAGCAAAAAAATAGGTAAACAATGGTGACCTAGTTCCGGTTTCTGGCTCGGACCCAACCCAGAACGCCGACCCGACGACCTGGGTGTCGAACCGACCCGGCTAGGACCGGTTTTGGGGCGAGTTACGGGCCCTTGTCTTCGCTCCGTAGACTCTCTATATGTACTATATGTACATGCACGTAGCAAAAAAATAGGTAAACAATGGTGATCTAGTTCCGGTTTCTGGCTCGGACCCCACCCAGAACGCCGACCCGGCGACCTGGGTGTCGAACCGACCCTGCTAGGACCGGTTTTGGGACGAGTTACGTGCCCTTGTCTCCGCTCCGTAGACTCTCTATATGTACTATATAAACATGCACGTAGCAAAAAAATAGGTAAACAATGGTGACCTAGTTCCGGTTTCTGGCTCGGACCCAACCCAGAACGCATACCCGGCGACCTGGGTGTCGAACCGCTCCGGCTAGGACCGATTTTGGGGCGAGTTACGTGCCCTTGTCTCCGCTCCGTAGACTCTCTATATGTACTATATGTACATGCACGTAGCAAAAAAATAGGTAAACAATGGTGACCTAGTTCCGGTTTCTGGCTCGGACCCAACCCAGAACGCCGACCCGACGACCTGGGTGTCGAACCGACCCGGCTAGGACCGGTTTTGGGGCGAATTACGGGCCCTTGTCTCCGCTACGTAGACTCTCTATATGTACTATATGTACATGCACGTAGCAAAAAATAGGTAAACAATGGTGACCTAGTTCCGGTTTCTGGCTCGGACCCAACCCAGAACGCCGACCCGGCGACCTGGGTGACGAATTGACCCGGCTAGGACCGGTTTTGGGGCGAGTTACGTGCCCTTGTCTCCGCTCCGTAGACTCTCTATATGTACTATATGTACATGCACGTAGCAAAAAAATAGGTTAACAATGGTGACATAAATCCGGTTTCTGGCTCGGACCCAACCAAGAACGCCGACCCGACGACCTGAGTGTCGAACCGACCCGGCTAGGACCGGTTTTGGGGCGAGTTACGGGCCCTTGTCTCCGCTCCGTAGACTCTCTATATGTACTATATGTACATGCACGTACCAAAAAAATAGGTAAACAATGGTGACCTAGTTCCGGTTTCTGGCTCGGACCTAACTCAGAACGCCGACCCGACGTCCTGGGTGTCGAACCGACCCGGCTAGAACCGGTTTTGGGGCGAGTTACGGGCCCTTGTCTCCGCTCCGTAGACTCTCTATATGTACTATATGTACATGCACGTAGCAAAAAAATAGGTAAACAATGGTGACCTAGTTCCGGTTTCTGGCTCGGACCCAACCCAGAACGCCGACCCGGCGACCTGGGTGTCGAACCGACCCGGCTAGGACCGGTTTTGGGGCGAGTTACGTGCCCTTGTCTCCGCTCCGTAGACTCTCTATATGTACTATATGTACATGCACGTAGCAAAAAAATAGGTAAACAATGGTGACCTAGTTCCGGTTTATGGCTCGGACCCAACCCAGAACGCCGACCCGGCGACTTGGGTATCGAACCGACCCGGCTAGGACCGGTTTTGGGGCGAGTTACGTGCCCTTGTCTCCGCTCCGTAGACTCTCTATATGTACTATATGTACATGCACGTAGCAAAAAAATAGGTAAACAATGGTGACTTAGTTCCGGTTTCTGGCTCGGACCCAACCCAGAACGCCGACCCGGCGACCTAGGTGTCGAACCGACCCGGCTAGGACCGATTTTGGGGCGAGTTACGTGCCCTTGTCTCCGCTCCGTAGACTCTCTATATGTACTATATGTACATGCACGTAGCAAAAAAATAGGTAAACAATGGTGACCTAGTTCCGGTTTCTGGCTCGGACCCAACCCAGAACGCCGACCCGACGACCTGGGTGTCGAACCGACCCGGCTAGCACCGGTTTTGGGGCGAGTTACGGGCCCTTGTCTCCGCTCCGTAGACTCTCTATATGTACTATATGTACATGCACGTAGCAAAAAAGTAGGTAAACAATGGTGACCTAGTTCCGGATTCTGGCTCGGACCCAACCCAGAACGCCGACCCGGCGACCTGGGTGTCGAACCGACCCGGCTAGGACCGATTTTGGGGCGAGTTACGTGCCCTTGTCTCCGCTCCTAAGACTCTCTATATGTACTATATGTACATGCACGTAGCAAAAAAATAGGTAAACAATGGTGACCTAGTTCCGGTTTCTGGCTCGGACCCAACCAAGAACGCCGACCCGGCGACCTGGGTGTCGAATCGACCCGGCTAGGACCGGTTTTGGGTCGAGTTACGGGCCCTTGTCTCCGCTCCGTAGACTCTCTATATGTACATGCACGTAGCAAAAAAATAGGTAAACAATGGTGACCTAGTTCCGGTTTCTGGCTACGACCCAACCCAGAACGCCGACCCGACGACCTGGGTGTCGAACCGACCCGGTTAGGACCGGTTTTGGGGCGAGTTACGGGCCCTTGTCTCCGCTCCGTAGACTCTCTATATGTACTATATGTAGATGCACGTAGCAAAAAAATAGGTAAACAATGGTGACCTAGTTCCGGTTTCTGGCACGGACCCAACCCAGAACGCCGACCCGGCGACCTGGGTGTCGAACCGACCCGGCTAGGACCGGTTTTGGGGCGAGTTACGTGCCCTTGTCTCCGCTCCGTAGACTCTCTATATGTACTATATGTACATGCACGTAGCAAAAAAAAAGGTCAACAATGGTGACCTAGTTCCGGTTTCTGGCTCGGACCCAACCCAGAACGCCGACCCGGCGACCTGGGTGTCGAACCGACCCGGCTAGGACCGGTTTTGGGGCGAGTTACGTGCCCTTGTCCCCGCTCCGTAGACTCTCTATATGTACTATATGTACATGCACGTAGCAAAAAAATAGGTAAACAATGGTGACCTAGTTCCGGTTTCTGGCTCGGACCCAACCCAGAACGCCGACCCGACGACCTGGGTGTCGAACCGACCCGGCTAGGACCGGTTTTGGGGCGAGTTACGTGCCCTTGTCTCCGCTCCGTAGACTCTCTATATGTACTATATGTACATGCACGTAGCAAAAAAATAGGTAAACAATGGTGACCTAGTTCCGGTTTCTGGCTCGGACCCAACCCAAAACGACGACCCGGTGACCTGGGTGTCGAACCGACCCGGCTAGGACCGGTTTTGGGGCGAGTTACGTGCCCTTGTCTCCGCTCCGTAGACTCTCTATATGTACTATATGTACATGCACGTAGCAAAAAAATAGGTCAACAATGGTGACCTAGTTCCGGTTTCTGGCTCGGACCCAACCCAGAACGCCGACCCGGCGACCTGGGTGTCGAACCGACCCGGCTAGGACCGGTTTTGGGGCGAGTTACGTGCCCTTGTCTCCGCTCCGTAGACTCTCTATATGTACTATATGTACATGCACGTAGCAAAAAAATAGGTAAACAATGGTGACCTAGTTCCGGTTTCTGGCTCGGACCCAACCCAGAACGCCGACCCGACGACCTGGGTGTCGAACCGACCCGGCTAGGACCGGTTTTGGGGCGAGTTACGGGCCCTTGTCTCCGCTCCGTAGACTCTCTATATGTACTATATGTACATGCACGTAGCAAAAAAATAGGTAAACAATGGTGACCTAGTTCCGGTTTCTGGCTCGGACCCCACCCAGAACGCCGACCCGGCGACCTGGGTGTCAAACCGACCCGGCTAGGACCGGTTTTGGGGCGAGTTACGTGCCCTTGTCTCCGCTCCGTAGACTCTCTATATGTACTATATGTACATGCACGTAGCAAAAAAATAGGTAAACAATGGTGACCTAGTTCCGGTTTCTGGCTCGGACCCAACCCAGAACGCATACCCGGCGACCTGGGTGTCGAACCGACCCGGCTAGGACCGATTTTGGGGCGAGTTACGTGCCCTTGTCTCCGCTCCGTAGACTCTCTATATGTACTATATGTACATGCACGTAGCAAAAAAATAGGTAAACAATGGTGACCTAGTTCCGGTTTCTGGCTCGGACCCAACCCAGAACGCCGACCCGACGACCTGGGTGTCGAACCGACCCGGCTAGGACCGGTTTTGGGGCGAATTACGGGCCCTTGTCTCCGCTACGTAGACTCTCTATATGTACTATATGTACATGCACGTAGCAAAAAATAGGTAAACAATGGTGACCTAGTTCCGGTTTCTGGCTCCGACCCAACCCAGAACGCCGACCCGGCGACCTGGGTGTCGAACCGACCCGGCTAGGACCGATTTTGGGGCGAGTTACGTGCCCTTGTCTCCGCTCCGTAGACTCTCTATATGTACTATATGTACATGCACGTAGCAAAAAAATAGGTAAACAATGGTGACCTAGTTCCGGTTTCTGGCTCGGACCCAACCCAGAACGCCGACCCGGCGACCTGGGTGTCGAACCGACCCGGCTAGGACCGGTTTTGGGGCGAGTTACGTGCCCTTGTCTCCGCTCCGTAGACTCTCTATATGTACTATATGTACATGCACGTAGCAAAAAAATAGGTAAACAATGGTGACCTAGTTCCGGTTTCTGGCTCGGACCCAACCCAGAACGCCGGCCCGGCGACCTGGGTGTCGAACCGACCCGGCTAGGACCGATTTTGCGGCGAGTTACGTGCCCTTGTCTCCGCTCCGTAGACTCTCTATATGTACTATATGTACATGCACGTAGCAAAAAAATAGGTAAACAATGGTGACCTAGTTCCGGTTTCTGGCTCGGACCCAACCTAGAACGCTGACCCGACGACCTGGGTGTCGAACCGACCCGGCTAGGACCGGTTTTGGGGCGAGTTACGGGCCCTTGTCTCCGCTCCGTAGACTCTCTATATGTACTATATGTACATGCACGTAGCTAACAAATAGGTAAACAATGGTGACCTAGTTCCGGTTTCTGGCTCGGACCCAACCCAGAACGCCGACCCGGCGAACTGGGTGTCGAACCGACCCGGCTGGGACCGATTTTTGGGCGAGTTACGTGCCCTTGTCTCCGCTCCGTAGACTCTCTATATGTACTATATGTACATGCACGTAGCAAAAAAATAGGTAAACAATGGTGACCTAGTTCCGGTTTCTGGCTCGGACCCAACCCAGAACGCCGACCCGACGACCTGGGTGTCGAACCGACCCGGCTAGGACCGGTTTTGGGGCGAGTTACGGGCCCTTGTCTCCGCTCCGTAGACTCTCTATATGTACTATATGTACATGCACGTAGCAAAAAAATAGGTAAACAATGGTGACCTAGTTCCGGTTTCTGGCTCGGACCCAACCCAGAACGCCGACCCGCGACCTGGGTGTCGAACCGACTCGGCTAGGACCGATTTTGGGGCGAGTTACGGGACCTTGTCTCCGCTCCGTAGACTCTCTATATGTACTATATGTACATGCACGTAGCAAAAAAATAGGTAAACAATGGTGACCTAGTTCCGGTTTCTGGCTCGGACCCAACCCAGAACGCCGACCCGGCGACCTGGGTGTCGAACCGACCCGGCTAGGACCGGTTTTGGGCGAGTTACGGGCCCTTGTCTCCGCTCCGTAGACTCTCTATATATACTATATGTACATGCACGTAGCAAAAAAATAGGTAAGCAATGGTGACCTAGTACCTGTTTCTGGCTCGGACCTAACCCAGAACGCCGACCCGACGACCTGGGTGTCGAACAGACCCGGCTAAGACCGGTTTTGGGGCGAGTTACGTGCCCTTGTCTCCGCTCCGTAGACTCTCTATATGTACTATATGTACATGCACGTAGCAAAAAAATAGGTAAACAATGGTGACCTAGTTCCGGTTTCTGGCTCGGACCCAACCCAGAACGCCGACCCGACGACCTGGGTGTCGAACCGACCCGGCTAGGACCGGTTTTGGGGCGAGTTACGGGCCCTTGTCTCCGCTCCGTAGAATCTCTATATGTACTATATGTACATGCACGTAGCAAAAAAATAGGTAAACAATGGTGACCTAGTTCCGGTTTCTGGCTCGGACCAAACTCAGAACGCCGACCCGACGACCTGGGTGTCGAAACGACCCGGCTAGTTCCGGTTTTGGGGCGAGTTACGGGCCCTTGTCTCCGCTCCGTAGACTCTCTATATGTACTATATGTACATGCACGTAGCAAAAAAATAGGTAAACAATGGTGACCTAGTTCCGGTTTCTGGCTCGGACCCAACCAAGAACGCAGACCCGGCGACCAAGGTGTCGAACCGACCCGGCTAGGACCGGTTTTGGGGCGAGTTACGTGCCCTTGTCTCCGCTCCGTAGACTCTCTATATGTACTATATGTACATGCACGTAGCAAAAAAATAGGTAAACAATGGTGACCTAGTTCCGGTTTCTGGCTCGGACCCAACCCAGAACGCCGACCCGGCGACCTGGGTATCGAAACGACCCGGCTAGGACGGGTTTTGGGGCGAGTTACGTGCCTTTGTCTCCGCTCCGTAGACTCTCTATATGTACTATATGTACATGCACGTAGCAAAAAAATAGGTAAACAATGGTGACCTAGTTCCGTCTTCTGGCTCGGACCCAACCCAGAACGCAGACCCGGCGACCTGGGTGTCGAGCCGACCCGGCTAGGACCGATTTTGGGGCGAGTTACGTGCCCTTGTCTCCGCTCCGTAGACTCTCTATATGTACTATATGTACATGCACGTAGCAAAAAAATAGGTAAACAATGGTGACCTAGTTCCAGTTTCTGGCTCGGACCCAACCCAGAACGCCGACCCGGCGACCTGGGTGTCGAACCGACCCGGCTAGGACCGGTTTTGGGGCGAGTTACGTGCCCTTGTCTCCGCTCCGTAGACTCTCTATATGTACTATATGTACATGCACGTAGCAAAAAAATAGGTAAACAATGGTGACCTAGTTCCGGTTTCTGGCTCGGACCCAACCCAGAACGCCGACCCGGCGACCTGGGTGTCGAACCGACCCGGCTGGGACCGGTTTTGGGGCGAGTTACGTGCCCTTGTCTCCGCTCCGTAGACTCTCTATATGTACTATATGTACATGCACGTAGCAAAAAAATAGGTAAACAATGGTGACCTAGTTCCGGTTTCTGGCTCGGACCCAACCCAGAACGCCGACCCGGCGACCTGGGTGTGGAGCCGACCCGGCTAGGAACGATCTTGGGGCGAGTTACGTGCCCTTGTCTCCGCTCCGTAGACTCTCTATATGTACTATATGTACATGCACGTAGCAAAAAAATAGGTAAACAATGGTGACCTAGTTCCGGTTTCTGGCTCGGACCCAACCCAGAACGCCGAATCGACGACCTGGGTGTCGAACCGACCCGGCTAGGACCGGTTTTGGTGCGAGTTACGGGCCCTTGTCTCCGCTCCGTAGACTCTCTATATGTACTATATGTACATGCACGTAGCAAAAAAAATAGGTAAACATTGGTGACCTTGTTCCGGTTTCTGGCTCGGACCCAACCCAGAACGCCGACCCGACGACCTGGGTGTCGAACCGACCCGGCTAGGACCGGTTTTGGGGCGAGTTACGGGCCCTTGTCTCCGCTCCGTAGACTCTCTATATGTACTATATGTACATGCACGTAGCAAAAAAATAGGTAAACAATGGTGACCTAGTTCCGGTTTCTGGCACGGACCCAACCCAGAACGCCGACCCGGCGACCTGGGTGTCGAACCGACCCGGCTAGGACCGGTTTTGGGGCGAGTTACGGGCCCTTGTCTCCGCTCCGTAGACTCTCTATATGTACTATATGTACATGCACGTAGCAAAAAAATAGGTAAGCAATGGTGACCTAGTTCCGGTTTCTGGCTCGGACCTAACCCAGAACGCCGACCCGACGACCTGGGTGTCGAACCGACCCGGCTAGGACCGGTTTTGGGGCGAGTTACGTGCCCTTGTCTCCGCTCCGTAGACTCTCTATATGTACTATATGTACATGCACGTAGCAAAAAAATAGGTAAACAATGGTGACCTAGTTCCGGTTTCTGGCTCGGACCCAACCCAGAACGCCGACCCGACGACCTGGGTGTCGAACCGACCCGGCTAGGACCGGTTTTGGGGCGAGTTACGGGCCCTTGTCTCCGCTCCGTAGACTCTCTATATGTACTATATGTACATGCACGTAGCAAAAAAATAGGTAAACAATGGTGACCTTGTTCCGGTTTCTGGCTCGGACCCAACCCAGAACGCCGACCCGACGACCTGGGTGTCGAACCAACCCGGCTAGGACCGGTTTTGGGGCGAGTTACGGGCCCTTGTCTCCGCTCCGTAGACTCTCTATATGTACTATATGTACATGCACGTAGCAAAAAAATAGGTAAACAATGGTGACCTAGTTCCGGTTTCTGGCACGGACCCAACCCAGAACGCCGACCCGACGACCTGGGTGTCGAACCGACCCGGCTAGGACCGGTTTTGGGGCGAGTTACGTGCCCTTGTCTCCGCTCCGTAGACTCTCTATATGTACTATATGTACATGCACGTAGCAAAAAAATAGGTAAACAATGGTGACCTAGTTCCGGTTTCTGGCACGGACCCAACCCAGAACGCCGACCCGGCGACCTGGGTGTCGAACCGACCCGGCTAGGACCGGTTTTGGGGCGAGTTACGGGCCCTTGTCTCCGCTCCGTAGACTCTCTATATGTACTATATGTACATGCACGTAGCAAAAAAATAGGTAAGCAATGGTGACCTAGTTCCGGTTTCTGGCTCGGACCTAACCCAGAACGCCGACCCGACGACCTGGGTGTCGAACCGACCCGGCTAGGACCGGTTTTGGGGCGAGTTAAGTGCCTATGTCTCCGCTCCGTAGACTCTCTATATGTACTATATGTACATGCACGTAGCAAAAAAATAGGTAAACAATGGTGACCTAGTTCCAGTTTCTGGCTCGGACCCAACCCAGAACGCCGACCCGACGACCTGGGTGTCGAACCGACCCGGCTAGGACCGGTTTTGGGGCGAGTTACGGGCCCTTGTCTCCGCTCCGTAGACTCTCTATATGTACTATATGTACATGCACGTAGCAAAAAAATAGGTAAACAATGGTGACCTTGTTCCGGTTTCTGGCTCGGACCCAACCCAGAACGCCGACCCGACGACCTGGGTGTCGAACCGACCCGGCTAGGACCGGTTTTGGGGCGAGTTACGGGCCCTTGTCTCCGCTCCGTAGACTCTCTATATGTACTATATGTACATGCACGTAGCAAAAAAATAGGTAAACAATGGTGACCTAGTTCCGGTTTCTGGCACGGACCCAACCCAGAACGCCGACCCGGCGACCTGGGTGTCGAACCGACCCGGCTAGGACCGGTTTTGGGGCGAGTTACGGGCCCTTGTCTCCGCTCCGTAGACTCTCTATATGTACTATATGTACATGCACGTAGCAAAAAAATAGGTAAGCAATGGTGACCTAGTTCCGGTTTCTGGCTCGGACCTAACCCAGAACGCCGACCCGACGACCTGGGTGTCGAACCGACCCGGCTAGGACCGGTTTTGGGGCGAGTTACGTGCCCTTGTCTCCGCTCCGTAGACTCTCTATATGTACTATATGTACATGCACGTAGCAAAAAAATAGGTAAACAATGGTGACCTAGTTCCAGTTTCTGGCTCGGACCCAACCCAGAACGCCGACCCGACGACCTGGGTGTCGAACCGACCCGGCTAGGACCGGTTTTGGGGCGAGTTACGGGCCCTTGTCTCCGCTCCGTAGACTCTCTATATGTACTATATGTACATGCACGTAGCAAAAAAATAGGTAAATAATGGTGACCTTGTTCCGGTTTCTGGCTCGGACCCAACTCAGAACGCCGACCCGACGACCTGGGTGTCGAAACGACCCGGCTAGTACCGGTTTTGGGGCGAGTTACGGGCCCTTGTCTCCGCTCCGTAGACTCTCTATATGTACTATATGTACATGCACGTAGCAAAAAAATAGGTAAACAATGGTGACCTAGTTCCGGTTTCTGGCTCGGACCCAACCCAGAACGCAGACCCGGCGACCTGGGTGTCGAACCGACCAAGCTAGGACCGGTTTTGGGGCGAGTTACGTGCCCTTGTCTCCGCTCCGTAGACTCTCTATATGTACTATATGTACATGCACGTAGCAAAAAAATAGGTAAACAATGGTGACCTAGTTCCGGTTTCTGGCTCGGACCCAACCCAGAACGCCGACCCGGCGACCTGGGTATCGAACCGACCCGGCTAGGACGGGTTTTGGGGCGAGTTACGTGCCCTTGTCTCCGCTTCGTAGACTCTCTATATGTACTATATGTACATGCACGTAGCAAAAAAATAGGTAAACAATGGTGACCTAGTTCCGGTTTCTGGCTCGAACCCAACCCAGAACGCAGACCCGGCGACCTGGGTGTCGAACCGACCCGGCTAGGACCGATTTTGGGGCGAGTTACGTGCCCTTGTCTCCGCTCCGTAGACTCTCTATATGTACTATATGTACATGCACGTAGCAAAAAAATAGGTAAACAATGGTGACCTAGTTCCGGTTTCTGGCTCGGACCCAACCCAGAACGCCGACCCGGCGACCTGGGTGTCGAACCGACCCGGCTAGGACCGGTTTTGGGGCGAGTTACGTGCCCTTGTCTCCGCTCCATAGACTCTCTATATGTACTATATGTACATGCACGTAGCAAAAAAATAGGTAAACAATGATGACCTAGTTCCGGTTTCTGGCTCGGACCCAACCCAGAACGCCGACCCGGCGACCTGGGTGTCGAACCGACCCGGCTAGGACCGGTTTTGGGGCGAGTTACGTGCCCTTGTCTCCGCTCCGTAGACTCTCTATATGTACTATTTGTACATGCACGTAGCAAAAAAATAGGTAAACAATGGTGACCTAGTTCCGGTTTCTGGCTCGGACCCAACCCAGAACGCCGACCCGGCGACCTGGGTGTCGAGCCGACCCGGCTAGGACCGATTTTGGGGCGAGTTACGTGCCCTTGTCTCCGCTCTGTAGACTCTCTATATGTACTATATGTACATGCACGTAGCAAAAAAATAGGTAAACAATGGTGACCTAGTTCCGGTTTCTGGCTCGGACCCAACCCAGAACGCCGAACCGACGACCTGGGTGTCGAACCGACCCGGCTAGGACCGGTTTTGGGGCGAGTTACGGGCCCTTGTCTCCGCTCCGTAGACTCTCTATATGTACTATATGTACATGCACGTAGCAAAAAAAATAGGTAAACATTGGTGACCTTGTTCCGGTTTCTGGCTTGGACCCAACCCATAACGCCGACCCGACGACCTGGGTGTCGAACCGATCCGGCTAGGACCGGTTTTGGGGCGAGTTACGGGCCCTTGTCTCCGCTCCGTAGACTCTCTATATGTACTATATGTACATGCACGTAGCAAAAAAATAGGTAAACAATGGTGACCTAGTTCCGGTTTCTGGCTCGGACCCAACCCAGAACGCCGACCCGGCGACCTGGGTGTCGAACCGACCCGGCTAGGACCGATTTTGGGGCGAGTTACGTGCCCTTGTCTCCGCTCCGTAGACTCTCTATATGTACTATATGTACATGCACGTAGCAAAAAAATAGGTAAACAATGGTGACCTTGTTCCGGTTTCTTGCTCGGACCCAACCCAGAACGCCAACCCGACGACCTGGGTGTCGAAACGACCCGGCTAGGACCGGTTTTGGGGCGAGTTACGGGCCCTTGTCTCCGCTCCGTAGACTCTCTATATGTACTAAATGTACATGCACGTAGCAAAAAAATAGGTAAACAATGGTGACCTAGTTCCGGTTTCTGGCTCGGACCCAACCCAGAACGCATACCCGGCGACCTGGGTGTCGAACCGACCCGGCTAGGACCGATTTTGGGGCGAGTTACGTGCCCTTGTCTCCGCTCCGTAGACTCTCTATATGTACTATATGTACATGCACGTAGCAAAAAAATAGGTAAACAATGGTGACCTAGTTCCGGTTTCTGGCTCGGACCCAACCCAGAACGCCGACCCGGCGACCTGGGTGTCGAACCGACCCGGCTAGGACCGGTTTTGGGGCGAGTTACGGGCCCTTGTCTCCGCTCCGTAGACTCACTATATGTACTATATGTACATGCACGTAGCAAAAAAATAGGTAAACAATGGTGACCTAGTTCCGGTTTCTGGCTCAGACCCAACCCAGAACGCATACCCGGCGACCTGGGTGTCGAACCGACCCGGCTAGGACCGATTTTGGGGCGAGTTACGTGCCCTTGTCTCCGCTCCGTAGACTCTCTATATGTACTATATGTACATGCACGTAGCAAAAAAAATAGGTAAACAATGGTGACCTAGTTCCGGTTTCTGGCTCGGACCCAACCCAGAACGCCGACCCGGCGACCTGGGTGTCGAACCGACCCGGCTAGGACCGGTTTTGGGGCGAGTTACGTGCCCTTGTCTCCGCTCCGTAGACTCTCTATATGTACTATATGTACATGCACGTAGCAAAAAAATAGGTAAACAATGGTGACCTAGTTCCGGTTTCTGGCTCGGATCCAACCCAGAACGCCGGCCCGGCGACCTGGGTGTCGAACCGACCCGGCTAGGACCGATTTTGCGGCGAGTTACGTGCCCTTGTCTCCGCTCCGTAGACTCTCTATATGTACTATATGTACATGCACGTAGCAAAAAAATAGGGAAACAATGGTGACCTAGTTCCGGTTTCTGGCTCGGACCCAACCCAGAACGCTGACCCGACGACCTGGGTGTCGAACCGACCCGGCTAGGACCGGTTTTGGGGCGAGTTACGGGCCCTTGTCTCCGCTCCGTAGACTCTCTATATGTACTATATGTACATGCACGTAGCAAAAAAATAGGTAAACAATGGTGACCTAGTTCCGGTTTCTGGCTCGGACCCAACCCAGAACGCCGACCCGGCGAACTGGGTGTCGAACCGACCCGGCTAGGACCGATTTTGGGGCGAGTTACGTGCCCTTGTCTCCGCTCCGTAGACTCTCTATATGTACTATATGTACATGCACGTAGCAAAAAAATAGGTAAACAATGGTGACCTAGTTTCCGGTTTCTGGCTCGGACCCAACCCAGAACGCCGACCCGACGACCTGGGTGTCGAACCGACCCGGCTAGGACCGGTTTTGGGGCGAGTTACGGGCCCTTGTCTCCGCTCCGTAGACTCTCTATATGTACTATATGTACATGCACGTAGCAAAAAAATAGGTAAACAATGGTGACCTAGTTCCGGTTTCTGGCTCGGACCCAACCCAGAACGCCGACCCGCGACCTGGGTGTCGAACCGACCCGGCTAGGACCGATTTTGGGGCGAGTTACGTGCCCTTGTCTCCGCTCCGTAGACTCTCTATATGTACTATATGTACATGCACGTAGCAAAAAAATAGGTAAACAATGGTGACCTAGTTCCGGTTTCTGGCTCGGACCCAACCCAGAACGCCGACCCGGCGACCTGGGTGTCGAACCGACCCGGCTAGGACCGGTTTTGGGGCGAGTTACGGGCCCTTGTCTCCGCTCCGTAGACTCTCTATATGTACTATATGTACATGCACGTAGCAAAAAAATAGGTAAACAATGGTGACCTAGTTCCGGTTTCTGGCTCCGACCCAACCCAGAACGCCGACCCGCGACCTGGGTGTCGAACCGACCCGGCTAGGACCGATTTTGGGGCGAGTTACGGGCCCTTGTCTCCGCTCCGTAGACTCTCTATATGTACTATATGTACATGCACGTAGCAAAAAAATAGGTAAACAATGGTGACCTAGTTTCGGTTTCTGGCTCGGACCCAATCCAGAACGCCGACCCGGCGACCTGGGTGTCGAACCGACCCGGCTAGGACCGGTTTTGGGGCGAGTTACGGGCCCTTGTCTCCGCTCCGTAGACTCTCTATATGTACTATATGTACATGCACGTAGCAAAAAAATAGGTAAGCAATGGTGACCTAGTTCCTGTTTCTGGCTCGGACCTAACCCAGAACGCCGACCCGACGACCTGGGTGTCGAACCGACCCGGCTAAGACCGGTTTTGGGGCGAGTTACGTGCCCTTGTCTCCGCTCCGTAGACTCTCTATATGTACTATATGTACATGCACGTAGCAAAAAAATAGGTAAACAATGGTGACCTAGTTCCGGTTTCTGGCTCGGACCCAACCCAGAACGCCGACCCGACGACCTGGGTGTCGAACCGACCCGGCTAGGACCGGTTTTGGGGCGAGTTACGGGCCCTTGTCTCCCCTCCGTAGACTCTCTATATGTACTATATGTACATGCACGTAGCAAAAAAATAGGTAAACAATGGTGACCTAGTTCCGGTTTCTGGCTCGGACCCAACTCAGAACGCCGACCCGACGACCTGGGTGTCGAAACGACCCGGCTAGTACCGGTTTTGGGGCGAGTTACGGGCCCTTGTCTCCGCTCCGTAGACTCTCTATATGTACTATATGTACATGCACGTAGCAAAAAAAATAGGTAAACAATGGTGACCTAGTTCCGGTTTCTGGCTCGGACCCAACCCAGAACGCAGACCCGGCGACCAAGGTGTCGAACCGACCCGGCTAGGACCGGTTTTTGGGGCGAGTTACGTGCCCTTGTCTCCGCTCCGTAGACTCTCTATATGTACTATATGTACATGCACGTAGCAAAAAAAATAGGTAAACAATGGTGACCTAGTTCCGGTTTCTGGCTCGGACCCAACCCAGAACGCCGACCCGGCGACCTGGGTATCGAAACGACCCGGCTAGGACGGGTTTTGGGGCGAGTTACGTGCCCTTGTCTCCGCTCCGTAGACTCTCTATATGTACTATATGTACATGCACGTAGCAAAAAAATAGGTAAACAATGGTGACCTAGTTCCGGTTTCTGGCTCGGACCCAACCCAGAACGCAGACCCGGCGACCTGGGTGTCGAACCGACCCGGCTAGGACCGATTTTGGGGCGAGTTACGTGCCCTTGTCTCCGCTCCGTAGACTCTCTATATGTACTATATGTACATGCACGTAGCAAAAAAATAGGTAAACAATGGTGACCTAGTTCCGGTCTCTGGCTCGGACCCAACCCAGAACGCCGACCCGGCGACCTGGGTGTCGAACCGACCCGGCTAGAACCGGTTTTGGGGCGAGTTACGTGCCCTTGTCTCCGCTCCGTAGACTCTCTATATGTACTATATGTACATGCACGTAGCAAAAAAATAGGTAAACAATGGTGACCTAGTTCCGGTTTCTGGCTCGGACCCAACCCAGAACGCCGACCCGGCGACCTGGGTGTCGAACCGACCCGGCTAGGACCGGTTTTGGGGCGAGTTACGTGCCCTTGTCTCCGCTCCGTAGACTCTCTATATGTACTATATGTACATGCACGTAGCAAAAAAATAGGTAAACAATGGTGACCTAGTTCCGGTTTCTGGCTCGGACCCAACCCAGAACGCCGACCCGGCGACCTGGGTGTCGAGCCGACCCGGCTAGGAACGATTTTGGGGCGAGTTACGTGCCCTTGTCTCCGCTCCGTAGACTCTCTATATGTACTATATGTACATGCACGTAGCAAAAAAATAGGTAAACAATGGTGACCTAGTTCCGGTTTCTGGCTCGGACCCAACCCAGAACGCCGAACCGACGACCTGGGTGTCGAACCGACCCGGCTAGGACCGGTTTCGGGGCGAGTTACGGGCCCTTGTCTCCGCTCCGTAGACTCTCTATATGTACTATATGTACATGCACGTAGCAAAAAAAATAGGTAAGCAATGGTGACCTAGTTCCGGTTTCTGGCTCGGACCTAACCCAGAACGCCGACCCGACGACCTGGGTGTCGAACCGACCCGGCTAGGACCGGTTTTTGGGGCGAGTTTACGTGCCCTTGTCTCCGCTCCGTAGACTCTCTATATGTACTATATGTACATGCACGTAGCAAAAAAATAGGTAAACAATGGTGACCTAGTTCCGGTTTCTGGCTCGGACCCAACCCAGAACGCCGACCCGACGACCTGGGTGTCGAACCGACCCGGCTAGAACCGGTTTTGGGGCGAGTTACGGGCCCTTGTCTCCGCTCCGTAGACTCTCTATATGTACTATATGTACATGCACGTAGCAAAAAAATAGGTAAACAATGGTGACCTAGTTCCGGTTTCTGGCTCGGACTTAACTCAGAACGCCGACCCGACGACCTGGGTGTCGAAACGACCCGGCTAGTACCGGTTTTGGGGCGAGTTACGGGCCCTTGTCTCCGCTCCGTAGACTCTCTATATGTACTATATGTACATGCACGTAGCAAAAAAATAGGTAAACAATGGTGACCTAGTTCCGGTTTCTGGCTCGGACCCAACCCAGAACGCAGACCCGGCGACCTGGGTGTCGAACCGACCCGGCTAGGACCGGTTTTGGGGCGAGTTACGTGCCCTTGTCTCCGCTCCGTAGACTCTCTATATGTACTATATGTACATGCACGTAGCAAAAAAATAGGTAAACAATGGTGACCTAGTTCCGGTTTCTGGCTCGGACCCAACCCAGAACGCCGACCCGGCGACCTGAGTATCGAACCGACCCGGCTAGGACGGGTTTTGGGGCGAGTTACGTGCCCTTGTCTCCGCTCCGTAGACTCTCTATATGTACTATATGTACATGCACGTAGCAAAAAAATAGGTAAACAATGGTGACCTAGTTCCGGTTTCTGGCTCGGACCCAACCCAGAACGCAGACCCGGCGACCTGGGTGTCGAACCGACCCGGCTAGGACCGATTTTGGGGCGAGTTACGTGCCCTTGTCTCCGCACCGTAGACTCTCTATATGTACTATATGTACATGCACGTAGCAAAAAAATAGGTAAACAATGGTGACCTAGTTCCGGTTTCTGGCTCGGACTCAACCCAGAACGCCGACCCGGCGACCTGGGTGTCGAACCGACCCGGCTAGGACCGGTTTTGGGGCGAGTTACGTGCCCTTGTCTCCGCTCCGTAGACTCTCTATATGTACTATATGTACATGCACGTAGCAAAAAAATAGGTAAACAATGGTGACCTAGTTCCGGTTTCTGGCTCGGACCCAACCCAGAACGCCGACCCGGCGACCTGGGTGTCGAACCGACCCGGCTAGGACCGGTTTTGGGGCGAGTTACGTGCCCTTGTCTCCGCTCCGTAGACTCTCTATATGTACTATATGTACATGCACGTAGCAAAAAAATAGGTAAACAATGGTGACCTAGTTCCGGTTTCTGGCTCGGACCCAACCCAGAACGCCGACCCGACGACCTGGGTGTCGAACCGACCCGGCTAGGACCGGTTTTGGGGCGAGTTACGGGCCCTTATCTGCGCTCCGTAGACTCTCTATATGTACTATATGTACATGCACGTAGCAAGAAATAGGTAAACAATGGTGACCTAGTTCCGGTTTCTGGCTCGGACACAACCCAGAACGCCGACCCGCGACCTGGGTGTCGAACCGACCCGGCTAGGACCGATTTTGGGGCGAGTTACGGGCCCTTGTCTCCGCTCCGTAGACTCTCTATATGTACTATATGTACATGCACGTAGCAAAAAAATAGGTAAACAATGGTGACCTAGTTCCGGTTTCTGGCTCGGACCCAACCCAGAACGCCGACCCGGCGACCTGGGTGTCGAACCGACCCGGCTAGGACCGGTTTTGGGGCGAGTTACGTGCCCTTGTCTCCGCTCCGTAGACTCTCTATATGTACTATATGTACATGCACGTAGCAAAAAAATAGGTAAACAATGGTGACCTAGGTCCAGTTTCTGGCTCGGACCCAACCCAGAACGCCGACCCGGCGACCTGGGTGTCGAACCGACCCGGCTAAGACCGATTTTGGGGCGAGTTACGTGCCCTTGTCTCCGCTCCGTAGACTCTCTATATGTACTATATGTACATGCACGTAGCAAAAAAATAGGTAAACAATGGTGACCTAGTTCCGGTTTCTGGCTCGGACCAAACCCAGAACGCCGACCCGGCGACCTGGGTGTCGAACCGACCCGGCTAGGACCGGTTTTGGGGCGAGTTACGTGCCCTTGTCTCCGCTCCGTAGACTCTCTATATGTACTATATGTACATGCACGTAGCAAAAAAATAGGTAAACAATGGTGACCTAGTTCCGGTTTCTGGCTCGGGCCCAACCCAGAACGCCGGCCCGGCGACCTGGGTGTCGAACCGACCCGGCTAGGACCGATTTTGCGGCGAGTTACGTGCCTTGTCTCCGCTCCGTAGACTCTCTATATGTACTATATGTACATGCACGTAGCAAAAAAATAGGGAAACAATGGTGACCTAGTTCCGGTTTCTGGCTCGGACCCAACCCAGAACGCTGACCCGACGACCTGGGTGTCGAACCGACCCCGGCTAGGACCGGTTTTGGGGCGAGTTTACGGGCCCTTGTCTCCGCTCCGTAGACTCTCTATATGTACTATATGTACATGCACGTAGCAAAAAAAATAGGTAAACAATGGTGACCTAGTTCCGGTTTCTGGCTCGGACCCAACCCAGAACGCCGACCCGGCGAACTGGTGTGTCGAACCGACCCGGCTAGGACCGATTTTGGGGCGAGTTACGTGCCCTTGTCTCCGCTCCGTAGACTCTCTATATGTACTATATGTACATGCACGTAGCAAAAAATAGGTAAACAATGGTGACCTAGTTCCGGTTTCTGGCTCGGACCCAACCCAGAACGCCGACCCCGGCGACCTGGGTGTCGAACCGACCCGGCTAGGACCGGTTTTGGGGCGAGTTACGGGCCCTTGTCTCCGCTCCGTTAGGACTCTCTATATGTACTATATGTACATGCACGTAGCAAAAAAATAGGTAAGCAATGGTGACCTAGTTCCTGTTTCTGGCTCGGACCTAACCCAGAACGCCGACCCGACGACCTGGGTGTCGAACCGACCCGGCTAAGACCGGTTTTGGGCGAGTTACGTGCCCTTGTCTCCGCTCCGTAGACTCTCTATATGTACTATACATGTATTTTACATGCACGTAGCAAAAAAATAGGTAAACAATGGTGACCTAGTTCCGGTTTCTGGCTCGGACCCAACCCAGAACGCCGACCCGACGACCTGGGTGTCGAACCGACCCGGCTAGGACCGGTTTTGGGGCGAGTTACGGGCCCTTGTCTCCGCTCCGTAGACTCTCTATATGTACTATATGTACATGCACGTAGCAAAAAAATAGGTTAAACAATGGTGACCTAGTTCCGGTTTCTGGCTCGGACCCAACTCAGAACGCCGACCCGACGACCTGGGTGTCGAAACGACCCGGCCTAGTACCGGTTTTGGGGCGAGTTACGGGCCCTTGTCTCCGCTCCGTAGACTCTCTATATGTACTATATGTACATGCACGTAGCAAAAAAAATAGGTAAACAATGGTGACCTAGTTCCGGTTTCTGGCTCGGACCCAAACCCAGAACGCAGACCCGGCGAGCTGGGTGTCGAACCGACCCGGCTAGGACCGATTTTGGGGCGAGTTACGTGCCCTTGTCTCCGCTCCGTAGACTCTCTATATGTACTATATGTACATGCACGTAGCAAAAAAATTGGTAAAACAATGGTGACCTAGTTCCGGTTTCTGGCTCGGACCCCAACCCAGAACGCCGACCCGGCCGACCTGGGTTGTCGAACCGACCCGGCTAGAACCGGTTTTGGGGCGAGTTACGTGCCCTTGTCTCGCTCCGTAGACTCTCTATATGTACTATATGAACATGCACGTAGCAAAAAAAATAGGTAAGCAATGGTGACCTAGTTCCGGTTTCTGGCTCAGGACCCCAACCCAGAACGCCGACCCGGCGACCTGGGTGTCGAACCGACCCGGCTAGGACCGGTTTTGGGGCGAGTTACGTGCCCTTGTCTCCGCTCCGTAAGACTCTCTATATGTACTATATGTATATGCACGTAGCAAAAAAAATAGGTAAACAATGGTGACCTAGTTCCGGTTTCTGGCTCGGACCCACCCCAGAACGCCGACCCGGCGACCTGGTGTCGAGCCGACCCGGCTAGGAACGATTTTGGGGCGAGTTACGTGCCCTTGTCTCCGCTCCGTAGACTCTCTATATGTACTATATGTACATGCACGTAGCAAAAAAAATAGGTAAACAATGTGACCTAGTTCCGGTTTCTGGCTCGGACCCAACCCAGAACGCCGAACCGACGACCTGGGTGTCGAACCGACCCGGCTAGGACCGGGTATTTGGGTGAGAGTTATGCCCTTGTCTCCGCTCCGTAGACTCTCTATATGTACTATATGTACATGCACGTAGCAAAAAAATAGGTAAACAATGGTGACCTAGTTCCGGTTTCTGGCTCGGACCCAACCCAGAACGCCGACCCGGCGACCTGGGTGTCGAACCGACCCGGCTAGGACCGGTTTTGGGGCGAGTTACGTGCCCTTGTCTCCGCTCCGTTGACTCTCTATATGTACTATATGTACATGCACGTAGCAAAAAAATAGGTAAACAATGGTGACCTAGTTCCGGTTTCTGGCTCGGACCCAACCCAGAACGCCGACCCGGCGACCTGGGTGTCGAACCGACCCGGCTAGGACCGGTTTTGGGGCGAGTTACGTGCCCTTGTCTCCGCTCCGTAGACTCTCTATATGTACTATATGTACATGCACGTAGCAAAAAAATAGGTAAACAATGGTGACCTAGTTCCGGTTTCTGGCTCGGACCCAACCCAGAACGCCGACCCGGCGACCTGGGTGTCGAACCGACCCGGATAGGACCGGTTTTGGGGCGAGTTACGTGCCCTTGTCTCCGCTCCGTAGACTCTCTATATGTACTATATGTACATGCACGTAGCAAAAAAATAGGTAAACAATGGTGACCTAGTTCCGGTTTCTGGCTCGGACCCAACCCAGAACGCCGACCCGGCGACCTGGGTGTCGAACCGACCCGGCTAGGACCGGTTTTGGGGCGAGTTACGTGCCCTTGTCTCCGCTCCGTAGACTCTCTATATGTACTATATGTACATGCACGTAGCAAAAAAATAGGTAAACAATGGTGACCTAATTCCGGTTTCTGGCTCGGACCCCACCCAGAACGCCGACCCGGCGACCTAGGTGTCGAACCGACCCGGCTAGGACCGGTTTTGGGGCGAGTTACGTGCCCTTGTCTCCGCTCCGTAGACTCTCTATATGTACTATATATACATGCACGACGCAAAAAAATAGGTAAACAATGGTGACCTAGTTCCGGTTTCTGACTCGGACCCAACCCAGAACGCCGACCCGGCGACCTGGGTGTCGAACCGACCCGGCTAGGACCGGTTTTTGGGCGAGTTACGGGCCCTTGTCTCCGCTCCGTAGACTCTCTATATGTACTATATGTACATGCACGTAGCAAAAAAAAAACAGGTAAACAATGGTGACCTAGTTCCGGTTTCTGGCTCGGACCTAACCCAGAACGCCGACCCGGCGACCTGGGTGTCGAACCGACCCGGCTAGGACCGGTTTTGGGGCGAGTTACGTGCCCTTGTCTCCGCTCCGTAGACTCTCTATATGTACTATATGTACATGCACTTAGCAAAAAAATAGGTAAACAATGGTGACCTAGTTCCGGTTTCTGGCTCAGACCCAACCCAGAACGCCGACCCGGCGACCTGGGTGTCGAACCGACCCGGCTAGGACCGGTTTTGGGGCGAGTTACGTGCCCTTATCTCCGCTCCGTAGACTCTCTATATGTACTATATGTACATGCACGTAGCAAAAAAATAGGTAAACAATGGTGACCTAGTTCCGGTTTCTGGCTCGGACCCAACCCAGAACGCCGACCCGGCGACCTGGGTGTCGAACCGGCCCGGCTAGGACCGATTTTGGGGCGAGTTTCGTGCCATTGTCTCCGCTCCGTAGACTCTATATGTACTATATGTACATGCACGTAGCAAAAAAATAGGTAAACAATGGTGACCTAGTTCCGGTTTCTGGCTCGGACCCTACCCAGAACGCCGACCCGGCGACCTGGGTGTCGAACCGACCCGGCTAGGTCCGGTTTTTGGGCGAGTTACGTGCCCTTGTCTCCGCTCCGTAGACTCTCTATATGTACTATATGTACATGCACGTAGCAAAAAAATAGGTAAACAATGGTGACCTAGTTCCGGTTTCTGGCTCGGACCCAACCCAGAACGCCGACCCGGCGACCTGGGTGTCGAACCGACCCGGCTAGGACCGGTTTTGGGGCGAGTTACGTGCCCTTGTCTCCGCTCCGTAGACTCTCTATATGTACTATATGTAGATGCACGTAGCAAAAAAATAGGTAAACAATGGTGACCTAGTTCCGGTTTCTGGCTCGGACCCAACCCAGAACGCCGACCCGGCGACCTGGGTGTCGAACCGACCCGGCTAGGACCGGTTTTGGGGCGAGTTACGTGCCCTTGTCTCCGCTCCGTAGACTCTCTATATGTACTATATGTACATGCACGTAGCAAAAAAATAGGTAAACAATGGTGACCTAGTTCCGGTTTCTGGCTCGGACCCAACCCAGAACGCCGACCCGGCGACCTGGGTGTCGAACCGAACCGGCTAGGACCGGTTTTGGGGCGAGTTACGTGCCCTTGTCTCCGCTCCGTAGACTCTCTATATGTACATGCACGTAGCAAAAAATAGGTAAACAATGGTGACCTAGTTCCGGTTTCTGGCTCGGACCCAACCCAGAACGCCGACCCGGCGACCTGGGTGTCGAACCGACCCGGCTAGGACCGGTTTTGGGGCGAGTTACGTGCCCTTGTCTCCGCTCCGTAGACTCTCTATATGTACTATATGTACATGCACGTAGCAAAAAAATAGGTAAACAATGGTGACCTAGTTCCGGTTTCTGGCTCGGACCCAACCCAGAACGCAGACCCGGCGACCTGGGTGTCGAACCGATCCGGCTAGGACCGGTTTTGGGGCGAGTTACGTGCCCTTGTCTCCGCTCCGTAGACTCTCTATATGTACTATATGTACATGCACGTAGCAAAAAAATAGGTAAACAATGGTGACCTAGTTCCGGTTTCTGGCTCGGACCCAACCCAGAACGCCGACCCGGCGACCTGGGTGTCGAACCGACCCGGCTAGGACCGGTTTTGGGGCGAGTGACGTGCCCTTGTCTCCGCTCCGTAGACTCTCTATATGTACTATATGTACATGCACGTAGCAAAAAAATAGGTAAACAATGGTGACCTAGTTCCGGTTTCTGGCTCGGACCCAACCCAGAACGCCGACCCGGCGACCTGGGTGTCGAACCGACCCGGCTAGGACCGGTTTTGGGGCGAGTTACGTGCCCTTGTCTCCGCTCCGTAGACTCTCTACATGTACTATATGTACATGCACGTAGCAAAAAATTGGTAAACAATGGTGACCTAGTTCCGGTTTCTGGCTCGGACCCAACCCAGAACGCCGACCCGGCAACCTGGGTGTCGAACCGACCCGGCTAGGACCGGTTTTGGGGCGAGTTACGTGCCCTTGTCTCCGCTCCGTAGACTCTCTATATGTACTATATGTACATGCACGTAGCAAAAAATAGGTAAACAATGGTGACCTAGTTCCGGTTTCTGGCTCGGACCCAACCCAGAACACCGAACCGGCGACCTGGGTGTCGAACCGACCCGGCTAGGACCGGTTTTGGGGCGAGTTACGTGCCCTTGTCTCCGCTCCGTAGACTCTCTATATGTACTACAATAAAAACTCTAAAAACCGGACCTTCTGAAAACCGGAATCCTCTGAAAACCGGACGATTTTCAAAGTCCCATATTTTTTCCTATTAAACGCATTGAAAAATATCCTCTGAAAACCGGAAACTCTGAATTCCGAATACCGGACCTTTTGCCATGGCTTCTAATGATAAATATGCATAAAAAATCCTCTGAAAACCGGACACCAAGTGTCAACTTTCTGTGTACATGTATTGTAACAGTTAGTTAATCATAATCCCTGGCAGATGTCAATTGTTAATTAAATGTCCAAGCATTTTATCTATACAGGTGTGAAAAACACTTGTCTGTCATTGTTTAGGATTCTTATAATGTTTGTTTTGTATAAACATGCATTGTTGTACAGATATGATTTGTGAAAAATTTTAATTTAAAAAATTGTTTTTATACAAATAAAGAGGATACATGTTTGTATTCAAAATTACCTAAGTTTGTTAATTGTAAGGAAATAATAATGTCTATCTTTTTTATTTTGAGTAAGATATTGGAAAAAATTACATGTTTATATGAGGTTGTTATTGTTGTTATGTGTTTATATGCATTTATTTAAAATGAGAATAGCATCCATATTTATCATTTATTTATTGGATGCATTTTAAGTCCATTGATAACATACACACATGTAACTTAAGTAAAGTTATTATTTCAATTTTCTCTTTTTCACAGTTAATTTATACTTACCAAACCAAAATTGATGGAACTTTAATAAAAAAATAAATTAAGATATAGCTGAACGATCCATTTAATGTAGGAAAATGTCCCAACAAACCCATAGCTATGTTTAATTAGTGATTTTGTATAAACCTCTGAAAACCGGAATCCTCTGAAAACCGGACATATTGGTCAGTCCCGGCCAGGTCCGGTTTTCAGAGTTTTTACTGTATATGTACATGCACGTAGCAAAAAAATAGGTAAACAATGGTGACCTAGTTCCGGTTTCTGGCTCGGACCCAACCCAGAACGCCGACCCGGCGACCTGGGTGTCGAACCGACCCGGCTAGGACCAGTTTTGGGGCGAGTTACGTGCCCTTGTCTCCGCTCCGTAGACTCTCTATATGTAGTATATGTACATGCACGTAGCAAAAAATAGGTAAACAATGGTGACCTAGTTCCGGTTTCTGGCTCGGACCCAACCCAGAACGCCGACCCGGCGACCTGGGTGTCGAACCGACCCGGCTAGGACCGGTTTTGGGGCGAGTTACGTGCCCTTGTCTCCGCTCCGTAGACTCTCTATATGTACTATCTGTACATGCACGTATCAAAAAAACAGGTAAACAATGGTGACCTAGTTCCGATTTCTGGCTCGGACCCAACCCAGAACGCCGACCCGGCGACCTGGGTGTCGAACCGACCCGGCTAGGACCGGTTTTGGGGCGAGTTACGTGCCCTTGTCTCTGCTCCGTAGACTCTCTATATGTACTATATGTACATGCACGTAGCAAAAAAATTGGTAAACAATGGTGACCTAGTTCCGGTTTCTGGCTCGGACCCAACCCAGAACGCCGACCCGGCGACCTGGGTGTCGAACCGACCCGGCTAGGACCGGTTTTGGGGCGAGTTACGTGCCCTTGTCTCCGCTCCGTAGACTCTCTATATGTACTATATGTACATGCACGTAGCAAAAAAATAGGTAAACAATGGTGACCTAGTTCCGGTTTCTGGCTCGGACCCAACCCAGAACGCCGACCCGGCGACCTGGGTGTCGAACCGACCCGGCTAGGACCGGTTTTGGGGCGAGTTACGTGCCCTTGTCTCCGCTCCGTAGACTCTCTATATGTACTATATGTACATGCACGTAGCAAAAAAATAGGTAAACAATGGTGACCTAGTTCCGGTTTCTGGCTCGGACCCAACCCAGAACGCCGACCCGGCGACCTGGGTGTCGAACCGACCCGGCTAGGACCGGTTTTGGGGCGAGTTACGTGCCCTTGTCTCCGCTCCGTAGACTCTCTATATGTACTATATGTACATGCACGTAGCAAAAAAATAGGTAAACAATGGTGACCTAGTTCCGGTTTCTGACTCGGACCAAACCCAGAACGCCGACCCGGCGACCTGGGTGTCGAACCGACCCGGCTAGGACCGGTTTTGGGTTGAGTTACGTGCCCTTGTCTCCGCTCCGTAGACTCTCTATATGTACTATATGTACATGCACGTAGCAAAAAAATAGGTAAACAATGGTGACCTAGTTCCGATATCTGGCTCGGACCCAACCCAGAACGCCGACCCGGCGACCTGGGTGTCGAACCGACCCGGCAAGGACCGGTTTTGGGGCGAGTTACGTGCCCTTGTCTCCGCTCCGTTGTTTCTCTATATGTACTATATGTACATGCACGTAGCAAAAAAATAGGTAAACAATGGTGACCTAGTTCCGGTTTCTGGCTCGGACCCAACCCAGAACGCAGACCCGGCGACCTGGGTGTCGAACCGATCCGGCTAGGACCGGTTTTGGGGCGAGTTACGTGCCCTTGTCTCCGCTCCGTAGACTCTCTATATGTACTATATGTACATGCACGTAGCAAAAAAATAGGTAAACAATGGTGACCTAGTTCCGGTTTCTGGCTCGGACCCAACCCAGAACGCCGACCCGGCGACCTGGGTGTCGAACCGACCCGGCTAGGACCGGTTTTGGGGCGAGTGACGTGCCCTTGTCTCCGCTCCGTAGACTCTCTATATGTACTATATGTACATGCACGTAGCAAAAAAATAGGTAAACAATGGTGACCTAGTTCCGGTTTCTGGCTCGGACCCAACCCAGAACGCCGACCCGGCGACCTGGGTGTCGAACCGACCCGGCTAGGACCGGTTTTGGGGCGAGTTACGTGCCCTTGTCTCCGCTCCGTAGACTCTCTACATGTACTATATGTACATGCACGTAGCAAAAAATTGGTAAACAATGGTGACCTAGTTCCGGTTTCTGGCTCGGACCCAACCCAGAACGCCGACCCGGCGACCTGGGTGTCGAACCGACCCGGCTAGGACCGGTTTTGGGGCGAGTTACGTGCCCTTGTCTCCGCTCCGTAGACTCTCTATATGTACTATATGTACATGCACGTAGCAAAAAATAGGTAAACAATGGTGACCTAGTTCCGGTTTCTGGCTCGGACCCAACCCAGAACACCGAACCGGCGACCTGGGTGTCGAACCGACCCGGCTAGGACCGGTTTTGGGGCGAGTTACGTGCCCTTGTCTCCGCTCCGTAGACTCTCTATATGTACTATATGTACATGCACGTAGCAAAAAAATAGGTAAACAATGGTGACCTAGTTCCGGTTTCTGGCTCGGACCCAACCCAGAACGCCGACCCGGCGACCTGGGTGTCGAACCGACCCGGCTAGGACCAGTTTTGGGGCGAGTTACGTGCCCTTGTCTCCGCTCCGTAGACTCTCTATATGTACTATATGTACATGCACGTAGCAAAAAATAGGTAAACAATGGTGACCTAGTTCCGGTTTCTGGCTCGGACCCAACCCAGAACGCCGACCCGGCGACCTGGGTGTCGAACCGACCCGGCTAGGACCGGTTTTGGGGCGAGTTACGTGCCCTTGTCTCCGCTCCGTAGACTCTCTATATGTACTATATGTACATGCACGTATCAAAAAAACAGGTAAACAATGGTGACCTAGTTCCGATTTCTGGCTCGGACCCAACCCAGAACGCCGACCCGGCGACCTGGGTGTCGAACCGACCCGGCTAGGACCGGTTTTGGGGCGAGTTACGTGCCCTTGTCTCTGCTCCGTAGACTCTCTATATGTACTATATGTACATGCACGTAGCAAAAAAATTGGTAAACAATGGTGACCTAGTTCCGGTATCTGGCTCGGACCCAACCCAGAACGCCGACCCGGCGACCTGGGTGTCGAACCGACCCGGCTAGGACCGGTTTTGGGGCGAGTTACGTGCCCTTGTCTCCGCTCCGTAGACTCTCTATATGTACTATATGTACATGCACGTAGCAAAAAAATAGGTAAACAATGGTGACCTAGTTCCGGTTTCTGGCTCGGACCCAAACCCAGAACGCCGACCCGGCGACCTGAGTGTCGAACCGACCCGGCTAGGACCGGTTTTGGGGCGAGTTACGTGCCCTTGTCTCCGCTCCGTAGACTCTCTATATGTACTATATGTACATGCACGTAGCAAAAAAATAGGTAAACAATGGTGACCTAGTTCCGGTTTCTGGCTCGGACCCAACCCAGAACGCCGACCCGGCGACCTGGGTGTCGAACCGACCCGGCTAGGACCGGTTTTGGGGCGAGTTACGTGCCCTTGTCTCCGCTCCGTAGACTCTCTATATGTACTATATGTACATGCACGTAGCAAAAAAATAGGTAAACAATGGTGACCTAGTTCCGGTTTCTGGCTCGGACCAAACCCAGAACGCCGACCCGGCGACCTGGGTGTCGAACCGACCCGGCTAGGACCGGTTTTGGGGCGAGTTACGTGCCCTTGTCTCCGCTCCGTAGACTCTCTATATGTACTATATGTACATGCACGTAGCAAAAAAATAGGTAAACAATGGTGACCTAGTTCCGATATCTGGCTCGGACCCAACCCAGAACGCCGACCCGGCGACCTGGGTGTCGAACCGAACCGGCTAGGACCGGTTTTGGGGCGAGTTACGTGCCCTTGTCTCCGCTCCGTAGACTCTCTATATGTACTATATGTACATGCACGTAGCAAAAAAATAGGTAAACAATGGTGACCTAGTTCCGGTTTCTGGCTCGGACCCAACCCAGAACGCCGACCCGGCGACCTGGGTGTCGAACCGACCCGGCTAGGACCGGTTTTGGGGCGAGTTACGTGCCCTTGTCTCCGCTCCGTAGTTTCTCTATATGTACTATATGTACATGCACGTAGCAAAAAAATAGGTAAACAATGGTGACCTAGTTCCGGTTTCTGGCTCGGACCCAACCCAGAACGCTGACCCGGCGACCTGGGTGTCGAACCGACCCGGCTAGGACCGGTTTTGGGGCGAGTTACGTGCCCTTGTCTTCGCTCCGTAGACTCTCTATATGTACTATATGTACATGCACGTAGCAAAAAAATAGGTAAACAATGGTGACCTAGTTCCGGTTTCTGGCTCGGACCCAACCCAGAACGCCGACCCGGCGACCTGGGTGGTGAACCAACGGGCTAGGACCGGTTTTGGGGCGAGTTACGTGCCCTTGTCTCCGCTCCGAAGACTCTCTATACGTACTATATTACATGCACGTAGCAAAAAAATAGGTAAACAATGGTGACCTAGTTCCGGTTTCTGGCTCGGACCCAACTCAGAACGCCGACCCGGCGACCTGGGTGTCGAACCGACCCGGCTAGGACCGGTTTTGGGGCGAGTTACGTGCCCTTGTTTCCGCTCCGTAGACTCTCTATATGTACTATATGTACATGCACGTAGCAAAAAATTGGTAAACAATGGTGACCTAGTTCCGGTTTCTGGCTCGGACCCAACCCAGAACGCCGACCCGGCGACCTGGGTGTCGAACCGACCCGGCTAGGACCGGTTTTGGGGCGAGTTACGTGACCTTGTCTCCGCTCCGTAGTTTCTCTATATGTACTATATGTACATGCACGTAGCAAAAAAATAGGTAAACAATGGTGACTTAGTTCCGGTTTCTGGCTCGGACCCAACCCAGAACGCTGACCCGGCGACCTGGGTGTCGAACCGACCCGGCTAGGACCGGTTTTGGGGCGAGTAACGTGCCCTTGTCTCCGCTCCGTAGACTCTCTATATGTACTATATGTACATGCACGTAGCAAAAAAATAGGTAAACAATGGTGACCTAGTTCCGGTTTCTGGCTCGGACCCAACCCAGAACGCCGACCCGGCGACCTGGGTGGTGAACCGACCCGGCTAGGACCGGTTTTGGGGCGAGTTACGTGCCCTTGTCTCCGCTCCGAAGACTCTCTATATGTACTATATTACATGCACGTAGCAAAAAAATAGGTAAACAATGGTGACCTAGTTCCGGTTTCTGGCTCGGACCCAACTCAGAACGCCGACCCGGCGACCTGGGTGTCGAACCGACCCGGCTAGGACCGGTTTTGGGGCGAGTTACGTGCCCTTGTCTCCGCTCCGTAGACTCTCTATATGTACTATATGTACATGCACGTAGCAAAAAATTGGTACACAATGGTGACCTAGTTCCGGTTTCTGGCTCGGACCCAACCCAGAACGCCGACCCGGCGACCTGGGTGTCGAACCGACCCGGCTAGGACCGGTTTTGGGGCGAGTTACGTGCCCTTGTCTCCGCTCCGTAGACTCTCTATATGTACTATATGTACATGCACGTAGCAAAAAATAGCTAAACAATGGTGACCTAGTTCCGGTTTCTGGCTCGGACCCAACCCAGAACGCCGAACCGGCGACCTGGGTGTCGAACCGACCCGGCTAGGACCGGTTTTGGGGCGAGTTACGTGCCCTTGTCTCCGCTCCGTAGACTCTCTATATGTACTATATGTACATGCACGTAGGAAAAAAATAGGTAAACAATGGTGACCTAGTTCCGGTTTCTGGCTCGGACCCAACCCAGAACGCCGACCCGGCGACCTGGGTGACGAACCGACCCGGCTAGGACCGGTTTTGGGGCGAGTAACGTGCCCTTGTCTCCGCTCCGTAGACTCTCTATATGTACTATATGTACATGCACGTAGCAAAAAAATAGGTAAACAATGGTGACCTAGTTCCGGTTTCTGGCTCGGACCCAACCCAGAACGCCGACCCGGCGACCTGGGTGTCGAACCGACCCGGCTAGGACCGGTTTTGGGGCGAGTTACGTGCCCTTGTCTCCGCTCCGTAGACTCTCTATATGTACTATATGTACATGCACGTATCAAAAAAACAGGTAAACAATGGTGACCTAGTTCCGATTTCTGGCTCGGACCCAACCCAGAACGCCGACCCGGCGACCTGGGTGTCGAACCGACCCGGCTAGGACCGGTTTTGGGGCGAGTTACGTGCCCTTGTCTCTGCTCCGTAGACTCTCTATATGTACTATATGTACATGCACGTAGCAAAAAAATTTGTAAACAATGGTGACCTAGTTCCGGTTTCTGGCTCGGACCCAACCCAGAACGCCGACCCGGCGACCTGGGTGTCGAACCGACCCGGCTAGGACCGGTTTTGGGGCGAGTTACGTGCCCTTGTCTCCGCTCCGTAGACTCTCTATATGTACTATATGTACATGCACGTAGCAAAAAAATAGGTAAACAATGGTGACCTAGTTCCGGTTTCTGGCTCGGACCCAACCCAGAACGCCGACCCGGCGACCTGGGTGTCGAACCGACCCGGCTAGGACCGGTTTTGGGGCGAGTTACGTGCCCTTGTCTCCGCTCCGTAGACTCTCTATATGTACTATATGTACATGCACGTAGCAAAAAAATAGGTAAACAATGGTGACCTAGTTCCGGTTTCTGGCTCGGACCCAACCCAGAACGCCGACCCGGCGACCTGGGTGTCGAACCGACCCGGCTAGGACCGGTTTTGGGGCGAGTTACGTGCCCTTGTCTCCGCTCCGTAGACTCTCTATATGTACTATATGTACATGCACGTAGCAAAAAAATAGGTAAACAATGGTGACCTAGTTCCGGTTTCTGGCTCGGAACCAACCCAGAACGCCGACCCGGCGACCTGGGTGTCGAACCGACCCGGCTAGGACCGGTTTTGGGGCGAGTTACGTGCCCTTGTCTCCGCTCCGTAGACTCTCTATATGTACTATATGTACATGCACGTATCAAAAAAATAGGTAAACAATGGTGACCTTGTTCCGGTTTCTGGCTCGGACTCAACCTAGAACGCCGACCCGGCGACCTGGGTGTCGAACCGACCCGGCTAGGACCGTTTTTAGGGCGAGTTACGTGCCCTTGTCTCCGCTCCGTAGACTCTCTATATGTACTACATGTATATGTACATGCACGTAGCAAAAAAATAGGTAAACAATGGTGACCTAGTTCCGGTTTCTGGCTCGGACCCAACCCAGAACGCCGACCCGGCGACCTGGGTGTCGAACCGACCCGGCTAGGACCGGTTTTGGGGCGAGTTACGTGCCCTTGTCTCCGCTCCGTAGACTCTCTATATGTACTATATGTACATGCACGTAGCAAAAAAATAGGTAAACAATGGTGACCTAGTTCCGGTTTCTGGCTCGGACCCAACCAAGAACGCCGACCCGGCGACCTGGGTGTCGAACCGACCCGGCTAGGACCGGTTTTGGGGCGAGTTACGTGCCCTTGTCTCCGCTCCGTAGACTCTCTATATGTACTATATGTACATGCACGTAGCAAAAAAATAGGTAAACAATGGTGACCTAGTTCCGGTTTCTGGCTCGGACCCAACCCAGAACGCCGACCCGGCGACCTGGGTGTCGAACCGACCCGGCTAGGACCGGTTTTGGGGCGAGTTACGTGCCCTTGTCTCCGCCCCGTAGACTCTCTATATGAACTATATGTACATGCACGTAGCAAAAAAATAGGTAAACAATGGTGACCTAGTTCCGGTTTCTGGCTCGGACCCAACCCAGAACGCCGACCCGGCGACCTGGGTGTCGAACCGACCCGGCTAGGACCGGTTTTGGGGCGAGTTACGTGCCCTTGTCTCCGCTCCGTAGACTCTCTATATGTACTATATGTACATGCACGTAGCAAAAAAATAGGTAAACAATGGTGACCTAGTTCCGGTTTCTGGCTCGGACCAAACCCAGAACGCCGATCCGGCGACCTGGGTGTCGAACCGACCCGGCTAGGACCGGTTTTGGGGCGAGTTACGTGCCCTTGTCTCCGCTCCGTAGACTCTCTTTATGTACTATATGATCATGCACGTAGCAAAAAAATAGGTAAACAATGGTGACCTAGTTCCGGTTTCTGGCTCGGACCCAACCCAGAACGCCGAACGGCGACCTGGGTGTCGAACCGACCCGGCTAGGACCGGTTTTGGGGCGAGTTACGTGCCCTTGTCTCCGCTCCGTAGACACTCTATACGTACTATATGTACATGCACGTAGCAAAAAAATAGGTAAACAATGGCAACCTAGTTCCGGTTTCTGGCTCGGACCCAACCCAGAAAGCCGACCCGGCGACCTGGATGTCGAACCGACCCGGCTAGGACCGGTTTTGGGGCGAGTTACGTGCCCTTGTCTCCGCTCCGTAGACTCTCTATATGTACTATATGTACATGCACGTAGCAAAAAAATAGGTAAACAATGGTGACCTAGTTCCGGTTTCTGGCTCGGACCCAACCCAGAACGCCGACCCGGCGACCTGGGTGTCGAACCGACCCGGCTAGGACCGGTTTTAGGGCGAGTTACGTGCCCTTGTCTCCGCTCCGTAGACTCTCTATATGTACTATATGTACATGCACGTAGCAAAAAAATAGGTAAACAATGGTGACCTAGTTCCGGTTTCTGGCTCGGACCCAACCCAGAACGCCGACCCGGCGACCTGGGTGTCGAACCGACCCGGCTAGGACCGGTTTTGGGGCGAGTTACGTGCCCTTGTCTCCGCTCCGTAGACTCTCTATATGTACTATATGTACATGCACGTAGCAAAAAAATAGGTAAACAATGGTGACCTAGTTCCGGTTTCTGGCTCGGACCCAACCCAGAACGCCGACCCGGCGACCTGGGTGTCGAACCGACCCGGCTAGGACCGGTTTTGGGGCGAGTTACGTGCCCTTGTCTCCGATCCGTAGACTCTCTATATGTACTATATGTACATGCACGTAGCAAAAAAATAGGTAAACAATGGTGACCTAGTTCCGGTTTCTGGCTCGGACCCAACCCAGAACGCCGACCCGGCGACCTGGGTGTCGAACCGACCCGGCTAGGACCGGTTTTGGGGCGAGTTACGTGCCCTTGTCTCCGCTCCGTAGACTCTCTATATATACTATATGTACATGCACGTAGCAAAAAATATGTAAACAATGGTGACCTAGTTCCGGTTTCTGGCTCGGACCCAACCCAGAACGCCGACCCGGCGACCTGGGTGTCGAACCGACCCGGCTAGGACCGGTTTTGGGGCGAGTTACGTGCCCTTGTCTCCGCTCCGTAGACTCTCTATATGTACTATATGTACATGCAAGTTGCAAAAAAATAGGTAAACAATGGTGACCTAGTTCCGGTTTCTGGCTCGGACCCAACCCAGAACGCCGACCCGGCGACCTGGGTGTCGAACCGACCCGGCTAGGACCGGTTTTGGGGCGAGTTACGTGCCCTTGTCTCCGCTCCGTAGACTCTCTATATGTACTATATGTACATGCACGTAGCAAAAAAATAGGTAAACAATGGTGACCTAGTTCCGGTTTCTGGCTCGGACCCAACCCCGAACACCGACCCGGCGGCCTGGGTCTCGATCCGAGCCGGCTAGGACCCGTTTTGGGGCGAGTTACGCGCCCTTGTCTACGCTCCATAGACTCTGTATATGCACTATATGTACATGCACATAGTAAAAAATTATGTGTAAAATGCTGACCTACTTTCGGTTTGAGGCTCGGACCCAACCCCGAACACCGACCCGGCGGCCTGGGTCTCGAACCGAGCCGGCTAGGACCCGTTTTTGGGCGAGTTACGCGCCCTTGTCTACGCTCCATAGACTCTGTATATGCACTATATGTACATGCATAAAGTAAAAAATTATGTAACAATGCTGACCTACTTCCGGTTTCTGGCTCGGACCCAACCCCGAACACCGACCCGGCGGCCTGGGTCTCGAACCGAGCCGGCTAGGACCCGTTTTGGGGCGAGTTACGCGCCCTTGTCTACGCTCCATAGACTCTGTATATGCACTATATGTACATGCACATAGTAAAAAATTATGTAAACAATGCTGACCTACTTCCGGTTTCTGGCTCGGACCCAACCCCGAACACCGACCCGGCCGCCTGGGTCTCGAACCGAGCCGGCTAGGACCCGTTTTGGGGCGAGTTACGCGCCCTTGTCTACGCTCCATAGACTCTGCATATGCACTATATGTACATGCACATAGTAAAAAATTATGTAAACAATGCTGACCTACTTCCGGTTTCTGGCTCGGACCCAACCCCGAACACCGACCCGGCGGCCTGGGTCTCTAACCAAGCCGGCTAGGACCCGTTTTGGGGCGAGTTTCGCGCCCTTGTCTACGCTCCATAGACTCTGTATATGCACTATATGTACATGCACATAGTAAAAAATTATGTAAACAATGCTGACCTACTTCCGGTTTCTGGCTCGGACCCAACCCCGAACACCGACCCGGCGGCCTGGGTCTCGAACCTAGCCGGCTAGGACCCGTTTTGGGGCGAGTTACGCGCCCTTGTCTACGCTCCATAGACTCTGTATATGCACTATATGTACATGCACATAGTAAAAAATTATGTAAACAATGCTGACCTACTTCCGGTTTCTGGCTCGGATCCAACCCCAAACACCGACCCGGCGGCCTGGGTCTCGAACCGAGCCGGCTACGACCCGTTTTGGGGCGAGTTACGCGCCCTTGTCTACGCTCCATAGACTCTGTATATGCACTATATGTACATGCACATAGTAAAAAAATATGTAAACAATGCTGACCTACTTCCGGTTTCTGGCTCGGACCCAACCCAGAACACCGACCCGGCGGCCTGGGTCTCGAACCGAGCCGGCTAGGACCCGTTTTGGGGCGAGTTACGCGCCCTTGTCTACGCTCCATAGACTCTGTATATGCACTATATGTACATGCACATAGTAAAAAATTATGTAAACAATGCTGACCTACTTCCGGTTTCTGGCTCGGACCCAACCCCGAACACCGACCTGGCGGCCTGGGTCTCGAACCGAGCCGGCTAGGACCCGTTTTGGGGCGAGTTACGCGCTGACCGTAGCGCTTTAGCGGATAATGTTTAAGTAGCATGTGTGAAAGAGCCCCCACTCGATAAAACCAATCCTAAATAACTGATTTTTTTTACTTATCTCTATTTCGATATTATTGTACGTCCATCGCCAGTTATTGTTAACCCTTCCACCTTTTTGAAAAACAACAATTTTTGTTTTTAAGACATTAACAGTTAGGTTCCATTTACAACAGTATTGGTGCATGCTATCGAGCGACAGTTGAAGCCCATTTTCGATTTCGAAGAAAATCACAGCATCGTCGGCAAAAAGTAATAGATAAATGGATAATTGTTCGATTGTTATTCCGGCATTTATATTTGTTTGCATATGATGTTCAATGTCGTTCAAAAATAATGAAAATAGTATTGGTGACGTTATTTCCCCCTGGAATAAGCCTAGATCGGATTTAAAGAAGTCAGAGACGGTACCCATCTGTTTTACGCATAATTTTACATCATCATACATAGACCGAATATTAGCAAATAATTTGCCGTCTATGCCCTGATTCAATAATTTATACCATAAATTTGTTCTATTGATCGTATCGTACGCTTTCTGATAATCAACAAAACAGCAGAACAGTTTTTTCTTGCTGGAAAATTGTCGTTCAATTAACGCATTTAATATATAAATTGCATCTACGGTAATAAAATTTTGTCTAAATGCGAATTGTGCATCAGTGAGCACTTACCACTACCATTAAATCTATGATAAGCACCGAGAAAAATTGCTTTATGCTACTTAAAAATGACTTACTGTCAAGAAATACACTAATGGACAGGTATATTTCCAAATTCTAGGGGGTCCGGACCCCCTTGACCCCCCGCTGGATCCGCCTATGTCTTGTATGTTCTAATATGATAAACTCATCGTCATCGAAATTCCAAACCAACGTATGGGTATTTTCATAGTTTGGAGAGAGAAAAACACTTAAGAATGCATACTTTAAGTAAATATAAGGTATGAATTACATTTTCGTGGAATTGGATTGTCTGTACAAAATAGTTCCACATGGATATTACTTTAACACTAGTGAGTGAACAGCTTGAAAAGTCGAACACAACAATACCTGTTACGGTTCCCGAATAACGTCAAGGCCTGCTGAAATGCCGTTTCTGTTGATACTTTGAACGGGTAGGTAGAGGGTAAAAACCCATAACAGTTTGTTGTCAGTTTGAAAGTCGTTTATGAGCTTTTATATAGGGTAATGGGCCAATGAGTACAATTTCAGAAGGTTATGTTCTTTCATCGTATTGAAAAATTCATAATTCCTAACTTAAATTAGTATTAAAAAAGGTATGCCCGAAATAAAAGGGCATACTCTCATTTGCGTCTTAAGTATATCATTTTTGGACCTTACCGTATTGAACTTGAATCAAGGAAACCCAATCCCATGAATCCAAAAACCCAAGAGAACAGCGTCCTGACATCGTTGTATGCCTTCTAAAACTAATCAGATATTTTGATGGGTAGAAGACGAACATATACACTGTTCATTTCACTTATGAGTATGGATGTAACAATACGGCCAAAACCATCATGCAATATATTGCAATACTTATCGGGTTTGTTAGTAGATGTGCAAAGCATGAATTAATGCACGTGCATTGCATTTGCTACACGTATATGTGTATTTCAAATGACCTCTTATCCAACTATTTGAACGACTTGTACAAAATTGAATATGTGTTAAAAAATGCGTATTCTAAAACAGATATCCGAAGGGAGTTATTTGCTTATTTGACGAAATGTTTTACATTTTAAAGCACAATAAGATTATTACTAGTTTTCATCACGTTTTAACTAAAATCAATCAGTACGACACACAACTACAAAAACCGGTTCAGGAAAAAACGACTGAATTCGTATTGCAATATAAACCGATATATCTGTTAACCGTTACATCCCTATACTTATGAGGGTGGTTCCTTGTTCAGGCTTTACTGCTGAAGGCATCAAGATGTAAGTTGAACTCTCTTACTCATGATTTTATTGCGCATATCTATGAAATTGTCTAATAAAAGTACGCCCCCCCCCCTAAAATTGTCCAAGCAAAGTATTTTTTCTATCATGAAATATGATATTTATAAAAAATATATATGTACAAGTCAAAAACATTTCGCACGCTTCGCGTGCAACATAACATACATTATAAAACAATTCCTTCTTATTATTGTAAGATTTTAACATGATTCAGCGGCTGTTAAAAATATATAAAATGTCTACATAGTAGATGCTTTATATTGTATACTTTGGAAAAGATAGTTGAGGCTCTGAAAATATGCCTGAATCCATTAAAATTAATCAAAACTAAGGAATTTCCAGGGTCGCCGGTAACCTGGCCCCTAGTAAGGGTTTTGCCCTGGACCATTCGGAACCCTTACGGCCCCTTGGAACCCCATTCTGCTGGTTCATTTTACGCCCCCTCTAACTAGAATTGTCCGCCCCCTCTAACCAGAAATCCTGGATCCGCCTATGAGTAAGTCAGTAAAGTTCCGCTTTAAAGGTCACGATAGTAATTGCTAACTAATCACACGATCATTGCTTGATTTGAGAGTACCTTAACTCTGTCCCGTCTTCACAACTTTTCATTAGCAATGGATAGCCATAGAGAGCAATGGATACAAGGTCCGGCAAAATGGCTATATTTACTGGACAGAATTAAAGTTGACTGGACCTTATTTATTACATATTGTATTTTTAATTAGCAAAAAAATGGTGGCTGTAAAAGATGGTGGACTGTCGGACCATTCACCATTCTAAAAGTCACTGGACCGACGGGGTCCGCGGCCCCAGCTCCTACGCGCCTGGCTCGGCAACCTGACATAATTTGAAAGGCCTCGGATCTTCTTTTTAAAACTGCTCATGGATTAATAAGTATGAATTCACATATCCATGGATCGGTTATCATGCGAGTGTCGACTTATAATAATTACTTATAATGCTAATCATTCTCATAAACAATTTTGTGGATTTTAATATTTTCCATATTTTTCCCGCTTTTTACTAAATTTAAATTTGGTGTGCCTCGGTAGTTTCCGTTTAAGGTAAAATTAAGCAAAATGCCTCACGGTGCTTACGTCACGCTTTGCTACATATTGATTAAATCTATATAATGTTTTTATCAATGAATAAAGGGAAATAACTGCTGTGGGGAGTTTGAAATTAAGTAAAATGCCGAAGATCTCCGCATGCTCAATGTGCACATATATTGATGACGTAATTTGATTGTCCACAACGGAAGTTCTAAAGGCGTACAATTTTTAATTTTTATCGGTGACATTTTGCATTTATTTTTTGATGATGTCGTAATTTGAATGACAAAATGTCCAAAATATACTCCACGTAAGTAACTTAATGTTGTATGCCCACTAGCGAGAATTTAAAACGAAATTTGAAAAAGATATTCATACATTTGCGGTTGGTGAAAAAAGTTCACGTCTTCATTTTATTGAAAATATTAATTTGCTGATTGTAAATCATTAATATGTCTGACTTATCGAGCTTCTATTTCTATCTGAGACTGACTATTGCATATATTGTTGAAGCAATGTTAAAAAAATGCCTTCAGAAAAATAGCCGTTTTCAGGAATTCCTCTGATTTTCAACCACAAATCAAGGTTTTTTCAAAACAATTCCTTAGATAAAATGGCTAAATGGCTACTTGTCTAGCAGCATGAAATATTAAGTGAATAACCCTTTTTCAGTGCTCTGTATTGTTTCTAGTTCTAATTGATCAATTCCAGCTAATTAATTCGAATTTTGATCACTTTGTTAACCTTTTTGTTTTCTTAAAATTTGTTTAAAAAAATCTGCACTCTGCAGTAACTCTCTGATTTATGATAGTCAAGAAACATAATAATTTGCCAAAGCAGTTTCATTGTATAGCATATTTGTGCAGACACACACATAAATAATGTCTCTAGTTGGGATTACTTTATAGGGTTTTCAGTTTCTATCTTTTTTATTGAATTTTTCACAAAATTCATTTTTTATTTAACATTTACAGTTGATTCTCTAATAAATTCAACAATGCCATCGTGAAAGATAATGATGTTACACACTTCAACTAATCGTGCCACTCCTACCACTGGAGAAAACATAACTAAACTTGTTAGACAGAACTACAAACCTTTGACAGGTAAGCAGAAAGTATATATGCCTTCATTTGATTTTTAATTAGCATGAAAGAACACTCTTTGAAACAAGGCATTTTTCTTCAGTGGAGGCTACTTACAACCATCTTCCCCTCCTGAAATTTCTTTGAAATCATTCAGCTTCCCAAATAATAATCAGGTTTATACTGGATTTCTATTTTCCTTTCAATGCATTTATGATTAAATTTACCTAAATCAGTAAATGTTGTATATAAAGTAAGACCCTTGACCCAGAATTACTAAAAAAAAATCCCTCTTTAAAGGTAGTCAATGGTCTGGTTTACAAGAGTATGTCTCTGGTTTATGCCCAACTTGAGTGTGTAACACAACTATTATGTAGCACCCAAAAAGGGCAGAAAGTGAATTCTAAGCTTTGTGCAATTACTTTTTAGGTTGAATTCACAGGCTTGAAAAATTGGATTCAACATTTTTTTTTATCTTAAATGGACTTGTAAAAATATCTTGGTTTGAATCCTTTTGGAAAATTATTATTAGATTACCCCTAGTAATGGGTCATAACTTTTACTAATCTGATCAATCCTTCATTTGAGAGCATTATAACATTTAGATATGTTCATAATTTCATTATAATATGTGTATGATAATATTCAAATTTATTTCAGACCAACCTTACATTCACGAACATGTCCAGTGCCGCACAGAGCAAAACCTGCGTAAAAATAAACCAGAGGATTATTGGAATAATAACTTCTATAGAAGACAGTCTAATTTACAACGAGGGTTTTATAGCTCAGCAACAGAGCCATACAAACCTATAGGAGGAGAGCTTATACTTGATCCTTATGAGTTAGTTGCTTCTGCTTTACCAGGAAATGTCGACATTAAGGTACTTCTTATAACAAACCAATTTTTGACAGTTTAATTTCAGTAACAATGAAATGGCACATGGTATACAAATGGTGAAAATCACAATATGTAAAATGTCATATGTAAGGCTCATCAACACCCGGATGACACTTAAAAGAAAAAGGAAAAATACTTATTCCTTTACGTTAAATTTTTATAAGACCTGACACAATTGGCATAAAGCAAAAATTCTAAGGACTTTTATCTAAGTTTACAAAGAAATTTGAACCTGTAAGTAGTCGGTCAGACCATTCTGCTGAATGGTAATGTATGTTTAAAAAATATAATATATAAAATTGTCTAGCAATTTGGAATGTTGTCTTTACAATTATATTAAATATTCAAATTCTTTGGACTACAATGTTTGCAAAATTAGCTCAACCCACAAAGGAACAGGGTTGCAGTAGAAAAGCACATGATTTTTAATCAAAAGTTCCAAATTTAATTCCTGCTCTTAGCAGGTCACACCATTTAATGAAAATGGATACTTCATATTTTTCTTAGTAGAGTTATTAAATTGCTGACTCCTTGTGGTGAAGTAAGTGAAAACAAAGTTTAGGAAACTTGTATTCTTCATAGAAATTCAAAGCAATCTGACTAAACTGCAATTAAACTGCAAAAAAACACATTTTGTACTTTCATTAGGGTTCTAACATTTGAAATGGTATTTGAAAATTATTTTGACATATGTAAAACATTTTGATCATAGTTTCTATAGGGAACCTATAAGAACTTAATTTTAGAATTAAAAAATGAAACTTTATTTAAATGAAAAATCTTTTTTTCTGTAGGCTGCTCCACGCTTAAACAGAAGAGGTACAATATTTGAGGAAGATTCATCAAAAAATGAGAAAAACAATAAAGATGTATGGATAAACACTTATTGTAAAATTTATTCAACTGTCATTAGTACATACATTTAGCCCCTGAATAATGGGGATATTCATTTTTAACAATTGTGAGTGCAGGAATATTGTTGTGAGTATTTAAATCAGCTGGGTTAATGTATGTACCAATCACAGTTGAATGAAATTAAACAAGTCTTTTTTTTTTGTTAGATTTAATTATTCCTTTAATATATAACGTATAGATGTAAGAGCATTATTCGCACAACATCTTTTGTGAGTAACTTATAGTATACCCAATAGTGGATTGAAACTAAGCTCATGGGAATGACGTACCACTATGTTGAGTTGTACAAGATGTGAAATTTCTGTCCTTATTCATTTTTTACTGGATTATTTTCCTTTAATCCTGGAGGGTTGCATACTTGCTTGGATACTTAAACCATGTGTATGCAATACCTCCTACACTCTTTTGATGGATCTAGACAAAACTTTCCCATCAACACACACATCCTAAATCTACATGTATGTTGATGCTTCTTTGTACAAGAAACTTTATCCTATTAGCATAGTACCAGTGGAGCAGGAAGCAGGCTCATGAGTGATAAATATACAGTTGGTTGTAAGAACTAATTTTACATTGTGCAAGAAGGGGGATAATTCTTCATTGGGTAAGATTTACTGGATTATTTCCCTTGAGGGTAATTTCCTGTTACAGTACTAGCCATTCACATTATGGGGAGAAGGCTACATGTATGTAAGAGGCTGGATAGTTCGGTTAGGAAAGCACTGCCCTAGTAGGTGAGGTAGTCTGGTTTTAAGTCCTGGTCAGGTTGCATGTTTTCATTAAGTTTTGTTTTAAAATTTCCTATTACTTCAGTCATCTTGTAATTGTACACTCTTTTGTTGAACTATTCTAGAAATTAGGAGTAGAGTCAGCTACTAGCCTGGATGATGTAGGATTGTTTGAATCAGCTGGTTTTGATGACATCAAGAGATTGTTACATGAATCCAAACAAAGAATGATTAGTGTAAGAGCTGGAATGCCATATGAAGAACATGTAAAACTAGTGGAGGTATGTGTTACTGTGTATATTGTTTTTCTCTGCTCATAGGGCTTGTTGTCATTAATTTTTATAATCATTGCCCAGTTAGATAGCCAGCTATATTTTACATGCCGGAACAAAATGTTAACTAGAGCTGTACCAAGTCTCAAAACCCCAAAACTGGTCAGCAGCAATAGGATTACTTTTAATGACAAACCTTGTGTATGTCATATTTAACATCAGCTGAACTCACAAACTTCAAGTTAATGAAAAAATGAGTAGTTTATGATACAGACTTTATGATATTCTTTAGATAACCAGCTTCAAGATAATTTAAACCCTCACTTGACTCTTGAAAAAAATGGCATTTTCTAAAAAAAAATGTCACGGTTGCTTATAATGTTAGAAGAAAAAAACAGTGTCTGTGATGATGATGAGTGAATACAAGTTTATGAAAATGGAGCTACACTAAGTTGTGTCCAACATATGCACAGTACTTTAATAAATTAATAAAATGTTTTGTTATGATTTCTAAGGCCTTTTGGAAAATATTTTTACTATTTAAGAGATTTTTGCTAAGTAGATGCAATTAAATATAAAATGACTACATGTATAAACTACAAAAAATGTAAACTTTGTAACTTTCAGCTTATCATTGAAGCACCATGAGGTGCCAGAGATTTATTTTCTCTACTTATTCATAATACAATGCATTTATGAATTCTGTATATATTTTCTGCAATTTCAGGATCAAAATAAAGTAGAGAAAGAAGCACAGAAGCCAGAGGAGTCAGGGATGAGATTACATTCAGTATCATCTATGTTTTTACCTTCACAACTTAGTAAAAGTCCAGGAGCTGATTCCTCTAGACAAAGTAGTCCTAGCCCTAGATCATGTATGTTGTAGTACATGTAGTTTTTATGTAGAACAATCTCATTTTCCACTGCATTAACCCAGTATTAGAGCCCAGGATTTCATATGACAGGTCTTAGTCCTATATCATGTATGTTGTAGTAGTTTTTATATAGCACATTCTTATTTGCTGGGGATTTCAACCTGAGTCCAGATATCCGAAAGGTTCAGATTATGATTTCGTATAGATCTGAATTCAGTTTTGGCATCCAAATATCCAAATGAAATATTTCAGTTGTCTTTTAAGCATTGAACAAATGGGCTGAAAACATGTATAAATAATGTTTCATATACTTTCATAGAGATGACTGGTGTCATTACGGTGATGACACCTTTGTGACATTTTGTATACTTATTTAATTTGAGCCAAAGTGCGACACTAACTGTGTCCTGCAATTCAGAGGATCTCAAAAGCTTGGAAGGATCCCCAGTGATGCTCAGCTAGGAGTTCCTTCTGGATCCCTAAAAATGCCTTACCTTTACATGAGTTTAGGCTCCCATGAAATGTTTACCACATTTTGTGACTTTAAAAACTTACGTTTATCTATCATTGGAGAAATCCCTAACTTTAAGGAGGAATTTCCAAACACCTGACTAGGTATTCCTTCTGGATCTCTAGTAAAAACACTAAGTGTCTAACCCTATGAGCTCTGTGTAAAATTTCTGTATCCTTATTTTCAGTATTTTCTCCGAAAGATGGTAAAAGTTTGTTGATATCAGACCTGGTTAGGTCACCATCTCCAGCTCGTAGATTAAGTCGTGCTAGACCAAGTCTACGTCCTCCTTCGATGAAGAAAAATGACAAATTATCACTTATTCAAATAAGTAGTGGAATAACTTCTGTGTAAGTAACATATGACTGTACAGTTATTTACTATGATTTGTACAGATCTCAGAAAAGTCATTTAAAAATAAGTTTTTCTGCATAATGACCTCTTTCAAAATGAGCCTTTTCTGCAAAATAATTAAGATTCTATGCTAATTGAGCTTTTCTGCAAAATGAGATTTCTATGCAAATTGAGCTTTTCTGCAAAATGAGATTTCTATGCAAATTGAGCTTTTCTGCAAAATAAGATTTCTATGCAAATTGAGCTTTTCTGCAAAATAAGATTTCTATGCAAATTGAGCTTTTCTGCAAAATAAGATTTCTATGCAAATTGAGCTTTTCTGCAAAATGAGATTTCTATGCAAATTGAGCTTTTCTGCAAAATGAGATTTCTATGCAAATTGAGCTTTTCTGCAAAATGAGATTTCTATGCAAATTGAGCTTTTCTGCAAAATAAGATTTCTATGCAAATTGAGCTTTTCTGCAAAATAAGATTTCTATGCAAATTGAGCTTTTCTGCAAAATGAGATTTCTATGTAAAATGAGCTTTTTCTGCAAAAAAAAAGCCTTCTGTGGAGACTTTCTTCTTTAAAATGAGAGTTCCTGGCAATGGGAGTTTTCATCATCTGTTCAATTGGTTTGTAAAATATTTAAATAGTCGACTCTGTATTAATTTGCCTCCAAACCTTATCTAAATGTGTCCTTCAGGGAGATACTTGAAGTGAAGGGACCAGGGAGTAGCTGGACTCATGCATCAATAAATAATAATGAATACTTAGTGTGTCTTAATTGAGTTGCAATTTGTTTATATTTCAGAATACATCGTAAAGAAAGATTGTTTAGAGATCATTACTTATATTTGAAATCTATATTTAACATATTGACTGCTCTACATAATATGAAAGTTAGAGATATTAGATCCAAGGTATATATTTAGTTATACCCAATGTTGCTTTTCACAAAATTCTTACGATAAAAATCATCGTAAGTCAAAAGCAAGAAAACATTGATGATACAGTCATGTTTTGACCAATCAATTCTAAATATTACTAAATTATTTACACTATTGTATACCTTTCAGACTTACGATAACTTTTTTCGTAAATTTTTTTGTAAAAGCTGCACAGGTTTCTACCTTTGTCCTCAGAAAAAAAAAAAATTTGTTCTTTATGTAAGCATAACTTTTCATATGATATTTCCCCCTTGACTATGTTAATTGATATAATTTAGCCAATAAAAGTTCAATAATTCATTTGGTTACTATATTATATTTTTGTGATAAGTAATTGTTAATACTCTAAATCTATTTTCACTGGTCCTAATCTTCTGGCTAGTGGGTTAGGAAGATACCTGAGCTTTTACAGATAGTTACACAGTAATTTAAAGAGCCTGTTCAAACTGCACAGATATGCAAGCTGGTCTCACTCTTAACAGACACCTTCAGTGTGTTTAATCAGGGCATAAATTTTCACTCACATACTGGCAAAATGCAAGTGGATTTTGAAAATTGCAAGTAACTTTTATTATAACTCGCAAATTCTTGCGAGTTGAAATTGCTGCAAAAGTATTACTGTCTAAACTAATGAGGCTCAAATCAGTGTTGAAATGGCATTGTAGATCAATAGTATTAATTAAAGATTGACAGTAAAGACATGTTAACTATTTTAAGATGTAGCGCTAAGTTATTTTTATATTTTTTTCTAGTATATGCTATTAAAATTTGGAGAAGAAAATGTGAGTGACTTTTCATTTTGCGAGTTTAAATGAAATTAATTCGCAACAATTTGCAAGTACAATTCTTGGTTAAATTCGAGCCCTGGTTTAATGTTATTTTTAAATTTTTCCAGACTCCATTATCTAAAGATGTTGTTGAAAGATTAATGAAAGAACAACAAAGTAAAGAGGATGGTGATGGAAAGAGTAGCCGAGCAACAAATGGGTATATATATCTGTTAAATGATTTTAGTCTTAATCTGATAGATGATCATTTAAATAATGATTATCGTGATAGTTTCATATAATGTGGCTACTCAGTTGAGCAAGCCCAGTCTTTCTACATTCGTTATAATTACAGTGAAAATATAGGAATGACAACACATATACATATAAATGTAGCAAAGGTATAATACAGCACTTGTGCTCCCTTGCCTTCAAGCTAGCTTTTATGGTGACATGGTAGAGTAGCAGCTTACAACACAAGAGGTTGTAGGTTCTTATCTCTGTTTGGATTTTTTATCTGGTTACATTTGGAGCCATACGAAAATAACCCACTTGGAATTGTGTGATTGCACCCTTAGGTAGTCCCACAGACAATCAAGCTCCAAGAATTTTAGGAAGAATTTTGTTAAGAAGGAGGTGTATGTAGCAGAGGTATAATATGGCACTTGTGCTACCTTGCCTTCATGCTAGCTTTATGGCAATGTGGTAGAGTGTCGGTTTACTTTTTTCTTTCTTATTGATATGTCTCTGTTCTCTTTCTTATGACTCTTTTTTTCTTTATTTTTCATATTATCACTTTATTTCATTTTTACTCTTTCTTTTTCTATATTTCTTTCAAATGCTATACCTCTCTATTCTCTCTGTTTTTCTACCACTATACAGTGATCGTTTACAATCTAGAAGGGTTGGTCTTCTATCTAATATTGCAGTTGCTAGACCACTGTCTAGGTTATGTGGTGAGATGGACAGAGATCACGAAGCTAAAAATATCTTGCCAAATAATGCAGCAACAAATTCTTGGAAAAGAAATATGAAGTAAACTTCAGTTTTTTTCTCTTTTGCCTTTGAATTTATTTACCTTTATATGGGTGTGACATGCCTTAATATGGGTGTGTCATATCATAATATGGGTGTGTCTTGCCTTAGTATGGGTGTGTCTTGCTTTTATAAATTATATGGGCATGTCTTGCCTTTGTAAGGGTGTGTTACATCTTGTTATAGGTGTGTCATACCATAATATGGGTGTGTCATTCCATTTGAGGCATGATGATGTGATATTAAAAAAGTCCTTTCGAAGTGTTATTATAGCATTTTCCTTTAAATTTATATAATACCTGCTTTTATATTGTTTCAACAGACCACGAGGATTTGGTAGAAACACAGTCGCCTCGGTAGCTCACATGGATGAAGGTCCGCCTCCAGAGATGTTAAATACACCTAGGATGTCCATATTTGTTTCTATGAGGAAATTTAATGCTGTTGACAATGCTTCGAAATCTGTATTTGGGAGGCGGTACTTTTAAAACAGTCGTTATATGATTTTGTTTTCAGTTGATGTTTCTTTGGTATTTATATACATGTATTAGCAAATTCAGTTTGCAACATTTGCAGGAAGTGCCCCTGATCAAGACACTGTCAGTTTTGTAGAAAATGAAAGCTAACTGCTGTAAAAAAAAATTCTCGTAATATATATTTCTTAATATATATTTTTCATTTTTTTTCTATTTTCTATAGTCAATCAATCCACAAAATTAGGATGAATGAAAGTGGTTGCCTAACAAGTCATTTTAGCAGCTAGATTTATATCTTGTTGATAGAAATTTGAGTGCACAAAAGAAATTTTGGTTGCAAAATTAGAAATTGGTTGTCCCTAGCAACCAGATGCCTACTTATTTTGTAGACTGGTGTATATACCTTATTTTACAGCGTTCAGCACACCTAACCTAGCTTTCCTATGGACAAGCAGGAAAGCTAGGTTAGGTGAGCTGAACGCTGTAAAATAAGGTATATAATTTTGTTGCAAACTGAAGTTTAACTGTTGTTTTCCAATGTTTATATGGCTTGTACATATTAACCTGAGACTAGAAATTCACATTAAATATTTACATTCATTCAAAATGAGTAAGGATACACTTCCAGTTAATATTTGTGGTAGAAGGGCACAGACCTATCAAGGGCTTCAATATGTACCAGAGACATAATATGGCACACTTACTCCATTTCCTTTAAGGTTGCCTTTTGTTTCGAATTCCAACAGGGGAGGTTATACTCTTCCATGAAAATTTGACAATTATGCTAATTTTCCTCCATTAATATGGTATATGGAGAAGTTTACGGCCTTGTGGAAGGGTGGGTGAGTGATGATTATAGACAAGCAGGATAGCTAGATTAGGTGTACTGAACGCCATAAAATAACCAAAATGATTTTAAAACCCAGTATAAATAATTAAATTGAATTTTGGTGCCCTGGTAGTGTGCCCACATACAAAAAGAAAGGTCAGGTCAATTTGTGCAAGCTTTTTTACTTATGTTGTAAGTTCAAATTAATTTTTTCATTATGTTCTCTAATTTATTTTGTTTTATGTTAGTAAAATGTTATTGTCTCGACAAGAAAAAATTGAGAAAGGCGGTCCAGAGGCAAATGACGGGGACAACATATCTGTGTTTCAAACGGTGAAAAAACTGCAGGCTTTAGATAGTATAAACAAAAATTTCTTGAATCTAGCACGAAGGTACATAATTTTTTTCCATCCATATTTCATTATTATACATTACTGATTAAAACATTTACTACCTCAGGTATTATATTTTTTCACAAGGGAGATAATTAATTAGAATAATGTATTACATTCCATACATAGTTACTTCCCTTCCTATCTAAAATGTATAGATATATATATTTGTTCAAGTTTTATCCAAAAGGGAATAATCAAGCAATATACCATAGAATGAAAGCATGAAAGACCATTGGACAAAATTCATTTCAGGACAAACCTGGTGATTCACACTTACCAATGAGAAAAGAAAAAAACATTGAAGTCACTGGAGCAGATTGAAAAATCAACAATAATTAGCCTATTAATAAATTGTTAAAACTCTGTAACATTCAAATAAGTTTAATTAAGTATAAAAAAAACACTGAAGAAAAAGTGAATATGATTTTTTTCAAAATTTCACTATCCAAGAATTTTTGAAGGCAGTATATAATTGTTCAGGTTGTTTTTTGTTAATTACAACTAAATGAGTTATGGTGCATAAAGTCAGTTGTAAAATTTTTGTAATAATCTTACATAGCTTATGACTTTTTTTGTATATTCAGGCCTAGAGAAATATTTATTTTCAGATATATCACAAATTTTCATTAAAATAATGAACATTTTTTTCGCAATTAATTATGAGAATTTTGGTATTATAATTTATGCAGAGTTAATACCATTCTTATTGAAAAACATTATTTTTACTTAACTTCTAATTATGATGCTACCGTGGAAAAATATTCCACGCTTTTGCTTTCCCATGCAATTCCATGGGAAAAAATGAAATATTCAATGGAATTCCATGGATTTCCATTGAGTTCCATGCTTAGAGTAAACTTGAGCATGGAACTTTTACAGACGGGATGTTAGAGTAATCAAATTGGAAAATTACATTTACATAAGAATAGAGCAATTTTTCAGGGATCCTTACAGAATTCCTGATTCCTGTCCTTGCCACATGTTTGTATCACTTGGATTACTTAAAGGTTTTTGGGATCCTTGGAATCCATAGGCACTGTTAATTTTAATTTCCCTGTTGGTATATTTTAAAAGGGTATAAGTCTATTACCTTTTAATTACGCAATTGCCAAAATTACTCAATCATGCAGACTTAAATTGTAAAATAATGTGCTAAATTATATCTGATTTTGAAATAGAAAATATTCTGTTTCTTACAGTTTTATTTGTTAGCAACTTAGGAAACAAAGGTTGTCAAATGATCACAGAGATTGATGGAATAAGTCAATTACTGCTCAAAAAAGAACTTTTTATTCATTTCATCACAGTTTACACAGTAAAATATATGGACAATTATCAATTTCACAGATTTTTCGTGCCTATTTGTTGAATAAAATCATGCCAGTAGTATTGTTAAATTCCATGTCAGAAATCATATTAATTTTGGTTTGCATAAATATATATGAGGATATGATGATCAACTAGTTGCATTTATACATGATGATGCATTTTTACAAATTTTACTTGTGCTGTGGTCATTTGGATGCATGACCAATAAATAATTATACTTTTTGAGATGAATGTGACTTTATCTGTGATTTATATAGACTAGGAATGTAATGGTTGACCAATATTCCAGTTAATCTTGCAACACAAATTATGACGGTTTTAACCAGTTTAACTTTCCTTGAACCGATTTTTGTACATTGTTATTTGCCATGCTGTTTGTTTTTATCAGATTCAGAAATTTGATGGATAAAAAAAAATAATGAGTTAAAAACTTACCATTACATATTGCAATACATTGCGATATAGGTTTTGCATATTGCAATATAATGCAGTACAGTGTTCACCTATTTGTCAGATCCCTAATATATACATAAACCCCCTTCAATGTACATTGTTTACAGGAGATCTAGAAATGCATCAAGTTTAGCAGAGAAACCAGCCTTAGAGACTTGGGAAGATTTGTTAAATGTTCAACCAGAACAATATAAAGAAGAACAACCTACTGGGAACATAGCTTTCCAAATTGGTGTGGTAGCTAAGTTCATGCGTTGGTATAGGTAGGTACTCATCACTCATGTACTCAAAACTGTAATGTATAAAACTCTTGCTTGAAATTAATAAGAATTGATTAATCATCAGCTATTTTGATTCATGCTGGCTTTACCTTAACTTTTCTGGTTCACAAAAGCTATTTGTTTTGTACTATAGAAAAGGGATACAAAGGAGCCATGATAAATAACTCGATGTTAAATATACAGAAATCAAAGGTAAAAAGTATTGTTTTGTTACTATTTGTACAATCTCTTGAACAACACCCACTGGAAGAGACTTAAATTGTTGCTATGCAAAGGTTAAATTCAATTAGATTATCGCCTTGGTGAAATATCAAAAGCTGTTGTTGCGCAGAGGATTTGTTCTGTAGATGGCCTCTTTGCAGAGGTTATACTGTGTATTTGTAGTAATGTCATGTTATAAATCGAGGCTTGCCTGCAAGACAGTAGTAACTGGCTCTTTAAAACATTGCATTTACTGCAGTCTTGCGTGCAACCCTCAAAATATTTTGTATTTTAGACGTAGCGGTATATCACCATTACAATCATCAGCTGCTGCTGGTCCAATTATTGATAAAAATCAATTAGCACATCTACAAGACTTAGCCGAGGACACAGTAGAAAAACCAGGTAAAAATTCTAACCAGATTCATTCAATCTTTGTCAAACTTCACACATAGATCAGAAATTGCAGGACAGTAAGTGTGCATGCAGTCTTATATTTATAAGATCTTTTCTGAGGTCAATTATAACTATCACTGAATGTGATAAAATACCACCTAACAGGTCTTTGTCAAGACTTTGGGTGCTGAGAAAATGAGTAGATAAGATTTTTCATCATTTGGCCAAAAATCGATGGACTGTAACCAAAATGAGGTATGCACATGACTGCTTGATACCCATTCTATGTATGAAGTTTGAATCAAAACCGTAAAATAGATGCTGAGAAAATGAGAGGACAAGGTTTTTCATCTAAGGGCCATTACTCTGCAATATTCAATGGACCATAACCCAAATGGGATATACACATGTTTGTCTGATATATTGTATATGTGTGAAGTTTGAATCAAATCTGTAGAATAGGTGCTGAGAAATTGAGCAGACAAGTAAAAGTTGCACATTCCTGCAATTTCTGTTGATGGCAATTTCACATAAGGAGTTTTTTTTTCTTGTAAGCAGTTATGTCCTAATGGAAAGGGAATAATTACTTTCTTAACCAACATGGTTTAGTTTGGATCATGAAAATTGATGGGCAGAGAGGGCTAAGCAAAGCCAAAACTTTTATATGAGCCTCTTAACTGAATCATTATTGATTTGATTTCATAATTGGTAATACATTATTATACCCCCGCTTCGAAGAAGAGGGGGGTATACTGTTTTACCCTTGTCCGTGCGTCCGTCCGACCGTCCGTTCAAAATTTCCGTCGCAGTTTTCTCAGCAACTATAACATGCAGCAGCCTAATACTTTGCATATTGCTTCATCCCATAGTCCCATGTGGTGTAAAGCGATTTCATGCTCCTTGCTCATCTACTTCCTGTTTGTCGCATATTTTTAGATTTTTGCGGGGGTATCACTAGTGAGCATTAGCTCACAGATTTACTTGTTATGTTTATTTTTCATTACTGTGTACAATTTGTATTAATATATGTTTTGAGTCAAAGACATTTAAATGTTGATTTTATGAATATCAATGTCTTTAAGAAAAAAAAGAGAGTGTGTATGTTCAACAACAAGGTTCAGCTATGCAACAAACAGAAAGAGCCAAGAAATTAACTCTATGGCAACAAGTAGCACAAGAAAAATCAACTGTCTTCCAGAATTTAAAGTAAGTAAATAATATGTGATTCCTATTGTGTCATTTAGTTAATAAATTGAATTTTTTAATCATTTGTAGATGAGGGTGTGGCCTAGCGGTAACGATGTTGGACTGGTAATAATTGGATAGCCAGCTCCATACTGATTTGAATCCAATCCAAAACATACCCATTGTTTCTTTGAGCAAGAAACTTTATCCTACTATCTTAGTACTGGGGGACCACAAAGTAGACTCAAAAGTGATAAAGCTAAGTTGTAATAACTTGTTTCAAGATCAAGCCAAAATAAATTAGTTTAAACACATCATTTGAAGTCTTCTCTACAAACAGATATCATACATGGATATTTAGTCAAGCAAAATAGATTTTATTTCTGGACCAAAAATTCTTAGTTTCATGTTAAATGTGCAAGGCATTTTAATGATTTAGTATAACATATCCTAATATTAAGTAAACAATATAAAACTAAATAATGATTTGATCTATATTCTTTCCCAATGCAATTTGCTTTACCAATCCTGTTTATCCAATGAAATTCTCTTCGGGTATTGAGAATTGAATTAAATATTATGATACCATAAGTTGTCCGGAAATAAAGTTTAGTATATTGTCCTAGATTTTCAATATGCGGGCTCTGAAGAAATGTTTAGTATGTTGTCCCATATTTTCAAAATTTTCCTTAAATTGACGTATCGCTTCACAATGAGATGATCTGTGGTTGAGAGGTCACTAGGTTAAACTAATATCATTGGATAACCGATTTCCACATTTGTTCAAATCACATAGAAAACATAATTGTTTCCCTGGAGCTAGAAAATTTATTCTTATACTAACTAGCTCTGAACTGAGGAGCCAGGAAGCATACTTAGGGCGTGAGTACAATAAAAGTTGTCAGAATTTATTTCACATCAAGCTAAACTTTATCAAAATGTATAAACTAAATCTTTTACAGAGATAGGGACCCAGATTCAGAGAATGTTATAAAAAGATTTGAACAAAATTTAAACAAATTAAAAAGATCTGTACAGAAAGAGAATACTGCCGAGATTGAGAAAATGGTCAGGTAAGGTTTAGTCTTGCACGTCTTCTTGCCAAACCTCTAAAAACATTATTTTTTTGTAAATATCCTTCAAGATTTTTTTTTCTCAAAAAATGTCAATTGATGCATTGAATCCTCTGCACAAATAATATTTGCAAACCGCCTGGTTTACAGTTGAATTCAATTTTTATGTAGAAGGTTCAACCATTGGGAGCTAACCATTGTTTTCATGAGACATGTTAGGAAAGAAAGGTAAAAATTGTTTTACAGGCTTTACGATGTCATTCAATTATTTGTTAATAGAAAGAAAATTGGCAAAAAAATTAGTTGTTGATTACGTGATTATAGACCCTGGATATAGAGGAAAATTAACTTTATTGTCAAATTACATGTTAAAGTTAGTGCAAAGTTTTTGAAGTCTTAATTTTAGTATTACTATTTAATCCACATTTGACATTAACTTCCCCGATCATCAAGTCACATACCAACTGTTAACATAAGGCACATATTGCAGCCACAGCATACAGTGCATGACCCTTACAGGTACCCATTTACATCTGGGTGGAGTGAAGCAATCGCAAATACATTTCTTGCTCAAGGAAATTTGAACCTAGGAACTCTTGACCCCTAAGTGCATGTCCAACTACTTGACTACTGCTCCTACTGTGGTTTAAATTTTTTAAGAGTTTATTTTATGCCAGTGAATCCTTTTGGTTTTTGTTATTTGGTTGTGGCATCCATTTATGACAAAACAATATAAAATCTTTATAAATATATTTCCTTTTGGCTGATAGGCAGATTTTTGACTCCTGCTGTTCCTGATATGTTTGCTTTCACCTTTTGACAGGGAGAGAATAGCAAGTTTTAGATTAAAGTTTGGTACATTAAGTATTGAAGAATCTAGTCCATTATTTGAAGAACAACAAATTAAACTACAGGATGTAAAAGATAATGTGAATAAAATACATCTTGAAAACTTTGATATCAAACCTTCCAAATGGTAGGTATATTTTATGTGTTGGGTTATTAATATATTTTTTATATTATTCGTAAGCAGAGTAGCAGAGCATTGCACCATGCTCTTTTTATGTTTCATTTACATGTAATTTAAACAAGGAGGGGGTTTTGCTGAGCAGTTACCAAATTTGACAGGTAATCATTGGATAGCTAGCTCTGAGTTGATGCAAATCCCATCCGAAACCTACCCAGTTATTTCCTTGAGCAAGAAACTTTATCCTACATGTACTAGTTCAGTACTGGGTGCCAGGAAGCAGACCCAAAAGTGATTAATCTAATCAGTTGACCTTTGTTTTATTACTCTATTATTGCAATTATCTAAACCTGAAGAGACCAGGGGAGGCTCCTTTTACCTCCTCATGCATCAATTAAGCCATTTTGTACTACCCTTTACTAGGGGCAACGCCTCAGCTCCACAACTTATGGTGATTACTCCAGCTCACTGATCTCCAATGATTACCTAGTAGTTTTAAGACTTGATGTCAAAACAGAAATAATGACCAAGCTGCAGGAAAGTATGCCCCACCTGGGAAGGGAACTTACGTTTCCTTGCCAAGTAGAATTGTTCTAGCTGGCTGGGCAGCACAGTAAAATTTTACAGTTCATGGAGATTAAATTTCCCCTATGTATTTTATTCTAGGTATGAAGAATTAAGAGAGAAGACACTAGCTATTGTATCATCGTATTGTCAACCTTCATTGATGGAAATGTTGTCTAAATTACAAGTATATGCTCACATGGATAATAAAACAGTCTCATATGCTAAGGTATGATAGAGTTCAAGATTTACAAGAGCCTTAGGTCATAAATGGTGTTGCTGAGTGGTTCCAACGTAAGACTGTGGTAATTATTGGATAGCCAGTTTCATGTTGGTTTGAATCACATCCAAAACCTACCTGTTGTTTCCTTGAGCAAGAAATTTTATCCGACTTGCTCAGTGCTGGGGAACTAGTATATCACAGGTTTAGGGCAAAACAGTCATAACTCGATATAAGAAAAAAGTGAGTTACAAATGTTTTGTGCTTAACCCCGATATACAAAAGGCTTCCTTACTATGGCTTAAAGTCTTAGAATTATTCCACTTAGACCTAAGGTAGCAAAAAATTGCCAAGGCATTTCTGGTTGAAAAATTAAATTAAAAGTCCCTGAAAGTGCATTACTTTCTACTAATGTGGGTTATTCAATAGAGTATCAAAAATGACAACATTGTAACAACATTCTTTCTTTTTCCGAAGAAATTAGAGCATTTATTGGGGATGGGGGCATTTAACTGAAAATATACAATATAATGGGTTGAAATTTGGAATCACAAGTCAAATCAATGAGCTTAGACTATAATAAAAGTGAATTTTTTGCTGCTCTTTGTACCTAGTTAGACAAAATATGGTAGTTATATTTTTTTTCAGCCTAAACTTTGTCTGCTTATGATGTCATTACCAGCCTATGATATATGTCAAATACATACACAGAAAGCTCTAAAGGTAAATCATAAATTCTTAAATAATCTCTAATTCAAGTTGAAATTTTCACTTTGATATTAGATTTCAAAATAGTCCAGTTTGGTCTAACATGGTAGAATAACTTTAAATATAACATGCAAGCATTTTGTTTGAACCACACTAGGGATATTGCCAGTTTCTTTGAGCAAGAAGTTTACTTACTATTGCTTAACTCCACCCAGGTGTAAATGGACACCTTCAAGAGTGGTATATTTTTGTTTTGCCAATTTATCCATTGTACTTAGAGGAGTAAAATGCTTCAAAGGGAAATTAATCAAAAGTTACCTGTAGTCTGATGAACAGGGGTAATAGCTCTTGCATATGCATGAAACTTAGACTATAAAATGTCATTACTATTTTATATAGTGTTTATTTCTTTATAATTTCAGTTCATCTTTGAGAATATTCTTCTAGGACAAGAAGCACAGTTCCAGGAATGGTTGAATCATAGAAAGATTCCATATGTTGTTGTAAAAGACCCTAAAGTCCCTTAACCACAAAATATAAATACAAAAATATACTCTATTGTGATAAAAATATGTCTTATTTTACTTAACTAGTATAGATTGTATTTTGCTGGTGATTGAGTTTTAATACTCATTACAATAATTAGTTTAGAATTACTTATCACAAAAAATCTTACGATAAAAATCATTGTAAGTCAAAAGCAAGTTAATAATACAGTCATTATTTGGCCAATTAATTCTAAATATTATTGGATTATGTAGAATATTGTATACCATTTAAATATCATATATTTATTTTTATTATCCTTCTGACTTTGAATTGCAAAATTATGAAATTGACTTATGAAACTTTTTTTCTTAAGAATTTTTGCGAAAAGACGCACTGGTATGTTGCATTCTGTAAGAATATAACCTTTCTCATGCTTGTATTGTTAAATTTCATTTAACTATCAGTATCAGTGGTGCATACATAAACCTGGCAGAGTTAAATACTTGTCATTTGTTTGATAAACCCTAAACATAAATATGGCTACATGTGTATCTGGTTTTTTTAATCATGAATACAGAAGTATTGTAGTGAATATTTAAATCAGTGGGGTTAATGTATGCGCAAATGACAGTTGTATCAAAATTAAAAATATTTTACCTAATGCTTGTTTTTGTTTGGTTTACTGCATGATTGATTTTACTTCTTGTTAGGATTGTTTTGTTGTTTACAATTAGAAAATGTTATTGAATGTTCATTGTTGGCTGTGATTGTTATTTTTGTAAGAATGGAAATTTGAATGGTTACCGCATGCAATGTAGTGCCAAGACATGGGCTCAGAGCCTTGAAAGTCCTTGAAAAAGTATTACTAGAAAAGGGATGAAAAAAGGTCATTGAATTTAAAAATGTATCCTTGAAAATGATTAGTTTTAACCTTGAAAAGCCTTGCCTGTTGTGAGTGGAAATCTGTACAAACTTTGTACATTGGCTAATGATATTTTTAGTCTACCATTGCATCGATTTTTGTTCAGCTGTTTGGTGATGACTTTGTAAGTTACATGTACTGTGTTTGTCGTCTTACGGAGGGTTGAAAGAACATGTATATTGTAGTGGCAAGTATATTCAAGTGATAAGCAAATGACAGTTCATTGTAAGAAATCTTCAGATTGTGAAAAGCAGAGCTTTAAATTCTAAATTCCATGGATCATGAGCTGTTTTCAGTATAATTTTATATCAGATTTAGCTCAAGTACAATTTTAGTTTTTTATGTGATTTCATGAATTGCTGCCGATTAAAAATTGCCTTGATTAGGTAATTCTTTTTTGTAATTAATCTTTTAAAAACTTGCCAAGCACCAAACTTATGCTCAAATACTTTATACAGGAAAGTTCCATCGGTAAGATCATCAAAATTGTTCGTAATGATCTTAATATTGAAACCTTTTTCTCCTCAAATTAAGCATTTGGAGGGCTGCCCCCAAGACTGTAGCAAGTGCATTGTGTTAAAGAGTAAGTTATTACAGTCTTGTGGGCAACCCTTGATTTGGACTTAAAAATTATCAAAAATAACATGATTTTGCAATAGACAAATGGTCTTTATAGAGGAACTGAACTGTATTTTGTTGTTTTACATAGTACTTGCTCATATTATCTTTACCCTCAGGGTCGAATTTATAAACCATCATCAAAGCCCCACTTATTGAGCACAGAAATATTTACAATGTATAAGAATTTATTAGGATTTCACATATATTAATGTTATACTCATGTTTTGTTTGAAATATACTTTTTTCAATTGTTGTTACTTTTTTAAAGAAAATATTGTTAATGAAATTTTGTTGAACTCTTCTACAGTGTTTCTTTTTCTTGTTGAATATATCCATGCATAAAATGACTTACAGAATTCCATGAAGTTCCATTCGATGTTTCTGGAGTTTTAAGTTGTGTAGAAAATTCCTGGGAAATTACTGAAGAAATATATCTTTTGAAGATTAGGCCTCAACAAGTTGATCATATGTTTTATGGATTCACTCGCACCTTAATTTTGACGGTTTTTACAAAAAAATATTTTTATTTCCTCGCTCGCTCATAAAAATTTGGTCAAACCGCTATATAAAGCAACTGAATAAAGATTTTACTTTTTTTTTCTTCGCTCGCTCGCCCCATTTTTTCCCAGAAAAATCTGTAGAACGCATGATCAACTTGTAGTGGCCTTAGGTATTGATAAACTTTATTCAACTGTCGGTGGAGTATACATTAACTCTGCTGTTTTGAATACTCAATATTTGTTTTATGATCTCAGTACATAGATATGGATAGCTACTTGTGTCTGTATAGAAGTAATGTATATACCCCACTGATAGTTGAATAAAACTTAACAATGTACTTACTAGTAGTTGTTATAGGGGGGGGGGAGAATTTAATTGCAGTTATTCCCCTTTGTTGGTTTCTTCAAAATGTATATCTCTCTTAGTTGATGATTATCTTCAGACCGTGATATCTTGTTTTGAGAGAAAGGAAGAATGTATAGGAATTTGTTTTTTGTCCAATAAATAGTTCATATTTGGAACTCAAATCCTTGGTTTTTTTCAGAAGTAAAGGTCTATTTGTAACCAGGTATCCAGATGCAACTGTGCAGAATTAAGTTATTTACATACATGTATTATTGCTGAAAAGCCTGCAACACAGATTAAAAATTATTGTTCTGTGTCCACCAATTTTTTTCAAATTTGTTCTGCACCCTTACATATGGTACAAACAATGTTTTTCTGTAAGAAAAACTCATCAACTCGATTTCCAAGCAAATCTATAGAAATCCAGTTAAAAAACAAATATCAATGAATAGCTTTAAAATCTTTAATGGTACATAATAATACATATTATCTACATACAGTATACATAGATGTAGAAATTAAGATGGAATAATGAGTTAATGCCTTTAACAATTTTCTCTAAAGCTACGGTCCCATAAACATAAAAATAGCCGTGAGGGCACCATATAGGTGCTGTGCGATCAAGCTCCTAAAGGACCCAAACAAACTCTTGTGTACCCGTAAACACTGTTTCGTGTTACCAGGGTCCGTGGGATTAGCCATGGATACACGTATCAGAGTCGAATCGTGAACAAAATCGTGGCCAAGTATAGATTAAACATGCATATCATCCAGCTACGGATTTGCACGGTTGTGTGTTGTTTTGTACCATGTGCTGCCGACACCTTAATTTGCAAGGCTTCCCATGACCTACGACCGTCTGCACGTACGGGTCCGCAACAAGCAACGATTTCATGGGACTGAGGCATAACCTGAGTGTTTTTAAAAAGCAATAGCATGTTGCTATAAGCAACTATTGGACAGTTTTAGAGTCACATTGCTGTAGTTAGTCACCAGACTAACTGCTTCTTGAGATGCTTGGATCTCTAAACAAAAGCTTTTACCCAGTACTTTGTAAATAACTTGATAAAGTGCTAGGTGGAATAATAGCCATAATATTGAATCATTTCACTACAGAACTCCAGCAAGTCTTGCTCCAGAATGGAAGCAGCAATGAAGGGACCCCTTTAAAGTATGATGCATAACTTGCTGAGCTTACAAGGCTGTTTAAACTTTTCTAAACATAGACCTTTATTAAATAAAGAAGCAACCTCTTTATAAAAAAAGTCCTTCACTAAACCATACTTATAAGACACATTTGAATCAGCTAATAAAGAACCTTTTTTTGTAAATAAGCTATTTAACCCCAAAAATTGTCGACACTAAATATTTAACAATTCACACAAAATTTCCTGATTCACAATTATAGAGAATGTTGCTTTTATCAGAAATGTATTCAAAACCCCCAAAATAAACAAGTTAAAAGTATAACATAAACATGATCAAAGAAAATAAATTTTATGCAAGAAATAAATATCAATAATTAATTAAAAGTTTATCAACACAAACTAAACACTATGAAAATATAATACAGTGATGACAGTTGCTGCTATCTAATGGACGGAATATGTAAATGAGTTGATCCTTTCTCGACCAATCAGTACGCTGAAATGAAAAAAATAACTTTTCTTTGTTAATAAATCTTACTTCAATGAACATGTCAATGGGTCAGAGCAAAATTTGTCTAACTACATGTACAGAACAGACATTCCCTAAAGTGTTTTGACATTACTGGACATTCGGTCCAGTGATCTTGGAAGAATCACTGGACCGAATCAGGTTTCACTGGACCATAAAAAATCATCAAAATGACAGATTTTTACATCTTAAATAACAACTATTTTTATTACTAATTTGAATAATGAGGGGAAGTCAAAACATCATAACTTATCATTACTGTTTTCTAGTCGCTACTAAGTCATTATTTTACTTTTACCTGAAGACAAAACATCAAAATTAGTTCAATACTAACTGAGAAAAACATTAACAAAAGCTGATAGTTGTCTTCATTTTAATTCTAAAAATCAAATTTTATCAGACATTTGAACCAGCTACGACAGACATTTTCAGGTCAGGACCGTCGGACAGGCACTTTTCGGAATGTCTGGTACAGAAAGATGTAGACTTATTTTGCACAGATCCATCGAATGATATGTGAATCCATTTAAGAATATTAAATGTGAGACATTATTGTTGATCCATATATAAATGATAAGAAAATTGATGTGTCTGTGTTCAATTGAAAGTTGAACTGATATGACCCTACTTAATGAAATCATCAGGTTTAAAGAAACAGAAGTCAATTAAAAGTAGTCCAAGGTTAAATGAGATTGTCCCTTCACTATCTTCAAATACTCAGTCAGTAGTGTAGCTTTTGAAAATAATTCACAGCTATTACAGAGCTCAAATTTAACAAAATATTTGACTTGCAAATTTTGGCAAGTTGATTTTATTTCAACTCGCAAAATGAAAGCGTCACAGGTATTTTTTTCTCCAAATTTTAATAGCATACTTAACTATAATTCATACATGCATACGCGGTATAAAAGAAACAAGTACTATAATTATTTAACTGTAGATAGAACAAGAGTGTTGTTGTGGATTATATTAATATATATTAATGAACACTATTGATCTATCTGGCCATTTTAATGCTGATTTGTGCCTCATTAGTTTAGACAGTAATGTTTTTCGTCAATTTCACCAAGCAAAAATTTGCGAGTTAAAATAAAATTTAATTGCAATTTTCAAAATCCACTCACATTTCGCGAGTATCAAGCTTAAATTCCAGCCCTGGCTATCAGTACTTTTTTTAGTAGGGGACATGGGAATTCATTCTAGAATTTTTTATGAAGTAAGTCCAAATCTAGTGTTAGTCTGGTTAGTTAGCACCAAGTTTTTTTTCAGGTAAAAACATTTGTTCTTATCTCCAATTTTATTCTAGATCTATAATGAATTCTATAAACCCCTATCAACACTTGTGGGTTCATCTTCATTGTTTTTTTCCATGGCTTTTTCCATCTTTTCAAATATTCTATCTAACTCATGAGAGTACCATTCTTATTCCCAGAACCTAGTAAGATTCTCAATATAACCTTGGGGTACGAGAATGGGTAGTACTAGCATGTACCAAGCTCTGCCACTGACAGTCAATCAATACATATACAAAAGTCAACCTATATAAAGAGTGGGAGACAATCTCTCAGTGTTTAAAGATAAGGGAAACCATTAAACCAAAGTCCAACAGTAAACATCACCTATAGTGAACTCAGTGTTAACTATGGCTGTGTGTACAAGGATATTAGTGGGCTTATGCCTTACTGTTTTACTGAACTCCTGCGGAAGTGAAGCTCTACCTGACTTCACAAGTCCACTATTGAATGATCCAATATTTATGCAAGTTATGGAACGTTTGAATGCCCAACAACAAAAAATAGAAAAATTGGAAGCAACCAATGCCTTTCAACAGAGGGTTATTGAGTCACTAGAGGAGAATGTAGAGAAACTCAAACAGGAAATGGATGAGATGAAGGCGGTGACCATGACAACAGGAAAGGAAAGTGAAGAACATATCAACAACAGTCACATTTCTTCAGCTAACTCTTCTACAATAAGAAATGGTGATATCAATGAACAGGAAAAAGGTAATAGGATTTTTGGAACTGTATTTACTCTAATATAAGTCTATTCGCAAATAATTAGGAAATAAAACAGCAACATGTATACTTTATTTTCATTTTCACAGCTAAAGATATACTATATATTTCATTTTCACAGCTAAAGGTTTTTCATTTTCACAGCCAAATGTATACTATATTCCATTTTCACAGCTAAAGGTATACTTCACTTTCATTTTCACAGTTAAATGTAAACTTTATTTTATTTTCAAAGTTCAATATATATTTCATTTTCACAGGTACAGCAAATAGAATACATCGACAACTGCCACAAGTAGCAAATGTAGCTTTCACCGTTGTTCTAACTCACAAAGAAACAGCTCTAGGCGTAAACCAAAATATAATATTCAACTTTGTAGAAACAAACATAGGCAATGCATACAACACACACCATGGAGTATTCATAGCACCAGTGTCTGGAACCTACGTATTTCACGCCACAATCTTTGCCCTAGCTGGCGATGAGGAATGGTGCAAAATAGTTGTGAACGGAGCAAACAAAGTTGACATTATAGCCATAGGACATCCGAGTCATCACAACTCAGGAAGTCAAAGTCTGGTTGTTCATTTGAATCAAGGAGATGATGTCGCAGTACAGAATAACAAGGTCGGAGCCAATGTCTACGGAGATCCTAACACATGGACAACATTCTCTGGTTTCCTGCTTCACTCTGATGCTGAAGTTACTGGTTCAAGTATTGTCGGTTAATTAAATGATTTGTAATTAGTTAAAAATCTTCCAGTAGTAATATTAAATTTCTTAAAATGATTTCATTTTTGTTGAAGTTTCCAGGCCTTGAATTAAACAAAAATTTGGACTTGCAAATTTTTGTGAGTTGATCTTATTTTAACTTGCAAAACCAAATAGCACTACACTTAACTATGGATAGAACAAGAGCGTTATTGTAGGATAGACATAGAATACCAAACATGTCTTTATGTGTGAATGTTTAATTAAAACTGAAGATTTATCTGGCTGTTTCAACACTGATTTGAGCCTCATTAGTTATGGCAATTATATCATTGCATTGATTTCAACTCGCGAAAAATTGCGAGTAAGAATAAGTTACTCGCCATTTTTAAAATCCAATCACATTTTGCAAGTATGCCAGCTTAAATTTGAGCACCGTAGTTTTGCTCTTTTTTGAGCCCACTCGGCCAGCTGTAGGGTTAGGGTAGCAGTTGGTGGCACAGGGGTAGTGGGTTTGATTCCCGGAGAGGCATACTTTCTTGGAGTTTGGTTATGAAATAATTTCTATAGCCATTCTCCCTCCTACCACTACTTTTATATAATGTAGGACAGTTGTCAGTCACTGATATAAGTATGCGCCAAGTAAATTAATAACAGCTAAATCCAGAGATTAAGCCTTTCAAGGAATAGCAAGATCAACAAAGACAAATTTTGAACCTTACGTGGCACTATCAATCAGTTATTATGACTATCATTAGAATATATAACTTATAGATTTATACACTTTAAAATCAGACAACTCAATGGTACACAACTATTTTACAGCAGTAGATTTTTGATTTCATTGGTTATGACCAGCCTAACTTTCATTTGCACACAGTACTGTCACATATCAATATTATTAAAATAAAATGGATCAACATAGGAAGTAAATGTTACACTTTCAATGTCAAAAGGACATCATCTAGAGAAGAAAATAATGATGAAAGAAACAGAACATTCCACAATGTTGGTACAAGATAGATATTTATTACAACCTGTGAGCTCTGAAAACAGCATTTTCACGAGTGGTGCCAGACTGCACCAAAATTGATGAATATACTGCCTTTTTATGAAAGAGATATGAGTTTATCTAAGAAATGATGATTGCTGAATTTGTTCAACTGACAGTGGGGCATACACTATCCCTGCTGATTTATATAGACAGATATCTAATTTTATTCATTAAGAGTACAGTAGTGAGAATTTAAATCAGTAGGATAAATGTATGTGCTACTGACTGTTGAATAGAATTTGATAATATTGTAGAAATGTTTACTTTTTGGGGGTCCAGGTGAATGCCTTGCACTTGTAGGAGCTGAAATAAAAAGAATCAAATATTGACATGCTTAAGTCATTAGAGGCACAAAATGCTCTTACGGCAAAAAAGGGACTTTTATGAATAAAAGAAGGATGAAAACATATAAGTAACAGCAACAGAAAAAATCACAGACCCTGCATACAGCCAAAAAGAAAAAAGAGAGCTTAAGAAATAAAGAAAAACTTAAAATTAATTAATTTCAATATTGATATAAAACAAATGAATAACCGATTTCAATATATTTTGTAACAATGACAGCCCTAAGTAAGTAAGTAAGTAAATTTTATTTACAGTCGGCAAGATATAATAACAAGAAACATAAGCTATAAAAGCTTTTTAACCGACTATCACAGTTACACTATTTTGTAACAATGACAGCCCTAGTATTAACTATTTTTTCTTGAAAAATTCCCAAATATTTCTCATGCAAACAAAAGAATGTACAATACTTTGTATCAGTTATGACAAAATGAGAACATTAACTTACTTTCTGACCATCTTGAGGTCACAGACACTTCTGTATCATCTGGTATATTCCAACCTTTACCATCTTGAGATCTAAACGATCTCGCTGACTCTCTGAGATTGTTTTGAGATCCTGACTGAAAACAGAAAAAAATTAGATATATAACAGTACAATATCAACAGTTAAGAATGAAGTATTTTCAGTTAAATTTTGTTTCGAAACTGAAAAAATCATAGGCTAAAAATTCATAGAGGTCAAACATGACCTTACTTAAAATCAAGTAATAAAATAGAATAAAATGTTGATCCATATCATCATCATCTCAACTAACTTCTCCATCATCAGCAGCGTCACCATCATTATAAGTCAGATTTGACTATTCAGGCCTTATATCATTCATTTGACAATTGTGAGATTTAGAGCTGTAGTACTGTCTGTCAACTGTCCACTAACTCGGTATAATATAACATCTAACACACATCATAGCTTAACAACTTGTATTTGATATAGGTGTAACAGACAAACATATTAACATATATTCACTTCCGCTCTCTCCTGGAGCTAGAAAGCAATTCTCCTAACTAACTCAAGATGCGGGCCACCAGACCATATCAATGATATGCTTTAAGTCATGCTTTTATTGGTCAAATAACCACTACAGAACTATCTAATGTTCTGGCAGCGTGCCATTGTGTTACAGAGCTAGCAATAACACAGAAGTTCACAGGCCAGAGTGAAACAAGAGCTGTCCAAAGACAGCGTGCTCGACTTTTCGAGTGTTTTGTTCATGGCAAGGCTTATCTTAAAACAAAAGTAATTTCAAGACAGGACATATTTGTTGAAAGGATTTAATTCAGTCAAATAATAATTACCAATTCATATTTGTAAAATATAAAAGTGGCATTACTCCTAAAACATTCATCCATAGTAACGTCCCATCAGGGTAAAGTGGACAATGTATCAACAAATAAGCATACCTACTTTCATCTAAATATCTATATGAAGAACTATAAATACATTGTATTTCAATTTGAACAAAATTCAAAATTAAAGTAAAGGGGCATATTTTCAAAAAGAACATCAAGAGTTATGTCCCTATGTAGTCACCTACATGTAGTACTGATGAATAAGCATACAAACTATCATTTAAATATATCCATAAGTATTGAAAATATTTCATAATACTTTCTCCCAAATTAAAAAGTTGAAAAGGGTCACAACTTCAACAATAATTCATCAATTATTACATCCCATTGTATTCCACCAGATGTAGTATAGATGAAAAAGTATACTAACTTTCCATCTGACAAAATATATTCAATTTGAGCAAACATAACCCTTAGAAATAATCAAAGTATAAAGGGGAAAGGGGAATGACTCGGAAAGTAATTAATCCAGAGTTATGTCCCTTTATAGTCCGATAGATGAAGAATTGAAGAATAAGCATTCCAACTTTCATTCAAAAATATTCATAGGTTCTAAATATATCCCATTAGAACAAATTTTAAACATAAATGTTAAAGTATAAAGGGTCTTAACTCAAAAAAATAATTCATCTACAGTAATGTCCCTTCATAGTTGTGTAGATATAGTATCGATAATTATGTATACAAATTTAAAGTCAAATATCTTGAGTAGTATTAAGGATATTACATATAGAAACAATTTTAACATTATATTTTGCTTTTATTTTAGTTTAAAAGGGCAATAACTCCAAGAATAATTCATCCACAGTTACGTCCCATCACAGTCGGTAGATATAGTATGGACAAATAAGTACACAAACTTTAAGTCAAATATCTTGATCAGTATTGAAGATATTCTACGCAGAATAAAACTTTAACCTCATATTTTGCGATTTCTTAAGAATTAAAGGGCAATTACTCCAAAAATAATTCATCCACAGTAATGTGCCTTCACAGTCATGTAGATATAGTAGTGACAAATAAGTATACAAACTTTAAGTCAAATGTCTTGATCAGTATTGATGATATTCTATACAGGAAAAACTTTAACCTCATATTTTGCAATTTTTTAAGTATAAAAGGGCAATAACTCATAAAATAATTCATCCAGAGTTATCCCCTTTTACAGAATCAATATAGTCCCACTAAATAAGTATACCAACTTTCAATGAAATAACTTGGGTAGTGTTGAAGTTATAAGTGTTTCAAAAAACTTTAACCTGAAAACCAACGCCGACGCCGACGCCGACGCCCAAGTGATAGCAATAGCTCTCATTTTCTTCGAAAAGTCGAGCTAAAAATAAAAATTTCAAATCAAATTTTATTATGTAATGAGAAGAGCCATTTTACCTTATCTTGACTGGTCTGACCAGCTGACCATGTTTTATTACCATCAAGGAATATATTCTCATCATCAATAGATGCTTGTGGTTGTAATCTGTCCGATGATCTCAATGGTGCTGTGGCACTAAATCTAGCTCTGATAAATAAAGGGTTATATATTAACTAATACATGTATATACAAATAGGTATGTTAGAGTTATCAATGACATAGGACCTCTGTGGTTGAGAGGCGACTTGAAATCATGGTGGTACTAAATTTAGCTCTGCTAAATATAAACAGAAATATTGACCTCTGTGGTCAAGTGGTTCATGATGTTCATTTAAATTGAGCTGTAGCACTAAACTTAGCTCTGACAAAAAAGGGGTAATAAGTTAAAGGGTTATATATTGGCTGATGTATACATGGGTATATCAGACTTGACAAATAACAGGACCTCTGTGGTCAAGTGATTGAGATAAATGACTGTGGCGCTATTTAGCTCAGATAAATAAAGGGTAATACACCAACAGACATATGGGAATCTCAGACCTAACAAATGACATTGAATCTCTGTGGTTGAGTGGTGACTTAGAAATCACTGTAGTACTACATTTAGCTCTGATAAATATACATGTATACAGTAATATTATTAGTCAAATATTAGTCTTTTATGACCATATAATGTGATGTTCTTAACAGGGAATGATTTTATTTTTGCAATTTTTCCAATGGAAAACTATGCAATGAGGTTTTTAAAAAAATTAATATTTGAAAGAATTAAAGGAAACTACTCATTTTTTCCAATTAAAGCCTCTAAATGTTTTTATAACTATTAGTATATTTAGTAACACAAGTATTTAAGGTGATGTACTAATATACTTACTGTGGTCTTCTCTTACTGCTCTCAGCTTTAGTAGGTTCACCATCAGAATCAGGTACCTTCCATACTGGTTGTCTCTAGAAAAAAAAACTTTCACATATTAAACAAGTAAATCTGTGAGCTAATGCTCACTAGTGATACCCCCGCTGTGACTATCATAATGTAACTTTCATTTACCAAAATCTAAAAATATGCGACAAACAGGAAGTAGATGAGCAAGGAGCATGATCGCTTTACACCACATGGGACTATGGGATGAAGCAATATGCAAAGTATTAGGCAGCTGCATGTTATAGTTGCTGAGAAAACTGCGACGGAAATTTTGTAACGGACGGACGCACGGACAAGGGTAAAACAGTATACCCCCCTCTTCTTCGAAGCGGGGGTATAATAAAGGCTACTTAAAACCATAGACAACACTTAAATTTTACCCTATGACCTAGCAGCCACTGAAACTTCTTCCATAGGTTTTCAACAATGAATGCCTGGAGTGGGCATGGCCAAGCAGTTTGGATGATGAACTCATAATAATAAAGATAAAAACAAAAGCAATTCAAAGACAGTAGGCTAAACTTTTTGAGTGCTTTAATCATGCTAAGGCTTATCTTCATAAATATGTGCTTTCAAGACAAAACTTAGTTTTCAGAAAGATAAAAAACAGTAAAACAATAATAACTTATTATATTTATAAGATATGAAAGGGGCATATCCCCCAAAAATATACAGCCATAGTTATGTTCCTTTATAGTTTTGTAGATGTAGGGTTAATGTTTTTTTTATTTTAACAATTACTCACTGGTCCTACAACTTGTGACACACTTTCAAAGTCATCATCTGATATATCTGGTGAAAATTCTGAATATTTATTAGATTGCGTTGACATCCCTGTAGGAGGCCTCTCAACATCTGACTCATAATAATCCCCATAGGTTACCCCTGAAAAGATGATAGATAAAAAAAACCTGTACATTTTCAAAAAAAACCAGACAAATTAACATCAAAAGTCAAATGCAGGAAAGATTTATTATAAAACTAAGCTCCCTTTTTTTACGTGATTGTATTTATCAAACAAGTAATGTAATGTGGAAACCACATTAAAGCCAGATTTAAAAACTTTAACACAAAAATTACAAAGGGAAATATTTCATAATAAAGGCAGGTAGAGTAGTGATTACTTTCTAATTCTGTTCATCACATGGTATGTTATCATTTTATGACGTTTCATCAAGATCTGACAATAAATGACAGAGATATATGCTAAATTGAAAACTTTAACGCAATTGTTAACAACACCGGACTGCCACCCACTCGCCGGCCTGTGATTCACCAAACTATTAGCCGAATTTTTTCGTTGAAAAAATCTGGCTAAAAATGAATGAATTATTCAGAATATTGTATTTCTGTTTGATATGTACGATCGATTAAAATACATGTAATTATTTTAATTAAAAAAAACAACAAAGAAATTACTAAATTTCATAAAAGAAAGAAATCCAAAGTCAGTTCCACGAGTTCAAAAATCTTTACTTTCAGGACCAGTACTGAAAACTTTCACTAATAAAAATTAATTGAGGAAAGACAAATATATGTGAGTATATTCTAAAATTAGAGACAGGGAGAAAATGGAAAACTAATAGAATTCAAAATGAGCTAAGAAGAGAGGTTGTTGGTGTAAAAAATTGCTGCTGTGTGGAAAATGTTATTAATGCAAACACATGTAATCACCAAGATATGTAAAAATCATTTCAAAGGGAATAGAAAATGAATAAAACAACAGATCCATGATATTAGTACAAATCCAAGAAAGTCAAGTAAAATAGCTGCTCCCTTTAAACTTACCATATGGCTCTCTGTATGAAGAGTTACCGGTTAGAAGACTGAAAAGTGTGAGATATAAACCACAGTTAGCAAAGAGTGTGAATATAAAACTCAACTATGGAATCATTCAGATTACCTGGACCATTCATTCAATGAATAATCTTGAAAGGATTTGTGGAGGATCCACCAGAGTATTGGGTTTTTACATGCAAAAAGCACATACTGGTTTATGCAAAATAGTTCTTGTTATTTACAAGACTATGTAAAAACATTTTTGCATGCTATATCCGTAACTAAATATTGTCCAGTGATATCCTTAAATTGTGCATTTCACATTAACGATCATGGATTTGTTTTCTTCAGCACCAGTTGAAGTATGTTGTTCGGTCACATGACACAAATGTAGTTCAAATATGGTGTCTAAATATGCCTTAGATTATTCCTATTGAATGGCCAAGAAATTCTGAATGCTATGGAATGTAACCTCTTAATAACCTTACCTATCATCAATTTAAGACCCCCTCCCCCCCCCCATTCAATAAATACAAATCAAAGGTTGCCCATGAGACTGTAGTAAGTGCATTTCGTTAAGGAGCGAGTAACTACAGTCTTGCAGGCAACCAACGAAATGTACATTCAAATTTGTCATATCAAATAGAATGATTGTATGACCTCTTAAAATGCTCCAACTTACAGAATAACCAGTAAAATGCTATGGTCCCTTAAAAGGGTTCTTAAGAGGTTACACAGGTATTTCAAACATGTTGGTTTCTTGACTTGCAAATCTTAGGAAATTAAACTGACAGCTTTAAAAAGGTATCCTGATCATAGGTATAAAATTTTGACATAAAAATGAATATTCTAGACTGAAATAAAAAAATTCCCTTTTCTGAGAAATGGGCATGTCGTTTAACTAAAATTTGGCAAACAAAATGATTAAACATGTTTTTCTAGTATTTTATATACTGCTCAATTTGAATACACTAGTTTTCAAAACTCCTACCAATGAATATAATGCATTATAAAAATGTGGTATTGGGGATATAATTGAAAAACATTAAAACATGAAATTAGTACAGAAAAAAGTTAAAAGTTTCCAGATTTACACACAAAAAATAAACCAACATGTTTGAAAAAAAGGGGGAGAAAGTTTTGCAATGAAAAGCTATGTACGATGTACCTAAGACACTAAAAATTAAATTAACTGTAACACCATGAGAGTAAAAAACTGTTGAGAAATAAACAATTTCAAACTTTTTGACAAGATAACTTACTTTTGGCTTCACTAACTTCCATACTGGAAACATATAAATAGTATAACACAACAGAAAACAAATTAACATTTCTAGGGTTTCCCCGCAAGACTGTAGTAAGTGCATTGTATTAGAGCGAGTTACGACAGTCTTGCGGGCAACCCTTGATTTTCTTTCATGCTTTACAGTGAAATGGTATGTTATTCCATGAAATTTTATATTTTCTTTGTAGTGAAAATATTATCTTATATTTTTATCATCAATGACGTCATCTTAGAAGAAATGATATCATGTCATAATTTGTGTAAAATGCATCTAATAAAACATATAACTAAGCATGAAAGAAACAGAATATTCTTCAACTTTGATGTAAAATCTTTTTTATTGCAACTAGTTAACTCAGGAAATGACATTTTTAATAGGGAAAATATGATTTCTGAACTCACTAGGTTAAATAAAAATCAGTCTTGCACCAAAGTCAACGAATATCCTTTATCTAATTTATACATTTTCTCAATCCAGTTTACATTAATCAAAGCTCGTCAGGGGGGATGTACACCTGTTCTTTTAACAATCCTGGGCTCGACATTAAAGGTCATCCTATTGCCCTTACATAAATGTTTTATGGTGGAAGGAATGGCATTTACTGACCACTTATCAGGTGCTCCTGACCTTTTATATTTGGATTCAGGCAACTTGTTACTGCTAGTATATTTATGCTTCATGCAAGTAAAATATATTGCAGGTTGTCAAACTATGCAACCTACTTTAGAAATCAATGTTGAGCTGAGAAAAGCAGTAATCATGCCATTTTAATCAGATGTCACGTGTCTTTTGATTTAATTTCACCATAGAAATAAAAGGACCTTAAGTAAAAGCAAGCATTACATTCACCATATATTTACATTCTGTGGCTTCAAGATGGCATATAGTCAAAAATCATAATTTATTTTAACTTAGAAAATAAGTATTAAACATACTTGATATTCAGTTTAACATTGGCTTCTTCTCTTCTGTGTCTTAAAACCTGTTACAATAAAGTAAACAAGAAATGTAATGTGCAAACCACAGCCAGATTTTCATCAAGATCTGACCATAAATGACAGAGATATGCAACATATTCAAAACTTTAAAGCAAAAATGACAAAGGGAAATTATCCATAATAAAGCCAGGTAGAGTTATGGTTACTTTCTAATTCTGTTCATCACATGGCATGTTATTATTGTATGAAGTTTCATAAAGATCTGACAATAAATGGCAGAAATATATGCTAAATTGAAAACTGTAACGCAATTGTTAACGACACTGGACGCCCGGCTGTGTTGCGCCCAACTATTAGCTGAATTTTTTCGTTGAAAAATCTGGATAATATAATAATAACATTTATAGCTATATAAACCATACCATAAATATCAATGTAACCCACAACTTGTTAATAAATCAAAGTACTGAAAGCACAGCAAGACAACAACAACAAACTTTATTGCTATAAGGCCTCCAGCCCATCACAGGACTTTTTTATAATGTCTGCCAAACATATATTCCTTATCCCAAAACTATTTTTTGCTAATATAGTTTAAAGGTGGACCTTAACCTTTTTGACAAATAAATGTCACACTTATAGCACAAGATTAAGCTATCTAGCTTACAAACATTTGGACTAACTTTTGTTAAGCCTGGATTATGGCTGTTTGAATTGAAGAGTAAGCATATATCAGTCAGTCTCACCATTAATTGGGCCTCCAGTCAGCCTGCCATGAATGTTGGCAAAGCACAAAACAGTTAAACACATGTCTGGAATGCAAGTATAACAAACACCAAACATACCTTGCTTAATTTGTAACCAGATTTAGGAATATTGGTGACACCTTCTCTCATCAAATCATCAGGATCCTCTGTAACCATAACAACAAAGTGTTATTAACAACAACAAATAGTGTATAACATTTTCAAAAAGTTGAGCTAAAAATGGATTTTCTACTACAAACATGTACCAGAAAAACCATTAAATTGTTAATATAGCATGTATAAACAAGATGGCCTAAATAATCCATCACTGCTCATCTGATTTTAACACAATTTTTAAAACCTAGTTTTATGGAATATGTAATTAATCTAATAAAAGCTTACATTCAGAAAAAAACTACTTTGATCTAACAATTTTTGGCAACAAATGATCATATTTTCCATAAAAGAAGCAGTTTTGGCAAAAATGAACTATTTTTAGCCACAAAGATCTATTTTCGAATAAAATCTATTTTTAGCAACAAACCCAATAATTCAATAGCTTCATCTTCTTCCTCATTATTTTTATCCCCATAGTAACCAGAATCTACAGAATGTTTATCTGATTCTGTTAACATCTTTTCTAACTCTTGTCTGTGCTTAGCTGCTTCAAGTTTGGCTCCTAGAGGTTTACTTTTACTGGAACTGAATAAAAAGAAGTTAAGCTAAGTTAGCATTTAAGATTTACACAATGTATGACCTAAACAATCATACTTTTTTCTTTTCTTAAATCAACAAAAGCTACAGATGGGACACTATGCAACTTTTTCATTCCACACATTGATGTTGTTTTTTGTGTATACTCTAAAATATCTAGTATACTAGTATACCTAGAATACTCGCGAGAGATGTTGGCAGTATAAATAGATAGATAGATAGGGGAAAACCATAACTTAGTTAAAGACCTTGTGGTTCAACCCTATAGCCATATGTTCATATACATATTTATATGTATATACAATTATTTCTATTGTTTTATATCTTTCCATGTAAATATTTATGGTATTATAGACAATACAATATGTTTAAACTAAACTCAATCCTTAAATCTCTAGTTATAAAACCTCAATGCAGAACTGATATTTTAATGTCTTAGTCTAACCTTGCAAGGCACATAGTCTGTAAACAATTGGTTTGACCCTAATTGGTTCACGCTGAATATATTCTTGATGGTATTTTCTTGACAAAACATGGGAGGGATTTGTCAACTTTAACAAAAATGACCATGGAGAATACTATTTTATCTTGGGCATTTGTCGTACACAGCATATTTACATTGTTAAAATTTTCAGATCTTGCTCTTATCTATGAAATGCCTTTTTCACAAAGGGTAACATATCAAATATGACTTACGGTGAAGAACTTTCTTGAGATTGTTCTTCTTTGGCCAGCATTATCTCCCCTGACAAAGGATCATCATTGTTGTTCTGACCCCTTGGTCCTGAATAACCCCTACTACGATAATTAGGGTCTTCACTGTCCTGAAATATATGTAGATAAAACCTTAGTTTAAACAAACTGACAAAAATTGGTCGGTCAGTCAAAATTGAAGTTCAGCCCAATGAAAAATATGCATTTATTAGAAGAAATAGTAAAAGATTATTTAATTAGCCCCATTATCAAATGGAACACTGTTCATAGACTGCAAAGAAAGAAGACACATCTATTACAAACACCACTAAATCTAAAGAACTTTTTAGCAAACTATATAAGTTTCACTTAAATACATCTAATTAATTTAATTATTTTTTGCATTTCAAAGTGCAACTTATAAATTTATACAAACTAAACTTTTCAGGTGGATAAACCTATACAATTAGAGTTTCTAATCAAATCTTTATCTAAGTTTGTATACTTACATCAAGACTAACGTGTTTAGCCCATGCTTTTTTTATTTCTAGATTATCCTCAGGTCTATTTCTCTGAGCATTATTTTCAGATCTCTGGTGAATATCATCTTCAAATAATTCATCAAATGTAGTTGCTGTTACCTTAGTATCTGATACCCAACCTGACTTCTGTTTTCTTCCTGTAAAATTAGAAACTAAATCAAACTAAAGGCCGTCAGCATGAAAAAGTTCCAGTTTAATTATTACAAACACAAATACAGTACAACCTCTCTCAAACAACACCCACTGTGATGGACTAATTACCTGGTCTTATTTAAAAAAAGAAATGGTAATTTTTTAATTGCATAGCAATATTGATTATTATTAGGCACATGGAAAAGGTTATGAGAAGCCCTACAGAAAAATACAGGTCAACGTCAATATGACTTATGTTTGTAGAGTCTACTTTCTGAGCATAACTCATAGATATGTTAGTGGAACTCAAAATAAAAAAATTAAATAAAAAAACACAGAAATAACAAAGACCAAATGGCCTGTTAAAATTCACAAAAAAATAAATAAAGAAAGAAATTGCTCCTAGACTGGCATAGAAAGCCTATTATTTTTCTATTTGAGCCTATTCAACAAAATCTTACAGAGAACACTTTCTACCATGCAGGCATAGGGTAAATCAAACACCCAGTAGAATAAAATCACCACGCCTACTTTACAAAGCTATATCTTACCTGGCCTTGGTTCAGCTCTCTCATCTTCACCTTTGGACCTTGACTTCTTACTTTTAGCTAACCATGGTTTATCATACGATCTATCAACCATATCTAAGTAAGTAAATACAAAAAGCATGTTTCATACAAAATTTTCAAACCAAAATTAAATGAATTTTCAAGAATTTGAAAGGGAAAAATTGTATTTTCAAAGCATATTGCTTAAATTACCAAGTCACAATTAACCTTTGTTGCATTCAAAACTTTAACCATGAAGTGCTACTTTGATTCACAAGTGAATAGAATAACCCTATTGTTCGATAGCAAAAAAAGCTTAATAAATTTGACTACAATAGACATTGGGAAAAACAATTTAGTATGTACATGACTTTAGTCCAAACAAGGTTTTTCTGCAGTAAAAATCCATTATCTTGAGCTCCAAATCAAATCTATCCAGTCAGAGTGTAAAGGTTTTTAATACCTGGTCCACTTCCTACAGCCCATGCTTGTGTTGAACTTTTCTCTGGACTCTTACTTCTTCTTCCTGATAAAAAAATACAATAGTTAAAATAAAATGAAACAAATAAATTGAAACTGTAGAGTAAATAACTAAAGCAATCTAAGAAATTACAACATGAAAGTGGTTGTCTGTGCAGATCATTTAAGAGCAAGCACATTATCTCATTTGCAAAACTTTGGTTACCTAAAAGAATTGTTGGTTTCCAGAACTAAAAAGTGGTTTTCCTAGGCAACTAATTTCCTATAGACTGTGAATGCTTGTTTAAACAATTTCTAGATAAATAGGAGTTCATTTGAACACATTATCAATAAAAATAAATATCCATTTATATCAATCAAATATTGAATATCTAAATCAGCAGGGTAAATGTAAGCACACCTGACAGTTGACAAATATTCATTATTACCTGGTCTTTCAGGTGAGCTTCTTCTTAATTGATTTACTTTCAAATCCTGAAAAACAAGAGACAAATATTGGACGTTTTGTTAGAAGAAATATACTAAACCCAGTTTGCAAGTCTGTAAATCATAAGCTTAGGCCACAACAAATTGATCATATGTTCTATGGATTCGTTCGCACCTTAATTTTGAAGGTTTTTACAAAAAAAAATTTTTATTTCCTCGCTCGCTCATAAAAATTTGGTCAAACCCCTATATAAAGCAAGTGAATAAAGACTTTTTTTTTCTTCTCTCGCCCAATTTTTTTTCCATAAAAATCCGTAAAACACATGATCAACTTGTTGTGGCCTTAAGTAAATCATTCCACATATCTTATGCTTAATAGACATCATTAAGTTTTTACCTGTGATAGCAAGCATTGTAAAAGACAAAAAAAATGAATATCATCTTAATTCACACAATGTTACCTTAGGGACAGGTAGAGCTGCCTTTCTGTATAAACATTTTATCAAATATATAACTGGGTCATCTGGCTGTTCATGAAGAACTTTGTTCATCAAATCCTGAAACAAATTTACAAATTTAGGAGTATAAAATCACAAAATGTGTCTTAAGACTGATCAGTGGAGATGTTAGTATTGAGGCAGAGGTCTGAATGCTTTGGGCTTTTTCAGGCATACCTGACTGCTGAGCATTGAACCCAAAACAGCCGAGTAGATAATCAGATGGGCAAGTTATTTATAAGTCAGTAACTCATTCTAATAGCAATTCGATCACTTTATATGATTATAACAATAATGTACATAAACTGAAATGTCAATGTGGAAAATAAACTTGATCATACTTAAAAATGTATTTTTATGAAGTTACTTTCAGTTTGTGGCGTGCTTGGACACGAAATATAGCGAAAAGATTTTCCACGATTGTATAACTATTTTAACAATGTCATACCTCGAACAGCGTTGTAAGTCTGTGTTTATCCATATATTGTTGTATTCTAAGTTTCGACATGTCGATAACAGTTACATTATAGAGAAATTCACGTTGATATGGATATTTTTTTTCTCAACTAACTTTCTCACCCGGTGTCGTAGTAATTTATTCCTTAGGTCACGTCTTAATTCAGCACAAACACGGTCGAGGGGACGGACTTTAATAAAAGTGGTCTCCCCTGATCTAGAATGAAATGTATCATGTCCCATTATGGATACTCAATGGTATAAAATACCAAAGGCGACTGGTCCGTGATCTAAGACACTGTATAGTGTATATATACATGCTTATATTAATATTTTTTCGATTGGAAACGTACCGACTTCTTATGACAAAACCAGAATGACCACGTTTTTTATTATGTATAAAAACATTTATACATGCGAGCACTGGAAAGTTCCTATAATTCACGTATAATTTAGGTTAATATACACACTTAAACTGTATGCTTCTATTTTTGCGTAGCTAATAAATCTGCTAAAATAGTCGACGTGTTTCGAATGAATGTTATCAAAATTTATAGTTCAATATAAAATTATTGCACCGTGCATAACAAACATAAATCACGAACCCGGAAGTTTTGGAATTTCATGTAGCCCTTTATGTATTTTAATAAAACCGGTCATATATTTTGTATAGTTCACGGATACGCGCACAAATATCTATATATATGTACATTTAAATGATAGAGACTGATTTAGGTCGACACAAAACTAGTCTAACTACACGTAAATAAAGAAGGCTGTAGACTAGTTTTGTATTCACTCTGTCACCTTGGCTCAAATCTGCCAAGGTATGAGATAAATTTTCTGTGTATCTAAACAACTTTGAAATGCACAACTTAACCAAACATCTCCTACCAATAGTTTTGTGGTTTAATTTATGAAACGAAGTTTTATCTGTAACTGTAAGCCTTGTGAAAAAATACCATCGGAACACCTCAATTATTTGAGAATAGCAGGGAATAAGATATGTTATCTATGTCTCTGAGAATAGTAAAACAATAAAACGTTCTACTTATTTGACAAACAATGAACAGCCCTATAGAAAGACGAATACATTTGTAACATGTATTTTTGAGATGCAAGATTATCTTTACGTTTTCTTCTTCTGGTAACAGCAATATTTTAAAAAATCAAACTTCGCCGTATAGTGCGTACAAATAACAAAACAATGTATAATATATACAGTGCAATGAACTAATCCACGACAAGGGATGCTCATGGTGATAATAGAATATATAATTCTTATAAGTTTAATGAGTGTCTTGTCGATGTAATGGTAAAGCGGTCTACCATTACAAGCATGATTGACCAAGTGATGATGGTTTATCCGCCTTGCTATTTCTTTTAAAAATGAATTACAAAACTTTCATTTTCAATACTGCCTACCTCTGGAATGGATTGTTTCATTTTTAATGTTTACCCTAACACGTTTTGTTATTTTGTACGAACTATAGTCTGCTGTCAAGTATGATTTACACATATCGCATTCTCGTACCCCGAGGTTATCAAGATTATCGCTAGTATCGAGAATCCTATTAGACTCTGGGTACGAGAATGCATAAATCGTTGCTCTAATTACAGATACTTCAGTCAATGTTTGGCAATATTGAGTGTTTGGTACTCATGTTTTCGTTTGTTTAAGCTCAACACAACGGTAAAATCGAGTTATATCCCTGTGGACTTATTCTGTATAGACAAATATACCATTCCTCGAAAACGTCGGTCATGCATTATAGATACTGTCTAAATCTTAAGCTATTTTTCTCAAAACTATGAGCATTCTTCATTCGTCGGATTGGATTTAATCCTTTCCACATCAATCTCAATCAATCATCGTATCGGGAATGTACCAGTGCTAGACTCAGCAATGGTCAGTTATACAACGCCCCGTGCTATTTAGCTAAACAATAAAATATCTTGATGCATGCATGTTGTAGTATAGTATGAATGTTCTGAGTATTATAGTCTTACTGTTAGAGTTCTAGAATAAAGGTCTGTTATCTTAAACAATCCCTATCCAGGGTCGGATAATTATCCAGAACATTACAGACTCCCAATTATAAATAAACAAATCAGAGACCTTACCTACAAAACAGTAATAGATGCATGTTTGTCTGATATTCGCATGTTAATATAGAAGCTATTTAAAGGGAATTCTGTTATTGAATTAAAGTTATGTTATGTTATGTTATGTTATGTTATGTTATGTTATGTTATGTTATGTTATGTTATGTTATGTTATGTTATGTTATGTTATGTTATGTTATGTTATGTTATGTTATGTTATGTTATGTTATGTTATGTTATGTTATGTTATGTTATGTTATGTTATGTTATGTTATGTTATGTTATGTTATGTTATGTTATGTTATGTTATGTTATGTTATGTTATGTTATGTTATGTTATGTTATGTTATGTTATGTTATGTATCTATATATACGAGTACAGCTGTACATGAGAATTAAAACACATATCTATAGATATCACATTTATATGAGTCCCATATTGAACCTATATTAGAAAACATTTTCCGCCCTTATTGAACCAGTAGCATTTCACATAATTATGGGACCCATAACAAGCCGGTAGCAATACCCATTTAGGAAACGCTTAGGTAGCCAAGGTGAAAACTCTACTAGACCACTTCTGAGGACAAGTAACAAAAAAAGAATAAATTTAAACACAAAATCTGTGAAGAAAATACCCCATGTAAGTTTTTTAAAATTGTTATCGTACGTGTTATTTTCAACCTTTCACCAAACACTCCAAACTGTTATCTTTAAAATACCACTTATTTTTTTATACACGTGCGGCTCCAGTCACCGTTTAGGACAGTCTAAGGAATGTTTAAGCTTATAAATACTTTATTCAGCTACATTTTTATAGTACTGTACATATTCGGTTAAGATGCGATACGAGACGGGTCACGATACAGTAGTTGCAATACGATATGTATCACGACACATGTAAAAGTTGAATGGCACTATTTAATATGATCAGAAAGATGATAAATAAACATGTTCACAAGACAGTCCAAATTTATTAACCGATTCTTTTGAATATATATAACTAATTTGATAGGCATCCAATATTAACCCTTTCACTGTATTGATAGATGTAAAGTTTTAACGATAATCGACCAGTAGCGTGTTCAATTACACAAAACGTTACAGAACGTTACATAACGATACATTCGGAACTCCTCGGCCATTCGCTGCGAATAATCTAATCTAATAAACAAATATGCGATCGTTAAGGCAATGAGTGATGTTTCAAAATTTACGGACTAAAAACGAAACATCACTCAATGCCTTAACGATCGCATATTTGTTTACTTTAACACCGGTAGTTTCAAAATAGCGTCTAAATATGTCCGAGATTATTCGCAGCGAATGGCCGAGGAGTTCCGAATGTATCGTTACGGAACGTTTTGTAACGTTCGCGGTAACTGAACGCAGGGCTGTCTAACAATACTTTTGCCTCTTTATGTCCTACCACCAATACCAAGGTCGACAAAGGTAAGAAATTGTTTGTATTTTTTAGGTTATCCTTGGTATTAAAAAAGCATGTCACCAGTCTTCGAATTCAGCAAGAGGACCAGGGACCGAGTTCACCGAAATTGTTGCTGGTCCAGTGACTTTTAGAATGCGAGTGATCTAACGGTCCACCACAGTTTTACAGCCACATTTTTACATATTCAATAGTGGTTATTTGTTATACTGTATATTGTTTACTAAATTTTATTATATAGAATTGTAATATGTTAAATCATAACAGTGGAATGCTTATTTTTTACATATCGCGAAGAATCATTTTGGTTTAGTAAAGTTAACTTTTATTCTGTCCAGTAAAAAAATCATTTTGCAGGACCGAATGTCCATTGCAGATAAAAGTTTGTCGTGAAGACTGTATATGACATAGATACTAGATTCTAGATTCAATTTCAATTTTTAAATGTTCTGTTTTAATTTATTGTCACTACCATTACATGAAACCTAATGCCGAAATCAATATATATCTAAACTATCTAAACCTTTTAACATATGTAAACAATATGCGTGAAGTACTTATATGCAATTTTTTATCAATTTAGTTGAAGGCTGTAAATTTTGGTTGAAGTTTAAAAGACATATTTTAACATTGTGAATCTATAAATCAGTGTGACGCGAGGCACACAATACGGAAGCCATGTTTATAAAGTAAGAACAATTGGAATATAGAAATTATTTTGAATAAATTAAAATGAGTGCTAGATCGACAAAGCCACTTGATATTTCTTTCAACATATCGTCTGACGTACGAGGCAGGTAATTTCATTTTCTTATATTTGTTTTACCCGCTCGACTATAGCTAAGTTGGTAGCGCACAAGTCTGTTGATAGAGGGGTTGTGGGTATGATTCCTAGAAGCGTGGCATACTTTCAAGGAGTTTAGTCATTAAATAATTTCTACGGTCATTGTCTCCTACCACTGATTCTAAATCATGTAGGGCAGTTGTCAGTCACTGACGGTAGTATGTGGCTAGTATCTTGTTAACCATTAAATCCAGAGATTTAGTCTATCAAGGAACAGTGAGTAGGATGACTAACTGCCATGATATGACCCATATATACATTGTGTTGCTACAGCGTTTAACTTAACAAAACAGACTTGTTTTAATAATATGCTTTTATCGTTCATTTATATTCACCCGATGTTATTTATATATATTTTAAATTGAAAAAACACTATATATCTACACTTTTTCTTGAGTTGTTTACCCCTGCTCACCTATAGCTTTTCCGAGCACTCTTCTTTACCAGACTAGCTTACTTTTGCCCAAGGGACCGACAACATATTTTTCACTCTTTGAAAAAAAATCTCAATATTAAAGTGGGACCCCCATAATGTCAAAATGCCTTTGTATATGTTGCATAAGTACATGTTTCCTACTTGTTTTAAGTAAAAACGAACGGGCGTGTCGGAGTTGTAACGACGTTGGGTGGTAATCATTGAATATCCAGCTCCACGTCGGTTCGATTCCCACCCAAAACCTTCCCCGTTGTTTTTGAACGAAAAAAAATGCTATTAGCTCAGTACTGGGGAACCAGGAAGTGAAGTCGAAAGTGATTAATCCAAGGTGTAAAAAGTAGCTTGTTTCATAATCAAACTAAAATAAATAAGTATAAAAGACGAGCACTTTAACTGAATTGACAAAGGGTCGACGTTCTGAGTCAACCTTGTCTCCTTGTGGTGGAAAAGGTACAACGATGCAATACATTTAATTTAACTCATTTAGTCAAGCGATTAATGCAGTTAAGTAAAAAATAATTAAACAATAGAATAATGTATAATTATAGATTTTATCCGGTGAGCCGTGACAGCACTTATGCATTTTAAGAATTTTGGAACATTCCTATGGTGACATATTTCTGCCACAAAATAACCACATAACTAACACGCTAATTAAGTGGTTAACTAGTTAACCAGATAATTAAGTAGTTAATTAAGTAGTTAATTAAGTAGTTAACTAGTTATGTAACTAGTTGTTTTTTCAATAAATAAAAGATCATAACAGGAAAAAAATACAAAGTTAGTGCTTTCAACTGCCATTATGTATTATTTTACCTATTTAATGTTAAATGGTAACTAGTTGTCCACTTAACTAACTAGATAATTATCTGGGTAACTAGTTACGTAAATAGTTAACCACTTACCAGTTAGCGATATTTTGTATAAGTGGTAAGTGGTTAACCAGTTACGTAACTAGATAATTACTTAATCAACTAGTTAGTTAAGTGGTTATCCAGTTAACGTAACTAGTTAACCTGCTATCACTTATCTATAAACAGCATTGTTTTGCTCAACTGTATTGATACACAGTCACACTACGCAATATCTATTTATAGATAAGTGATGTGGTTATCTAGTTACGTAACTAGTTAGTTAGTTATCTAAGAGGTTAACTAGTTACATAACTAGTTAACCACTTAACATTAAATTGGTAAAATAATACACAATGGCAGTTGAAAGCACTAACTTGCATTTTTTGTTATGATCTATTATTTATTGAAAAAATAACTAGTTACGTAACTAGTTAACTACTTAATTAACTAGTTAATTATCTGATTAACTAGATAAGTAACTAGTTAACCATTAAATTAACCTGTTAGTTATGTGGTTATCTGGTGGCAGAAATATGCCACCATACATTTCTACAAAAAACACACCTTTTTAGCCAGTCATTAACATGATTATGAGACCGTATAATTTCCTGACTGCGCTCTTTCGGAAGATGTTTATTGTGAACAATACTATGCGCATATATACTTGAGATACAATAGTTTGATCTTATTTTCTATATAGTACTTACTGGTTATACATTAGTGTTCAGAAGTCCAGGGGTAGGACGCCCGCTTCGGGATCGAGAGGTTCCGGGTTCGAACTCCACTAGGGACACTGCTAATTTCCTTGAGCAAAGAATGAACTTACGATTGTTCCACTCCACTCAGGTGTAAATGGGTACTGTGAGGAATCACCTGTCTGAAGGAGATTTCAGTGATCATGGGTTATCATACAAAATTGTAAAGTCGACTGAATATGTACATGAATTTAGAAACAGACTTTAAACCGCACTTATTTAACTTTAAACTTTAACTTGTAGTTATACCTATTGTAAATGTTATGATTGTAATTTTCAAACCTGTCATTGCTCAACGATTACAATCGGAATTTACTGCATGTTGACTTCAAACGTTCAATTTTTTCAGTAATGTTGACATAGAAACCGGAGATTCAGACTTTTGTGTGGCTGATTTCTATGAAGTATTTAAGGATCAGCTTCCATGTCTGGCTGTGGTACATGGAGGATATTGTAGTCCTATAACTGAAGACACATATGATAAAGATCAGGTAATTGGTGAATCTATTAGAGTTTTCGATTTCAGGGCCGGATCCAGAATTTTTTCTAGGGGGCGGGGGTCCGAACTTTTCTAGGGGGGTCGAACCTCGAACCACAACCACATTATACACTTTTTGCAAAAAAAATGCAACATATTGATAATAAAAACTACACATAACCATTATATCTATGTTAAGCACAGAAAACAATTGCTTCATACTACATAAAAATGAATTACAAGCAAGAAATACACTAATAGACATGTACATTTTCCAAATTCTAGAGGGGGTCCTGACCCACCCCCCTGAACCCCCCCCCCCGCTGGAACCGCCCATGGATTTGTCCTCGTCTACTCTTGGTAGTGTTCTTCTTTCATTTCTATTTCCGGAATAGGCTTGTTAATCGAACACATCGAGAAGAGATGCAAGATGTCAGCTGCCATGCTTTAAGCGTTAGATTTTTGTTTGGCGACGAATCTTTTCAACTTTTTAAATGAGGGCCACATACAAGAGTTGCATTACCAATGTCAAGTTTGTTTTCAGTTCTTTGGGGAAGGGGGCCAGAGGCCTTACTTTTACGCTTATATGTATTTCCATGTAACTCTATTTTTTCATAATGAAGATCTTGTATTCACTATAATGCCCGGACTCGTTTCAGTTTTGTTTGTGGGGGATTAGTCAGAAGGCTTACTTAAATATATGTCGAGGGTTGCCCGCAAGACTGTAGTAACTCGCTCTTTTATGAAATGCACTTACTACAGTCTTGCGGGCAACCCTCGATGTGTTTCCATGAATTATTTATGTCTGTATGTTTAAGTGCGTAAATATGTTGTACAGGTCGTATTCTAGGTCATGCTTGTTTTTGTACTTTAAATAATAGACTTGCTTACTAATTGGGTGAATAAGCTGATGGATGAACAACATTTTACCGATTTAAACATGCATGTACCACTTTGATACTTATCGTTTATTTTATATAATGCAAGTGCACATAGTAAATTTTATATAATGATCGGTTTTGGAATAAGAGTAACCTAACTGAACAATAAAATTCTAAAAATAAATCACCCCAAATATCAGTGTGTAATGAAACTGGCTATGTTTATATACGCAATGTTTACGTGGACGACCTGTACTCGTGGGCTGGATAGCTTACACAATATAATGAACAATGAAGATTACATATAGACTTATTGACAATACTTGTAATTTATTGCTTTTACATTGATTAGGGAAAGAAAATTCAAAGTGAACTCCAAAGTTGTTGATCGCAGGATTACAAAAACGTTTCATAATTTGACGGGGCCTGTTATATAAGAAAAAGCCCTAAACGATTGTAATTAAAAAGAACGACGTGTGTATAATCAAGTGTCTATGAAGTAAACCTTGAAAAATCTATGCAATATCGTAATTTTTTCCCCGATTAATGGGCGGTAATCAGGGCGGGCTTTGATAAACTATTCGTATAGACCATCAGAGTTATTTCCCTTGTAATAAAACTTCACAATCTTTGCACGGCGTTCAATACATCAAGCTTTGCTACATCACACCACGACTTTCGACTATTAATTTTAGATAGCCAACTCCTCGGTGTTATTAACCTTTCCAAAACCTACCCTGTTGTCTCATTGAGAAAAACACTTTATCCTACTTGCTCATTATTTGGGGATCAGGAAGTTGACTAAAAGTAATTAATCCAAGTTGTAAGAACGGCGCGATATGACCTTTTTGTGTTGGTGCGCCGTAAAACCCAAACAAACAAACTGTAAGAACATGTTTCACACTCGAGCTAAAATAAATTAGTATAAGATCTGCAGTGGGGTGTTAGTGATGCACCCTGCCTCTATAATTATTGTTGTCAAATTCATTCTTAACTTTTTTTAACGTCGTATTCAACACATATTTAGGTTATATATACGACGGCCATCTCTTCCTACTATAGGTTTCCTGGACACTTTTTCTATCACCAGTACTAACATACCATATCACGAGGCCGACAACTCATGTATAGGGTATAACCTACCGAACCTGCGATCTCTGGATTCAAAGTCAGACATGCTAACCACTACGCCACGGCCGCGGCTTTCATTCTTAACAACACTACAGCTCAGATTTTATTTTAAAATAAAACCTACATTACAGATGCTTCTTTTAAAGACAACCTCATCTCAGAAAAGAGTGTTGGGAAAAATGGTTAGTAGTTTTCTATCAAAACAAACGAAACTGATCAGCATACCTGTGAATTATAAAGAGAAATTTTACATCCTAAAGAATGGAAAAGGTATGTTTATAAAATATGTAAGGAATTTACCATGGTAACAAGTTGCGCATGTACGCGGTCGATTGTTTCGTTAACAGAAAGTTTCACTGAAACATCTTTATGGAATACAATTTCCTGATTAAGTTCTATGAAAACACCAGCGAGTGTATTTGTTTCTGTATAGAATGAAATTATCTAAGACAGTTTCATTGAAAACATAAGTAGGTGAGTTTGCTTCGATATGGAATGCAATTAATTCATTGAGTTTCATTGAAACATAAGTAGGTGTGTTTGCTTCGATATGGAGTGCAATAATCTAATTGCGTTAAATTGAAACATAAGTTAGTGTGATAGCTTCGATATGGAATGCAATGATCTAATTGAGTTTAATTGAAACATAAGTAGGTGAGTTTGCTTCGATATGGAATGCAATAATCTAATTGCGTTAAATTGAAACATAAGTTAGTGTGTTTGCTTCGATATGGAATGCAATAATCTAATTGCGTTAAATTGAAACATAAGTTAGTGTGTTTGCTTCGATATGGAATGCAATAATCTAATTAAGTTTAATTGAAACATAAGTTAGTGTGTTTGCTTCGATATGGAATGCAATAATCTAATTGAGTTTAATTGAAACATACGTTAGTGAGTTTGCTTCGATATGGAATGCAATTACCTCATTGAGTTTCATTGAAACATAAGTTAGTGTGTTTGCTTCGATATGGATTGCAATAATCTAATTGAATTTAATTGAAACATAAGTTAGTGTGTTTGCTTCGATATGGAATGCAATAATCTAATTGAGTTTAATTGAAACATAAGTCAGTGTGTTTGCTTCGATACGGAATGCAATAATCTAATTGCGTTAAATTGAAACATAAGTTAGTGTTTGCTTCGATATGGAATGCAATAATCTAATTGAGTTTAATTGAAACATAAGTCAGTGTGTTTGCTTCGATACGGAATGCAATAATCTAATTGCGTTAAATTGAAACATAAGTTAGTGTGTTTGCTTCGATATGGAATGCAATAATCTAATTGAGTTAAATTGAAACATAAGTTAGTGTGTTTGCTTCGATATGGAATGCAATAATCTAATTGAGTTTAATTGAAACATAAGTTAGTGTGTTTGCTTCGATATGGAGTGCAATAATCTAATTGAATTTAATTGAAACATAAGTTAGTGTGTTTGCTTCGATATGGAATGCAATAATCTAATTGAGTTTAATTGAAACATAAGTTAGTGTGTTTGCTTCGATATTGAGTGCAATAATCTAATTGAGTTTAATTGAAACATAAGTTAGTGTGTTTGCTTCGATATGGAATGCAATAATCTAATTGAGTTTAATTGAAACATAAGTTAGTGTGTTTGCTTCGATATGGAATGCAATAATCTAATTGAGTTTAATTGAGACACAAGTGAATGTGTTCGCTTAGTAATTGAATACAATACCATTATTCACAGGCATTGATTTAAAAGTGGATGTTTTTGTTTTGTATTAAATACAATGATCTAAATTTACAAGCATTGGGTACATAAGCGAATATATTTGTTAGTTGTTGAATGCAAAAGCTAAATAACATTCATTGATACATCAGTTTGTATACTTGCCCGTTACATTTATCTATACACGAATGTGTATGTTTGTTTAATACAATGAAAAAAACAACAACACCAATGCACAAAACAGTTTATTGATAAAAAGTACTGACATGCTTGGTTTGTAATTAAATGCTAAGACCTTATTAACGTTAATCGATACACAAGTGAATTTTAATTTGTTTTAATTGGATATAATGATCTCATTTGAACATTAGCGAAGTACCATAATTTCATACATTTTGTGAACATGTATATTTTTGTTTTTCAGTTGAGAAGCAGACCACACTTGACGTTATTCTAAGAGAAAACAGATTACCATGTAAAGTAGCATATGCAGATCCAAGAGAAGTTATCACTAAAGACAGAGCAACTTCAACACGGGGACTAACAATCATTGAATTAACGGAACTATTTGATGAAGTCTACTTCTTAGGAAATTGTGTGAATTCCGGTAAGTGCCTAGATCTATGTATTTTACATGTTTTAAATGTTGAAGTGTGGTTTAATGTCTGCTTCCATATACATGTTCAGCCGACTTTACAATCTTATAGGATAACTCTTGATCACTGAAATCATCCTCAAGCAGGCGATTACTCACAATACCAATTTACACCTGAGTGGAGTGGAATAATTGTAGGTTAATTTCTTGCTCAAGGAAATTAGCAGTGCCCCTAGTGGGGATCGAACACGGGACCTCTAGATCGCTAAGCGCGCGTCTAACCACTGGACCGTTGCTCCTGTATAAGTTCGTTTTATTTTTTTCATTGCTAGTCTGAGTGTAAATTGTCATTCTAGGAACAGTCGAGTGGCCGAGTGGTTTCGACGTTGTACAGTAATCATTCGATAGCCAGCTCAGCATTGGTTTGAATCCTATCCAATCCAAAACATACCCCGTTGTTGCATTGAGCAAGATTAAACTTTATCTTACTAGCTCAATTCTGGGGGCATGGAATCAGACTCTAAAGTGATTATGTTTAAGAGCTAGTTTCATAACTGAGCTAAACTAATTTTGTATTTCATTACTGCTTAAAAGTAAAACACTAAATGCATATGCTAATTAAACAGTTTTCTGAGTTGATTATTTTTCATTGAGACACAAATTCCAGTCTTTACTGCTTAGTATCCAAGTTAACATCCATGTGGCTCCACTGGAATATTAAAAATCTAGAAAACCAATCTATTGGTGGTACATGTACATTGTAATGAAAAATCAAATATTGCGTGGCGACGTGTCTCCAAAAAGGTGGTGTTCCAATATAGGCTATTATGTTAATATGGTTGTTGTATTTACAGATCAACTAGCATTGAATGTTATTCAAGTACCGTTCTACCTGTCTCATTTAACATCTGAACTTGTCAAATATTAATGCTTATCATCCGGGCACAATGTTCATATTTCTGTTATTTCTTCAGGTCAACTAGCGCTGAATGTCATTCAAGTTCCGTTCTACCTGTCTCATTTGACATTTAAACTTGTCAAAGGTTTCAAAGATAAAAGCAGTGGACTATTCAATGAATACATCGAGAAATTATTGCTGGTTTCAAACTTTCTGAACTACAACATTCCATGTGGAAATATGAGTAAGTATTGTATTAATGGAAAGGGGATGATTTGATAAACCAAGTGATTTTCTATTCAGATGCCAAGAACCGAAATTAAACAGAGGATTTTGTTTATTTCGGTGTAAGATCGATTTTTATGCAATATAATATGTATGCAAAGAAAACAAGTAAACACATTTTCTGTTCATTATATGCTGCTTCAAACTGGCTTTTTAAAAGTTTAAGTTTGATATGTCATCAAAACGACGCATCCACACGGTGAAAAATAACAAATTTATTTTCATCGTCTCAAAAGTGAATTACATGTATTGATTTTTATTTCACAGATAAATCCCTGTATTTCACTGGAAAGAATATAATAAATAACAAATTTTTCTTAAAATTGAAGTTTCTATGGTCTTTTCTTTTCTCAAATAATTCATCTTGTACTCTATGAGTATCACTACATTTATAAGTCTAACTTTGTAAAGCATTTTTGCATCAGAAACAATGCAAATTTATTTTACACTTTGTCGAGTCAGTTTTCCAATCTTATTTTTCTTACACTATTAACCATTGATGTATATTTCTTTTCCCAAAAGCTCAGACTTTTGAGTACATCATTAAATAAGTTTAAGTGCGGTTTTAAGTCGGCTGAACATATGTACGGGATTATTACTTTCACCCACATGATTTAAATCACTTTCAGACAGGTGATCCCTCACAGTACCCATTTACATCTGGATAGTGCAGAAAAACTGTAGGTAAAATTCTTGCTTAAGGAAACTAGCTGTGCCCATTGTGGGGATCGAACCTGGGGTTCTCAATTATTATACCGTGTCCCTAGTTGGTTCCGTACCCAGGACCTCTCAATCTCAAAGCGCACACCTTACCACTTGACCAGTGCTTCTTCTACACTGCCCTCCAAATATTCCCTCACACATTTACACTTAATATTGTACTCAATAGAATTTAAAAAAAATGTCAAAGCAGTTAGTGGTTGAATGATTTTTACTTTTGCTTTTGAAATCAGTAGAATTTTCTTATAGATATGAAATAACAAAACTATTTCAAAGTTGATATTAGTTTATTGACCTTAGTTTTGCAGGCTGATGGATAACTTTTGCTGGTAATCAAAAACTAAAATTTACAGTAGAAATTCTACTTACATTGAATGAATAATGAATGAAATTAACAATGGTTTTATAATTCTTTAAAATCGATCTTGAAAATTGTAGCAATTCAATTAATTGTACTGTGAATGAACTTTTGGAGGGCAGTGTATTGTTCACTTAAATTTTATGTAATTCCAGAGATTGCGGAGTATGATCCAAAAGCTATTCATTCTACGAGAAAAATGACTCTTGTACAACCTAATATATACACAGACTATGTCACTCTGACACAGAGACCTGTCTCTGCTGCTTATACAGAACTGGATGTTTCAAAAAACACATCACATGCTGCTATTAGAAGTGGAGCAACGCCGAAGCCATTTAATCAAAAGAAAGGTTCTGACCGACCGCTGCCACCTCTACCAAAGGAAGAAACTCCACCACCTTATGTTCCCAACAGAAAGCCTAAATCTGAGCCATTTACTGTGCTAGCTGAAACTGTGGGTCCAAAAATACAGGATTTTCATGCTTTTGCTACAGGACATAAACAGAAAGTTGACACTGTTGCTACTGGTGACGCAGGTAGAGAAAAAATATTGTTCGAACCGGAGCCTGATTATGATACACACAATAACACAGACAAACACAAACTGGTAATTGGAAAAGCCCTTCCAATACTTGCAACTTCAAAGGAACGGCCACGATTTGAGGGTGACCCTTCTACAAATGCAATTGTCAGTACAAATGCGCAAAGAGGAGGACGACCAATGAATGTGAAGAAATTGTCTATACAAGAAGTATGTGAATGCCTCAATCATCTTAACTTACATGAATACAGAAAAATATTTCGTGATAACATGGTAAATGGTGACATATTAATGGACCTTGACAATGACATATTGTGTACTTACTTTGGTATGAATAGAATTGAAGCTTTAAGACTTGTTAAGTTTGCTGCCACTGGAATAATTCCCACTTAGTCCAATGTATGTGTATTTGTTGGTAGTTGGTATAGAAGTAGATCTGGTTTCCAAAACTTTATTTGTTGCTTCTGTAAAGCCCTCGGGCCAATACCTAAGCAAGTGTGCCGATATCTTCCTTAAGACACACTTGTCCTGTTTAGTAACCTCTACATATATCATTTGACATCACATTCAAACGAGTGTACCATTATAGAAGTATCATTATGTTAGTCGGATACCATATCTTTTCAACAATATCAATTGTGATTTTTTTTCTAAACAAATTGTATGAGTCACTTAAATGTGTTTTTTCGGCTTTGGACTGGACATACGCTAAAGAGGAATCTTGTTATCAGAGAAAAAGCTTTTGGGAAACCTATTATAAGTGGGTCAAATTGCTGATCAGTTACCTAATATATTTGAAAAGTTGCAGCTTAATTGCCAATGTGTAATGCCAATATGAGTGTATGGTGATTCATTCTAAAATGCCAGGCAATTTGGAGTTGACTGTCTGGATGTCTATAAAAATAAAACATTCTTACACTTTTGATATAAAACAAGTTTACTCTATTTTACAGCATTTTTATACATGCACTTTTTTGTTTTTAAGATGCGTTTTACTTAAAGTTTATTTTCCAGATGTTAGGCCATTGAGTTATGAATCAATATACATACATCTGTTATATGATCAAACATAATATATACATACATTATATAATGAAGAAAATTTCCAAATTATGTATTTGTTAACAGTTTTTTTAAAGAAATAAGTAATTGAATACGAGTATAATTTAGTGAATAAAAATGCTCAAGTATGTAGTTCCTTAAGTGACATTTTGAAATACATTTCTATTTTCACAATTATTTCGTTTTTACGAAATGATATAACGTTTAAACGAGATAAATATTGAAATACGCTTTTTTATTTTCACAATTGTCTCTTTAAGTTAAAGTTTGTTCTGTTAGTATCCACACTTTATAGGCACCAAGTCACTGGTTTAAAACGTTGCTTTTGCCACTTTCATCTTTCTCAGACAAACAATAGTGACACAGAACTGTACAAGTATGATAAATAACAAAGCTCCAACCATGCCCAAGAACTCTTCTTCCGAAAATGTTCGTTTGTCAGAAACCATTGCACCTGAAACAGTAAATGAACATTTGATAATTAGTTAGTTCACATTGAATTGTGAAAAAATTATATATACATATATATAAATACGTAAAGGCTAAACAGGTGATTCATGTAACGAGAAGCTTTACGACAAACGCTGAATGATTGGCGGGAAACCGCGATAAAAGACACACAGACACTATATTATTTGAAAATCGGTATCATCATGGTTGGCAACCACAGTAATTTCGTCAGTTACACTCCATACATAACGCAGCATAGCAGAGTAATGTATTGTGGGATAACCAATGATTGGGTATTACCATTCGGACAATTATGACCTTTCATGAATGAATAATCTCGAAAGGATTCGTGATTCTACTCTGGCTGCCAGGGTTTTTACTACGCGAGGCGAAGCACGCAACGGTTATGCAAAATAGCTCTGGTAGTATACACACAGATCTTTGTCAAAACGTATTTCTATTTTATATGAATTGAACAAAATATTGTTCATCGATATCATTGAACTGTGTTTTTTTATATTTGCTGACTAAAATCGAAACATCACTCATCGCCTAAACGATCATGTCTTTGTTTACACCGGTAGTTCTTAAATGGCTTCTAAATATGTCCGAGGTTGTTCGTAGCGAATGGCCGAGGAGTTCCGAATGAGGGTATTATATGATATGGGATTCACTATACTCACTTAGAATTCACTTTTGTTCAACATAATAGCATCGATAGCTCATTTTAAGATTTTCAAATTGAACATCCAATTGATCATCCATATTGATAAAAAAGGTATTTACTCAAAGTTTTCAGAACATCTGACCACAAGGGTTTAGGAATCTGAGACATAACTCTGAAATTAGTTCGTGCCGCAAAATTCACAATGGTCTCTATTGACAAATATAACCATGATTGTTATTTTGCTCATGTGCCGTGTGGACAAAATTCACGCTGATTTTAACGTAGATAAAATCAACAAACTATATAGACAATAGCATACGAATGTAATGACGGCAATTGGTTTACAGTGGTATGCTGAAATTATACAATGGACGTATTTGTTGTATTTGTATAAAAAACATTCACTGTGTTAAAATCTATTTTTAAATCAATATATCTTTACTTGTGACGTCAGTGGTTGTCTCAAGTTGCTTCAGTTGTCTGCCTTGCTGGTTCCATGTCTGCTGAGAAACTACGACATTCAGGGAAACCATGGGGTGGAGATTGAACATGTGAAAATGAATCATTCAGTATAATTCCCATACCTGAAAAAAATGTAAGATAATACTTAATCGGTGTTTTTGTTTTTACTTAGCTGGCAACCAGTTATTAGACGCATACTTCTGTCAGTGACTGACAACTCCCCTATATGATTTAAAACGAATGGTAGGAGGTTGACTTGTGCGTTACGATTGAGCTAGCCAGGCGGGCTATTCAAATATTGTAATCACCAATTAATCATAATATTATGTAATGTTTCTAAGGCTTCTAAGCAAATTTTAGAATCAGCATTAATTATTCTATCAACGCATTATTCAAAGAATATTTGTATTGACACGCCTTTGTTTTAGTAATATTACTTGCAATGTGCTTGATCAGTTTTTCTCTACCTTCAAAAAACTAATGCCTCTTGATTTAAATATGCAATTTTCTGTGCGTAATTAGTTTTCCCTACCTTTAAAATCTCTACTCTGCTATGCATTGGCTTTTACTCACTACGAGCACTGAAAAGTTTAGGCTAATATACACACTTAAACTGTATGCTGCTGTTTTTGCGTAGCTTATAAATCTGCTTAAATAGTCGACGTGTTTCGAATGAATGTTATCAAAATTTATAATTCAATATATTTCGCCGTGCATAACAAAGATAAATCACGAACCCGGAAGTTTTGGAATTTCATGTTGTCCTTTATGTATTTAAAAAAACTGATCACGGATTTCGAGTAAATATTACATAAATAAGCGCAAAATTAATCTAACTACAAGTACATTAAAAGGAAATAGACTTATTTTGGTCGGCATAAAACTAGTCTAACTACATTTAAAAAAGGAAGGATGTAAACTAGTTTTGCAGTCACTCTATTACCTTGGCTCAAATTGGTAAAGGTATGCGATAATTCTACTGTGTATCTATACAACTTTGAAATGCACAACTTAACCAAATATCCCCTGCCGATACATAGGATGAAGTTTTATTTGTAAGCTTTATATAATATAAGACTAGAAGTGATTTAAGTATCGGAATACCTCATTCATTTGCGTAGGATAAAAACAGTAAAAACTACCCTTTTAATAAACAAATAACAAATACACGTATACTGTGTAATTATGATACGCCCGATTTTGTTCAATTTTATTTTTCCAGCAGTGTTAAAAACATCAAAATTCGCCATAGTTTGTTGTCCTATGACTTACACATATACACATACCGTTGGTTCATTTTCCAAGTGGTTCATTTTCTAAGTTATTATTTTGGCAATACTGTGTGTTTATAGTACCCATTAGTTCGTTGTTTAAGCTCTTCACGACTGTAATATCGACTTATAAGCTTGTGGAACAATTTTGTAGAGAAAAAATTCAATTCTATGAAGAAAAAGGTCACAGTCACTGTATGTTGTAGTTGAGATATTATACGAACGTACCAGTCTCAATACATGTAAAACTCGAATTTAACAGAAACTTGGACTTGCAATTTTTGCGAGTTGATATTTTGAGGGACTTGCCTCTCAATATTCTGCCACCAAATCAAAGGATAACGAAGGTAACAGAAGCCATTTGTTTCTGACACTGTCTAAGCCAACACTAACTTTGACCTATATTTTAACCGACAATATTAGATCTACCAATTCTGTTTGTCCAATACAATATTTATCCGGTATAGAGAAATGGATAATAGATATGGTACCATTGGTTATTTGTGATAAACAGGTGCGTAGCACGGACACTAGTTAATGACTATTTACGCTTTGTATTATGAGTGATTCACTGTACTAATCGAGTATACATTCGTCGTGGTATGCTCCTTGTGGTATGACTGAACAGTGAATATGTATGGTGGCTGATTTATGCCATGTCGCATTGTTGTCACGCGGGGCGCCACACGAAAACACGAAAGTACGACAAAATGGTCTTTTTGTCGTATCATCGTCCCGCGAGGCGCCATGCAAAAACACAATCATACGACATTTTAATCATTTGTCGTGTTTTCGCCGGTGAAAGCACAATGCAACATTGTATTTTCACGACAAAACTTTTACAAAGGTACGACACATTTTCGTGTCGTGTTGTTGCCTTAAATTTGTCGTATCTTAGTGTTTTTCGTCTCACAACCCGCGGGACGATGATACGACAAACAGACATCTGTCGTATGATTGTGTTTTCGTGTGGCGCCTCGCGGGACAAAGATACGACAGATTCATCTGTCGCATGATTGTATTTTCGTTCTTTCGCCTTCCGCTCACACATGCGCAGAAGACTATTGAAGATGTATGCATGTGTGAGCGGAAGGCAAAGGAGCGAAAACACAATCATACGACAAATGTCTGTTTGTCGTATCATCGTCCCGCGGTTTGTGAGACGAAAACACGAAGATGCGACAAAATTATGGCAAAAACACGACACGAAAATGTGTCGTACCTTTGTAAAAGTTTTGTCGTAAAAATACATTGTTGCATTGTGCTTCCTCAGGCGAAAACACGACAAATGACTAAAATGTCGTATGATTTTGTTTTCGCATGGCGCCTCGCGGGACGATGATACGACAAAAAGACCATTTTGTCGTACTTTCGTGTTTTCGTGTGGCGCCCCGCGGGACAACAGTGCGACAAGGCATAAATCAGCCTCCATAGAATATGACTAATTTTACTTCAAACAAAATAACCTCACATGGCACCGAATATCTATATAAAGTTATTATGTTTGTGTTATCCTTGGTATTAAGAACCATGTCAATTCTAAAAGTTCTTTCCTAATTTATTGCCTTAGCATTAAAAACAGCGTTTTTTTCATGTATGTCTCATTTTATAAAACATAAAGTTGTACCATTGTATAACCTACTGCCGAAATTAATATATTTATATTTAAATCCGTCAATATGTAAAACGATATGCATTAAAAGTGCTATCTGCGTTTTATTAAAATCAATCTTTATGTAATTTTAGGTCGTTTATCTTGGTTTAAGTTTAAAAAACACATTTTAACATTGTGAATCTAAAAATCACTGTGACGCGAGGTACACAATACGGAAGCTATGTTTTTAAAGTAAGAAACACTTGGAATATAGAAATTATTTTGAATAAATTAAAATGAGTACTGGATCGACGAAGTCATTTGATATTTCTTTCAACATATCATCAGACAGGTAGTTTCATATTTTTATATTTGTTTTACCCGCTCGACTATAGCTAAGTTGGTAGCACACAAGTCTGTTGATAGAGGGGTTGAAGGTATGATTCCTGGGCGTGGTATACTTTATGGAGTTTAGTCATTAAATAATTTCTACGGTCATTGTCTCCTACCACTGATTCTAAATCATGTTGGCCAGTTGTCAGTCACAGACAAAAGTATGCGTCTAGTAACTGGTTAACAGCAAATCCCAGAGGTTTTAGCCTATCATGGAATAGTGAGTCGGATGACTAACTGCCATGATATGACCCATATATACAATGTGTTGCTACAGCGTTAAACCTAACAAAACAGACTTGTTTTAATAATATGCTTTTATCGTTCATTTATATTCACCCGATGTTATTTATATATATTTTAAATTGAAACAATACTATACATCTACACTTTTTCTTGAGTTGTTTACCCCTGCTCACCTATAGCTTTTCCGAGCACTCTTCTTTACCAGACTAGCTTACTTTTGCCCAAGGGACCGACAACATATTTTTCACTCTTTGAAAAACATTCTCAATATTAAAGTGGGACCCCATAATGTCAAAATGCCTTTGTATACGTTGCATGAGTACATGTTTCCTACTTGTTTTAAGTAAAAACGAACGGGCGTGTCGGAGTTGTTACGACGTTGGGTGGTAATCATTGAATATCCAGCTCCGCGTCGGTTCGATTCCCACCAAAAACCTTCCCCGTTGTTTTTGAACGAAAAAAATCCTATTAGCTCAGTACTGGGGAACCAGGAAGTGAAGTCGAAAGTGATTAATCCAAGGTGTAAAAATTAGCTTGTTTCATAATCAAACTAAAATAAATAAGTATAAAAGACGAGCACTTTAACTGAATAGACAAAGGGTCGACGTTCTGAGTCAACCTTGTCTCCTTGTGGTGGAAAAGGTACAACGATGCAATACATTTAATTTAACTCATTTAGTCAAGCGATTAATGCAGTTAAGTAAAAAATAATTAAACAATAGAATAAAGTATAATTATAGATTTTATCCGGTGAGACGTGACAGCACTTATGCATTATAAGAATTTTAGAACATTCCTATGGTGGCATATATCTGCCAAAAAATAACCACATAACTCACATAAATTGCAATTTTCAAACCTGTCATGGCTCAACGATTACTATCGGAATTTACTGCATGTTGACTTCAAACGTTCACTATTTTCAGTAATGTTGACTTGGAGACAGGAGATTTAGACTTTTGTGTGGCTGATTTCTATGAAGTATTTAAGGATCAGCTTCCATGTCTGGTTGTGGTACATGGAGGATATTGTAGTCCTATAACTGAAGACACATTTGATAAAGATCAGGTAATTAATGAATCTATTAGAGTTTTCGATTTCAGGGCCGGATCCAAATTTTTTTTCTGAGGTGGGGGGGGGGGGGGTCCGAACTTTTCTAGGGGGGGGGGGTCGAACCTCGAACCACAACCACATTATACACTTTTTGCAAAAAAAATGCAACATATTGATAATAAAAACTACACATAACCATTATATCTATGTTAAGCACAGAAAACAATTGCTTCATACTACTTAAAATGAATTACAAGCAAGAAATACACTAATAGACATGTACATTTTCCAAATTCTGGAAGGGGTTCTGACCCCCCTGACCCCCCCGCTGGATCCGCCCATGGATTTGTCCTCGTCTACTCTTGGTAGTGTTCTTCTATCATTTCTATTTCCGGAATAGCTAGGCTTGCTAATCGAACACATCGAGAAGAGATGCAAGATGTCAGCTGCCTTGCTTTAAGCGTTAGATTTTTGTTTGGCGACGAATCTTTTCAACTTTTTTAATGAGGGCCACAAACAAGAGTTGCATTACCAATGTCAAGTTGTTTTTTTCAGTTCTTTTGGAAAGGGGGCCAGAGGCCTTACTTTTACGCTTATATGTATTTCCATGTAACTCTATTTTTTCATAATGAAGATCTTGTATTCACTATAATGTCCAGACTCGTTTCAGTTTTGTTTGTGGCGGATTAGTCAGAATGCTTACTTAAATATACGTCGAGGGTTGCCCGCAAGACTGTAGTAACTCGCTCTTTTATGAAATGCACTTACTACAGTCTTGCGGGCAACCCTCGATGTGTTTCCATGAATTATTTATGTCTGTATGTTTAAGTACGTAAATATGTTATCCTCGTGGTCTGGATAGCTTACACAATATAATGAACAATGAAGATTATATATAGACTATTGAGAATACTTGTAATTTATTGCTATTACATTGATAAGGGAAAGAAAATTCAAAGTGAACTCCAAAGTTGTTGATTGCAGGATTACAAAGAAGTTTCATAATTTGACGGGGCCTGTTATATAAGAAAAAGCCCTTAATGAATGTAATTAAAAAGAACGACGTGTGTATAATCAAGTGTCTATGAAGTAAACCTTGCAAAATCTATGCAATATCGTATTTTTCCCCGATTAATGGGAGGTAATCAGAGCGGGCTATGATAAACTATTCGTATAGACCATCAGATTTATGTCCCTTGTAATAAAACTTCACAGACCATTGGTGCTCACAATTTTTGCACGGCATTAAATACATCAAGCTTTGCTACATCACACCACGACTTTCGACTATTAATTTTAGATAGCCAACTCCTCGGTGTTATTAACCTATCCAAAACCTACCCTGTTGTCTCATTGAGCAAAACACTTTATCCTACTCGCTCATTATTTGGGGATCAGGAAGTTGACTAAAAGTGATTAATCCAAGTTGTAAGAACGGCGCGATATGACCTTTTTGTGTCATTTTTGTGAAGAACCCAAACAAACGAACTGTAAGAACTTGTTTCACAATCGAGTTAAAATAAATTAATATAAGATCCGCTTTGCAGTGGGGTGTTAGTGATGCACACTGCCTCTATAATTATTGTTGTCAAATTCATTCTTAACTTTTTTTAACGTCGTATTCAACACATATTTAAGTTATATATACGACGGCCATCTCTTCCTACTATAGGTTTCCTGGACTTTTCTATCACCAGTACTAACTTACCATATCACGAGGCCGACAACTCATGTATAGGGTATGACCTACCGCGACCGGGCTCGAACCCGCGATCTCTGGATTCGAAGTCAGACATGCTAACCACTACGCTACGGCCGCGGCTTTCATTCTTAACTTAGCTCAGATTTTATTTTAAAATAAAACCTATATTACAGATGCTTCTTTTAAAGACAACTTCATCACAGAAGAGGGTGTTAGGTAAGATGGTTAGTAGTTTTCTATCGAAACAAACGAAACTGATCAGCATACCTGTGAATTATAAAGAGAAATTTTACATCCTAAAGAATGGAAAAGGTATGTTTATAAAATATGTAAGGAATTTACCATGGTAACAAGTTGCACATGTACGCGGTCGATTTTTTTGTTAACCGAAAGTTTAACTGAAACAGCTTTATGGAATACAACTTCCTGATTAAGTTCTATGAAAACACCAGCGAGTGTATTTGTTTCTGTATAGAATACAATTACCTAAGATAGTTTCATTGAAAACATAAGTAGGTGAGTTTGCTTCGATATGGAATGCAATTAATTCATTGAGTTTCATTGAAACATAAGTAAGTGTGTTTGCTTCGATATGGAATGCAATAATCTAATTGAGTTTAATGTAAATCTAATTGAGTTAAATTGAAACATAAGTGAGAGTGTTTGCTTCGATATGGAATGCAATAATCTGATTGAGTTTAATGTAAATCTAATTGAGTTAAATTGAAACATAAGTGAGTGTGTTTGCTTCGATATGGAATGCAATAATCTGATTGAGTTTCATTGAGACACAAGTGAGTGTATTTGTTTAGTAATTGAATACAATACCATTATTCACAGGCATTTATTAAAAAGTGGACGTTTTTGTTTTGTATTGAATACAATGATCTAAATTTACAAGCATTGGGTACATAAGCGAATATATTTGACTCAATCCCAATCAAGGTGGACATATGGTAATATTTTTCATTTTTTCATGTCATCAATATGAGTTTTAAATCAATTATAGGCATTGTAGACATGTTCTGTACGCAGTATAAATATCTTTTCAGCTGGGCTAGTATACTTTTTTAGATATAGGCTGGTGAAAGGTCACACCTAGCATTATTAAATGTGCTTCTGAAAATCGAACCTGTGTGTAAATTTCACTTATTTAAAAGTAGTAATGGTCAAACTGTTGAGATATTCAATATGGTTGCCTTCTATAAGGTATTATGTTTCGGAATAAATAATAAAGACAGAAAAGTATGCCAGATATTTTCAGAAAAACATAAATATTGAATACGCTATTTTCATTAGTTTTATTTGTTTTAAAAATATCATTCATATCAACTGTTCCAGAACGATACATATAGGTTAAATATAGAATGAAACTGTTTAGAATAGTTAGATACCATTGTCTTAGTTATAACAAAACTTTGTGTGAAAGTGAACCACCACAAAACAACCAATAAAGAATATAATTGTTGTCCCGTACGTTAGCAAAATTAGCTCGTACGTTACATACTTCAGTTTGGTCATCTAAACTATTGATAACTAAGTTAAACTGCAAGAAATACAACTTACATTGTTGTGTAATTTGTTTTACAATTCAATGTACTTGTGTTTTACATAGAAAACTACAATAATACCTTTCAATTACTATAATTACGCGAACCATTTTAATTTTTCCAAGAGAACAACATTCAACAATATTGTGACACGTTAAACAAAGAAACATAGCAAACTAACGCATGTACTGACAAAGCTATTTAGTAGTGAGGTAACATGTGATTTACAACCATCAAATTATCTGGCAAATGCATGTTTAGACAATTCTACATTGTCCCGTACGTTATTGAATAAGTAAAATAATGTATGCAACTGATCAAATTAATGCAGTGTGCGTTAAAATGATTCTAAAGTTATAATTTGATCAAACGAGGCATTGTTTTAATTTATTATTTCAAAACTAGATGGTATTCAATTTAGAACAATGCAAACTATTCATCATTTATTGCAAATAATAAGTATTATGACTTACATTTTCCCGTCACTCCTGTTAGTTACTTTTGAACATCATCAATTTCAATATAATTGCCGTTCCCATAATATTTACGTCTGTGAAGATTAAATGCATGTTAAGGAACCTTACAAAAGCAATTTACCATAAATATTCAGACGATTACCAACCATCGTGTCACATTTTGTCCCGTACGTTACCGACTCGTACGTTATTTTTTCATTTTGTATTTAATGCTTTTTGTGTGTCACAAATATGCACTTTAAATGGATTATAAAAACACTTTATAAACTTTTTCTTAAGTCTTTGAAGATCAGTTCAATGAAGAATTTATATATCTATTTGAAAAGATTTGTTAGATAATTTGATTTTACTGATTGTCCCGTTCATTACGTAGTGAAAATTACGATTCATTTTTTATAAATGAGCTCATAAATTGCCGATACCAATAAAAGGCCAGCTAAAATGGAGATCTTATCATTATAATATAACTTTATGGACTTTACTTACGCAAAAATAGTTTGTAAAAGTGCAATACTGTGAGATTAATGAAGCCTTTAAATAAATGTCCCGTACGTTACCGGAGTTTGGAGACAACGTTTGTTGTATGAGGTGTGGAAAATTATTTTTGAATTTACGTTATAATATGTGTTTTTCTTGAGGATTTAGTAATAATTGACATATTAAAGATATATTTAATTGGAAATCTGTCTGAATTTGTTAACAATTTGAAGCTAACGCTAACTTTAAGAATTTGTCATTGGAGACATAAGGGTTTTCTACACCCTAGCTTAATTAAGGGACAATATTTTGAAAAAATCGAAGTTTTCCTCACGAAATATGTCGTTTATACTTTTACTACAGCATTATCACTTGTAAATATGCATTTCATTTACATAAATTCTGTAAGTTAAATTCCTGCAAACATAATACACGTTGGAGACATCAAATGTGCACTTTAAGTGGGAATGAGTCATTTGTTAGTTGTTGAATGCAAAACCTAATTAACATTCACTGAAACATCAGTTTGTATACTTGCCAGGGGCGGATCCAGGATTTGTTCTAGGGGGGGTCCGAACTTTTTCTAGGGGAGTCCAAACTTTCGAAGCGCAACCACATTAGACACATTTTGCAGAATAATGCAACACATAACTAATAAAAACTACATAACCATTAAATCTGTGTTAAGCAACGAGGAAAAATTGCTTCAGGTTACTTAAAAATTACTTAAACAGTCAATAAATACACTAATGGAGAGGTATATTTTGGAAATTCAAGGGAGGGGGGGGCTGATCCGGACCCCCTGACCCCCTCGCTTGATCCGCCTATGCTTGCTCGTTATGAAACATCATGACCAAAATTTACATTTATCTATACATGAATGTGTATGTTTGTTTAATACAATGAAAAAAATCAACACCCATGCACAAAACAGTTGATTGATAAAAAGTATTGACATGCTTGTTTTGTAATTTAATGCTAAGACCTTATTAACGTTAATCGATACGTAAGTGATTTTATTTTTGTTTTTATTGGATTCAATGATCTCATTTGAACATTAGCGAAGTACCATAATTTCATACATTTTGTGAACATGTATATTTTTGTTTTTCAGTTGAGAAGCAGACCACACTTGACGTTATTCTAAGAGAAAACAGATTACCATGTAAAGTAGCATATGCTGATCCCAGAGAAGTCATAACTAAGGACAGAGCAACATCAACTAGAGGACTAACAATCATTGAATTAACAGAACTATTTAATGAAGTCTACTTCTTAGGAAATTGTGTGAATTCCGGTAAGTGCCTAGATCTATGTATTTTACATGTTTTAAAAGTTAAAGTGTGGTTTAAAGTCTGCTTCCATATACATGTTCAGCCGACTTTACAATCTTGTATGATTACTCTTGATAAATGAAATCTCCCTCAGACAGGCGATCCCTCACAATACCAATTTACACCTGAGTGAAGTGGAATAATTGTAGGTTAATTTCTTGCTCAAGGAAATTAGCAGTGCCCCTAGTGGGGATCGAACCCGGGACCTCTAGATCGCTAAGCGCGCGTCTAACCACTGGACCGTTGCTCCTGTATAAGTTCGTTTTATCTTTTTCATTGCTAGTCTGAGTGTAAATTGTCATTCTAGGAACAGTCGAGTGGCCGAGTGGTTTCGACGTTGTACAGTAATCATTCGATAGCCAGCTCAGCATTGGTTTGAATCCCATCCAATCCAAAACATACCCCGTTGTTGAATTAAGCAGGATTAAACTTTATCTTACTAGCTCAATTCTGGGGGCATGGAATCAGACTCGAAAGTGATTATGTTTAAGAGCTAGTTTCATAACTAAGCCAAACTAATTTTGTACTTTATTACTGCTTAGAAGTAAAACACTGAATGCATGCTGCTTAAACAGTTTTTTTAGTTGATTCTGTTTCATTGAGACACAATTTCAGTTTTAACTGATTGGTATCCAAGTTAACATCCATGTTGCTCCACTGGAATAATAAAAATCTAGAAAACCAATTTATTGGTGGTACATGTACATTGTAATGAAAAATCAAATATTGCGTGGCGACGTGTCTCAAAAAAAGGTGGTGTTCCAATATAGGCTATTATACGTCTACTTTCTATGGAAGCTAGAAAACAACAATCTTTATAATCTGAGTCTCCGGTGGGTTACCAGACTGTAACGTGATCACTCGTTGATCAGGCACGCGCCGTCATTGGTCCATACTGTAACCAGCTATTAATGAAATCTTCATATCACGGATACAGGATATTGTTATAGAACATATAAAATCCCAAAGAAACATTATATACACGATGTTCATTTTAATTTTTTACAGTTTATTTTACAAGATGTTCATATTTTTGATATGCGGGTATTTCCAGGTCAACTAACGTTGAATGTCATTCAAGTACCGTTCTACCTGTCTCATTTGACATCTAAATTTGTCAAATATTAATGCATATCATCTCAGAACAGTGTTCACACGCATGTATGTTGGTTGTTTTTCCAAGTCAGCTAGCGTTGATTGTCTTTTAAGTACCGTTCTACCTGTCTCTTTTGACATATGAACTTGTCAAATATTAATGCATACCATCCTAGCACAATGTTCATATTTTGTTGTATTTACAGGTCAAATAGCGTTGAATGTGATTCAAGTACCGTTCTACCTGTCTCATTTGACATTTAAACTTGTCAAATATTAATGCATATCATCCGGGCACAATGTTCATATTTCTGTTATTTTTTAAGGTCAACTAGCGCTGAATGTCATTCAAGTTCCGTTCTACCTGTCTCTTTTGACATTCAAACTTGTCAAAGGTTTCAAAGATAAAAGCAGTAGACTATTCAATGAATACATCGAGAAATTATTGCTGGTTTCAAACTTTCTGAACTACAACATTCCGTGTGGAAATATGAGTAAGTATTGTATTAATGGAAAGGGAATGATTTGATAAACCAAGTGATTTTCTATTCAGATGCCTAGAACCGAAATTAAACAGAGGAATTTTGTTTATTTCGGTGTAAGATCGATTTTTATGCAATATAATATATATGCAAAGAAAACAAGTATAGGTCGTTTGCGTTAAAGCTGGACCCCTAAAATCATGAAATATCTCAATAACTATCGGATGGAATTAAATCAAATTTTGTATATGATCATAACTATAATTTTCCTTCTCAAATCCAAAAATTCAGAATTTTTCTTTAATTACATAACATACTTCCCATAGACATGCAATGCAAATTTTGAAGCAAAAAAGCGACTTTTGTTAAATGGGTATGTGCCATAATCAGAACAGCCACATAACAGTAGATACAAAATAATAGCTAAATATGAGGCCCGGTTAGAAATTTTATTTGATAACAAAGTATAACAGTATATACAAACTCAAATATCATCATCACGGTCGTCTGTATCGTCAAAATCTATACAAATTCTACACGCACGATTTTAAAGACGGGCCTCTGTATTACAATTCAGTAGACCGTCGAGTGTTTATTTAAGCGACAAATCTACAGTAAACGCACGGGACTTTGTATAAAAACACTGGAAGTATGACAATGTTATAATCAGAACAGCTTATTTTACCTCCCGCCGGATTTTTGATAAAAAATTCCCAATATTTTGCATTGCACCTTATGGAAAAATTTTTTATTTATCTATTAAAAAATCTGAAAATTTAAATCCAAGAAGGAAAAAGTGAAATAAGTTTGTATTTAAATTTTTAACAAAATCGCTGTTATAGTTTAAAAGATATTTACGGCAAATAGGGGTCCAGCATTAACGCAAACGACCTATAAACATATTTTCTGTTCATTATATGCTTCAAACTGGCTTTTTTAAAGTTTCAGTATGATATGTCATCAAAACGAGGCATCCACACGGTGAAAAATAACAAATTTATTTTTATCGTTTCTTAAGTGAATTACATGTATTGATTTTTATTTCACTGATAAATCCCTGTATTTCACTGGAAAGCATATAATAAATGACACATTTTTCTTGAAATTGAAGTTTCTATGGTCTTCTCTTTTCTCAAATAATTCATCCTGTACTCTGTGAGTATCACCATATTTATTAGTCTAACTTTTTAAAGCATTTTTCCATAAGGTACAATGCAAATTTGTGTTATACTTTGTAGAGTCAGTTTCCCAATCTTATTTTTCTTACATTATTAATCATTGATGTATATTTCTTTTCCCAAAAACTCAGACTTTTGAGTACATCATTAAAAAAAGTTTAAGTGTGGTTTAAGTCGGCTGCACATATATACGGGACTATTACTTTTACCCACATGATTTAAATCACTTTCAGACAGGTGTTCCCTCACAGTACCCATTTACATCTGGATAGTGTAGAAAAACTGTAGGTAAATTTCTTGCTTAAGGAAACTAGCTGTGCCCATTGTGGGGATCGAACCTGGTGTTCTCAATTATTATACCGTGTCCCTAGTTGGTTCCGTACCCAGGACCTCTCAATCTCAAAGCGCACACCTTACCACTTGACCAGTGCTTCTTCTACACTGCCCTCCAAATATTCCTTCACACATTTACACTTAATATTGTACTCAATAGAATTTAAAAAAAAATGTCAAACAGTTAGTGGTTGAATGATTTTTACTTTTGCTTTTGAAATCAGTAGAATTTTCTTATAGATATGAAATAACAAAACTATTTCAAAGTTGATATTAGTTTATTGACCTTAGTTTTGCAGGCTGATGGATAACTTTTGCTGGTAATCAAAAACTAAAATTTACAGTAGAAATTCTACTTACATTGAATGAATAATGAATGAAATTAACAATGGTTTTATAATTCTTTAAAATCGATCTTGAAAATTGTAGCAATTCAATTAATTGTACTGTGAATGAACTTTTGGAGGGCAGTGTATTGTTCACTTAAATTTTATGTAATTCCAGAGATTGCGGAGTATGATCCAAAAGCTATTCATTCTACGAGAAAAATGACTCTTGTACAACCTAATATATACACAGACTATGTCACTCTGACACAGAGACCTGTCTCTGCTGCTTATACAGAACTGGATGTTTCAAAAAACACATCACATGCTGCTATTAGAAGTGGAGCAACGCCGAAGCCATTTAATCAAAAGAAAGGTTCTGACCGACCGCTGCCACCTCTACCAAAGGAAGAAACTCCACCACCTTATGTTCCCAACAGAAAGCCTAAATCTGAGCCATTTACTATGCTAGCTGAAACTGTGGGTCCAAAAATACAGGATTTTCATGCTTTTGCTACAGGACATAAACAGAAAGTTGACACTGTTGCTACTGGTGACGCAGGTAGAGAAAAAATATTGTTCGAACCGGAGCCTGATTATGATACACACAATAACACAGACAAACACAAACTGGTAATTGGAAAAGCCCTTCCAATACTTGCAACTTCAAAGGAACGGCCACGATTTGAGGGTGACCCTTCTACAAATGCAATTGTCAGTACAAATGCGCAAAGAGGAGGACGACCAATGAATGTGAAGAAATTGTCTATACAAGAAGTATGTGAATGCCTCAATCATCTTAACTTACATGAATACAGAAAAATATTTCGTGATAACATGGTAAATGGTGACATATTAATGGACCTTGACAATGACATATTGTGTACTTACTTTGGTATGAATAGAATTGAAGCTTTAAGACTTGTTAAGTTTGCTGCCACTGGAATAATTCCCACTTAGTCCAATGTATGTGTATTTGTTGGTAGTTGGTATAGAAGTAGATCTGGTTTCCAAAACTTTATTTGTTGCTTCTGTAAAGCCCTCGGGCCAATACCTAAGCAAGTGTGCCGATATCTTCCTTAAGACACACTTGTCCCGTTTAATAACCTCTACATATATCATTTGACATCACATTTAAACGAGTGTACCATTATTGAAGTATCATTATGTTAGCCGGATACCATATCTTTTCAACAATATCAATTGTGATTTTTTTTCTAAACAAATTGTATGAGTCACTTAAATGTGTTTTTTCGGCTTTGGACTGGACATACGCTAAAGAGGAATCTTGTTATCAGAGAAAAAGCTTTTGGGAAACCTATTATAAGTGGGCCAAATTGCTGATCAGTTACCTAATATATTTGAAAAGTTGCAGCTTAATTGCCAATGTGTAATGCCAATATGAGTGTATGGTGATTCATTCTAAAATGCCAGGCAATTTGGAGTTGACTGTCTGGATGTCTATAAAAATAAAACATTCTTACACTTTTGATATAAAACAAGTTTACTCTATTTTACAGCATTTTTATACATGCACTTTTTTGTTTTTAAGATGCGTTTTACTTAAAGTTTATTTTCCAGATGTTAGGCCATTGAGTTATGAATCAATATACATACATCTGTTATATGATCAAACATAATATATACATACATTATATAATGAAGAAAATTTCCAAATTATGTATTTGTTAACAGTTTTTTAAAGAAATAAGTAATTGAATACGAGTATAATTTAGTGAATAAAAATGCTCAAGTATGTAGTTCCTTAAGTGACATTTTGAAATACATTTCTATTTTCACAATTATTTCGTTTTTACGAAATGATATAACGTTTAAACGAGATAAATATTGAAATACTCTTTTTTTATTTTCACAATTGTCTCTTTAAGTTAAAGTTTGTTCTGTTAGTATCCACACTTTATAGGCACCAAGTCACTGGTTTAAAACGTTGCTTTTGCCACTTTCATCTTTCTCAGACAAACAATAGTGACACAGAACTGTACAAGTATGATAAATAACAAAGCTCCAACCATGCCCAAGAACTCTTCTTCCGAAAATGTTCGTTTGTCAGAAACCATTGCACCTGAAACAGAAAATGAACATTTGATAATTAGTTAGTTCACATTGAATTGTGAAAAAATTATATATACATATATATAAATACGTAAAGGCTAAACAGGTGATTCATGTAACGAGAAGCTTTACGACAAACGCTGAATGATTGGCGGGAAACCGCGATAAAAGACACACAGACACTATATTATTTGAAAATCGGTATCATCATGGTTGGCAACCACAGTAATTTCGTCAGTTACACTCCATACATAACGCAGCATAGCAGAGTAATGTATTGTGGGATAACCAACGATTGGCTATTACCATTCGGACAATTATGACCTTTCATGAATGAATAATCTCGAAAGGATTCGTGATTCTACTCTGGCTGCCAGGGTTTTTACTACGCGAGGCGAAGCACGCAACGGTTATGCAAAATAGCTCTGGTAGTATACACACAGATCTTTGTCAAAACATATTTCTATTTTATATGAATTGAACAAAATATTGTTCATCGATATCATTGAACTGTGTTTTTTTATATTTGCTGACTAAAAACGAAACATCACTCATCGCCTAAACGATCATGTCTTTGTTTACACCGGTAGTTCTTAAATGGCTTCTAAATATGTCCGAGGTTGTTCGTAGCGAATGGCCGAGGAGTTCCGAATGAGGGTATTATATGATATGGGATTCACTATACTCACTTAGAATTCACTTTTGTTCAACATAATAGCATCGATAGCTCATTTTAAGATTTTCAAATTGAACATCCAATTGATCATCCATATTGATAAAAAAGGTATTTACTCAAAGTTTTCAGAACATCTGACCACAAGGGTTTAGGAATCTGACACATAACTCTGAAATTAGTTCGTGCCGCAAAATTCACAATGGTCTCTATTGACAAATATAACCATGATTGTTATTTTGCTCATGTGCCGTGTGGACAAAATTCACGCTGATTTTAACGTAGATAAAATCAACAAACTATATAGACAATAGCATACGAATGTAATGACGGCAATTGGTTTACAGTGGTATGCTGAAATTATACAATGGACGTATTTGTTGTATTTGTATAAAGAAAAACATTCACTGTGTTAAAATCTATTTCTAAATCAATATATCTTTACTTGTGACGTCAGTGGTTGTCTCAAGTTGCTTCAGTTGTCTGCCTTGCTGGTTCCATGTCTGCTGAGAAACTACGACATTCAGGGAAACCATGGGGTGGAGATTGAACATGTGAAAATGAATCATTCAGTATAATTCCCATACCTGAAAAAAATGTAAGATAATACTTAATCGGTGTTTTTGTTTTTACTTAGCTGGCAACCAGTTATTAGACGCATACATCTGTCAGTGACTGACAACTCCCCTATATGATTTAAAACGAATGGTAGGAGGTTGACTTGTGCGTTACGATTGAGCTAGCCAGGCGGGCTATTCAAATATTGTAATCACCAATTAATCATAATATTATGTAATGTTTCTAAGGCTTCTAAGCAAATTTTAGAATCAGCATTAATTCGTCTATCAACGCATGATTCAAAGTATATTTATATTGACACGCCTTTGTTTTAGTAATATTACTTGCAATGTGCTTGATCAGTTTTTCTCTACCTTCAAAAAACTAATGCCTCTTGATTTAAATATGCAATTTTCTGTGCGTAATTAGTTTTCCCTACCTTTAAAATCTCTACTCTGCTATGCATTGGCTTTTACTCACTGCGAGCACTGAAAAGTTTAGGCTAATATACACACTTAAACTGTATGCTGCTGTTTTTGCGTAGCTTATAAATCTGCTTAAATAGTCGACGTGTTTCGAATGAATGTTATCAGAATTTATAATTCAATATATTTCGCCGTGCATAACAAAGATAAATCACGAACCCGGAAGTTTTGGAATTTCATGTTGTCCTTTATGTATTTAAAAAAAAACTGATCACGGATTTTGTGTAAATATTACATAAATAAGCGCAAAATTAATCTAACTACAAGTACATTAAAAGGAAATAGACTTATTTTGGTCGGCATAAAACTAGTCTAACTACATTTAAAAAAGGAAGGATGTAAACTAGTTTTGCAGTCACTCTATTACCTTGACTCAAATTGGTAAAGGTATGCGATAATTCTACTGTGTATCTATACAACTTTGAAATGCACAACTTAACCAAATATCCCCTGCCGATACATAGGATGAAGTTTTATTTGTAAGCTTTATATAATATAAGACTAGAAGTGATTTAAGTATCGGAATACCTCATTCATTTGCGTAGGATAAAAACAGTAAAAACTACCCTTTTAATAAACAAATAACAAATACACGTATACTGTGTAATTATGATACGCCCGATTTTGTTCAATTTTATTTTTCCAGCAGTGTTAAAAACATCAAAATTCGCCATAGTTTGTTGTCCTATGACTTACACATATACACATACCGTTGGTTCATTTTCCAAGTGGTTCATTTTTCTAAGTTATTATTTTGGCAATACTGTGTGTTTATAGTACCCATTAGTTCGTTGTTTAAGCTCTTCACGACTGTAATATCGACTTATAAGCTTGTGGAACAATTTTGTAGAGAAAAAATTCAATTCTATGAAGAAAAAGGTCACAGTCACTGTATGTTGTAGTTGAGATATTATACGAACGTACCAGTCTCAATACATGTAAAACTCGAATTTAACAGAAACTTGGACTTGCAATTTTTGCGAGTTGATATTTTGAGAGACTTGCCTCTCAATATTCTGCCACCAAATCAAAGGATAACGAAGGTAACAGAAGCTATTTGTTTCTGACACTGTCTAAGCCAACACTAACTTTGACCTATATTTTAACCGACAATATTAGATCTACCAATTCTGTTTGTCCAATACAATATTTATCCGGTATAGAGAAATGGATAATAGATATGGTACCATTGGTTATTTGTGATAAACAGGTGCGTAGCACGGACACGAGTTAATGACTATTTACTCTTTGTATTATGAGTGATTCACTGTACTAATCGAGTATACATTCGTCGTGGTATGTTCCTTGTGGTATGACTGAACAGTGAATATGTATGGTGGCTGATTTATGCCATGTCGCATTGTTGTCACGCGGGGCGCCACACGAAAACACGAAAGTACGACAAAATGGTCTTTTTGTAGTATCACCGTCCCGCGAGGCGCCATGCAAAAACACAATCATACGACATTTTAATCATTTGTCGTGTTTTCGCCGGTGAAAGCACAATGCAACATTGTATTTTCACGACAAAACTTTTACAAAGGTACGACACATTTTCGTGTCGTGTTGTTGCCTTAAATTTGTCGTATCTTAGTGTTTTTCGTCTCACAACCCGCGGGACGATGATACGACAAACAGACATCTGTCGTATGATTGTGTTCACCATTGTGTTCATAGATTGTGTACGACCATTTTGTCGTACTTTCGTGTTTTCGTGTGGCGCCCCGCGGGACAACAGTGCGACAAGGCATAAATCAGCCACCATAGAATATGACTAATTTTACTTCAAACAAAATAACCTCACATGGCACCGAATATCTATATAAAGTTATTTCTTGTTTGTGTTATCCTTGGTATTGAGAACGATGTCAATTCTAAAAGTTCTTTCCTAATTTATTGCCTTAGCATTAAAAACAGCGTTTTTTCATGTATGTCTCATTTTATATTACATAAAGTTGTACCATTGTATAACCTACTGCCGAAATTAATATATTTATATTTAAATCTGTCAATATGTAAAACGATATGCATTAAAAGTGCTATCTGCATTTTATTAAAATCAATCTTTATGTAATTTTAGGTCGTCAATCTTGGTTTAAGTTTAAAAAACACATTTTAACATTGTGAATCTAAAAATCACTGTGACGCGAGGTACACAATACGGAAGCTATGTTTTTAAAGTAAGAAACACTTGGAATATAGAAATTATTTTGACTAAATTAAAATGAGTACTAGATCGACGAAGTCATTTGATATTTCTTTCAACGTATCATCAGACAGGTAGTTTCATATTTTTATATTTGTTTTACCCGCTCGACTATAGCTAAGTTGGTAGCACACAAGTCTGTTGATAGAGGGGTTGAAGGTATGATTCCTGGGCGTGGTATACTTTATGGAGTTTAGTCATTAAATAATTTCTACGGTCATTGTCTCCTACCACTGATTCTAAATCATGTTGGCTAGTTGTCAGTCACTGACAAAAGTATGCGTCTAGTAACTGGTTAACAGCAAAACCCAGAGGTTTTAGCCTTTCATGGAATAGTGAGTCGGATGACTAACTGCCATGATATGACCTATATAATGTGTTGCTACAGCGTTAAACCTAACAAAACAGACTTGTTTTAATCATATGCTTTTATCGTTCATTTATATTCACCCGATGTTATTTATTTCTTTGTTTTTGTTTAAATTGAAACAACACTATACATCTACACCTTTTCTTGAGTTGTTTATCCCTGCTCACCTATAGCTTTTCCGAGCACTCTTCTTTACCAGACTAGCTTACGTTTGCCCAGGGGACCGACAACATATTTTTCACTCTTTGAAAAAATTTCTCAATATTAAAGTGGGACCCCATAATGTCAAAATGCCTTTGTATATGTTGATTAAGTACATGTTTCCTCCTTGTTTTAAGTAAAAACGAACGGGCGTGTCGGAGTTGTAACGACGTTGGGTGGTAATCATTGAATATCCAGCTCCGCGTTGGTTCGATTCCCACCAAAAACCTTCCCCGTAGTTTTTGAACGAAAAAAATCCTATTAGCTCAGTACTGGGGAACCAGGAAGTGAAGTCGAAAGTGATTAATCCTAGGTGTAAAAAGTAGCTTGTTTCATAATCAAACTAAAATAAATAAGTATAAAAGACGAGCACTTTAACTGAATTGACAAAGGGTCGACGTTCTGAGTCAACCTTGTCTCCTTGTGGTGGAAAAGGTACAACGATGCTATAAATTTAATTTAACTCATTTAGACAAGCGATTAATGCAGTTAAGTCAAAAATAATTAAACAATAGAATAATTATTGATTTTATCCGGGGAGGCGTGACAGCACTTATGCATTTTAAGAATTTTGGAACATTCCTATGGTGGCATATATCTGCCACAAGATAACCACATAACTCACATAAATTGCAATTTTCAAACTTGTCATTGCTCATCGATTACAATCGGACTTTACTGCATGTTGACTTCAAACGTTCACTTTTTTTCAGTAATGTTGACTTGGAGACAGGAGATTTAGACTTTTGTGTGGCTGATTTCTATGAAGTATTTAAGGATCAGCTTCCATGTCTGGCTGTGGTACATGGAGGATATTGTAGTCCTATAACTGAAGACACATTTGATAAAGATCAGGTAATTGGTGAATCTATTAGAGTTTTCGATTTGTCTTCTTCTACTTTTAGTAGTGTTCTTCTTTGATTACCGGAATAGGCTTGTTAATCGAACATGTCGAGAAGAAATGCAAGATGACAGCTGCCATGCGTAGAGCATTAGATTTTTATTTAGCGACGACTATTTTCAATTTTTTTAATGAGGGCCACATACAAGAGTTGCATTACCATTAACATTGTAGCAACTTCCATTTCTAAAAAAGACTTGTATTTGAGGCCTTCTCAACCATTTTTGTTTATTTACATATAGTTGTAGCTATCTGCTTTCCACTGGCCGCCATAATGGTTTTAGCGATTGTCACGTGAGACTTCCAGGCTCTACCAAATAACAAGCGGAATGCTTGACAGATCTGCTAAAACAGAAAGTCGTCAAATCGAACGGAAAAAGTAGAGTATTCCAAATTTAGCAGACCTACCTTTGTGCAAATCTAAAACCATATTTACTTGTAAAACTACACTGAATAGCTTTTGTGCGATATAATGTTAGGGGGTTTTTAGTTCTTTCGGCGAAAGGGGCCAGATGCCTTACTTATGCGATTGATTATATGCATGCCATGTAAATCTTATTTTTCCATAATATAGAACTTGTGTACACTTTAAATAATGCCAGGACTCGTCTCAGTTTTGTTTTGAGGAGGACGGGCTAGAGGCCTTACTTATATACTTAAAACATATACTTATTTGAATATGGAATGTATCATTTAATATGGAATTCACTATTTATAAACATGAGACTACATGTAGCCCCTTTAACCTTTATAAACATGAGACTTCATGTAGCCCATTTACAAATATGAGACTAAATGTATCACATGTGTTGGGACATCTTCACTAAGGTTTAAACACTAAAATCCAGTCCAAATTTAGTTCATCCGCCGCATGGACAAAATCCACTATATACAGTCTCTATCAACCAATAACTAGTATAATGAACTAGAATAGACATTGTGTTCATGCGCGGCATGAACAAAATTTGAAACCTACGATACGAATAGGCTACATACAGTATATTTTGTTGATCAAAATGAACTGTACAGTGAGTGTGTGAATTCCATATTAAATGATACATTCCATATTCAAATAAGACAGTGTTTTAATATGAATTTCCATAAATTATTATTCGTTTTTTCTCAACTGTCAAAACATGAATAATTTTACGTTGAATGCGTTAGTTAAATTTACTGTCGTAATGCACCCATGAGTTTCCGAAAGTGTGTATTATGATTGAGTAAAGCTTCTTATGCCGTATGATATGTTTTAGTCAAGATATTTTTAATTACAATTAGGCCGCCAGTATAAAAACAATGCATTCAATCACCGTGAAATTATTCAAGCTTTGACAGTTTAGAAAAAACGGACTATACCTATATATGTACGTAAGTTTGTTGTCGTCATGGGCCGAAAAGCTTACATAGTAAATGAACAGTGTAAGATTATATTTAGACGACATGTGTATTTGAGAATACAGGTAACTTATTGCTATTACATTGAAAAGGGAATGACAATCCAAGGTGAACACCAACTTTGAGGATCGCAGGATTACAAATACGTTTCATAATTTGACGGGGCCTTGTAAACGGTCTCTGTTATATAAGAAAAAGGTCCTAAACGGATGTAATTAAAAAAGCGACGTGTGTATAATCAAGTGTCTATAAAGTTAACCTTGAAACATCCATACAAAATCGTATTTTTCCCCATTAATGGGAGGTAATCAGAGCGGGCTATGATGATAAACTATTCGTATAGACCACCAGAGTCATTTCCCTTGTAGTAATACTGCACACCTATACTCTTACAGAACAAGATTACAGTATGTACCAAGGGCGGATATTGTATCCCTAGAGTGAAAAATTCAGGAACTAAATCTTTTTGTTACATTTGCTCCAAGCTGTGGAATAACTTGCCTGTAGATATTTCTAATTTAATAGAGTATAAACCTCTTAAAGATTCTGTAAAAAACTTTTGTTTCCAAAAGTAGTCTAAATATTGTGTTTCTGTGAAATTCATTAAATATTTTATATAATTTCACATCAAGATTTTATCATTTCCTACATAAGTTACGTGTTTTTATTTATTTTTCCTAGTCAGGTATTGGTCTGTCAATTTTTAAGACCACTGTTTTTGTACATCTGTGATTAACTTCACATGCGACGCTGTATTAAATACTTTTAATTTTCTGTGATATGATATCTTTGGATTACTGTGAACATGAGTTTAGTGTAAACATTAATTTTGCCTCTCCGTGTCATACTACCACATGAGGGTCCACAATGGAAAGAAGAGTTTACTCTTTTTTGAGCTACCCTGGTGCTGGTATTTCATGACATGGTTTTAATATAAATATGTATGTATATGTAACTTTTAATATTTATTTATTTATTACCATAATATCATATTTATATTGTTAAATTACATATGTCATGTTGTATTTTGCCAATACCTAAATAAATCTCTCTATCACATACCATTGTTGCTCACGATTTCGCACGGCGTTCAATACATCAAGCATTGCTACTTGGCCTTATCACACCACGACATTGGACTGGTAATTATTGGATATCCAGCTCTTCGTTGGTATGAGCCCATCCAAAACATACCCTGTTGGTCTATTGAGCAAGAAACTTTATCCTACTAGCTCAGTATATGGGGACCAGGAAGTGGTCTAAAAAGTGATTAATCCAAGTTGTAACAACTTATTTGACAATCGAGCTAAAATAAATTAATATAAGATCTGCCTTGCAGTGGGGTGTTAGTAGGGCTGGCCTCGATATACCGGTATTCCGGTATATTGCAATACGCAGCTGCAGCAATACGTACTGCGGTACGATTTGATGAACCGGTATTTGGCGGTATTTTTTATTTCGTTGAAACAAATTCTTCCATTCGCGAGATAAAAGTAGCGAAACGTCAGTTTTTCCAGTGTCCATTCCATCTAACCTGAAGTTGCACGAATTTAACCGATTGGGGCCTGTCTCAATCCTAAATGACCGTAAATACTTAAAGAGCCCAGATTGTATCAGTAGCTGCATATAAGATTTGCATTTTTTCTGTTAAATACAGCGATGGAACAACGGATCTAAAAGCCTTCAAAATACCGTGGTATGTATCGCGATACGATGAGAACGTATCGCAATATATCGCGGTACGCTTCTGGCGTATAGTGTTAGCCCTAGGTGTTAGTGATGCACACTGCCTCTATAATTATTGTTGTCAAATTTATTCTTAACAACACTACAGCTCAGAATTATTTTAAATAAAATCCACATTACAGATGCTTCTTTTAAAGAAAACATCATCACAGAAGAGGGTGTTAGGTAAAATGGTTAGTAGTTTTCTATCAAAACAAACGAAACAGATCAGCCTACCTGTGAATTATAAAGAGAAATTTTACATCCTAAAGAATGGAAAAGGTATGTTTATAAAATATGTAAGGAATTTACCATTGCAACAAGTTGCATATGTATGCGGTCGATTGTTTCGTTAACCTAAAGTTTATCTGAAATATCTTTATGGAATACAATTTCCTGATTAAGTTTCATGAAAACACCGGTGAGTGTATTTTTTTCTATATAGAATGCAATTACCTAAGACAGTTTCATTGAAAACATAAGTAGGTGAGTTTGCTTCGATATGGAATGCAATAATCTAATTGCGTTAAATTGAAACATAAGTTAGTGTTTTTTCTTCGATATGGAATGCAGTAATCTAATTGAGTTTAATTGAAACATAAGTTAGTGTGTTTGCTTAGATATGGAGTGCAATAATCTAATTGAGTTTAATTGAAACATAAGTTAGTGTGTTTGCTTCGATATGGAATGCAATAATCTAATTGAGTTTAATTGAAACATAAGTAAGTGTGTTTGCTTAGATATGGAATGCAATAATCTAATTGAGTTTAATTGAAACATAAGTTAGTGTGTTTGCTTAGATATGGAATGCAATAATCTAATTGAGTTTCATTGAGACACAAGTGAGTGTGTTTGCGTAGTAATTGAATACAATACCATTATTCCCAGGCATTGATTTAAAAGTGGATGTTTTTGTTTTGTATTAAATACAATGATCTAAATTTACAAGCATTGGGTACATAAGCGAATATATTTGTTAGTTGTTGAATGCAAAAGCTAAATAAAATTCATTGAAACATCAGTTTGTATACTCGTTACATTTATCTATACATGAATGAGTATGTTTGTTTAATACAATGCACATAACAGTTTATTGATAAAAAGTATTGACATGCTTGTTTTGTAATTTAATGCTAAGACCTTTTTTAACTTAATCTATACACAAGTGACTTTTTTGTTTTAATTGGATAAAATGATCTCATTTGAACTTAAGCAAAGTACCATAATTTCATAGATTTTGTCAATCTCCGTAAACAGATATCCTGTAGAGCATTGTCGTAGGGTTAGTGAGTAACCGAGCGAAAAATTTTAGATCGGGTTTTAATCAGATTGACATTTTGTGAACATGTATAGTTTTGTTTTTCAGTTGAAAAGCAGACCACACTTGACGTTATTCTAAGAGAAAACAGATTACCATGTAAAGTAGCGTATGCTGATCCCAGAGAAGTCATAACAAAAGACATAGCAACATCCACTAAAGGACTAACAATCATTGAATTAACGGAACTATTTAATGAAGTCTACTTCTTAGGAAATTGTGTGAATTCCGGTAAGTGCCTAGATCTATGTATTCCACATGTTTTAAAAGTTAAAGTGTGGTTTAAAGTATGCTTCCATATACATGTTCAGCCGACTTTACAATCTTGTATGATAACTCTGGATCACTGAAATCTCCCTCAGGCAGGCGATTCCTCACAGTACCAATTTACATATGAGTGGAGTGGAGCAATTGTAGGTTAATTTCTTGCTCATGGAAATTAGCAGTGCTCCTAGTGGGGGATCGAACCCGGGACCTCTAGATCCCTAAGCACACAATCTGATTAAAACCCGATCTAAAATTTTCCGCTCGCCTAATCGCTTATTTAGATCTGGCCTTTTTCAAACGAGAGTTACGTTCAGGTGACCTTTTTCTTATCATAATATTCATGACGAAATTGTTATGATACGTAACTTGTTTACATCATCTACGTCACGCAATTTGAAATGAGCCGTCCAATCGCAGACTGTGAATAATACCGCTGTTTAATTAGCTTGCAAACCTTGGTCTAAAAATAGAAATTACGAATTAAAATGTTATTAATAGTGTTTCGCCTAGATGAAAGCTACGCATTGATTAGTCGACATAAAGGTGATCTCGACGTGAACCTCCATTGAGATAGTAGAGATCCTGTACGACAACGCTCCACATGATATCTGTTAGTGAGTTTGCTATGCACGCGTCCAACCACTGGACCGCTGCTCCTGTATATGTTCGTTTAATCTTTTTCATGGCTAGTCTGAGTGAATATTGTCATTATAGGAACAGTCGAGTGGCCGAGTGCTTTCGACGTTATACAGGTAATCATTCGATAGCCAGCTCAGCATTGGTTCGAATCCCATCCAATCCAAAACCTACATCGTTGTAGCATTAAGCAGGATTAAACTTTATCTTACTAGCTCAATTCTGGGGGCATGGAATCAGACTCGAAAGTGATTATGTTTAAGAGCTAGTTTCATAACTGAGCCAAACTAATTTTGTATTTCATTACTGCTTAAAAGTAAAACAATGAATGCATATGCTAATTAAACAGTTTTTTGAGTTGATTCTGTTTCATTGAGACACAATTTCAGTTTTAAGGTTCTGGAACTGTAATGGTGACCTTTCACAATTCTTATAATGATATTGTTTCTTGAATCTATACTATTAAAGACCTTGAATTGTGAATTTTTAAAGAAATTTACCGTTTGTAACTTAAGTTATGTGCATTTTTAAAACATGACCCTTGATTTTAAAAAAGACAGTAAATTGTGATGGGACAAAAAGTGAATTTTTTTTTTCAAATTCTGCGGTTTTATTTCCAAATTTTTATCATTTTTCCTGTTACACAATCATGTCATGATACATCAGAGCAATCAGATTACACTTTGGACAAATACTTACAAAAATACAGAGCTTTGCACACATGTACCCCCCCCCCGAGCAAAAATCCAAGTTTTTGAGTGTTAAAAAATTTACTCTATCTTTAAAAGCAAATATCTCAAGTTTAAAGTTAGTTAGACTCATGCAACTAGTTTTAAAATTTTCTGCAGTATTAATTGTCCACAATACGAGATATTTAAGAAATTTTACCGTTTCTAAAATGTTTTATAAGAATTTGTATGAGATTACTATTCTGAAACTGCAAGAGATTTTATTGAGAAAAATGACGTCAAAATGGTCAATTACAGATAATACTACTTTACACAAATATATCATCTAAAATTGGTATGAGAGATGGAAACATGTATGTTAGACTCTGCATTATCATATAAAAACCTTCTCTTCATTGATTTGGCTAGCTTGAGGGAACTATTTGGGCATTAAACCTGTACCAGCTATGCTTTCTGCTGTTGTCGTTTTTTGCACTAACATTTTGACACCAGAGTGAGTAATGCTGGCATATTATGTGTCTTAGCTTTCAAATAATGCTGATTATTGTATTGTTTATTTTATAATTAGATAATGATGATATTAAAAACAGAAAATGTACAACGATTTTGTATTAATATACTGACTTTGGTACGATAATTTGTAGGAATTCGGCAATAAATCAATCTAAGTTAAACATTTTTAAATGTTTTATCGATATTTGTGTAGTATATTATACCTATGTCCATTTTCAGTAAACAAAATAAATATCATCACTTGATAAAAAGAGTTATTAAACAATTAAAACTCCATTTCGCCCCAAATTCTCCATTTCGTCAATTTCGCCTTAAAATCTCCATTGCGTGTTTTAGTCATAGCCAATTTACATCGCAATAATAAGATGAAAACAGTGCATTTTACACCTGTACACACAGAATCAACACAATAGTTATGATCTACTACAACTTTTCATTGTTATTATGTTGATAAACCATTATTTTTACGATAACTAACTACGATCACGCTGTAGAGCGTCTGGCTTCGCCATTTTCGGAAAATGTATTACCCTGTGACTTCTGGAAAAACCCAGGTCACGTGGTGAAAATTACTAAAAATAGCAATTACGAAACTTGACGAAGATAGGTATTGGGGAAAAAACCGGATGGTACCAAGTGCCGAAGTTTACCGAAGTTAGTTACAGTTCCAGAACCTTAATAGTCCAGTCAGTACAGCCAAAAAAAATAGGCTAACCTAGACAAAATTGCAACATAATTTATTTTTGTACTACGTCATGTACGTGAAAGTTCGTATTCATAGTAGTATCCAAAAAAAAGTTGCACTCAAAAATTTGAGGGGAAAGTCCTTTTTTGGGCAAAAACGTTGAACATAAACAAAAATGAGGATTAGCTCCCTTTACAACTATATATTATCATATACAAATGAAAAACCATTTTGGATTAGCTCCCTTTATAACTATCTATTATCATTTACGAATGAAAACAATTGTAAAAATACAACTTACTATTCAAATTCTTTTTAAATACAAAATTCAAAAAGGCCATTTTTGATTTTTTATTATAAATGTGTCAAAAAAAATCCTAAAACGAGTCATTTATCTGGAATCTGCTTTACATGTATCTTTCATATGTTTGTACTATAACTAGTGCTTGTACTATTATTAGTATAACAATAATAAATAAGAGACATAATTGTTCAGTTTTGGGATAAAAGTACTAAAATAATATCTAAATATGCGAATTTTTGAAATCAGATCGTATACAATTTTCAAAAATCATAGTTTAAACCACAAATGTGTCTAAAAAGTTTAAATATCATTCATATGAATGTAATTATCATTTAATGAACAAATGTGATTAAGTCCGTCATTGAATCACTTAAAGATATCTTCAGGGACAGACTATAACTTAGTCATTACAGGCTGAACATTTCCATTAACAGACTCACATCCCTACTCACATGGATTTAATACTGTGTTGTCCTTCCATATTGCGTCATATGTTTAAAACAAGCTTTTAATTTTGAACGCACGATGTTGCATTGACTACTTTAGTAGCAAACTACTGCAAAGGGAGGTTGTTCGTGTGGCCAATTCATGATGAACAATAGAGCATAATGATGTCTCGCCAGTTTTGATGTCTACTTCCTTTGTGATGTCTATATATATTTGAACGGCTTCTTTAAACTCTGTGTAAGTTCTGGGAAGTTTAAAATTTCTGATTTTACAATGTAAATGATGTAAAAGTTGTCAGGCATCCAATTAAGGTATACATGAAAGATAGAGAAGTAAACACAGCATGGGACCTTTTTTAATTCCCGTTCTCGACTTTCCTTACTTTGTCAGACCTGAAGACAATGTTTTGGTCAAACAGGTTAGTACGGTGGCACAACAAAACCAACAACAGTTTATAATGTTTAAATAATGACGGAGGAAACGCTACATGTAACTCATACACAAGAAAGTAAAAAATCGTTGAAGCTCAAATATATAGTGAGATGCTATTTTCATGTGTAAATGAAACAAATAATATATCAAGTGAATTAAGCTTAACTTGGTTATCATCTCGTTTTTTAAAACAATTTTATGAGATAACATTAATTTGGTGAGTTTAAAGTTTCGTGCTCAGCACTCAGACAACAAAAATATCGTGACACAAATTTAACACTAAACATGATCAATTTTGGTCCTAACGCGCTACCGTAGTAAAATATTTCTATTTGTCAAGGTCGTCACCAAAAACGGTATTTTTAATGAATTTACTGTCATATATAAAAAATATTAAATGTAGGTGTATATGTTCACATCGGAAAGTCAACTCAGAAGCAAAATACTACCGGCATCCATTTCTTTTTGTGACCCGAAAGCTATATTTACTGCGGGACAGAAGTACGGAAGCGTTGCAGCGCCTTGTAATATAAGTAGAAAATGCATTATTTAAAATTCATTTTTCATCACTTTCCCCTCTTTATTTGGAGTGCAACTTTTTTGTGTGTGTTATTGTATTGATGGTCTTTCGCACAGTATAATTATATTTTCTGTTGCAATTTTGTCTAGGTCAAAAACTGTATTGACTGGACTATAACTGATTGGTATCCAATTTAACATCCATGTGGCTCCACTGGAATGATAAAAATCTAGAAAACTAATCTATTGGTGGTACATAGTAATCAAATATTGCGTGGCGACGTTTCTCAAAAAGGTGGTGTTCCACTTTAGGCTAATATACGTCTACTCTCTATGCAAGCTAGAAAACAACAATCTTTGTAATATCAGCAGGGATTCTATATAACAGGGATTTGTAACGAAGTGCTTTTTTGAATTTTCTCGGTCGTCACTGTTTATAACTGGCTGAAGCAGGCTGTACAAACTATTCCAGAGTTTAAAAACTTGATTTATGTTTTCGTACATGTCTTCCATGCAACTTGTGAATGTTTCTGAAGTTTTTGACAAAAAATTGTTGCAATTATGACCGAAATATGACTTTAGGTTTGTATAATGTGGCTAAAAATGGCAGATCGGCGGGAAAATGCATTATATTGTGAAACAGTCTGTGAGTGTAATTTACCTTAAAATCATCTAGAAACACATTTTTCCTAACATTAATGTCAATTTGAATGGTACTGGTACAAAATTCATGTGAATATCTTTATTTAAACTTGTTATACTAATTGTTTTCCGTATTAGCCAAAATAATAGCGACGACAGTGAAATTTGATGAAAATCTATTACATTAACTTATCGTTAAAAATCCATGTTATAAAAAATCCCTGTTCTAAGTCTCGTGTAGGTTACCAGACTGTAACGTGATCACTTGTTGATCAGGCACGCCATCATTGGTCCATACTGTAACCAGCTATTAATGAAATCTTCATATCACGGATACAGGATATTGTTATAGAACGTATAAAATCCCAAAGAAACATAATATACACGGTGTTCATTTTTATTTAAAACAGTTTATTTTACAAGATGTTAATATCTTTAATATGCGGGTATTTTCAGGTCAACTAGCGTTAAATGTCATTCATGTTCTGTTCAACTTATCTCCATTTAACGTTTAAACTTGTCAAATATTAATGCATATCATCCTAGCACAATGTTCATATTTTGTTGTATTTACAGGTCAATTAGCGTTGAATGTCATTCAAGTTCCGTTCTACCTGTCTCATTTGACATTGAAACTTGTTAAAGGTTTCAAAGATAAAAGCAGTGGACAATTCAATGAATACATCGATAAATTGTTGTTGCTTTCAAACTTTCTGAACTACAACATTCCTTGTGGAAATATGAGTAAGTATTCTATTAATGGAAATTGGCTGATTTGATAAATCCGAGTGTTTTTCATTTTAAATTTTCTGATGCCAAGAATCGAAATTAAACCCCTTTTTTGAAATTGAAGTTGCTATGATCTTCTCTTTTCTCAAATAATTCATCCTGCACTCTGTGAGTGATCACTATATTTATTAGTCTAACTTTGTAAAGCATTTTTCTATAAGATACAATACAAATTTGTGTTACACTTTGTAGAGTCAGTTTCCCAATCTTATTTTTCTTACTTTATTAATCATTGATGGAGATTTCTTTTCCCACAAACTCAGACGTTTAAGTATCATCATTAAATAAGTTTAAGTGCGGTTTGAAGTCGGCTGAACATATACGGGACTATTACTTTTACCAACATGATTTAAATAACCTTCAGGCAGGTGATCCCTCACAGTGCCCATTTACATCTGGGTAGGGTAGAACAACTGTAGGTAAATTTCTTTTTGAAATCAGTACATTTTTTATAGATATGAAATAACAAAATTATTTCAAAGTTGATATTAGTTTATTGAGATATATTAGTTTTGCAAGCTGATGGATAACTTTTGCTGCTAATCAAAAACTAAAATTTACCAGTAGAAATTCTACTTACATTAAATGGATAATGAAAGAAATTAACAATGGTATTATAATTCTTTAAACTCGATCTTTGAAAGTGTAACAACTCAATTAATTGTACTGTGAAGGAAATTTTGGAGGGCAGTGTATTGTTCACTTAAATTGATTGTATGTCATTCCAGAGATTGCAGAGTATGATCCTAAAGCTATCCATTCTACGAGAAAAATGACTCTTGTACAACCTAATATATACACAGACTATGTCCCCCTGACACAGAGACCAGTCTCTGCTGCTTATACAGAACTAGATGTTTCAAAAGCCACATCACATGCTGCTAGTAGAAGTGGAGCAACGCCAAAGCCATTTAATCAAAAGAAAATAACAACTGATACAAGTGCTAGTGTGAATATGGCCGGGAATCGTGACCGACCGTTGCCACCTATACCAAAGGAAGAAACTCCACCACCTGCTTTTGCTAAAGGACATAAACAAGAAGCTGACGCTGTTGCTACTGGTGGTGCAGGTAGAGATAAAATATTGTTCGAACCGGAGCCTGATTATGATGCACACAATAAAACAGACAAACAAAAACTGGTAATTGGAAAAGCCCTTCCAATACTTGCAACTACTTCAAAGGAACGACCACGATTTGAAAGTGACCCTCCTACAAATGCAAGTGTCAGTACAAATGAGCAAAGTGAAGGACGACCAATAAATGTGAAGAAATTGTCTATTCAAGAAGTATGTGAATGCCTCACCCATCTAAAGTTACATGATTATAGAAAAGCATTTCGTGATAACATGGTAAATGGTGACATATTAATGGACCTTGACAATGACATATTGTGTACTTACTTTGGTATGAATAGAATTGAAGCTTTAAGACTTGTTAAATTTGCTGCCACTGGAAAAATTCCCACGTAGTCCATTTTTTGTGTATTTGTTGGCATAGACGTAGTAAACTTTATTAGTTGCTTCTTAAACATTTGGTTTTTCATCTGATGTGACATCAAGACGTTCACTAACAGTACAGACACCGATACGCTGATGACATTAAAGGTAGAGTCCATTCACAGATTTCAACTTAAATATCAACTTTTTCTAAAACTATATAAATTTGTATGGAAATATTTTTGGAAGCAGGGAAGTAGTGTTCTGATAATGACAAATTTAGTGCAAACTGACTTACAAATACAAATGATGGTGTTTCATGTAGTAAAGAAATCTACCCAGTATGTCACGGTATAGACAATTTTAGAGCATATTTGTGACTTTTATTGTATATTTCTTGCATCATATAGGTCAGTTTGTCTTTGAATACTAAAAATTGATTTTTTGACGCAATTACAGTCACAGAATGGTATTCTAAATCATAGAAAAAATAAACCAAATCTGTGAACTAGTACATTTCAACAGCTTGGAAGAATTATTCATACTTATCATTTGACATCACATTCAAACGAGTGTACCATTATTAAAGTATCATTATGTTAGTCGGATACCATATCTTTTTCAACAATATCGATTGTGAATTTTTATTCCAAACAAATTGTATGAGTCACTTAAATGTATTTTTTTTTGGCTTTGGACTGGCCATACGCTAAAGAGGAATCTTATTATCAAAGAAAAAAACTTTTGGGAAATCTATTATAAATGGATTAAATTGCTGATCAGTTACCTAAAATATTTGAAAAGTTGCAGATTAGTTGCCAATGTGTTTCAAACAGTAATGTCAATATAAATGACTAGTGGTTCATTCTAAAGTGCCAGACAATTTGGAGTTGACTGTCAGGATGTCTATAAAAATAAAACATTCTTACACTTTTGATATAAAATAAGTTTACTCTATTTTACTGCATTTTTATACATGCACTTTTTTGTTTTTAAGATGCATTTTACTTAAAGTTTATTTTCCAGAAGTTAGGCCATTGAGTTATGAATCAATATACAAACATCTGTAAATACATATTGTTACATGATCAAACATAATATATACATACATGTATAATGAAGAAAATTTCTAAATTATGTTAACAGTTTTTAAGAGAAAAAAGTATTTGAATACGAGTGTAATTTAGTGTATAAAAATGCTCAAGTACGTCGTCCCTTGAGTGACTCACAATTATTTCGTTCTCATTTTATTTTCACAATTGTCCCTTTGAGTTATAATTTGTGCTGTAAGTATCCACACTTTATAGGCACAAATGCAGCTTATAAAATATCTTACGACAATTTAACCGAGCAATATAGAAGGATTTACGACTAAAATTAGTCGTAAGACGCTTGATAATACGGGTCCCAAGTCACTAGTTAAAATACGTTGCTTTTGATCCTTTCATCTTTCTCAGGCAAACAACAGTGACGCAGAACTGTACAAGTATGATAAATAACAAAGCTCCAACCATGCCCCAGAACTCTTCTTCTGAAAATGTTCGTTTGTCAGAAACCATTGCACCTGAAACAGGAAATGAACATTTGATAATTAGTTAGTTCACATTGAATTGTGAAAAAAATATATATACGTATATATAGAATATACGTAGATCTACAATATAAATACGTAATGGCTAAACAGGTGATACATGTAACGAGGAGCCTTACGACAAATGCTGAATGATTGGCGGGAAACCACGAAAAAAAGACACACGAACACTATATTATTTGAAAATGGTATCATCATGGTTGGCAACCACAGTACTTTCTTCAGTTACACTCCATACATAACGCAGCATAGCAGAGTAATGTATCGTGGGATAACTAACGATGGGGAATCATGTGATATGGAATTCACGAAACGCACTTAAAATATATTTTGTTCAACATAATAGCATCGATAGCTCATTTTAAGATTTTCAAATTGAACATCCAATTGATCATCCATTTTGATAAAAGAGGCATTTACTCACTATTGCCAGAACATCAAACCACAAGGGTTTAGGAATCTGAGATTTAACTCTGAATTTAGTTCATGCGGCAAAATTCATAATGGTGTCTATTGACAAATAACTGGTATAATAAACCATGGTAGTGAATATTGCTCGTGTGCCTTGTATACAAAATTAACACAGATTTAACGTAGATACAATCAACAAAGTAAATATAGACCATAGCATTTGAACATTTTGACGGCAATTGGTTTACCGAGGTTTGCTTAAATTATACAACAGTCGTTCTATTTTTACAAAGAAAAACATCTTCACTGGGTTTGAGTTAAGTTTTAAATCAACATACCTTTACTTGTGACGTCTCTGGTGGCTGTCTCAACAGTTGTAGGTGCTTCAGTTGTCTCCCTTGCTGGTTCCATGTCTCCTGAGAAACTACGACATTCTGGGAAACCATGTGGTGGAGATGGAACATGTGGAAAAGAATCATTCAGAATAATTCCCATACCTGAAAAATGTAAGATAATACTTAATCGGTGGTTTTTTGTGCTTTTACTTAGCTGGCAACAAATTAATTTGACACATACTTCTGTCAGTGACTGACAACTCCCCTGTATGATTTAGAACGAATGGCAGGAGATAGACTTGTGCGTTACGATTGAGCTAGCCAGGCGGGCTATTCAAATATTGTAATCACCAATTAATCATAATATTATGTAATGTTTCTAAGGCTTCTAAGCAAATTTTAGAATCAGCATTAATTCGTCTATCAACGCATGATTCAAAGTATATTTATATTGACACGCCTTTGTTTTAGTAATATTACTTGCAATGTGCTTGATCAGTTTTTCTCTACCTTTAAAAATCTAATGCTTCTTGATTTAAATATGCAATTTTCTGTGCGTGATTCGTTTTTTCCTACCTTTAAAATCACTACTTTCCTAAGCATCGGCTAACTTTTATTCACTGAGCAGCGGGCGGGGATCTCATGAATCGTGATTAACCATTGCATTAAAAATGTTTGTATTACTGCACAATATTGCAATAAATTGAGACATCAAAAACGTAAAGTTAAAAGTAATGTTGTTTCTTTGTAAGTAGATTAAATAATTATTATCATGTGATTTATACTTTTCTGTGCTATAAAGCAATGGCATACATAGAGAGATTGTAAGAAGCAAATGTACGACAGAAAGTTGCTACATAGCTCTTTTTAAAAACTGTTGTCTTGCGCGAGCCGTTTTTTATGCGACGATATAATTGAACATGTGTAATCAACCATGCGACATACATAAATGATGTTCTACGTACATTCAGCTAGTAAGATACAAGTTTGCTAAATAGCGCTATCTAGCAACTAATTTTAGGATATGAATATTTGACTGTAAATTTCCATAAAAGTATATTTGACTGTACATTTCCGCAAAATTATATTTGACCGTAATTTTCCGCAAAAGTATAATGACTGTAAATTTCCGATAAAGAATATTTGACTGTAATTTTCTACAAAAGCATATTCGACTGTACATTTCCGCAAAAGTATATTTGACTGTTAATTTCCAAAAAAGTATATTTGAGTGAAAATTTCATCAATAATATATTCGACTGTTAATTTCCGCAAAAGTATATTTGACATTAAATTTCTACAAGAGTTTATTTCACTGTTAATTTCCAAATTTCCATATTTGACTGTAAAATTCCGCAATAGAATATTTGTCTATAAATTTCCACAATTTGGACTATCAAATTATAATGATTCATGGACTTTTTCTTCTCAAACTAAGAATTTATGGCTTATTTTGTTAACAATCGTATAATGTTGCAACAATCAAGACGGTTTTTATAGCAGACGAAACTTTGCTGTAGTCGAAAGGTAATGAAAATGTATGTCCTGCCACGTTATTTTTAGTCTATTGTGTATATTTTAAAATGAAACATTAGGATTAAAAGTCGTGTCAGATTTCAGTAACAATATGGGGAATAGTTTACATAAAAACTATGATACAGCATTTTTTTAAGGTTAAGGTCATATAAGTTATATCAATTACGTAAATTGTCATACTTCAGTGTTATTCAAAATTATTTAAAACCTTTATCATCGGAAGATACATTTTGTCTAAAAAAATGTAAACTTATCTCAAAATTTCATACATAAACACTTAATGTTTTTTGAATTGGTATGTTATGTGGTTCTTCTTTTTTCGAGGGGGGGGGGCATTGTGTTTTACGCCGTAGCAAAACATTGTATAGGCCATACAATGGCTATCATTCAATATACTTACTTACCCTCCATGGAAATACTATATCTCTGGAAACAGCTGTAATTCAGTGTTAACGTTAATGTGAATCAATGTAAAGCGCAATCAAATGTACAATCTTAATAATATTTTGTGCTATGTAATTGGACTTTGATTTGATACCAATGAGCGTTAAGATAAAAAACAAATCGCAAAAGATAATTTAAAAAGCGTATACATACTTGTCAAACTCAATAAAAATTGAACCAAAATGGTGGATAAGCTTGACAATAGAAAATATTAAATTATGTTTACCATGAAAAAATATTTAATTGAAAATTGTGTTTGATTATGTGAAAAAATGAAGTCACGATAGCCTATTCAAAACGCGATTATAGTTTTGCCTAACGTACTAAAATTTTAGTGGAAAAGGACCCTATGTATTTCTTGCTTATATGAAATTAATAGCTTTGTAAAAAATGAAAGTAGGATCGAGCTACAACACTGTATATATAATATTGTACATGTGTATACCCATTTAAGAATATAACGTGTGGAACACAATACAATATATAGATATGTATAAAGAGAAAAAATGTTTTGTGATTATTTAGGGCATACTCATGTCATGGATAATGATTCTCAATTAAATATTATAAAGTGGAATTAAAAGTTAACTAGAGCATAGGAGAGATATTATCACACACTATTTGAATAATATGAATCTTATCAAGAAACTCTCCAAACATTAAATAATACAGCGTCGTCCTAAAATAATTATGTTAAGTTAAACGAATTTTATTTACAAGGTTAAGCAAAAAGTAGATGTCTTAGCGAATTTCAAAATAAGCTCTAATACTAGTTTATCAACATATTATCCAAACTATGTTACCCGAATCAGTGTTTTACTTATAGCAACTTCTCTTGCAGTGTTCTTAGTTAGTATTTTACTTTTTCCACCTAATTTTGTACCATGATGAAGGAATCAAAGGCGACCTGTACGATCCAGAACTTTTTTAGCCACTTTATCATGTTCATAACCGTACAGCTGCCTTATGATTCAATATGGAACGTTAAATAATTTGTCTTACCTATTCTCGAGGTGTGAACCTCAATGTGACAATGAATTAACCATAACCCAGGATTGTCTGCTTTAAAACGAACAATAACATAACCATTGGCTGGTACAGTTACCGTATCTTTTCTAATTGCCTTGTTAATCTTTATATCTGGTATGTTTCCATTAATCCAGGTTGTGTTTCGCCATGAAGTATGATTGTTGCACAATGATTTACTTTGATCATAAGTATGACAGTCAACGTCGTCATTGTCATTTTGGGGTTCCCCGTAGCCAACTTTAACAACATGAAATTGATAGCCATGAATATGCATAGGGTGATGAACCACAGCTAAATTACCCATATTTAGAAAATTTATTTGAACTGTATCGCCGAAATTGACATTCCAAGGAGCAATACACGAACACAATTTGTCAGGACCGCAATTATCAGAATCATCACAATGTCCGGACACTTCTTGAGGCTGGGTCAACGCCGATACGGTTGGTAATTTTAACTGAACACCATTTGCATGTCCGGTAACATCTCCTTCCTCCTTAATTACAAATCCGAAATTTATGAAAAACTCTTTAAATTGATCAACCGATTCTGGAACTGGGGCTGGGTCATTTTGATCTACACTATTCAAATCTGCGATGTCGACACAAGTCAGCGACGCTGTAGATGTAAAAGGGCAATTCACTGCGGTACAAGGATTTGATTCAGTGCAATTTCTTGGTTCACTAGTTGGCTCGACTTCATTGGCACCTTCGTATCGCAAGATGGCGAAGGCTGGTTGACCATTTGATTTTTTCAAAGTTTCCACACGTATCCAAAAATTACCAACAGTTTGATTGGCTTCAAGAATAATATCAGCACGTTCTCCAGAGTGAAGTATTACATAGTCAGTAGAAACAGGTTCAATTTCATTACCGTCCATCGCGACAACTTGAAATTTATGACCGTCGATTGACAATTTGTACTGCACAACAAAACTAGCAACAATAACCCGTAATCTAAATTTTCTTCCAGCTGTGACTTTGAAGACAGGGAAAGGCGTGTGGGTGATTGCAATCCCATTTTCATCATACACACGCCCTCGACCGTTTATTAAGGTAGAAGTAATTTCAGCATATGACGTTATGTATCCATCGATTGTTGGACTAAATGGTAATGCGGTACCATCTGGCAGAATATGTCCAAGTCTTCCATTCATTTGAAAAGCATCTCCAGTGTTTTGATTGTGGTAATCTTGGACTACGATAATATGTTCCTCAATTTGTTTCACATGGTCGCTAGATGGCTCTTTCACAATAAAAGGGGCAACCAGTCCCATATTCATCTGCATACCTAAATGTGAGTGATAATAAAAAGTTCCACTACGGTTTGGTCTAAACCGATACGTAAAGCTTTGTCCCGGCATTATTGGACATTGTGTAACAAACGAAGCCCCGTCCATCCACGGCGTTTGCCTCATTTCGATTCCATGGAAATGAACTGAAACTCCATCGCTAAGCATCCGATTTTTTACATTAACTATCACCTCTTGGTCTCTGTATACAATCAAGGTTGGGCCCGGCATCGTTCTGTTAAACACTGCAATAACTTTGTCATGATTGGAACCATCAGCTAAAATAACATCATGCGGATCAATCTCCGTGTTGTTAACGTCGTTATACTGGTAAAGTTTGCCGTGAGTAGAGTTGATGTAGACTTTCCGATCAAATCCTAAACGCATTGGCATCCAATGTTCTATCTCCAAGTAAAACTCACAGGTAGGGCTATCTATTTTACATTGTGCAGTGTGACCATTTACTCCAAGCGTAACCAACACAAATGGAATACAAAAATACACACTGTTTACAAAATAAGATCTTGCCATGGTTATTACAAAGGTAAAAATGATTTCACGATGACATAAGTAAGTGAATATTATAATAGTACACTGACTCAAATTTCTTTTTTAGTATTGTATTTATTACTCGCTACAAAAAACCTTTTTCAGGTGAAGATCTGTGTTTTTCAGGAAAGGGGTGTAAATATTTATTGTCAATGGCTTTTGTGGCAACAAAACGTTCATTTAAATGAATTCTAATGTTTGCTGCATGTAGTTGAAGACGAAATATTTTTTTATGAGCAGTGCATTTATATTCCGGGGCTTCTGTATAACAAAATGTTCATTTAAATGAATTTCAATGTTTATTGCATGCACAAAAAGTTGATTACAAAATACTTTAATCTTTAGAAGAGTTGGTTTTTGTCCAGAAGAGTGTGTGCAATTATCAAGGCCTTCTGAATAAACAAAGCTTTTAAATAGGTTTTGTATTTATTGCGTACGGAAGCACACATAAATACATTGTCAAAGGTAAATAGGTGATTGCTCTTAACGTTTCTATTTTCTCTAAACCAATATCAAAATACCAACATTACTTTCAAAACGCTTAAACCAAAACGAAAAAAGGAATAATGTGTTTACTATTATGACACACGATTCAACACTCTCACGTTTATTTCAACATTTTATTCATACATGTATCATGTTAATTTAACGTACACAAATTAACGTATTCGTAATACATGTATCGCAAAAATGGGAAAATCACAGTTCTAATGAGACTAGACGAATGATAATTGACATACCTGCTAACAGAACAGAACAGAACAGAACAGAACAGAACAGAACAGAACAGAACATATTCTTTATTATAATAATCACAGGTTACATTATATAAAGTAACAACATGTGAGATAATTGGTAATGGTTATTGTCCGTTTTTTCTCAACTGTCAAAGCTTAAATAATTTCACGGTGACTGAATGCATTGTTTTTGTACTGGCGGCCGAATTTTTATTAAAAAAAACTTGACTCAAACTTATCATACGACATAAGAAGCTTTACTCAATCATAATACACACTTTCAGAAACTCATGGGTGTATTACGACAATAATTTTAACAAACGCATTCACCGTGAAATTATTCATGTTTTGAAAGTTGAGAAGAAACGAACAAACAGAATACAATATTGATATAGATTTATAGAGTTACGGGGAATTACAATGTATAATAAAATAGAGTAGGTATATGAATATAAATAACTATTATGTATAATGAAAATCAATTCATTTTCTAAGTTCAAAAACGATAAGATAAACAATGTAATAAATGAATGGGAACTTAGTTTATGAGAATATCGGAAGGGTAATTACATATTGTACAAATTTGCTCAAGTTTATAAGCGTGGCTTCTTCTTTAGCATTCGTTAGAGCTTTAGGGATCTATCATTTGTTGAAATTGAAAAAAAATCTATCAAGTGGGTGGGGTAACTAATTATATCAAAATATCCATAAATTCTAAATAATTTTAATTTATTTTGTAAGTGATGCATTAAGTGTATAGATGAGACAGTGAAAATATAAAGAACTCAACAAATAAGACATTTAGAAAGAAACGAAAACATTTTTTCTAACCTTGAAATGGCCTTACGAACGTCAGTCCAAACACATATTTAAAGTTCTTTTTTCATAATTCCAAAAGATGTAATAGAATGACCATATAACATTTTACAATGTCCTAGGGTGAATCACACAAAAAGTGTTTCCAAAATGTAAATTTGATAATTGATCACAACACTCTTCACACATGATTTTATTTTCAATTTCACACAGGAACCCGATAAATTTTTCCTTCTTATTACACACATAGAACATACAATATGAGTAGAAAATTGTACTGGGAACTTGTGTGTAAACTGTAATTTAAAACGTGTAATGTTTTTGTTGAGATGAATTATCAAATTTACATTTAGGAAATACTTTTTGTGTAATTTTCCCTAGGACATTGTAAAATGTTATATGGACAACCTATATCAACATTTGGATTTATGAAAAAAGAACTTTAAATATGTGTTTGGATTGACGTTCGGAGGGCTATTCTAAGGTGAGGTTAAATGTTTTCATTTCTTTCTAAATATCCTATTTGTTGATTTTTTTTTATTTTCGCTATCACATCTTTACATTTAATGCATCACTTACAAAATATATCAAAATTATTTTGGAATTAATGGATATTCTAATAGTTTAGTCACCACACCCACTTCATAGATTTTTTTCAATTTCAAATCCCGATACACCCTTAAAGTTTCTCAAACTAGGATAGTTATAAAAATAGGGTGGAATTATTTTTTGTCTGGAGGGTCCAAATATATACATTCTAATAAATAATGTTTTTTATTACCAATGGAATTTAAATCACCAAAATTACAGCGTCTGTCCTCGTATCGTACGTAAGGTCGCGCCCATCGTCCTGTCTCTACGGGAAGTCGGTGGTTGCCTGTTCTAAAATGAAATGGGCTAATTCTATGTGTATGATTTTATATAGTTAGGTATTTTTAAAAATGTGCATTATCTTTAAAAGAATGATAGTTATGTCCCTTTGATGATGTAGTTAAACTAGATTCCCAAGATTGTTTAAATTGGTCATTTAGCGTACATTTAACAAGTGTGTGAATAAGGTTTTAAATTCATGTTAAATTGGTTTAACCATACATAAGTGTTACCGGTCGTATCTAATATACTTTTAATATAATTTAGCCACTTAAATGAGGTATGAGATTGTAACATGTATTTATAAAATAAATGTGCTATGTTTGATTTATTTTCACTAACTATATTACTCCAGAACTTAATCATTCCAGTTTTAATGGTAATATCAACTGGATGTCGAACTAACTCCGCGTAGAGCCTATATTTCGGCGTGCTTTTGTTATTTGGTTATAGTTCTAAGAAAATTACAAAGAAATGTTTCAATTAAATCCAAATTATTAAACCCCCAGATTTCGCACCCGAATGTGAGTATAGGTAATATTGTACAATCAAATAACTTGTTCAAAAAAAGTTGAAGATCTATAGGTAAATGTAAGTTTTGTATTCGTGCACGAAATGCAAATAGGGTTTTATTTGCCTGTATTATGAGTTGTTTTATATAGTTTAGGAAGCTGCCAGTTGATGAAAATACTACCCCCAGGTATTTGTAAGTTTTGACAATTTCAATGGGTTGATTGTTAATTTCAAAAGAGTATTTATCAATTTTGTTTGTACCGAAGATTATTACCTTTGTTTTGGAGAAATTAACATTTAGTTTCCATTGGTTTCAATACGTATTAAAATCATTGAGTAAATATTGAAAGGCTATCTCATTGTCACTTAGAACTATTGTATCGTCTGCGTATTAGGGCTCTATATCGGCCAGAATGATCGATACGATATTCGTATCGATACAAAATGATCGATATTCGATATATCATATGATATTTTAATAGTAAAAATAATGTTTTATAAAAATGCACAACAGTGTTATTTTATTCATTTATTTAATTGTAGTAACACCATACTACTAAATGCAATGTCTTATTAATATTTTAAATGTTAAAGTCTTTGACGTTTACATTTTTTAAACAAACTCCATTGCATCCAGTGAGTGTGGATCTATAGGTATGATCTCTCTGCTGATATGATGTCTCCTGATGTTGAAAATACCCGTTCAAAAGCTACTGAAGTAGCCTGGGCAACCAAATATCTAGCAGTTAAAGTGCACAAATGTGGGTGTCTGTGGGTGTAAAAAAAGCAAAGGAATGTTTTGGCATGTCTACGTAAACTTTCAATTCTTCATCAGTCATTTCCTGAAATCTTCTACTTAACATCCACATTGATTGCGTTAATTAATCGATCGTTTATATAAATGTAATTGTCCAGGATTTACATAAAATAAAACCGTTTTGTTGATGTTTGATTTCTGTTAGATTTAGTTCCATTAATTTATATTTGTATGGCACTAAACAGAGATCGGCAATAGGAAAAGCACATACTTTCAGAACATCAGCTATTTATTATGACATATCGCTTCTGCAAAATGTTATTTACGTACATTTTTGCTTTTCTCAATGTCGACAAAGCAGAAAATCTTTGAATACTTGGTTGATCACCGAAAGCTCCGATACATAAAATGGTTCCTCCCACAATTAGGGACCATGGCGAACCACATACAGCAAGGTCAGCCTCCCATCTGAAACAAATAAAAATGTAAAGCTCCATTTGACACTCATCACGTGACTATTTTTGTATCAAAATCATAAATCATGTGATGTGTCAATAAGATGACGAAATGAAATAACGATATATAAACCCAAAAGTTACGTAATGAACTCGCTATATTTATGAACCAAAAAATGACGCAATCACGAGATATAAACCCCAAACGCCGTAATGCATATGCGGATCCAACGGGGGCATGGGGGGTCCGGGTTCCGACCCCCCCCCTAGAATTTGGACAATGTACCTGTCCATTAGTGTATTTCTTGCCTGTAAGTCATTTCAAGCAGCATGAAACAATTTTCTCGGTGCTTAACATAGATTAAATGGTTATGTAGTTTTTATTATCAGTATGTTGCATTATTTTTTTCTGCAAAATGTGTATAATGTGGTTGTGGTTCGAGGTTCGGACCCCCCTAGAAAAGTTTGGACCCCCCTAGAAGAGTTTGGACCCCCCCCCCAGAAAAAAAATCATGGATCCGCCCCTGTAATGAAATCTTGGGACATGTTATCAAACCATGTGATACCAACAAACAGATCAAATTGGAATTGTGATATATATTAAAATCAAATAACGTCATCATAACACGTGGTATGTAAATAAGATGACGTAAACATTCTCCCAGAAGTCAATGCGGTTTCATTCATAATTTATTATCCATACTTTACTAAATCACTAATTCACTAAACGGGGATGAAAATTGAAAAGTAAAATCAGTTCAAACAATGGGGTCAATTTAAACAATATATACTAGGACGAAAAAGAAACGCCGGGTAACCTATAATGATTGTTTTAAGAGATAAATTGTATTATTGGATTATTATATTTATTTTTGTATGAAATGTCATCTGTATGGAACCAGCTGTTGAAGTTTCAATCGATTTCCGATGCTGATTATGTGAAAAAATACCCCCTTTTAACGATGACCCTTCTTGTTTTGCGAAACACGGCCGGACATGTGTTGCATATTTTATGTACCCGGCGTTTCTTTTTCGTCCTAGTATAGTACCTCTACCACAAGTTATAGAACCAGTTATTTCCCTGGGAGTAGCAGAAAACACTGATATTGAAAAACTGATGCATATAATAATTTAAACAGTCTTGTGGAAATAGATAAAATCTTTACGAATACTGTACCCTATCAAACTAGATCAAAACAATGGAGTGTTTGTAGTATGAACGTTAGATCTGTCAAAAATAAAGCCGAATCCCTGTGTGATTCACTGATTTCATAGTTACAAACAATTTTTACATTGTCGCCTTAACAGAAACCGGGCTAACAAGTAACGATAACTCCTGTATAAATGATCTTTTACCTACCGGATACACTATGAAACAGATTATGAGAAGCACCTCCCAACGTGGTGGGGCGTCGCCTTGATCTATTAAGAGCTCAGTAACATTGAAAAATCTGAAATCTAGACAAGTGTCACAGTTTGAACTATTAGATTGTCTTTTAGACATAGGTGGATTCAATCTGTGTCTGGCTATTGTCTATAGGCCACCCTCATGAAAAGCAAATGGTGTAAAAACTTCAAAATTTCTTGAAAGTGAATGGCCCTCTTTCTTGAGTAAATATGCCACAGAAGAAAATGCGAATTCTAATTGTTGTTGATTTGAACTTTTATCTTGATAAAAGAACAAACAGAGATACTATTATTTTCTCCAATATGCTAGACTCTTATGGTATGAAGCAGTTGGTAAAGGAACCAACCCATGTAAAGGGTCACACACTTGATGTTGATACAAGTAAATCTGTGAGCTAATGCTCACTAGTGATACCCCCGCAAAAATGTAAAAATATGCGACAAACAGGAAGTAGATGAGCAAGGAGCATGAAATCGCTTTACACCACATGGGACTATGGGATGAAGCAATATGCAAAGTATTAGGCTGCTGCATGCTATAGTTGCTGAGAAAACTGCGACGGAAATTTTGTAACGGACGGACGGACACATGCACGGACAAGGGTAAAACAGTATACCCCCTCTTCTTCGAAGCGGGGGTATAATAACAATAATAACAAGCGACAATTGCACGATTCTTTCAGATATTGTGGTAACCGACCCTGGACTATGTGATCATCAGGTGAATTCATATGAAACAGGACCATTTTGCTATTACTTTTAACATTGATGCAACTAAACCAAAGCCAATAAACAAAACTGTTACATACAGAAAGTTAAGAGCTATTAACATTGGGTTGTTCAAACAAGACTTGTTCATATTCAATCAAATAAATTCTCAAAATTTGGATTCTGATAAACTTCTTAATGTTTATTATAGTGAGCTAACCAACTTGATAGATAAACATGCACCTTTACGTACAAAGACAATTACATTCCTCAATCTCCATGGTTTAATGAGCAGCTACATTCTGCTAAACATTTGAAACGTAAATTTGAGCGCAAATAGAGAGAAACAAAACTTTTGATCCATCATCAAATTTACAGGAATCAATGTGCTGTGTATAACTAACTGCTGATTGAAGCCCGTAAAGACTTTTACTCAAAGTTCAAGCTGCTGGCAGATATAGCAAAGTTTATTCAAAATTGTTAATAATTTGTTCAATGGAGATAAGTGTGTTCCACTTTTACCATCTGGAACCTCACCGAAAGACACTGGTCAGAATTTGAGTATATTAATAGACTTACTCAAATAAACGTATTTAGTCATGCTTTATACTTTCTTGGGTATTGCATAGATAATGCCCTACAGCTAAGTACGGTGGCATAGAGGTGACATGGAGATATATTTAATTTTCTACGTGGCCACGTAAAAGCTTTACGTGGCCACGCAGTAGCTATTACGTGCACACGCAATAACGTTTACGTGGCCACGCTATAGCTTTACGTGCGCACGTTATAATTGACCAATGAGAATTGTCAAAATTGGCGGTCATTTTCGACAACTCTCATTGGTCAATTATTACGTGCGCACGTAAAGCTATTACGTGGCCACGTAAAGCTATTATGTGGCCACGTAAAAAATTAAATATATCTCCAAGTCACCTCTATGCCACCGTAGCTAAGTATGCATTGTATTAATCACAATAAGCTTTTAAAGGGATTAAAATGAAATATTATTTTTATTATATGTTTTGCTTTCTAAATAAGAATCTACATTCGTTATATATCATTTTTAGTTTTAAAAATGTCAATCATATAAATGAAATAAATTGTATTTCTATTTTTTTTATATTTTCTTTATTTAAATGTGCAGGAATGTAATCGGACACCAAGGTAATTTAGAAATGAGATTTCGTAATACTGGAGTAATAAGAATGCAAGAATGATAAATTTCAAGACATTATTATTGTCATTTGCATTCAAGTCCCTTAAAAAGACTACTCCGCTGTTGTATACATAATAAAAATTAAGGCCACAACAAATTGATCATACGTTCTATGAATTAGCTCGCACCTTAATTTGGACGGTTTTTACAAACAAAATATTTTTATTTCCTCGCTCGCTTATAAAAATTTGGTCAAACCGCTATATAAAGCAACTGAATTAAGATTTTTTTTTCTTCGCTCGCTCGCCCCATTTTTTCTTGAAAAATCCGTAGAACATATCATCAACATGTTGTGGCCTAAGCGATGATTATTAATAAAATGTCTAGTAAAGATGTAAGAGTTGTTTCCCTTTAACCGTACAACAGAGTATAATTATAAATATATAGGGGCTCAAACAATCTCCGTAAACAGATATCATGTAGAGCATTGTCGTACAGGATCTCTACTGTCTCAGTGGAAGGTCATGTCGAGATGAACTTTGTGTCGACCAATCAATGCATAGCTTTCATCTAGACGAAAACACTATTTATAACATTTTGATTTCGTAATTTCTATTTTTAGACCAAGGTTTGCATGCTAATTTAACAGCGGTATTATTCGCAGTCTGCGATTGGGCGGCTCATTCAAATTGCGTGACGTAGACGATGTAAACAAGTTACGTATCATAACAATTTCGTCATGAATATTATGATGAGAAAAGGTCACCTGAACGTGACCTTCGTTTGAAAAAGGCCAGATCTAAAATAGCGAGTATGCGAGCGGAAAATTTTAGATCGGGTTTTAATTAGCGAGTATGCGAGCGGAAAATTTTAGATCGGTTTTATCAGATTGGGCTTATTTCGAGAATACATTAAAAGTGACCGCGGACAGATATAATATTTACATATATAGGGGCTCAAATTACCATCTTTAAGGGATATTATCCGCGATATTTTTTTGTAAATGTAAAAAGTCATTGTGTAAAGCTAGCTTTTATGGCGATGTGGTAGTGTTGCTTACAACTCGAGAGATCGTGGGTTCGAATCTCAGTTCGGACCATGAATTTTATCGGGTTACATTTGGCGCCCAGTGTAAATAACCCACTAGGAATTGTGTGATTACACCCTTAGATAGTCTCACAGACAATCAAGCTCCAAGAATTCGAGGACGAACTCTGTTATGGAGTTGGTGTGTGTTGCAGAGGTATAATACTGCGCGTGTAATCCCTTATATTCAAGCTAGCTTTTATGGCAACATGGTAAAGTGTCCACGAGAGAGATCGTGGGTTCGATTCTCAGTTCGGACTTAGGATTTTTATCGGGTTGCAGTAAGAATAATTTTCCGTGATATATATATATATATATATATATACATATATATATATACCTAATTAAAGCATGTTCCCTTATACTGATCGATTAAGCTTGCGTCACACTGTCCCGAAATTGACACCCGATGGACATACGAATCTCAGTAAAGATGTACAAGACTAATGAAGAAGATGATCGATGGCAAGTTTTTTATGTCATCCATAATACATGAACAACGCCTGGGCCATTTAAATTTGCTTATTCGGCTCACATCGTGGTGCCATCTCGATGCCATCGTACCGAAATACGATGGCGACATGACGGTATCTAGGGGGCTTCGCGTAGTTTTGTTGCCCTCGTATTGTCTTCTTGAGGCGAAAAATGCTATAGATGGTACCGATGATCACACGGAGTAAAGACGAGGACTACACGGTTGACAAGATGGCTTTACGACGGCCTTACGATGCCCAAAATTGACGTATGAATTCAACACGAAAATGAACCTTCGCAATGACTTCCGGCAATTTTTTGGCATGCTAATTTTTTTTCGACCGCTCACGAAGTTGTCGCGGGAGTTTGAAAATTCAGCCGGTGGTCATACGATAGCAAAAGATGCCCTCACTGATGGCGCGATCTTATAACGATCAGATCCGAATTTAAACTTTTCTTTATTCGTATGTCCATCTTGTGCTAATATCGGGACAGTGTGACGCCTACATTAGAAAGTTCACATGGCCTGGTCTTTTCATGTTTTAAATCTATAGAACCATAGTATTTTCACATTTTCTTATCTAAGTGTATGCTACCGAAAATACCCACACGAGACTGTGTGATGTAGATGTTTTGCTCTGAATCCTTTGTACAGTTATAAAACTCTAACTTAGGTAACTATTTGATTCAACAATTTACGGAAAAAATAAAGCTAACGATCAAAACACACTAGATCTATTGGAATTGTTTTGGGAAAGAAAACTATAAATTATTAATTTAATGCATTTTGATACTGGTCGTCTCAGTATGGTAGCTTTTACAAATCTGACAAACTTTTACAAAGTTAGAATAAACTAATGCCAACTTCATGGGCGGATCCAGCGGGGGGGGGTCAGAGGGGTCCGGACCCCCCTAGACTTTGGAAAATGTACATGTCCATTAGTGTATTTCTTGCTTGTAAGTCATTTTTAACGATAAATCATATCGATGCTTAACATAGATTTAAAGGTTATGTAGCTTTTATTATCAATATGTTGCATTTTTTTCAGCAAAATGTGTGTTATGGTTGTGGTTCGAGGTTCGACCCCCCTAGAAAAGTTCGGACCCCCCCTAATAAAGTTCGGACCGCCTAGAAAAAATCATGTATCCGCCTATAAACTTGCACGATTAAGATTATGATTTAAAGACCGAGATAGTTCGAATGTAACATAAATTTTTAAAACTGAAAGTACATCAGAATTCTGTGTACGGGTATCATTGTACGAAATCACCCGAGCAGCTCATCTAGTGACGTCACGAGAATTTTGTATTTTAACCTCAATTGAATTGATATATTGACCATTTAGTCTATAGATACAGACTTTGGGCACGTTCCGCAAGGAAATCGCTAGCTAGCGATTGTCCCCTGGTACCCTCGATTTAGTGTCACATAGTAAATACCTTTGGTGCAAGAAAGGTACCAGAGGACGAATCGCTATCTAGCGATTTCCTTGCGGAACGTGCCCTTTATAATTTGCCCTGTGGTAAAATTTGAGAGATCAGCAAATATAAATTTCTTGTTTAACAACGGTAAATTTTTAAAGATGCATTTTGATTGGTCAAGATTCATATGAGCGTAACTTTTTCGTGCATTGTATTGAAACCTAAACAATAGTGTTGTCTGAATACAATACAATACAATATTTCTTTATTTAGCATGTATTGTTGTTTTGAATGAAAGGTGTTAGTTTTTATACGTCAGGTAAAGCTCGCACCTGCAAAATCAGTCATTTGGATACATTCATAGAGGTAAGACATTTTGAAAGTTTGAATTTTCGATTGGATTTTATTGCATTTAAGGCTAATTAAATTTCTGGAGGATGAAATGGGAATCGTGCAAACTAGTTTTCCATTGGATTTGTGAATGAAACTTGAAGTGGGATAAATCTAGTGATTTTAAATTGTTTTTCAATTCAATGATGCCAGGCTGGATTGACTCATTAATGAAGAACCGGCTAGTTTTCAGTTATGAGAATACCCTGTGATATCACTGGATGCTAAGATATTGTACCAACATTTGTGTTACTATGTGTTTTAATGTGATGATATGTACGATTATAAAATGCGTGTACGTTCATGTAGCTAGATTTGTACTGGTCAGGTCTAATCAAACATGACTATGTTTAGACCAATTCTATGTAGTCACAGCGTTTTTAAAAGATTATGAAAGCAATCTGATTGAATAAATCTACGAGTCTAGAATTGACACCACTGAAGGTATTCTTGACGGTGCTCATTTTGTACAGTATGAATGCTTAAAGTTAAACATCAGATAGTATTTGTTTCTATGCCACAGTTAATCAATTTTTACTTATCTATGTTTTTATTGTTTTATGTAGTACAGATTCTAACACTATTTTGTTTTTTGTTTATTTCATGTCTCACAGACTTGATGATGGATACACAACACTATATACTACATGTAGATGTATTTGTTGTCCTACCAAACATAGAACAATATGATGCAGATGTAGATGTATTGAGAACTAAAGACTGATCTATCATCATTTGTATCTTGGTAAGTAAATTGTTTATTAATATAATTGTGATTATTGATCCGGGGCCACTTTCACAAAAAATCTTAAGTTTTTTCATAAGTCAAGACTTAAGCTTGGACTTAAGTTAAAAGTTGTGGTGAACTTAAGTTTTTACTAAGTCAGTTTCTCGAAAAAACTTGAGACAATCTTATCTGTTCCTGGCTTAAGTCTGGTCTTAAGTTTTGACTATATCAATGTTTCATAGCTACGCTGTTAAATCTGTCAATTTTAAACCGGTAATGTGTAAATCATCAATAGTATGATGTAATACATGTACAATCTTTTAGCAATGACTTATATACACATTACACAAACACATTGAATATCAATACACGATGTCCTCGTGTTATCCTTGTACAAACAGCGAACGAAAGTAAAACAAAAAAGGTTGATGTAATATATATATGTAGAGTTTGAAAAACAAAACAAAATCACTCTGCAGGAAATGCTTTCATGACTAATTAGAAAGCAGCCAAATATTTGGATTTGTGAGGCTATCACTGAAAAGGTAAATCAATATTTTCTTATTTAAATTCTGCATTTCGTTGCTACATAATTTAATTTGTTTGCTTTTATTTTGCATTCAATCTCAGTTTTGTTGTCGGGTAGCTTTAATTGTCTTTACACGCATTTTTATTTGTTTGCCTCTTCATAGAAATACATATATGTATTTGAATGCCATTTATTCTATGAGTCATGCAATTTAAATTCTGTTATAATTGCCAGTAGCATAGAACTTTAATGCATCAAGAACTGCCATGTAAACTGGCAAACTATGTGACCTGCTTGTAGGTAACTTCCTAGTCTGGATAACCTGTACATATTTATTAAGTATTGGTCGTCAAATACTTTTAATAAATTAAATATATTCTAATTATTCGCGGCCTACTCAAATGACATCTCTGAATTAAAACATTGGGCGAAGCCATATTGAAATTTCTGACTTAAGTCACCTATTTTAGACTTAAGTCACCTCCCTAGGTGACTTAAGTTTTGTCTTAAGTTTATTTTTCAAAATCGACTTAAGTTTTTTTGTGAAACAGTGATAAGATAAAAACTAGACTTAAGCAACAACTTAAGTTTAAAAATGAACTTAAGTTGTTTCGTGAAAGTGGCCGCAGATCTATAGGTGAATTTTTAACATGATTTGTCAATCCAACAAAAGAAGAGTTTATTTTGCAAAGACCAGTGGTGCTTTTCACAAAAATTCTTACGAAAAAAGTTATCGTAAGTCAATTTCATATAATAAGCAGTTCAAAGTCTGATAGATTATAAGCATAATTATGATATGATATTCAAAAGGTATGCAGTATTCCACTCACATTTTATGATATTTGGGATTGATAAGCCAAAAAATAAGCGTAATATTAAGGTTTCTTGCTTTTGACTTACAAAGATTTTTTTCGTAAGAATTTTTGTGAAAAGCACCACAGATCATTGTTGACTATTTTCAGAGGTTTCCTCTTATAATCGATACAAAACAAGTGTCATATAATTAGATGTCATATAGTAAAGTACTAAGACTCATATTTGTTTTTATGGGAATTAGGTACTATGTATGTTGAAATTGTGCCACAACTTCTTGAACTTAATATGTGTTTCCCCCATAAAAGGTTGAATCCAAAATTAAAAGTACAAAACTTGCCATGTTTACATAATTTATTTATAGAGATATTGTGTCTGAATTTTGATGTTAGATTTTATTATTTATCTTTGAATTACAAGTTTAACTTTGTCTTTGGTTAGATTTGAAATGATTTTACAACATTGATATATCATTTAATGTGAGTAGTTACTACACCTTGCATTTTTCAACTAGAAACTGGGATTAAAACTATTTCTTTTGGACTTTGAAATCCATTCCTCCTAGGCTCTTTGCCAGGACCCCCCTTGGAAATATATTGGACCCACCGATGGTTTAATTTTTGCATAAATAATTCTGTTTTCTCTTTGACTATTAATTTGTGTTTATAGAAAGTTTGAAAATAGTGAGGATTGCTCATTCTAAAACTAGAGCCAGCATCCTTGCTTATTATAAAATTTCTATTGATATTTTAACAATAAGGGTCAAGCAAATCAGTTTGGTTACACTAGCTGCAAACATGATATCATTTGCAGGGGCGGATTTGGGATTTGTTTCTAGGGGGTCTGGACTTTTCTAGGGGGGGTCCGAATTTTCTAAGGGGGTCCGAACCTGTACATGTACATTTTCTAAATTCTAGGGAGGGTCCAGACCCTCCTGACCCCCCAGCCCATGCATGATATCATTTGTTCACAGAATGTACCATTCAACACAATCTCTATTGCTTAACACCATAGTATTGTTAATTTTTATATAGCTGTCAGTGAGACATTCTTAAACCCTGCTGATTTAAATGCTCATTATTTCTTTGATAATGCCAAAACATCAATACTGATATCTATTTATATTGAGAGTATTTACTGATACTGCTGTATGACAAAGCCACTAGGGCTGCGTATCTTGGCCAAGGTTGCGATACGATGCATATCACGATAAATGCCTCGAGATAACGATATTAGTCGCGTTATGATGTAAATTGTAAATTTGGTAAGAACGCTATGACAAATTATGATATTTTTATCAAACAATCATAAAGTTAACAAAATTATTAATTACCCTTACTTGGCACACAATAAAATCAACAAAACAAATGTAATCTTTGTTCAATGACAATTGAGGATAAAAAGTAAAAGATGGCAATTTGCAGGTTTAAATGCTATAGATATATAGTATATTTTGTTTTTAACTGATTTCTTGTAAAGGGCCTTCTGAATCCCGACTTTTTAAGGACGTGATTCGAAACACCCGTATCAGACAGTCCCGAATACGATCTCATGATGCATCGGGGAATCATTACAGCCCTATACTGCTGTATGACAAAGCTAAAATTCAAAATGCAAAAATTTGTGAGTTAGAATAAAAGTTACTCGCAATTTTCAAAATCTAAAATATCTCAAAACCTGCTCTTTTTATATTCTATTTTTGTGAAGCAAATTAAATATCTAATGTTAATAGGCAAACATCCTGGACTTTCACAAACTGCATGAATGAAATTTAAAGAGGCTCATCGAATCGCTTAGCAGTGAAACTGTTAGCCTGGATTACCTGCCTCTTACCGCTATTGTTATCAGGCCAAGCAAGCTGGAATCATGGCGGCCTCCTCAGTTATTATACAGGAATAACGTTTTCTTAATCTAGCATGATCATTTGCTGATGATAGTTACTTTAGTAGGAGTTGGGTTCTATAAAGAACATTTGATTTAGATTTGACTGGATGACATCATAAATAGTCTGTATAAGAATTTAGACTGGGTATTGTTCGTTTTTTCTCAACTGTCAAAACATGAATTATTTCCCTAGCATAGCTCAAACACAAGTCTCTGCCAAGCCCTTGGTGTTTAATAATTTCACGGTGAATTGGTTTGTTTAAATTCTTGTTGTAATACACCCATGAGTTTCCGAAAGTGTGTATTATGATCGAATAAAGCTTCTTATGCCGTATTATAAGTTTTAGTCAAGAAATTTTTAATGAAAACTAGGCCACCAGTAAATAAAACAATGCATTCAGTCACAGTGAAATTATTCAAGCTTTGACAGTTGAGAAAAAACCGGACAATAGCTGGTCTGTATGAGATTCATGCTCTGGATAATGCCATAATAAATATAGAAGGGAATATGCCATTGAGGTTTAATAAAATGCATTATTTTTGTGTTTGTAGGATGTTAACCAGACGATGCGTTACAAGTACAAACATATCAACAAATGAAAACAGTGTGATTCAAGTTGAATAATGAAGAGAAGATAAAAGCTAAGATATTTATATTATTTAATGTATTTTGTATTCCTGAACGGAAATGAGTGATTAAATATTTGATATAAGCTGATTTGATGGCTAAGTCCGTTGAGTACTTTGAATCAAGATTTCTATGAAAGCAAACTGTCTCAGGTCACAGGCAATCTTCGTCTGTTGACCTTATACATTTATTTTATCTATATATATGTAAGAGACCAAGAGATGAAGATCACCTTTGTCTCAGACTAGCTTACACAGACTGGTTTGTTATTCCATATTCTTATATAGTGTAACATTCTAGTCTTGAACATCTATATTTGATTGATAATTTTGTAAATTTTTTTGTATTTTATTGAATATGAGAGCTGAATGAAACACTGTTGTGACTCCATTTAAAAATAAAGGGAGTTACAATAGTGTTTTGTTCTGGGTTTGATTTAAGATATACTTAATATGAATAAAAACTACCTGATTAACATTTAGTTAATTAGATGGGTTTTGTTTGTATGTTACATCACAGCAAGAACATTATTCTAGAACTTGATAAAGTCTTTTATCTGATTCTTTTAAAACAATCTTTGTAGGTAGAGCTTTTGGAAATTAAATGATTGTAGATATTTATTAAAGGGAGATAACAATGTATATAATCTATAGAATAGTTATATACTGATTATCTCCCTTTAATCAGTATCAAACATTTCAGTTCAAAATTGTTATGTGTTTAATTGGTTTGATCTGATGCTAGATTTAGACTTTGTCATTTAAAGGATAAAAGCTGATAGGATACAGGCTTGATTTGTTTTACATTGTAATTATATTAACATTCATGTTTTTGATTGTCTTTTTTAAATTATTGTTCACATAAAGCCTGAATCCTTTCAAAAGATTGTATGACAATTTTTTTTTAACTACAGTGTCTTTTCATTTTTAGGTCTGTTGAACTTATTTTTACTGATTACTTTGAAATAAGTCATTTTCTTTTAATTTTGGTTATTTTTCTAGTTGTAACTAAGACTGAATTTTTGACAATTACTTTCATTCTTACTTTTTGAATGTGTAATGTATTTTTGTTTAAGTAGTGTTTCATTTAATTGTATATATTTAATTTTGATTGTCTTTTTTAATTTGTTTGCATTATACCTTAAGTTTCATAGTGTCTTTATTTTCAAGTTTAGATAGCTAATTACAAGTTTTCAAATTAATTCCTTAAATATACATTTTTAATCTATACAATATGCTAATGAACACAATTTATCATTATGATATTTTGGTTAAGATTTCAAATAAGTCTACTGTATTTTGTCATGCATTTTTGAACCTGATATCCTTTGCTTTTCATCATAGACTTATTCTGGGTCTCTGGTTTATTGTTTTTCAATTTAGGTGCAAACACACTTTTAGTGGTACAATGAAAATTTATGAAACAATATTTATTTTAAATTTATTTTTTGGTTGATGAAACTGCTAAAAGCTTTGTTTGTACCTGCATTAAGAGACATAAACATTTGAGTGCTGGACATCACAGAGATTCCTAACGATAACCATTTATACCTATAGTATAAACTATATGTATAAATGGTTATCTTTAGGAATCCCTGTGCTGGACATCTGTCTATCGAAAAGTATCTGGAATAATGTTCTTGTTGAGTTGTTATATCCGATAATAAATAAGTCTTTACATCAAGTCATGGATTATCGGGTAGATTATGAGAACACAAGCTTTGTGGAACCTGGATATACTGAGGGTTGGTTGTGAGCCCAAGCCCCGGACGTAACGTTGATGTCACTAAGCAAGGTTGGGTGGAGTGTCGTCTGATCAGAGGGGTCATATGTAATGTTCCTGCTATCTTGTATTGGCTGGTAAATTTTAATACCCGAGACCTAGGCAGTGTTGGTTGGGATTTATAGGGATGATAGGGAGTTGTGTGTATGGGGGGTTGGAAGGGTAGGTGTGTGTGGGAAGGCTGGGTTGTTTATGATGGCGGGGTGAGAAATGGTGTTATCTGAAAGTATCTGAGAAAGGCTGGTGGGTATTCCATGATTTAATGCTATCAGAAGTTTGTAATGTTGTACAGTGTATTGTACCCAATAGTGACTGTATGAGGGATGATCCAAAATTAGTGGTTTAGTGAGTGACTATTCATTCAATATTCACTGTATAGGGCTTTAATTTTCTGGTGTCTATATTTGTAGATATTCTAAGCGTTATTATTTTTGCAGGATCTAGAGAAAGCGCATTTGATTTATATTCCATTATTTCTAGTATAGTCTGTATTGGTACAGATATATTCATGGGGTTTAGAATTAATTGTTGACTAAGCATATGCATTTGAAATTTAAATTCCACTAAATTTACCGCTATGCAATACTTGAATTACTCCCAATCTCCGTAAACAGAGATCCTGTTCTACTCGCATTGTCGTACTGGATCTCTACTTAGTCAATGCAAGGTCAAGTCGAGATGAACTTTGTGTCGACCAATCAATGCGTAGCTTTCATCTAGACAAAAACACTATTAATCACATTTTGATTTCGTAATTTCTATTTTTAGACCTAGGTTTGCCTGCAAATTTAACAGCGGTATTATTCACAGTCTGCGATTGGGTGGCTCATTTCAAATTGTGTGATGTAGTCGATGTAAACAAGTTATGTATCATAACAATTTCGTCATGAATATTATGATGAGAAAAGGTCACCTGAACGTGACCTACGTTTGGAAAAGGCCAGATCTAAATTAGCGAGTATGCAAGCGGTAAAATTTTAGATCGGGTTTTAATCAGATTGGAATTACTCCTAGTGTGACATTGAGCCTACATGGATGTAGTTTGCGTGAAACTGTTCTCAGCTTGGACTTAATAATTGGTAGTTGAATAATTAGCCCTGCCTACTGTGAACAATAAAAAAATTGACTATATTCAACCTGTTAGTTGATATTCTTTAATTGTTCATTTATACATTTGAAATTTATGTTCGTGTAGTATGACATATAACTTATTTGTTAAGAAAATACATACTGCTTGGGTTTCTATGGTTGATTAACTGCATGTTCCGACTGCTTATAATTGCAGGGTACAATATGGCTCCTATGTCAGTCGCTACTGTATCATTAAGCAGCGGAAGCTCTTTGAACCCTTCTCAACCTAATCATTGTCCATCTAGTGTTGGCATATATTCTCATATCAATGAGTTCATATGAAACTTATGCCTAGTGTCGTAGGTATTATTTTAAATTTTATTCAACTGTCAGAGGTGAATACATCAACCCTACTGATTTAGATACTCAATACACTATGTCAATATTCATGATAGATTTAGATCGATCATGGGTAGTGAGTAGTAAAGTGGGTATTTAAATCAGTGGGGTTTATGTATGTACCTCTGATAGTTGAATAAAATTTAAAGATGTACAGTCACCACTGTTATATGTGGGTAGACTGACTGACTATACTCTGTATGCATTTTCATCAGTTATATGTTGTATTATTGTGGATCATCTCTCATACAGTCAGTCCTTGTTGAGTTCTTGATAAGGTTTGGTACATGTGATTTTCTTTTGTCCCTTGAGTGGACCCCTTGGTCTATTACAGTTGTACAGTAAACATGTACTTATTGTACACTTGAAGTATTGAAGGTACAATTCTATATCTAATGATATATATGCGCTTTAAATGAATCATTTAATACATGATGAGAATCAGCTCTGAAGGTTTCCTTTGAGAGTACAATAATTTAATATTATTCACAGGGTTTAGAATTTGTTCTATCATTGTTGATTGCAAATATAGTGAATATTTAACCCCTGTGAAAAGAATCTGAACTTACCAGCCGCACAGTATTAAATATGAATTAAGCATCTCATATAGCTTGATAGAACTTACTTTTAGGATTCATAATACTGGCTTTAGTAGCTTCAAAATTCTAGTGTTTCAATGATAATTTTGACCAGTTATTATCATATTTGGCTATTTTTTTTTGGTTGCATCTTAGTTTGTTGATAGCGTCTTGTAAATTTCATTGACTGAATTATTTATTGCCAGGTTTGGATTTAAAGATAATTTTTGTCAGCTTTTCATTGCCTAATTAATTTACTGATAGGGGTTTCAGTGGCCATGTAGTACAAACTGTTTGCTTATAATCTCTTCTACCTTAATTTCTTTCATGTAAATTTGATTCAGGCTACATTTTTCATTTTATTTTTTGGTCTTTTTTTAAGCTTCCAAATTTGTTAAGAAAGATAAGTAAAGGTCAGTTTAAAGCTCATAAGATATAATATGGTGGTGACTGTGGAGCAAGGTAAAGGCTCCCTCATCTATAAGATAGCGATATTATATCTTTTGGGAAGTTCACAGTTTTTTTGTTGTTAAGTATAACATAATAGATAACATTAATTTTTTATTTTTCGTAATTATTTTTATTTTGTAATAGCGTAGTTCTTTTTGGTGTCTTTCATTTGTAATTCATCAATTCATTTATCATTTTGGTGTATTTTTCATCTTTCATAATGAAATTCAGTAGTTAAACTCTCATCATCAAAGGATGAAAAAATCATAAGTAAGCAGTAAGATTACTTGACCACTGATACCCTTATCTATAAATCAATCAGACAATTTGAAAATCAGCTACATGTATTTTTTTGAGTAAAAGATTAACTTAATTTTCATCTATAGAGTTTTAGACGTAATTTTTGACTGAAATATTTAATACTAGATTACCAGTTTACCTAAGCAGGTTCCATTGATCTGTGTCAAAACACATCTATAATCATATGTAGGTCAAGCATCTATGATGAAATCAAGTAATCAATTCATTTCACATCTAAAATGTTAAAGGGATAATTGAACAATTTGATGGCTTATAATATTTCAAATTATTTTGCCGGCTTTTGATTGGGTGTTTGGGTTTGCGAAACAATCCATGTACACATCCTGGGAGTTCATGATACACCGTGTCCCCTAAGGTTTTAATAGGCCTGGTTATCTGAATCAAACGTTTTGTAGTAGGATCCAGTTTGATTTATATAAGAAATTGATTTCAATTTACTGATATCAATTATTTGTGACTGAAATGAACAGAGTCTTATAGTTGTAGCATTCTGAGTATGGCAACTAAAGATTAATGTCTTCCTGCTGGAGGTTATTTAACTTGATCACTAGAAAACTGTATGATTTACATATGCACAATTCATGCAGAACAGTGTATGTGTGTTATTTCCTAAATGACAGCGAATTGATGGCCTGAATTGATTTTTAAACTCTCAGACTTGGAAACAATTTTACCTGACATATTTATGTTACATATTGTGAATATGTTGTGTAAAACTGTCACAATTAGGAAAATTGAAATCAGTCACAGGGGCAGAAACAAGTTTTGTTTGAAATGCAGAGTTTTACTTATTGTATTGATGTGAAATGTAGATCATTTAACTGTCTCCTATATGGATATTTGACATCTAGTACTACATGTACATGTCTTAATATATTATGATATTATATAGTCTGACAATATTTACTTGAGCTTGAACTGCCTTATCATAATATAATATTATGTTTAATTGCCTGAATAACAAAACTATGTTTATTAGTGCTGAAAATTTCAGGGAATATTTACAGTTAAATGAACTTAGTATTTTTTAATGTTGCATTATGATGTTTTTCAAATTAATTACTGTATTTCATGATTTATGAGGACAAATTAAATATTATTCATTTTTGTAACAAAGGGAGGTAATAGCTCATTTAAATTAAACATACTTGAGAATGATTTTGCTGACATACTTGAAGGAATAGATGTAATTCATGAATATGATTTACATATTGTAATGAATAATGACATATTTTATGTTTTATAAATATATACATTACTTTGAGAGCTCATCAATGGTTCATCAAAGAATTTATTATAATGAATGATAAATGATTCATAGTCATATTGACTTGGTCTTAGAGGCATAATATCTAAAATCATATAAGCTTCATAAGCATCAAGGGAGATAATTAAAATTTTGGATGGTCAATCTCTAGGCAAAGTTACTTCCCCTGAGTAACATTTATTAATCATGTGTTAATAATATTTTCACAACTGTATTTATGTTTCAATTGACTTAGTTAAGTGTCAGAAAGTGTCTAAATTCTAAATTCAGAACTACAATGTAATATATAGTCTGTATATAACCAATCTCCGTAAAGAGATATCCCATAGATCGCTGTCGTATAATATCTCTTAATATCACACATGTCGAGATGACCTTTGTGTCGACCAATCAGTGCGTAGCATTATTTAGACAAAATGCTACTGAATAGCATCTTGATTTTGTAATTTCATTTTTCATCCAGAGGTTTGCGCTCTAATTTGACGGTGATGTTAATCATAGGCTGTAATTAGATGGTTGGTTGCAAATTGTGTGAGGTAGCTGATGTAAACAAGTTACTAAACACATGATCGCGTCATGAATATTATAATTATAAAGTAAAGGTCAGTGGATCATGACCCGTATGGTAATTTAGCCAGATCCAAATAAGCGAGCGTGCGAGTGAGCTGATAATTTAGATCGGTTTTAAATCAGATTGGTACAACACATGTTATAACTTACGGTTGATAATCAGATTGCTTTCTTTCATTTCGTTAAATGTAAAATGTCATGTGCTTGATGTACCAGAGCATTGGGTGGGGGTGGGAGGGGGTGTACTTAAGTAAACTATGATTGTTGGAATTATGGTACAACTTTCATGACATTACTGTATGTAATGTTTGTATGTGTGAATCTAGCTAATATTGTCAATATAGGCCGAAGTGTTAATTAATGATCTTGGCAAAATAAAACAAAACTACCAGTATTTCATTTGAGTTGAACTTTATTAGTTTACAATAGTTTACAACTGATACCTACTAGTTGTGTAAGTTTAAGGTGTATGTGTGTCTAAAAAATCTGATCATTTTATTGACTGACTTAGAAATACTGAATAATGAACTTAATCTCTCCAGTTTTTCAAATTGAAGCTGGCTGTAATCTGTTCATTTATATTTTGACTGTGGTTCAAAATTAGGTTTCTATTATGAACAGTTTATACTGGATAGTGGAACTATTAAAGAATACTGCGGCATGGTTAATCTTTTATCAATCAAGTGTTCTAACTATATATAATCTTTTGACTCCTCTCTATTGTGAGTTTGATCATGACTTAGAATATTTTTCATTTATATGGAAGAAGTAGAAGTTGTTTTATTATTTTTTTTTAGCTGTAAATTAAGTGTAATACTTATCATAGTAATAGTAAAATGTGGAATCAGATATCAATAAAGGTCAGTTTTAAGCCCATTAGGTATAATATGGTGGTGACTGTGGAGCAAGGTAAAGGCTCCCTCATCTATAAGATAGCGATATTATATCTTTTGGGAAGTTCAAAGTTTTTTTTCCTAGTTCATCAATTCAATTGATGTAATAGTTATATGTAGTATCAAACGTCAGTTAAGGTTAATTAAGCTCATCAGATATAATATGGTGGTGCAGTGGACAATGGTTATTGATCCCTCATCTATAAGATAGCGATATTATATCTTTTGAGAAGTTCACAGTTTTTTTCCCCATTTGAAGACATTCACTATGTTTTTTTAATTAATTATATTTTAATTTGGTTTTTGTCTATTTCTTTATTTTAAATCATCCTTCTCGAGCTAAAATTTCAAAAATAAAATTTCAGATTCCACTTATTTTATTTGCAAAATATTCTTTTCAAACATCAAACTAATAGTAGAGAGGGGTCAAAAGATTTTATATAGTTTCGACCACTTGATTGATAAAAGATTGATCATGTCTCAGTGTTCTTTAATAAATAGTCAAGCTTGTACTGAGTTTTAGACCCAACCATAAGCTTATGTGATATTGTTGAGTTGATTCAAAATCTTAAAAGGGACTTAATCCTTCTTTCATAAATGGTTCTGCACTGTCTTGTAAGAATCTAGCTTGTATTAGATAAAGCTGGTTTGACTCTCTGACTAAACCCATTGCATGGAACTTAAGGCTGATAAAAGTTTGTTATTTGTTTCTCTTTTTTTTTGAAAAATAATGACTACTGTGACACTTATAGTATTCTATTTTTCTATAATTCACATTTTTTTCATTTTCTCATACGGTAACCTAGTCAGTTAGTTTGCAAGGTAACAAACTAACCCTTACTCTACAATCTGGGCCCAATTTTTATCACAATAATCAATAATTGATACTATTGTATGACTGGTTAATTAAATTCAGGTTATCTCCCTTGTATCAAGTATAAAATATTACATTTTTGTTGAAACTTTTTTATACTGAACGTTTTTGTAGACTGAAGTTCATTTACTTTGGTGATAATAATGTAGGTAATTGACTTTTTCCATTATTCTGTACACTTGGAAACTTTAGATGCTGGTGTTACTTGTCGGCCCAGATTGCTAGCTCCATGATATTCTAATTTATATGTTATGTATGAACTAGAGAATCATCGAGCTAGTGAACTGTCCGTGTAAGTACAAGCACTGGTATAGGGTGCTAATAATAAAACTTACAAGAGCACTACATGGGTTTCAAATGGTGTACAGCAGATATTATACTTATTTTTTGATAAATTGAATACCCTGTATTATTTGAAGAAAATAGAGAATACTATATTTATGTACTGACTGAAGTTCATTTTCTTTGGTGATTTCTGTGATAATGTAGGTGATTGACTTTTTTATTGTTCTGTACACTTGGAAACTTCAGATGGTGGTGTTACTTGTCGTCCCAGATTGCTAGCTCCATGATATTCTAATTTATATGTTTTGTATGAACTAGAGAATCATCGAGCTAGTGACCTGTCCGTGTAAGTACAAGCACTGGTATAGGGTGCAAATAATAAAACTTACAAGAGCACTACATGGGTTTCAAATGGTGTACAGAAGTTTTTATACTTATTTTTTGATAAATTGAATACCCTGTATTATTTGAAGAAAATAGAGATCATTATATCTATGTACTGACTGACCAGTCATGTAAAGAAAACATTGGATGACTCAGTAAAAACAAAGAGTGTCTTGTTCTGTTATCCCAAGAAAATCATGATTTACTGTCAAAATAGATTAGCACATAATTTACTTCTATTATTACTGTGATTCAATGTTTATGTGATATAAGAACTGTTTCTTTTTTTAAATACAGTAAACACTCCGTAGTACAACCCTCTTCATAATTTTCATTATTGTTTTATTAAATAAATGTAACTATTAAGTCATGCAATCAATGCCATCACTCCAGTTCCTAAATTGTTTCACCTATATTTACAATACAAATTGAGTAGGCTGTGCCTGGCTAAGTGGCATAAGTTTGTATAATTGGTCACTTCAATTGTGTACACTCTTAAATGGTATAGTGTACCTAATATTATATATTATTTCCTGTGCACCAGAACACCATATGTGCACTTTTTACCCCCCCCCCTCTCTAGGTCCTTATTTATTGATAGCATTTGAAATTTTAATAACTACTTCAGTTAATTATTCCCATATATTTAGCATTATAAGAAAAATAAAAAAAGGTCAAATAAGAGGATCTAATTTAATGATAGTCATACATACATTTGAAAGTATCGAACAACATAATAATTTGTCTATTGTCAACTTAACTTCTTCCAATTTTGGTAAAATACTTCGAAACGTAGAAACTATATTAGATATTTTAAAGATACTACAATTGTACATTATACTTGTGAATAGCTCTAATCATGGTTGATATTAATGCTCCAAAATAAAATGAATAAAAAAAGTTGATCAAATGGCATAGATATAGATCTCTGACAAATAATATATACAAAAATAATGGATTCAAGCAAATATAAGAAGAAAAAAAAAGATGGATCCATGATAATGTATATAAAATGTATTAAAATGATCATAAAAAATAATGGATTCAAGCAAATATAAGAAAAGAAAAAAAGATGAATCCATGATAATGTATATAAAATGTATAATAATGATTATTAAAAAAAGGAAAGAATAAACAATCTGAGTAATCTAGTGAAGGACCCAGTAAATTCTGGGGGGATAGCTAGATCGGACTGTTATGAAGATCTGAGTAATCTAGTAAAGGACCCAGTAAATTCTGGGGGGATAGCTAGATCGGACTGTAATGAAAATCCGAGTAATCTAGTGAAGGACCCAGGTAATTCTGGGGGGATAGCTAGATCGGACTGTAATGAAAACCCGAGTAATCTAGTGAAGGACCCAGTAAATTTTGGAGGGATAGCTAGATCGGAAGATGTCGGCTGTGTTAAGATGTTAGTTACATATATAGTGTACAATTATGAATTACAATAAAAATCCTATTTTCACTAAATTTATAGGAAATATGAACTGTAGTAGATTTTACTTGTATATCAGAGTTGACAGAAATGTATTATCATTGTAATACATATAGATACTTTGTTAAGTTGTTTTATACATCAAATTGTGTGTGCTGATATATCATTTAAAAAGATTCCTATGAATTTTAATGGTTCATGAATCACTGCTTGTCATACCCTTCCATAAAATTTGCATAAGACCAATACTGTATTAGGACAATTTGTTAGCTTCTTGTTAAAGCTGGTTCTAAGAGAGCTGGTTAGGTGCACCACCCGCTACCATTCAATTAATGATGACGACTATTCCTGTAAGACTTCACTTGACCATAAGCACATTGATCACTTGGGTTTGTATTGTAGATAAAGGTTTTTATGAATATGAACATGTGTATGGCATTGGTAATTGTAGCTTTTATTAGTTGATTATTTGTTTAATTGATACTGTGCTATAAATACTACATATAGGAGTATAATACTACTATTTCAATTAAAATAGTCGGTTGTTTTTTGGACATTTTTGTCAATACGTATTAAATTCTGTCAAACTTAGGCTTCACTTTATACATGTATTTATTACAGTATATTCAATGTTTTCTGTACAGTTTTTGGCCATCTGTATAATATAGTACTTTATTCTTCATAATTAATTTAAGTCAGTGTTTTTTCCATTGTAAGAACTATCTTTTTTGATGATAGATATTTATAAGCATTATAGCTTTATTGTTATGAGAGAGATACATCATCATAAGATTTTTAAATGCTTGCTGATACTTGATACAAGTGGTATTTGTTCCGGATTTATTTTTCTAATGAAGATCAACAATAAACTAAATTTAGCTTTTATATTTATTGGTTTGTTTTGTGTGTCTACATCAGCCTTGTCTATAACAAGCTAGAATATGAGAAGATAATGAGATTATGATTGATTGAGGTGAATACTTCAATATATAGAATACACGCCAAATTGTGTCTTTTTTCCATCTCTCAACTGATCTAAGAGATTCTATGTATCTAAAAACATAATATACTTGAACATAGTCTCATCAAAAATTTGAACTGATTGTTTCTGATAAAAACTATAGACTTTCGATGAAAGTCATTATGGTTATTAATTTTACAGCCAAATAATTAATCAAATATTATTCTAAATGAATAGGCTACAGCTACATAGGCGTAATGAGCTACTGTTGGGTAGATTTTGTATATGTTAAGATCATAGCTGAACACTGTTGTTTATATGATAATATTAGCTAGATTTATGTATCTCTACATATGAAGCTGCATTTTACAACTTCTAGCCGGAATTTAAATGGGGTTTTGAACAAACACTAAACTGATGGGGCAATTTAAAGATGAGCTTCTTATTGATATCAAGGACTGCCGGTAATACATACTGCAGAATACTCAACTTCCTAGATACAAGTATATATTAAATTTCCGAATTGGTGCCATGCAGCGCAAGTCATATTGTGATAATTATCACTATCTATATGGTTTAAATGTTTCGTGAAATGAAATATTGATGAGCTCAATAACTTGTATGTATTGATTTTGCATTTAATTGAGTAGGGAATTTGTGCAAATGAAAACTGAAACATGCTTTTTGAGATATTTTGATATCGTTGAATATGTTTTGTCTTTTCTGTTAAAACTTTGGATTTTGTGTGTTGATAGAAATTACCCTATAGAGGTTTAAATGGTTTTAATACAAAAATATAACCTTTGAGATTAAAATTTTGATTAGTCTGGAAGCAATCACCTGTGAATATGTGATCTTTGTCCTTTAATTGTTTATTTTTTAGGTGAAGCTTAATAGAAACTAGTTTTATGAAATAAGAAGGGTAAACATTAGAATAAAATAAGAGCTTAATTATTGTGACTTTTTACTGATTATCCAGGTCAAATTCCATCTTTGGGGCTGTATATGCATTAAATGTGACCTAATAAATTAGTCAGGCTATAGGAATTAACATAAAAGATGAATTATAAAGCTAAAAAACAAGAACTTCAATTTATTCTACAAGTAATAATCATAATATTATCCTTATCACATTATAACCTTGTGTTGGATGTAAGAAATAGAAGTAACAATGTAACTATTGATTTGGTAGAGAAAACATAATTTACATTGACTTGTCTATTAATTAGAACATTTGACTAAATGTCATTGGAGTTATTTTGTAATTCTTTAGTAAATGATTTAATAGTTTTGGGTTTAGTAATGCACTTAAAATGTGCATGTGTTAGCGAATAATCTACATTTCACATCAATGCATTCAGATAGTATTCTGCATTTCAGCAAAACACAGGTATATAGGGAAGGATCTCATCAGTTCATGGGTCTAGTACATCAGACAATAGATTGTGTTGGATGTACTGGGGTTCATGAACTGAAACCATTTCCATCCCCATCCATTGGGCCCATCCATCCTTGGGTGTTTTGAATAAAGGTTTTGTTTTGGTACAATACACTGTACAATGCTACACATTTCTGATTGTACGAAATCATGGAAATGCCACCAACTTTCTCAGAGAACTCAGAGAAGCATCATTTTAAACCTCTCCCTCTCATAAACGCCCACCTCTCATGCATGCTCCCTTCTGCCTCTCGGACCACCCTCTCCTTGTCAACCCCCTATAAATTTCGCTGGCGCTGTTTGGGTTACCCAGTCTGCAAGGTACTTGAACATTATGTATGCCAAAAACCCTCCAGGATATTTCCGATCAGGCTTTGGCACGTTCTCAGCCCATGTGATATCAGCACCACTGGAAGGGCCTTGCACGCGGGTTCATGTATCTCAACCTAAAGTATTGAAGGGGAAAGCAAGGCTTGTTAGTATCATGTCTACCTCAGGGTCCATGACTAGGAGTAAAGATTTATTTAATTTTAGTTGTGTTAAAATGATTGTTAATAATGAATAAAATACAAGATGAGCTAATTATTTCCTGTGTATGTTTCTTTTTTACATTTCAGTATTTGTAAACTTGAAGAAGAAGAAGCCAGGATCTATTTGGGAGATGGACATAACAACCAACATGTGGTACATATAATGACTTAGGGTATATTTATTTATGATTTTATGTTTTTATCTACTTCTTGAATATTTATTTATTAATTAGGGTTCTGTATTTATTTCTATTTGTATGTTTTCACTTATTCATTTATTATTTCAAGCAGGTGGGTTATATATAGTTATAATGTTAATGATGTTTTTTTTTATTTTCAGCTGTTAGATTTTTTTATGGGGACACTGTCTTGTGGATCATTTATGTATAATTTATAGGGTTTCTGTCTTTATTTAGTTAAGGTACAGTAAGTATTGAGTTAAGGAATTTGACTTTATTTATTAAAGTATATATATTTATAATGTTAATGATGTTTTTTTATTATTTTTTACTGTCTTGTGAAACATTTATGTATAATTTATACGGTTTTGTCTTTATTTATCAAAAGTATATATAGTTTAAAAATATTTTATTAGGGTTTTGTTTTTATTTAGTTAAGGTACAATAAGTTATGAGTTTAGGAGTTTGTCTTTATTTATCAAAAGTATATATATTTATAATGTTAATTTTAGTTTCAGTTTCAGCTGTTAAATTTTTATGGGGACACTGTCTTGTGGAACATTTATGTATAATTTATTAAGGTTTTGTCTTTATATACTTCAGGTAAATTAAGTAGTGAATTAATTGGGTTGTCTTTACCTATTACAATTGTATGTATGAATAATGTTAATGTTGTTTTTTATTTACAGCAGGTTAATAAATTAATGAAGTAAGGGTTTTGACTTAATCTTAATCTTCAGAAGTAAGTTTACAAATACAAAAAATATGATTATGTAGTAATGTTATTAGGGGGTATGCATGTATTTTATTATACATCAGGGACTTGGTCAGCCCTGCCTTGCAAAGACTTACACTGTCTTGTGGATCATTTATGTATGTTTTTTGTTGTTTTATGTTGGTTCTTAATTTATGTTTATTGTTTTTTTTTACTAACGCTAACACATTAATGTATTTTTCTTTTGTTTTGTATTTAGTATATTTATTTTATACATGAATTTTGTGGTTATAATTTAAGGGTTTTGTATTTATATACCACAGGTGGATTTATTTATGACTTTAGGGTTTTGTCTTTAAAATTTTATTTTAGATATTACAGATATTACGGTTTTGTCTTTAGGTTATTATTTGAAATATTATGATAAGGGACGTTCATTAAATGATTTAAGGGTAGGCCTACACTGTCTTGTGGATTATTTATGTATGTTTTTGTTGTTTCATGTTGGTTCTTTATTTATGTTTTTATTGTTGTGTTCTAAAAAGGTAATTGTAAGTAGGGGCCTACATTGAGTGTTACAACAAGGCAAGACAAGTTTTACATGATTTATTAATAAAATACTTGAGTTTATTTTGTTTGAAGGAAAAATATTTCTTTTTGAGTCTATTACAGGAAGATAGAAAGGAGTTGGACCTGCAGAGACACTCATCCAATGCATGATTATTGATAGAAACAGTTGAGCCCCACCATCTATACGGAACAGTCCGCTGTCTTCGGAACTGGATGTACGCCGGCCTGAGGGTGTCCCTTCGGGGAGCTGTATGGAGTTGGCAGCGAAGTACAGAATGGGTTCAGGATGTCTAAGAGGTAGTTGTAAGTACATTGGGTGTTACAACGTTTCAAGACAAGACAAGACAAGTTTTACATCATTGATTAATAATACATTTAAGTGTATTTTGTTTGCAGGGAAAATATTTCTCTTTGAGTCCACTACAGGAAGATGGAAAGGAGTTCGACCTGCAGAGACACATATCCAATGTATGATAATTGTTAGAAACCGTTGAGCCCCACCATCTATACGGAACAGTCCGCTGTCTTTGGAACTGGATGTACGCCGGCCTGAGGGTGTCCCTTCGGGGAGCTGTATGGAGTTGGCAGCGAAGTACAGAATGGGTTCAGGATGTCTAAAACAGTAATTGTTAGTACATTGGGTGTTACAACATTCAAGGCAAGACAAGTTTTACAACATTTATTAATAATATACATGATTTTATTTTTTTTCAGGGAAAATATTTCTGTTTGAGTCTATTACAGGAAGATGGAATGGCAGAGACATGATATCATCTATGTCTCAGGGAAACAAGTTCGCCCTGCAGAGAAACTCATCCAATGTATTATTATTGATAGAAACAGTTGAACCCCACCATCTATACGGAACAGTCCGCTGTCTTTGGAACTGGATGTACGCCGGCCTGAGGGTGTCCCTTCGAGGAGCTGTATGGAGTTGGCAGCGAAGTACAGAATGGGTTCAGGATGTCTAAAACGGTAATTCTAAGTAAATTGGGTGTTACAACAAGTCAAGACAAGAAACGTTTTACATGATTTATTAATGATATACTTGAGTTTGTTTTTTTTTTGCAGGGAAAATATTTCTTTTTAGTCTTTTACAGGATGATGGAAAGGAGTTCGACCGGCAGAGACACTCATTCATAAGTTTACACATTGAAAAGCAGACATCTATTTAAGTGTTAAATGGGTATGCGGATATAATATTTTTATATCTCAGGGTTTTAGGCGCCCCTGCCTTGCATAGTCTTAACGTACGTTAGTGTTCTATAAGACAGTGTAATTTAAGAAATGGTTTATTCAGTTTTAATGTTTGATTTCATATTATCTATTGATTAATATATTTATGATGTATAAATGTTTAGTTTTGTACATGGTTCACAAGACAGTGTATATATATTTAATGAGTAGTCTTATACATAAATGTTTCACAAGACAGTGTAATTTAAAAGGTGTATATATGTTGCATGGGTATGCGTGTATACGATGTATACATCAGGGACTTAAGACGACCCCTGCCTTGCATAGTCTTATACATAAATGTTTCACAAGACAGTGTAATTTAAAAGGTGTATATATGTTGCATGGGTATGCGTGTATACGATGTATACATCAGGGACTTAAGACGACCCCTGCCTTGCATAGTCTTATACATAAATGGTTCACGAGACAGTGTAATTTAATAGGTTTATATATGTATTTTGGGTATGCGTGTATACGATGTATACATCAGGGACTTAAGACAACCCCTGCCTTGCATAGTCTTTTACATAAATGGTTCACAAGACAGTGTAATTTACTTAAAGGGTTTTATTATTTACAGTTTATTATTGTCATATATATTGATCATTGGTACATGGGTTGTTATCTTGTTTGTTCTAAAACATGTTTATTTATGTTGAATTGTTGTCTCACTAGCACATTCACTTTCAACTAACCCTAGCACATTCACTTACGATTTATCATGTAAATTTTAATTGCTTATTCAATTACTTTCAATGTTGCCAATTTTTTATGTTATAAATAATTTAATATGCTATTACGATTTTCCTATGTTTAATAATATTTTGATTGCAGGGAAAATATTTCTTTTTGAGTCTAATTCAGGGTGATTAAATGAAGTTCAAGTACAGAATGGGTTCAGGATGTCTTGCCAGATAAATGAAAATACATTGGAATTCACATGTATTCACAGCAAGGCAAGTATTATATACATTTTATTGTACATTATCTGTCTTTCATGATATATAATTTTGTTTTCAGAAAAATATGTACTTGGAAATGGTGTTGCTTTATATTTTACAAAAGGGGCCTTTATAGGAACATTGACACTGCCCTCAAAAATTTCCTTTGCAGTTTGAATTAAACCGGGATTCGATCTACAATGTATATGTGTCATAAAATCCCTGAATTAATTGAATTCCTATTTATACCAAATATAAGTATAAATAATTATTTCCTTAGTTTATTCTAGTAAATATTTACGCCTTAATAGACGTAAAACAATTTTACGTCTGCTTTCATTGTTAAGTCACAGAAAAAGACTTTATAACAATGGTCTAAGATCTATATAATAGTGTAGGCCTACTGGGTACATAACCAATGTTTAGTTTTAGGTATGTCAAAAAGAAAACTGTATACTGAGCTACGAACGCTGTAAGGAATAAGTTTTTATGGCTAGACATTTCTTTATTTGATAGTAAGTTTTTTAAGAATCAAAAAGCCACAAATTGTCTATTTTTAGCATTTTGACGACAACGATATTCATGAACCAATTCGTTATTACATTGGACCGGAAGTTGTAATTGTAGTGAGTTGTGCGTTGTCAAATTTCGACCGACTATCAATTAAATGGATTTAACGAAATGAAACCGGTGGTTGGAAATGTCAGTGCGATTTGATTCAATTAACTAACTTAATAGAAATCATTATCTACTGTAAATTCGTTACTAGGTGTGTTACTTTCGTGTCAAAAGTTGATTTATTTAGGTAAGCTCAGCCTCATTCACTCATACTCATTCTAAATGACTAAAATCGTAGAGTCAACTACCTATGCTCGGTCACTACCAATGCTCGGTCACCCCTTCTAAATTTCAGTAAATAAAAATCGAAACCAAGTGACTTGTGTCTTTTATAGGGCTATCTGTCAAACGCATGTGGAAAACCCCTAATCATGATCATCTAGACGTTTGATTGTTTTGCAGACGAAAGATAGATGCGGATAGCACCTGCTGTTATCTCTAAAAATCGTGTTTAAACAGCTTTATCTTTTTCACCAATAGTTAGTAAAATAATTCAAGAAATATCATTATTTACATAAATCAATAATATTTAATGAAAAAAATTACCCATTTTTAACAAAATCTTGATGTATTCACTTCTATGTGACTTAAAAGCAAGGTGACTGAGCACTGGTCCAATTATATTTCTATAAATATGTTTTATCGTAAAAACACCTGTTCTCAAACCTCTCCTAATCTTGAACCTTTCATAAAAAATGTTGTTTTCTTTGCTACATAATTGCGTATGACGTCATCAACTCGTGTGCACAAATGTTTTGTAAACAACAGATGCAAAAATTATTTGGCAACATTAAACATGCACTGTATGCATAGTCGTGAATTTCCGTATGAAGTCTCCGTAAATTTACAAAAATATTACTTTAAGGGTTAGTAATAGGACACAAAGAGGCATGTAAGGACTTGGTGTAGTGGTAAACCGTACCACCTCGCAATCAAGAGATTACAGGTTCGATCCCACATAAACCTTTTTGCAATTTAAACATAATCGGTACATGCTTTTCAAATACTTGTGCACTCGACGGAGCACAGATTCTATGATTTTATTAAAAAACCTTCTGCGAAAGTGTATTTATACACATACTGTAATGGGTGTTTTCATAAATTTATAATTTTTAAGTCATTCAGTCTCTAACCATGTGTCAAAATTATAATAAAAATATGAATAAAGAGAAAAGAATGGTAATATAAATATAAAATGACATATAATTAATATTTAGCCAATTAGTCAAATGAAATAAAATAAGTCATAATGTTGCTACTATGTTACTGGTCTTTGCGAAATTACAAAAAATGAACCTGTGTGGGAATTGAACCCAGGGTATATTCTGAATGACAAGTCAGTGCTTTACCTCTGCACTACAAACCGTTTGATATTTTACAATCATTATTTTTCCATCCATACCTTATAGAGTCACTCATTAAAGCAATGAAACTTGACGAATGTATACGAACTGAGCCGTTAATCAAAACGGATATTAATGAAGTGCATGTTTAATGTTGTCAAATAATACAGCTGTCAAACGAAAACAATGAGCAAGAAACAGGTAATAAGAATGAATGTTTTGTTAATGTGAATATTTTTAAGTAAATTCCTGTTACCTTTTTCAGCCCTGTCAGTACAATCTATCAAACATTGTTTAAAAGTATGTTATAACAAAAAAGCACATAGCAGGTACCCATGCCTGTCTTCTGCTCATAAATTCACGTGGCAGTCATGTGACAGCTAATTATGACCTCACAAATAGCTAAGTATGGTAGAGGTTCGAAATTGGGTCATCTATTTTTAGCCGCCATGTCAGTTTTCAGAGAATGGTTGTGTTTTTTTTTTTGGAAGGATTTGGATTTGTTTTAAAATTAAAATATCAACAAATACATGAAAAACGTGGAATAAAGGTTAAAAAGTGTGTTTTAATGTGGTTTTCTAAAAATATTGTTTCATTGATTAAAAATAGCTCATTGAATCATTTGTCCACGCTACTTATAGTGCTCTGCCCCAATTTTATCCAACATCCGGGTTCTTTAGGCGCTTGTTTATTTGGAAACAGAAGTGGCAAACATAAAGACGCTTTCATCGTAAGCATTTTACCTGAATTATCAAAAATGTTCTAGCCCAAATCAAATTTGATATGAAAGTGACCGAGCATAGGTAACGTCACTCTGTGCCATACTGTTAAAAAAGGAAAGGTTAATGGTAAATAGATTTGCAATCATGAATTAAATGGTACTTTTAAAGTGTATAATATTTTTCGTGTGAAGTAGAAGATTTAAGGCGCGTTAAATCATAGTTTAAAAATATACTAGGTTTTTCAGACTCAAGTGTATCTCAGATTAACTAGAGTAGAACCAGGTATCATCGGTCATGCAGTGTGCTCCGGACACAAACTTGAATTGCTCACAATTCCAAAAATTGTTGAATATTTTAGACAATAATGATTAGATTCAGAAGAACATTAACCCTAGCCATCTATTCTGACGTCATCAAAATACTACAAGCACTTTTATAACGAAGTTTTTGATTGGATGTTTGGGGTGCAACATACAGCGCTCTCTTTTCAATATACGGTAGAGTAGGAGCGGGTAATATCGGACACTCTTGGTGTTGTTTGTTCCTGATTTGCATATCGGTTATATAACTATATAAATCGCGGCATTCAGGTTACTGCCTAGTTACATTAGATCTATGATTGTCGTATGAGTAATGATTTTTTTAAAACAACCTAACAGTTCAATGAACCCCTATGATCTAAATTGTGTCCAATACAAGCCCTCAGGAATGTCTGGTACTACACTCAACCCGTCCAATACTACACGACATTGATTGATACTACACCATTTCAATGCATTACTGTCATAGAAAATGAATATTTTGTAGATGGTCTCGAGTTCAGTTTATACAGTAACCTGAATGCCGTTAATTATATAGAAACCACAAGTGATAAGCCAGTCATGAACTAACAAGACCCATATCATCAGGTTCTACTCTTTCTGAACATTTTTTAATTTCTGTCTGGTATGTAGTCCTAAATATAAGACCCTACATAACTGTTTTATTATACGCACGTTCTTCTACGTAACAGAAAAACAGGGTCTTATATTTAGGACTATCTGGTATGGTGTTAATTTTGAATGTATAAAGAAATTTTTAGAGGGCAGTGTTTATGTTAAGTTAGCGTTTACAAATTATTTTTACATTTTATTTAATTGTCAGTGGTGCACATTTTAACCCTGCTGATTTAAATACTCTCAATTGTACTGCTGTCAATGAATTGGTCAATGTCTTAGATAAAGATCGCCATTTTTAAATGTGACAATGTAAAAATATATCATATTTCAACCTTTTTTTCAAATTGAAGACATTTTGCTTTTGATTCTATCCAAAGTAATGGTCGATTTTGCTTTGGAAAATTGCCGTTTTTTTCTTACAAGACAATTAAGATATTTTACTGTATTTATAAAAACTTAAGAAATTGTCTATTAAAAAAAGATTTTAATTCTGTCCAAATAATATATATTCTGTTCAAATTAAAATCAAACTCTATAACTTATCGCTCAAGTAAACTTGACATTTTGAAGATGACAATGTCATATCGCCGTATATTAAACATCGGGAAAGTATATTAAAAATGGCGAGTGTAATAGCGATAGGATAAGTCACATCGTTAAATATTTGTTTATTTCGAGTAATAATGAATTTAAACAAGTTTCCAGATGTTTAAAAGTTAATTTATAAGCATGTTATTTGACTTCCATAACTCTAGTCTACCCTTGCAAGGATTATCTACAGTTATGGAACTTCTGTAACTCTAGAACCTGGGTCTAGAGTTATGGTACCGTAACTTATTACACTCCTTGTCTGACTTGATATATTGATATATCACCGGTACTTTCTTTCGAATTATCCATTCACAATTTTCTATCAATGACAGCCCTAGGCAGAGGAGTGTTTGATTGCCTTTAATGAATTATTGGCCAACTTGATGGAGTACTTAAATCATTTAATTAAGTTGTTCTGATACATTCACTCTTTCAACACTTGTACATAATTCTTCTTCTCTTCTATTTCAGTGTGACAGTGTCTTCTACATGGACAAGAAATGGTTATCTGCATAATATTGATGAAATGGTCATCTGGTGGACAGTGTAAGTACTTTCGGCATAATTAATTTTTTTACAGCAAAGCTAGTTTTAAAATATTAACTTCATTCCTTATTAATGCAGGAATAGCTAGTATATTATGAAAATGAATTCTAATATTGGATGATGTTTTTCTTAATATGTTAAAAATTATTATGATAATGTTGAATGTTAATTTGTGGCAGTTGAATGCTTGGCAGTTATCGACCCATGTAGTAAATAATGCTCCCAGAGCTTCAGTTCATAACCATGGGTGCTTTGCCTAATGGGTGCTAGATATCGCTAAAAAGCTAAATACTAGGAAACGGCTTGCTACAAGATATTGCTTCATTTCGCTACATAGCGAAAGCTAATGGAAAAAAAACTTGCTACCCTAGAGCGCTTTAACAAATCAAAATGGCTGCCTCCACAGTAATGTAACTTCCTGTTTGCCGACAATTTTTGTTTTTATGTTTGACTGACTAAAGATGAATTGAAATCAATAAATATTTGTAATTGTTCATTTAAACATATGTTTTTGTTATGATTTTAAACTTTTTAAAGACTTATTTAGTTTGAAATCGCCCCGAAAACATGCATTTGCAATGAGCGCAAAAGGTTTGATAAAGGGAGATAACCACTGCGGGAGTTTGGTAAATAGCAAGCCATTTCCTAAGAAGAAGCGCTACAAGAAAGCGCTTTTTCATAGTGATACGTAGCGAAATCGTTAGGCAACGTGCCCCATATGAAAAGGATTGTGTACAATTGTACAGTACAACCTCTCTTGACCAATACCCACTGGGAGCGACTATAGTATGTTGCTTTTTAGTAGTTATTGCTCTGCAGAGATTAAATTCAATTAAAATAACACCTTATGCCTCAGTCCCATAAAATCGTGACTTGTTGCGGACCCCTACATGCAGACAGCCGTAGGCCGTGGGAAGCCTTGCATGCTAAGGTCGCGGTACGCACATGGCACAAAACAACACTCTGATACGGAGCCCTAGCTGGAAGATTTGCAAGTTTAATTCATACTCGGCCACGATTGTGTTCACGATCTTCCTTTCTAACCAATGATCGATTCTGATAAAGTTTAATCGATTATCAGAATTGGAAGCTTCCATCTAGTCATTAATCGATTATTCCCGATCATTGGTTCAATACTACCACAGACCCTGGTAAAAACATAACAGTACGTACGGGTACACAAGAGTTCGTACAGGTCCTTACGGAGCTTGATCGCACGGCGCCCTCACGACTATTTTCATGTTTATGGGACTGTAGCTTTAGGGAAAATATTAAGAGCTGTTGTTGTCCAAAGGCTTTGTTCTGTCAAGGGTCCCTCTGCAGAGGTAATAGTGTATATCTAAAAATTGAAATTATATTTCTTATAAATGGAAACATTCACATTTTTTCATAATTCTTCTTTCTTATATTTCAGTGTGACAGCATTTCCTACCTAGACAAGATGAAATTTTCTACATTATATTGATGCTATGATCATCTCTCTGACAGTGTATGTATAAATATAGTGATTGAAATAAACTTTTTCATTAGGTTCATTGGACTAAATTTATACATTTTCACAGATAAGCTAGTTTTAAGATGTTAACTTCATTCCTTATTTATATGGAGGGAAAGAGGATTATTAAAATGAATTCTTAATATTAAAGCATGTATCTAAACATGTTAATAATCATTTATTATAATACAGAATGTTAATTCCTGGCAGAGGAGTGGCTGATGGCAGTTATCTGCCCATGGAATGAATAATGCCCAAGAGCTGTCTTTGTGCAAAGGATCTGGGCCCGGTTTCACAAACACATTCCTATCTTAAATTTCTAGATTAACCTTAAATTTTCTATTTTTAGCATTTTTAAGTTTAAGTGTGTTTCACAAACGTTTTACAATTTAATCCGTTCTTAAATAGTTTCAGTTATAAGTAAAAAATTAATCGAGTGAACGGGTAGATTAGAACGAATGTTAACATTACTTAAATATAAACAAATGGTTTAGAATGGAATTAGCATTCATCTACATTTATGCTTGACTGGCTATAGAGTCCCCAGACGACGGGAATTCCGAGGAAGGGACACTAAGTGCAATCTGATAAAACCCGATATAAAATTTTCCGCTCACATACTTGCTAATTTAGATCTGGCCTTTTTCAAATGAAGGTCATGTTCAGGCAACTTTTTTTCATTATAATATTCATGACGAAATTGTTATGATACGTAACTTGTTAACATCATCTATGTCAGGCATTTTGAAATGAGCCGCCCAATTGCAGACTGTGAATAATACTGCTGTTAAATTAGCATGCAAAACTTGGTCTAAACATAGAAATTACGTAATCAAAAAGTGATTAATAGTGTTTTCCTCTAGATGAAAGCTACAAATGTACGCATTAATTGGTCGAAACAAAGTTCATCTCCACGTGACCTTTCACGGAGAAAGTAGAGATCCTTTACGACAATGCTCTATAGGATATCTGTTTACGGAGATTGCACTAAGTGTGGTTAGGGTTAAGGAAGATAGATTATATCAGAGTTACAGATTTTCAAATGCTTCGATCCATTTCATCGTTGAACTTATTCGTCTCCTCATGTATTAGATGGAGTATGGTAGTTTCTACACTACTTCAATACTAAGTGTTGATGGAATTGAGTTTCTGTATTATGATATAAATAATAATAAAACTAATGGATTAAAACGAATAAATACTTTAATATCTAAAGTGATCGACATTCTGTTAAGATTTTAGAGATGACAATCATTTCATCAGAAAATGTTTAGTTATTTTTATCAATTCCATTAATTCTAATTTTAATACACAATTTTCATCAAATCATGGTTTTTTATTATTATTATTGTTGTATTATGTAGTACATTGTAATCAAAATAAATGTATTGTAAGACAACAAGAAAATGTCAAGCATATTGTTAGGCGGACATCGTTTGTCAAAAGCCATTGTAAACGATTTTTGACCTTATTATTGTAGGAATTCTTGTCATCTTACCTAATGGACAATTAGTGATCTGTGCTCTGCAGTTTAATAAATGCATTTGAGTAACTGCCTGGAACACATTCAAAAAGTTGTAAACCGAATATTTGGCAAATGGTACTTTTATCACATGCTTGTAATACATTTGACACACTACCTTATTTTTATGATAGCCAAAACGGGCATCATAGTTTGTAATGCAATTTTGCAGTTTTTGTCATTCAAATTAAATAACGCTCGTCTCTAAACTTTGATAATGGCCTAAAAATATGAGACTTCGTATAAATCTTATAACTATCTGCAACCCGGGTCGATAGCGCAGTTAGCAGCGCGCCGGGATTTGGATACTCGTGCCCCAGGGGGTGCAGGTTTGAATCCCACCCGGGGAGGTTATACCCTTCAATGAAAATTTGACAAAAATGTCGATTTTCCTCCATTGATTAGATAATATGTAGAAGTTTCCGGCCTTGTGGAAGGGTAGGTAAGTACTGGTTATAGACAATGGTCCAGGAAAGCTAGGTTAGGTGCGCTGGACGCCGTAAAATGACCTAAAATTGTGTTGACACGGCGTTATCTTCAATATATAAATTAAAAATAATTATTATGCTGATATCCTTCACTTACTACCTACTTATCACTTATTATTCAATCTTCGCTGATGCACAATATTGTAATTTCGAAAAATACAATTACTCTACAAGTACAGCAAGGAATTGAAAGTAGGATAAATGTGCATAATAGTAAAACATAAATTGACAAAAATAAAAAAAGGATGGACCAAAAGTGGAAAAACCAACATTAACGGTTCAAACCTGTGTCAGACAAAACACAAAGATGATAGCACAACAGTCTAACTGTTTACGCTATAGAGTCCATTAATAGAAAGTTATGTACATTTAGTACTAACAGTAATTTTGTTGGTTTAAGTTTGGGTCGCTTATATCAACTCTAAATTTATACTTATGTAAGAAAGACTTTGTGAAATCCACTTAAAATACTTTATAAGATACTCATAGTTACCGCTAAAATATTTAAGACAATCTTAAATTTATTTAAGTTATGAGAGTGTTCGTGAAACCGGGCCCTGTTCTGTAAAGGCCTCTCTGCAGAGGTTATACTGTATTTTCAAAAATAAAGTTATATTACTTATGGAAACATTCAAATTTCTAAAATTTGTTCATAATTTTTCTTACTTTCTTTCAGTGTGACAGTGTTTCCTAAATAGATGAGATGAGATCCTTTAAATGATATTGATTCAATGATCATCTTGACTACAGTGTATGTATTAATTTAGTGTTTTAAGTCAACATTTTTGTGTGATTATCATCAAGTTCATTGGACTTTATTCATTTTCTTAGCTAAGCAAGTATTAAAGTATTAATTTGATTGCCTGCCAAGCTAACTCAGTTGGTAGCACTCAAGCCTTTTTCCAGGAACAGTGGTTTGGTGGACTGACCGCCATGATATAACCAATACATTGTGTTGCTATGGCATTAAACCTAACACATAAATTGAATTAATTTTGTCCCTTAATATTTAAGAATGTATGTAAATATTTTGAAGATTATTTATTATTATTTGGAATGTTTAAACCAGCCAGTTAAAGACCTGATGACTGTAATCGAATAAATTATGCTCCGAGAGTATATGTCAATGAAAAGATTGGAAACCCTAGTACAAAATAAAGTTACTACAAATAGAAACATTTGCATTTTCAACACTTGGTCATAATTATTTTATTATCTTATTATTATTATCTTTAACCCGGGTCCATAGCGCAGTTGGTAACACACTGGAATATAGATACTTGTGCCCAAGGGGGTGTGGGTTTCAAATCCCACCCTGGGAGGTTATACCCTTCCATGAAAATTTGACAAAAATGTCGATTTTCCTCCATTAGATAATATGGAGAAGTTTCTGGCCTTGTGGAAGGGTAGGTGAGTACTGGTTATAGACAATGGTCCAGGAAAGCTAGATTGGGTGTGCTGGACGCCGTGAAATGATCTTAAATTGTGTTGACACGGCGTTAACTCCAATAGATAAATATTCCTTTCTTTTATTGCAGTGTGACAGTGTCTCCAACATGAACAAAATGAGGTCATCTGATAAGATACTCTTTTTTGAAGGAACTGTACTGGTATGTATCAATTTAGTGTTTTCAAGTTTAAGTTTTTTTGTAGTGATTATTAATAAGTTCATTGGGCCTCATGCATATTCACGGCCAATCAAATTTTAAAGTTTGACTTTTGTTCCTTATTTATTCATGGTTTGCATATTGACCAGTTATTTGAGTATTGACCGCATTGCGTTGGAGGTCAGTACTGGATTTAACTGTTCAACACTGGTCATTAGTGGTCATAATTTATATATGTAGGGAAGGTAGATTTTGAAAATGATATCTTAATATTCAAGGATGTACCCAAACATGTTGAAAGTTATATTTTGTTAGCATTAGGGTTGTTAATATGGGCAGAGAGGGCCTGATTGCAGTTATCGGCCCTTTTGAATAATAAGAAACTCAAAAACTTCAGTTCATATCCTTAAAAAAATGTAAATAACTGTGATATTTAAAAAAAGAATTGTGATACTAACTGAAACATTCACATTTGGAAACACTTAATAATTTTTCTTTTCTTCTATTTCAGTGTGACAGTGTCTTCCTCATTGGTTTGATGAGATGACCTACATAACTATGATGAGATGACCTACATACCACTGTCACAACATAGATGAAATGACCCACATACCACTAGATGAGATGTTCCATATACCACTGTCACAACACTGATGAGATGATTTACATAATATATATTCCGTCTCTTAGTCCGTTTGACATTTGTTAACATGCATACCACTCTGTATTGAGATCAGACCACGGGTTCCGGAAATGGTCGCAGCGCTCTCTATGGAGGTCTGTGAATTTGTTGCCCGCAAACCACAGACAGGTACTGCATTACAGCTGCATTATGCATAGTGTTGTTGGCGCTATGTGTAGTGTATCTGTGCATTTGCCAAACCGGTGCAGCTTAAGAGCAAGACCCGTGAACTCACGGTTCAAACTCACCCACCCGGGGTTGCATTGACTTTAGGACTAGCACGTGGGTAACTTGACCTTACATGCTCTGTAATAGTTTGTCAAAGGACTATTAACATCATGTAAGCCAGTCACAAGTCTGGATAAACAAGGAGTGACCACAATAGCTATTTTAAGTGTTATGTATTCCCTCTCCAGATTGACGGACGGCCATTATCAGCCTGCTGGTTATGCTTAATACTTATTTGGAAGTACTGAGAAAACTGAAGTTATCATTCCTCCATGTAATGCCAATATATATAGCTTGCAACAATAAATATTCAAAAAAATATTTTGATAGTTTCATTATTTTAAGATAAAGAATACTTTACGACCACCTATTTTGATACTGGTAGATTTGTAGAATCAGATCTTAAGTTAGCACAAACATTCCCTTCTCATAGTGTAATGTAGCACATATTTTCAGTAATGGAAATGTAGTCTGGGTTCAAGTCCCAGTGAGAAGATGTATAAAGTGTTGACAGTTCTGAAAATACAATTTAATCTTCCATGACATTAATTAGGTTAATGTTCATAACTCAAAAGAAAACACAGTTTGCTTTTTGTTTTGGGTAAGCCAAAAGAAAAATGAAGAAAAATTATGTAAATAGATATTTTCAGTCACCAATCATTATTTGCCTCCATGCCTTAATACAATAAGTATTATTGATTTACTCTGATGCAAGTATTTAACATTAAGATGCAATGCTCAATTTGTAGCTTAAAGTCTCAAAAGTTGTCCCCCTTTTTGAGGCCGATATGAACAGTTTTCAATGAATAGATAGTCAATGTACTACATCAACAACTAATTGATAGGCAATATTTGTTTTTCACTTATCCTTTCCAGACATATGGTTGAATGATAATAAACCACTGTAGCAGTTACATTATGCCTTATTTAAACCTTTACTAGTGGGACTGCTGCAATCAAACATTGATTTACATTCTCAAGGTCATGTCACTATATATACATGTACCATAGAAAAGTTAACATTTAATATAGTACATTAAAATATGTCCAAAATTGATTTTCACCCTTTATGAATTCATTCATGAGTTCGTCTTAACAAGATGTCTTTAGTTCAACAGAATTGTTTTAGGATTCATGCCATGTACATGTATACTGTTGTAACCCAATTAAAATCCATGGTCCGAACTCAATCCCATGATCCACTAGTCGTAATTATACTTTTTTACCACAATAAGTGTTAGCTTAAATGCAAGACAGTACATGTGCTGTATTATACCTCTGCTACAATGAGTAGCAACATGTACAATGTATAATGAAAAATGTCATACATTGTATTGCTTTGCCAAAACTTACTGCCTTATTTTCCAAATGTTGGAAGCATAACATATATCTTTTGCAGGTGCTGAAAGTATTATAAAAAGTCTCTATAAAAATACCAATAATGTAGCTGATACACAATGACCTTGCTCTGGTATATTGTATATGTAGCTGATACACAATGAACTTGCTCTGGTATATTGTATATGTTGCTGATACACAATGACCTTGCTCTGGTATATTTAATTTGTAACTGATACACAATGACCTTGCTCTGGTATATTATATATGTAGCTGATACACAATGACCTTGCTCTGGTATATTATATAAGTAGCTGATACACAATGACGTTGCTCTGGTATATTATATAAGTAGCTGATACACAATGACGTTGCTCTGGTATATTATATATGTAGCTGATACACAATGACCTTGCTCTATTATATTGTATATGTAGCTAATACACAATTACCTTGCTCTGGTATATTGTATATGTAGCTGATACACAATGACCTTGCTCTGGTATATTATATATGTAGCTGATACACAATGACCTTGCTCTGGTATATTGTATATGTAGCTGATACACAATGACCTTGCTCTGGTATATTGTATATGTAGCTGATACACAATGACCTTGCTCTGGTATATTGTATATGTAGCTGATACACAATGACCTTGCTCTGGTATATTATATATGTAGCTGATACACAATGACCTTGCTCTGGTATATTGTATATGTAGCTGATACACAATGACCTTGCTCTATTATATTGTATATGAAGCTAATACACAATGACCTTGCTCTATTTTATTGTATATGTAGCTGAAACACAATGACATTGTTCTGGTATATAGTATATGTAGCTGATACACAATGACCTTGCCTCATTTTATCCCATATGTAGCTAATACACAAGGCCTTGCTCTATTACATGTTAATTGTATATGTAGCTGATACACTATATAACCTTGCTCTTGTATATTGTATACTAGTATGTAGCTGATACACAATGACCTTACTATTGTATATTGTATATGTAGCTGATACACAATGACCTTGCTCTGGTTTACTGTTTATGTAGCTTATACACAATGACCTTGCTCTGGTTTATTATATATGTAGCTGATACACAATGACCTTGCTCTGGTATATTGTATATGTAGCTGATACACAATGACCTTGCTCAATTATATTGTATATGTAGCTAATACACAATGACCTTATTCTATTTTATTGTATATGTAGCTGTCACACAATGACCTTGTTCTCGTATATAGTATATGTAGCTGATACACAAGGCCTTGCTCTATTACATGTTAATTGTATATGTAGCTGATACACTATATGACCTTGCTCTTGTATATTGTATACTAGTATTTAGCTGATACATAAAGACCTTGCTCTGGTATATTATGTATGTTGCTGATACACAATGACCTTGCTCTGGTATATTATGTATGTTGCTGATACACAATGATCTTGCTCTGGTATATTGTATATGTAGCTGATACACAATGACCTTGCTCTGGTATATTGTATATGTAGCTGATACACAATGACCTTCTCTTGTTAAGTGTATAATTATGTAGCTGATACACAAGGACCTTGCTCTGGTATATTGTATATGTAGCTAATACACAATTACCTTGCTCTGGTATATTGTATATGTAGCTGATACACAATGACCTTGCTCTGGTATATTATATATGTAGCTGATACACAATGACCTTGCTCTGGTATATTGTATATGTAGCTGATACACAATGACCTTGCTCTGGTATATTATATATGTAGCTGATACACAATGACCTTGCTCTGGTATATTGTATCTCTAGCTGATACGCAAAGACCTTGCTGTATTACATTTGTATTTTGTTTATGTAGCTAATACACAATGACCTTGCTCTATTTTATTGTATAGTGCGTACATATTGACCCCCACCTGACCTTCCACATTTACATCTAATAATTATCTACACTTATCCTGACGAAAGTCAGTACCACGCCTATTCTACACTTCGGCAGCGATCGTAAAATTATACAAATGTGTAAATTTTTTTTAACTCATAATTCTCACGGTCAATGTGTAATCGATCATTAATATACTACATTCGTATTCAATGTAATGAATATTCTTGCATAAAGGTCAGGTCGGGGTCAATATGTACGCACTATATATGTAGCTGAAACACAATGACCTTGCTCTGGTATATTGTCTATGTAGCTGATACACATTGACCTTGTCCGCCCTTCAAAAAACGAAGGGGGCAAATGTCCTCCATGTCAAAAAAGGGGACAAATGTCCGGGGGGCAAATGTCCTAGAATCAAACTCGAAGTTAATTAGGGACATTCAAAGTTGCCAGCCTAATGGAACGGTAGGTTAGTACTTGTTAGAGACAAGGGTTCAGGAAAGCTATATTTGATACGCTGTCCGCAGTAAATGTACTTGATTATTGTTGAAACCAGTGTATGAAAACATAATAAATGTACATTTTGTATTCTTATTGTCCATAAGAAAGACGAGTACTTAAGCCGTGGTGTCGACTTGCTCAGCCACACTCGTCTTTGTTCAGCGGAAAAGTCATGTCAAATTATATTTATCTGTCGGTGGCGCATACATTAACTCCGCTGATTTAAATACCCACTAAAGTTCTTTTGTACTCTCGATCGTTTAAACAAATATCCGTATTAATGTACGGGATTACTGAATAAATCAAACGTATACAAATCAGCGGGGTTAATGTTTACGATACAGAACACACATATTAATTTAAACGCAGTAAGAGTTTTATTTCTCGCAATTGGTATCCGTGAAATTATCCAAGCTTTGGCAGTTGAGACCAAATAGTCTATACATCAATCTAATGGCTTGGTGGATAGGTGACGACGAGGCCATAAATTTAAATTTTACACATTTAGTCAAGCGTTGACAGTTAAGTTAAAATAACTTAACTATACAAGAGAGTAATGGCTGACTTCAAACGTTCACTTTTTTCAGTAATGTTGACTTGGAGACAGGAGATTTAGACTTTTGTGTGGCTGATTTCTATGAAGTATTTAAGGATCGACTTCCATGTCTGGTTGTGGTACATGGAGGATATTGTAGTCCTATAACTGAAGACACATTTGATAAGGATCAGTGGCGCTTTTCACAACAAACTTTCTGTATTTTATTGAGGAGGGGTCAGAATCCTTACTGATATACTTACGATGTAACTGTACTGTCAGGGCATTTTTATGTTTATATATGATAATTATGTTGTTCTCATTGGCCGAAAGGTTAACAGAGAACATTTAGGGAAAATGTATTGCAATTTCATTGATAAGGAAAAGAAATTCAAAGGTAAGCACCAAATTTGGGATAAAAATCCAGGAATTCAAAGAAATTTCATGAAGGGTTGTGCCTTGTGAACGATTCATTTTATATAAGGAATTAGCCCTGAATGTTATGTAATTGAAAAAGCGACAGTGCTGAACATAGTGTCTATGAAATTAATATTGAAAACAAATCTAAACGATATCGTAAAATTACTTTTTCGAATAAAGGGAGCTAACTAGGTTTGACTATGGAAATAACCAGTCGTATAACTGAGTTACGTCCCTTATAGTAAATCTTCACAGCAATCATAAATCGAAGCCATATGTTAGGTAAGTTTTTTTGCAGTTTCTATATATTTGAACCGTGCTGTATAAGAATCAGAGTAATGACACCCTGTCATCCTTAAGCAATTTGCAAATATAGAGACGACCATTATCAAATTTCCGTTTTTCGCTTATATAACTATGAACAACTGTGATAGAAATTTCAAATATGTATCAATATCCATGTTTTCGGGGTCTATCTATCATATGGTTCTAATTTCAGCTTGATCAGATCATTCAATTATGCAAATTCATGCCAAGTAGATAGTTAACATAAATACCTTATTCGGTTTTCAATATAGATAAATCCTTCATTTTACATTGACTTTTTGAGTAAAATATTGTTATCTTACATGATAATTTGATAATTTTGTATAAATTGAGTAAAAATATATCAAATGATAACATTGAAACAATAAATGATGATTTAAAAAATGTAAAATACAGTATAACCTGCTATAACAGCCACATGTAATAAGAGGTCACTTGCTGTAAGCAGCCAATCTGGCTTCCTCCCAATGAAAATCACTGTTTTGCACCTGTTATAAGCAGCCACCTGCTGTCTGTGGCCAGTGTTCACCCATTTCCTTATAAATGCATCAATTTACCTGTAGTAAGCGGTAATGGTCAATTAAATTTTAGAATTAACAAGTGTCACCATCATTGTATAAAGGTCCAGAGTCCGCAGTCAAACTTTATCAACGAAGTGTCATCACATAAATAACGACTTCCAATATACAACTGACATTGTTACTTGTTCCCTTTTTGAAGATCATTTAATATGAAACTGCATAAATAATTATCTTAAATAAGATTGGAAGAATAAAATGTATAATATATAGCTTATATATAAATATTTGTTTAAATCTTTAATTATTTTAAATTAATTAAATTGATGTTTTCTTAATTAAGATTATTTTAAATTAGTATTTACATAAATTTCATGGCTAAAGGGAGTAAAAATAATCACTCACTGCTGCTGCACTAATCAAAGCATTTTTATCTGAACCTGGATTAAGTGGTCACCTGCTGTAAGCAGCCAATCTAGTCACTTCCCCTCACTGGCTGCTTAATGCAGGTTATACTGTATTCAAATTACATTATTTAAGAATTTTGTCTTCAAACATTACATGATATCTCGTATCTTTATGCATTATTCTAGCATTCTGTTGAGGCCTGGATAATTTTGTTTCAGTTTTGTATCTTTGAACTGATCTGATTAAAAAACCTCCTGATGACATCCTAGCATCCTTAAGCAATTTGAATGATATGTAGATTAAGACCGCTATTCCCGAAAGTCAGATTTTTGCTATATAAATAACACAAAAAACAACAACAAAAACAATTATGATAAAATTTTAAAATATGTGTCGGCATGTTAGAAGGTTCTAACTATCATACGCTATCACCTTTAGTATGATCAGATGATTTGTATATGCAAATGTAGAGCCAGTTCCCTTTTGGTTTGAATCACATCCAAAACCTATCCGTTAATTCATTAACAGTACAAACACAGATACACTGAAGACCTTAATCAGCTTAGAAGCAATGTTTTAAAGTTTATCATTTGACATCACATTCATCATCGGCAACCACAGTACTTTTTTCTGTTACTTATGGCCGCTGTCGGTTTGTAGTGGGATAAGAATCTGCCCTGATCCTCCTCATACAAGGAATAACAATTTAAGATGTGTTCGGAACAGATGACTTTAAGGGCCATCCTCATCGGCCATGGGGGTTGGGTGACCCAAATTGCCACTACACCACAATATCCAGACATGTAGCGTGTTCAATTACACAAAACGTCACAGAACGTTACATAACGATACATTCGGAACTCCTCGGCCATTCACTGTGAATAATATTATCTAATACACAAATACGCGATCGTTAAGGCAATGAGTGATGTTTCAAAATTTACGGACTAAAAACCGGTAGTTTCAAAATAGCGTCTAATAGTGGGGTCGATAAGTGTCATTTTTCACGACAATCTTTCACTTTGTGATACAAGCACCAAATTTGGTACAGTTGTTGTACATAGTGTGTAGTTTACAAAAAGCACGATTTCCAACTCCAAATTCAAGATGGCCGCCATTTTTTCAAGATGGTCGCCGATTTTAAGGATTTTTGTCCTGTTCATAGTAAATAGAATTTTTTTATTATTTTTATTAAAGTATATATCAAAATAATTTCAATATCTTATTACAAATAAACAAATTCTGTTAAATTCTTTAAAAAATCCATTTAATGGCTGTCAATTCAAAATGGCGGCCATTATAAGACGCTAAATAATTTTATACATTAACACTTATTCTCGTATGAAATTCATTGCATTAAATTGATTCAGAACATTTCTCATTTATAAGAATATATCTCAAAATAAAACCAGTGCATCTGGTGACATCACTACAGTGAAACATAGGCATCCGGCACGGTTCCGGATCAAAAACATTACATATATGACCGCCTGTGCTGTGATACTCAGCATGTAGATCAGTGTCAGTTTATAGTTTGCTTATTGCTGTATTGGCACAGGATATCTTTCTTTGTTTGTGTGTCGTAAAACTAAAAAAGGTTTCTGTAAATTATATTAAAGTGTCCCAAATGCTATCATAACAGCCCCTTTTTTATATTTTATAACTATAATAGTCGACGTGGAGGAGCCAATGTTAATAGGGCTGACCACAACGGTGTACAGCTCACCAAAATTCAAATATTACTCAATGAACTATTGGGTTAGATGTAGGATACTCATTCCATTGACACACATTTAGGAATGATTATCCCGGACTACTATGAATTAAATTCAGTGGCGTTCGTATCAATTAGTACAAATCAGAAATTAATACGTTATCATCCATGACTACGGTTTGAATCCAAACTACTTTTAAACATATTCAAAAAGTACCTCATGTCTCAGGAGCTACATATCCATTTTTGTCAGTACCCAACCGATTTCCTTCTTCTGTAAATGTGTTGCTAAGATATTTAAAAGTATATACCGATAGTTGTCTCACATATTTCAATGTGCTTTTACGGTAAAGCAGTAAAAAGATTCACTATAAAGCAGAAAATGTCTACAAAATCCATCATGTATTTTTATAACAACCCATTTGGAGAATTGCTGCTTTCTCTATCAGACACATACAAAGTTCAAGTCTCCCCAAAATTGTTAGTAGCTCAAATGAATTAAATTCAGATTGTTTTTAGGTTTAATCCATCTTTGCAAGACGATGGAGCTGGTATTAATGAATCTTTGTAATGCAATAGTGTAAAGTATCACGAAACTTCCTTCATCAAATGATTACTATTTGCTAATTTGCTAGATAACGAGCAGCCGAATAGAATAGTCATTCGTAGCCACACAACCAAGAAACTCTATACAGGTCAGAAACATCAGCTGACCAATACTTTTCAGACTACATAATACTTGACAATCAACCTATTTCCGATGCAATTTTTATTTATGGGTTCTTTCTTGTACATTCTTTTTCTTAGAAAGCATTAAGGGCCTTTGGATAATATGCTATTAAAGATTTGATTACATAGGTGCATGCGTATGAATCAAAATATAAAAGGACGCACACGTGTTATTAGTTTTTGATGTTTGCGAGTGTCAATTTGATGCAAAAAAGAGCGCCATAGAGTAGCAATTAAAACAAAGTTACCACCAATTGGCAAAAAGTTGTACGTGGTAGTGACAACAAGATCGAACTACATCGGGTTCTGATCTGAAAAAATACTAACCATATGTTTTGTTATGTTGTGACAATATGTGAGATTTCACTATCAAACGTATCCATCAGTTTTACAATAGAACGAATCCTTGTAATCACGATGGATAAGATTCAATCTACTTTATACTATAAAGCAACAGGCAAAACATGTCATAATAAAGCATGTGTGACTGATGATGTTGAAATAAACGTGTTTGTATCACTAAAAATGTGCAGATTTGATAAATCTTGGATTAAGTTTGGTCAGGGGTAGTAAATAAGGAGGTTACCAATACACAAAATGACGGCTCTGAAAAATCTAATAGAATGTTGTTCTTTCACGATTTTACTGGTAGTCATTTTATGTCAGTCTTTGAAAAAGCTAAGTCAATATTTACCAGACAGGATCAAGATTTCAAAACACTCCAGATATGTGTCATAATTATGTGCGATTAGAACAGTCTTTTAGACAATGTTGCGATGTTAACTTGACTTGTCTGCCCAAGAGCAGATATCGTATGATACAAATCCACATACAAGGGTGTCTTTCTATTAACATGTCAAAGGTTATGTCTTCCACGCTGTATGTATTTTGGGTCAATTGATGTTATCAAGATCAAAATCAAGTCGAATGGCTCTGGTAAAACAATAGCGAATGGTAAGAGCTATTGGCCAACCTTTCACCGATTGCGAAAAGTTGTCATCAGTTAATCAAATGTGGTGACAAGAGGGAATGTCATGAGCGATGCAAATGCTATCGAGTCAGTTTTAAATGAATTCGTTTATGTGCTTGCATGTGCAAATAATGAAATCATCACACATACTAAACCATCTAATGTCTGCATTCATATAATTTAATATCACAACAATATTTGAACTATCTATACGACCTTGACCTTTAATTGTTGACTTTTAGACATGTGTGCATCACGCATTATTGTTGAAACTTTAGTTTTTAACAAGGATTATGAGAATCGTTGCTTCATTTTCGTGAATTGTGTTAAATATCTTATAAAATCACTTGATACATATACCTTCTCATTTGACATTGACCTTTGACCTACACAACATGTGGACAACATTAAACATAAACATAGTAAACACTTGATAAAAGCAATCCAATATATATTCATATTTCACTGTCAAAATAATAGTCTCCAATAAACTAATTGTTTGATTATTTAAATAGTATTTACGGGGTATTAACATCCTCCTTGGATCAAGGTCAAGGTCACGGTAAATGTATAAAATGTAAATTTATGCCTAAATATTTGCCTAAGATTCTATCAAGTTAATTTGAATAAAAACTATTTTCTATTTGTATCTCGAACCTTACATGATCATTAAAATGATTCAAAAAGTTTGAAACAACTTTCTCATGTATGTTACCTTTACCATGACCTTGACCTTGACCTTGGAAGTATATCACATGATGTAAATCAATGTCTTAACATGGTTAACATTTGTAGAATGCAAAAACACTATAATGTATATTCCTTTAATACATTTAAAGCGGTTAAAAGAAGGTTAGTCCCTTTGGGATACTGATTTCCAGGCGCATGCGCAGGAACGACGGCCATCTTGAATTTTGAAGTGGAAATCGTGCTTTTTGTGAATGGTAGACCATGCAGGTCATCTGTGCCAAATTTGGTGCTTGTATCACCAAGTGAAAGATTGTTGCAGTTATCGACCCCACTATAAATATGTCCGAGATAATTCCCAGCAATGGCCGAGGAGTTCCGAATGTATCGTTACGGAACGTTTTGTAACGTTCGCGGTAACTGAACGTAGGGATGATATTGTCGGCTTCTAGAGACGAAACATTAATCCAGTGGCGTCTTACCCGTGATGAGATCAACTTTGGTGTACCACACAAAATGTTGAAGGGACACAGTCACTTTGTGTCAGATGCTGTCATGTCATCTGATGGACAATTTGCTCTGTCTGGATCCTGGGACAAAACTTACTCTCGATACATAACGCAGCATTGCGGAGTAATACACCGTGAAACTATGTATCATACAACAAGGTATGGCATGCCGTTTGCACAATAATTACTTAAACTATAGGTTTAACTGTTAATCCCATAGTTTAACAGACTTAAACATAGGGTTTAACTGTTATTCCTATAGTTTAAGACTTTAAACCATGGGTTTAACAGAATATTGTGCACAATGTTACTTAAAGTATATGTTTATCAGCATAAACCCTATGTTTAAGTGTTAATCCTATAGTTTAAGACTTAAATCTATATGTTTAACAGATTTTCACATTAAACACTTTAAACTATGGTATTAAGAGACTTTAATACATAGTTTTAAGCGAAAATCTGTTAACTATATAGTTAAGACTTGAAACTATGGGTTTAACTGTTGATCCTATAGTTTAACAGACTTTAATACATAGTTTTTAGCGAAAATCTGTTAACTATATAGTTAAGACTTGAAACTATGGGTTTAACTGTTAATCCTATAGTTTAACAGGTAACCAATCAGATTACGAGTTTGTAATCCCGTGAGATGACGTTGATGTAAAACGGGTGTGACTAAAACACGGAATGGAGATTTTGAGGCGATATGGGCGAAATGGAGATTTTATGGCAAAATGGAGTTTTAATTGTTAAATAACTCTTTTATTCCAATGATAACATTTATTTTGTTGACTGAAAATGAACTTAGGTGTAATATACTACACAAATATCGATAAATATTTAAAAAAGGTTTTACTTAGAATGATTTATTGCCGAATTCCTATAAATTATCGTACCAAAGTCCATTTCGTACACGAATTGGAGACGAAACGGGGTCTAAATTGTTTGATAATTATTTTACTTCTATGATTATATTTATATTGTTTACTGAGAATGAACATTAATAAAAAATAGATAACACAAATAACGACGAAGATTAAAAAAAGTGTTCTATTAAGTTGGATTTATAACCGAATTCCTAAAGTTATCAAACCAAAGTCCATTTCGTTCTCGAAATGGAGACGAAATGGAGTCTTAATTGTGTAATAACTATTTTTTCAAATGATAATATTGATTTTGTTCACTGAGAATAAATATTAATATAATAAACTACACAAATATCGATTAAGGTGTAAAAATAATGTTTAACTTAGATTGATTTATTGACGAATTCCTACAAATTACCAAAAAACAAAGTTCATTTCGTACACGAAATTATAGAGATAATCTTATTAAATCTTGGACTTCATATTTTTTTAGATTAATTAAAGATGAACACGTGGAAAGCGGACGATCGATAATAGCATATGGGGCATCTCAATAATATTTCATGCAATTTTATGATATATAAATGAATAATATATTAATTTGTTACAATACAAATACAATTTATGATGGTTGGTAATGACGAAATTTGCGGTAGGCGAAATGGCGATATCATATTATGTAGATACTTCTGTCGTTTATAAACGGTTAGGAAATGGATAGTTCAATGAAAATAATGTATAAAACGCCTTCGTTGTTAAAGATTTAATGATTTTACTGATTATTACAAACTTATTAACATATGCATTAAACCAACGTATGATTTTTGATAATAAAGTAATTAATTTAATAAATAATTAGTAATAAATTAATTTATTATATTAGCTCAAACGATACAAAGTTAGGCGTTTCTCACATGAGTGGGAGGAGCTACGATTGTTTACTAGCTACATGTAATATAAAACAAAATCTACGTCATGTGATAATTGAACCAACCCACAATAATAATGATCAAATGAATTACTATTAATAATTTGTGTAAATTACATGTAGTAAAAAAACATGTTTTGATTATTATATCTAACATATTTTTTATGTTGTTTTTCATGATCAGGATGTCATTTATCATACAACAATAATATATTTCTGGATATTTTTTACTATAATATAAAAAAATCAAATATACACTTATAACATATATTCACTTAAATCTTTATACCCGATTTATTTTGTTACCAGTAAACTTAAGATGCATCAAATTTATTGTTTATGAGGAACAAAATATTTTCTACATCTCCATTTCGTCGCCGACCCCTTTGCCCACGAAATGGAGGTATCGTTCGATCATATAATATAATCTTACTCCACTAATATTGTGTACTTGACTAAGTTACTACTCATAATCAGTTAATTCAAATGAAATTCTTACCCCGAACAGTTCTTAGATTTGTTTGAATACTTGACATCGTAAAGATATTCCACTTACTTGGTAGGTGAGTATTGCTCAAACTCTGTAATAATATCTCTGTTCTGTTCTGTTCTGTTCTGTTCTGTTCTGTTCTGTTCTGTTCTGTTCCCTTATAAAACAGTTTCTTAAAATATCTATTACCTTTGTATTTGTTATTTTATCCACTGTCGGTAATCACGTGATTTTGTTACGGTCAGCTGTACTATTAATTGGCGGCCAGACTCGTCACCTCAGGTAGGTTTTTCACATTTTTTAATTATTAAAAACCGCGGGATCTTGTATTTTTATTACGCCCAAAGTACCCTCCATTGCAAGCGATTTATGACAATACAAACTTTTTTTCCTACTTGAACTTCCATCAATAAAAAAGTTATTGAGCGAATTATTTTGAAATCTTACGTACTTGTTGTGATCGACTGCACTATACATGTATATCTGTTTTTGCCTTTTTGGACTGAATGAAGCCATTTGCCTCAAGAATTTACCCACTAGGAAACTCGAAACATTATCCTATGATACTTTTGTCATCTTTCCTGTCAAAGGTAATGTTGCAAATGTGATTTTTGACGGAAAACAAAAAATGATAGGCTGTACTATTGGATTTTTAATGATTAACTGTACTTTCAAATTTATGAACCAACCGATAGTGATTTTACACGTACCTTACTTCATTAAATGTCAAATTCCTCGGTTGCAAATTTCCATTTTTTGGTAAGGATAGATATAAGTAAACTATAATGTTAAGTTTGGTGAAGTGTCACCGTCAAATAACGTCATTTTATGAACCTATAAAACGTATTTAATGACTTTACTTACTGAAATACGATTGAGATAATCATGATTTGATAACTCATGTTTTATGCAGAAGACGTTGTAATACAACCTGACTGATTTGAGTTTTAGTGTAGAAAAGGCTCGATAAGATCAAACGTAGATGGAATCGGGAGGGGGGTATAGTTTTGGAATTGTCCGTCCGTCCGTCCGTCAGTCCGTCCGTCCTCCCGTCCGTCGGTCAGTCCGTCCGTCCGTCCGAATTTCGTTTCCGGAGTAGTTCTCTGCAACTACTGGCTGGAATTCAACGAAACTTTATGGGAATCTTCAACATCAAGAGGAGATGCGCATGTGGTCAGCTTTTTTCGGGTCAGACCCTTAAACTCAGAGTTATGGCCCTTGATTAGTTGTGAAGTTTGCATATAGAGTAAAACTCGTTTCCGGAGTAGTTCTCTGCACCTACTGGCTGGAATTCAACGAAACTTTATGTGAATCATCAATGTCAAGAGGAGATACGCATATCGTCAGCTTTTTTCGGGTCAGACCCTTTAACTCAGAGTTATGGCCCTTGATAAGTTATGTTGTATGCATATGGAGTAAAAATCGTTTACGTGCTACTTCTATGCAACTACTGGCTGGAATTCAACGAAACTTTATGAGAACCTTCGAAAAAACCAAGAGGAGATGCCAATATCGTCAGCTTGTTCCGGTCAGACACTATAACTTAGAGTTATTGCCCTTGATTAGTTACGCAGTATGCATATAGAGTAAAAATCGTTTCCGCGCTACTTCTCTGCAACTCCTGGCTGGAATTCAACGAAACTTTATGGGAATCTTCAATACCAAGAGGAGATGCGCATATCGTCAGCTTTTTTTCGGGTCAGACCCTTTAACTCAGAGTTATGGCCATTGATTTGTTATGTAGTATGCATATATAGTAAAAGTTGTTTCGGCACTACTTCTCTGCAACTAATGGCTGGAATTCAACGAAACTTTATGGGAACCTTCAATACCAAAAAGAGATGCACATGTTGTCAGCTTGTTCTTATCAGACACCTAAACTCAGAGTTATGACCCTTGATAAGTAATGCAGTATGCATATGGAGTAAAATCGTTTCCGCGCTAATTCTCTGCAACTACCGGCTGGAATTTAACCAAACTTTATGGGAACCTTCAATATCAAGAGGAGATGCGCATATCGTCAGCTTGTTATGGTCAGACCCTTTAACCCAGAGTTATGGCCCTTGATTAGTTATGTAGTGTGCATATAGAGTAAAAGTCGTTTCTGCACTACTTCTCTGCAACTTCTGGCTGGAATTCAACGAAACTTTATGGGAACCTTAAAAAAACAAGAGGAGATGCTCATATCGTCAGCTTGTTCCGGTCAGACACTTTAACTCAGAGTTATGGCCCTTGATTAGTTAAGCAGTATGCATATAGAGTAAAAATCGTTTCCGCGCTACTTCTCTGCAACTACTGGCAGGAATTCAACCAAACTTTATGGGAATTTTCAATTCCAAGATTCGTCTGCTTGTTCCGGTCAGACACTTTAACTCAGAGTTATGGTCCTTGATTAGTTATGTAGTATGCATGTAGAGGGAAAAAATCTGCGCTATTTCTCTGCAACAATGACTGGAATTCAACGAAACTTTATTGGAATCATCAATATCTAGAGGAGACGCGCATATCGTTGCCTTGGTCTGGTCAAACCTTTCAGCTCAGAGTTATTGCCCTTGATTAATTGTGCAGTGTTCATACAGAGAAATATTGCTATTTCTTTGCAACAGCTGGATTGATTTCAACAAGATTTTATGGAAATCATCAATACAGAAAAGAAATTTTCATCTTATTGGCATGTCCTGATAAATTTTATTAACATGGAGTTATGTATGTTCCCTATTATGGTTTTATGGTTTTTTGTATTTATCAATAAAGCCTTATGTCTCCAGTTGTTGTGTTATTAAAAAAAAGTACTCGGCGGGGGATATAAATTCAACGAATTTGTTTGTTAAAGTATTTAGTTGTTGGATTTAACGCCATATCAACACATTTTAGGTCATTTCGTCCAGCGCACCTAACCTAGCTTTCCTGGACCTTTGTCTATAACCAGTACTCACCTACCCTTCCACAAGGCCGGAAACTTCTCCATATTATCTAATAAATGGAGAAAAATTGACATTAGTAGGCATTGAGTGATGTTTCGTTTTTAGTCCGTAAATTTTGAAACATAACTCATTGCCTTAACGATCGCATATTTGTGTATTAGATTAGATTATTCGCACCGAATGGCCGGGGAGTTCCGAATGTATCGTTATGTATCGTTCTGTAACGTTCGCGGTAACTGAACACGCTACTGATTTCATTATTCGTAACTTTTTTGAGAATGGAATTGTCATAGTTTTTAACTAATATGTTATTTATGAGGATCCATTCATGAATAAAAATGTCAAGGTGGGTCCATTTCTGACAAAGAATAGACGCGCAAAATTTTCGAAGATTACATCCAACTTACATCATTCGCAGAATTCGGTTAAATGATCAGATTTTTTAAAACTAAAATATATTCAAAAACTATATTACATTGGCTTTAAAATGATGTCCTGTTTATAAAAATCTATTGAGAAATAAAAAGTTGAGGGGTGGGTCCATGCAACTTTCACGATTTTTTGGGAGTAAAATATCGGTGGGCTATAATACATAAAGTCTAAAGTTGAAAGTTCACGCGCGCTGGAGTTTTGTTCAAATGCATGCTTGTAAATTACTACTCCGATTCAGTTCAATTTAGTGTTTTTGAAAATAGCATTGTCATAGCTTTCAACTGACATATTATCCATGAATATCAATCCGTGAATAAAACATTTAAAGGTGGTCCATTTCCTATAAAATATACTAAAAAAATATAAACGCGCAAGAAACATCGAAGAATATATCAAATTTGAACGTTAATAGAATTCGCTTTGATTATCCAATTTTGAAAAGTAGAACATATGCTAAAACAACATTACATTGGCTTTAAAATGATATTCGGTTTATAAAAATATAGTGATAAATAAAAAAAGTTAAGGGGTGGGTCCATGCAACCTTTGCGATTTTTTTGGGAGTAAAATATCGATGGGCTATAGTACATAGAAAATCTATAGTTGAAAGTTCACGCGCGCTGGACAGAGTTGTGTCCAAATGCATGCTTATAAATTACTACTTATCCGATTTAATTCATCTTAGTCTTTTTGAAAATGGCATTGTCATAGCTTTCAACTGATATATTATTTATGAATATCCATTCAAAAATAAAAAAGTTAAAGGTGGGTCCATTTGCTCCAACTAAACATACATGTGCAACTTTTAGGCCCATACATAATCCCAAGTCGATATCCGATTTTCAATAGAAAAGTATAAGGGGAAATTTGAAATTTGGGAAACTTTGAACGGTCAAAACTCTTTTATTTTTTAAGATATCAATTTTGTGCAAATGATGCAAAAAAGTTTAAACTGTCTTCTTTCATTTGATTGTTTTTGATTTTTTGTAAAATTGTTAAGTTTTGGTCCCATTAAAGGTTTTATTTGATTACTCACGTTACTGTAAACAAAGAATGGAAATAAATACCCATACTGATATAAGTTGAAAAATAAAGTATTTCTGGTTCTTTGATCAAATTTGTGCAAATGACATGAAAAGGTCATATGTTTCTAGTTTTCGGAGCACTTTTTAGATTTAAAATAACTTAACGAAGTTTTGGTCCCATTTGCATTTTTTCCAACAGTTTTGCATTTTTAAAGTATTTTTTTCTTAAATTTATAGTGTGCGCTATCGGATTTATGGACCCCTGGTGTGATTGTATAACACTGCGCATAGCAAGGCACAGCGGGTACACTTTTATGACAGCATTACCTTCCTGTCTCTGTTTTATTGATAACTATTTGTATATATACATGTAGTTGTATGATGACACCTTAAAAGTTGTGAAACATTTATCTGTTAATTTACTCTTGTTGCACAATGGACAATATAAAACATTTGTCTACAACGGATTTAATTAATCCCCTGATATGACTTGAAATCGTGACCTATATGATCCTTATCTTATCTCATCAATCACAACATGGGGTCACGACTTGTAGATTATATCATCGCAAAACAGACGTATCTACGATCAGAGCTATATGGCTGTATCATAAAAAAAAATCTTGATGGGTCTAAAAGTTGGGTATGAATACGCGCAAAAATTATCAAAGAAAACACATTAGTTTGAACGTTTGTACAAATCGTTTAAATGATCCGATTTTAAAAAGAAAAAAAAACACAAAAACTAAACATCATTGGCTTTAAAATGATGTAAAGTTTATAAAAATATTTCAAGAAATAAATAGGTTAAGGGGTGGGTCCATGGAATCTGTGATATTTTTGGGGGTAAATTATCGATGAAAATGAGTCATATTCAACCTAATTTAATATACATTTTTTATCGTCAGTTTTTTTATTTTGTTTATTTTTCTATAAAGCCTATTATCTTAGCTTTCCAACAGTACCTTCATATAAAAAATATATTCATTATTAAGAAAGTTAAGGGTTGGGTCCATGTAATCGTTCCATTTTCTATAAAAAACATAGGCCGGTCCGGGGAATACACCTGTCCGGTATATATATTCAGGCGCATGCGTGAATCGTTGCATATTCTACACGTGCGATTTCATTGGTTGAACGTCTTAATACTATAGTTTCTATTGGTCCGCTGTTAAACATAGGGTTTAACTGTGTTAAACATATAGTTTAAGTAATTAATGTGCAAACGGCACTTAAAACCATAGTTTAAAGTCTTAATCTATGGGTTTAACAGAAAACAACGAAACGAAGTCTTAATCTATGGGATTAACAGTTAAACCTATAGTTTAAGACCTTAATCTATACGTTTAAGAGATAAAAAGTTTAATCTATAGGATTAAGCGTCTTAAACATAGGGTTTAACTGTTAAACATAGGGTTTAACTGTTAAACGTATAGTTTAAGGTCTTAATCTACAGTTTCAATTTTGAAAAGTTGAAACTATAGGATTAAGACTCTTAAACCCTATGTTTAAGTCTGTTAAACTATGGGATTAACAGTTAAACCTATAGTTTAAGTAATTATTGTGCAAACGGGCTCCGTTTTATCGGCTTTTGACTGGGCATACGCTAAAGAGGAAACTCATTATAAGAGAAAAAAAGCTTTTTTGGAAACCTGCAATCTGGAAATACATCAAATTGCTGATCAGTTACCAAAATTATTTGAAAAATTGCAGGTTAACTGCCATTGTGTTTCAAACAATATGAATGATGTTGTTATTTCGATTCATTAAAAACTGACTGGCACTTCGGAGTTGACTGCTGGATAGGCCACAACAAGTTGATCATAAATTCTATGGATTTTTTCTGGAAAAAAATGGGGCGAGCGAGCGAAGAAAAAAAAGTTTTTATTCACTTGCTTTATATAGCGGTTTGACCAAATTTTTATGAGCGAGCGAGGAAATAAAATATTTTTTTGTAAAAACCGTCAAAATTAAGGTGCGAGCGAATCCATAGAACATATGATCAATTTGTTGTGGCCATATCTTGAAATTTGAAACCACAACATTCATACACTTTTGAAATGGAAAATATACAAAGCTAAGTTTGTTCTATACCAAAAGATAACATTTCAATAAATGCATTTTTGTAAAATATCTTTTAATTTTATATATAGTTTGCAAACAGTATATTTTTTAAAATTTTAGATCATTGAACAATGAATACATATATACATATGTACATTTTTATATAGAAACATGTGCGTATAATATACATATAATGAAGAAAATTACAACATAATGTACATGTATTTATAAACAATGTTTTTGATAAAATTAGAAAATAGTATTTAATCAATCTGGAATACTATATTTACAGGAGCTTGACATTCTGTATCGTACTATGGAAAAGGAGGAAACTTTGCAAACTACGATATAAAATGTCAAACTCCTGTGTATATTATAGAATATTACATAATTTTAACAATATGCTATTGAAAATACAAATGTACAAACAATGTATATAGCAAAACCAACCACAAAAAGATCATAGAAAAAAATCGTAGATTGTCTTTATACATCATAGATTGTTCATTCCTTACGTAATAAAATTCTTGAAATATATTTAACTGATGTAAGAAGTTTAACAATAAAAATATATTATGAATCTGAAGATTATCACTCACTACACGTATGGTATAGCCACTTTAGAGTGGCCATCTTTAGTACAAAACCTCTGTTTAACAACAGCTTTTGATATTTTCCTTAAGCATAATTTTAAATCTATTTAACCTTTGCAAAGCTGTAACCTCTGAACAGCAGCACTTTTTAGTCCCTCCCAGTGGGATTTGTTCAAGAAAAGTTGTACTGTATGTGCGACATATATACAACATATTTAAAATGTCATCAGTGATAGTACGAAGAATAGCCGTAGAAATTATTTCATGACCAAGCTCCAAGAACGTAAGTCCCGCCCTGAAAGGACGTTTTAGTTAATTGATGATTATATACAGTGAGTAATAAAGTATTTATTTTATCTATAATTGTGGTACGTTAACAATTGTGTTTATTTGTTTCTGACTATTAGTCAATTTCCCTACCGTAATTTTAGCCCCCTCAGCATAAAACTAGCAATTCAAATATATTTTTACTACTATGAATACGTACGGAGCCCCTAAGTGACATTTTTAAAACTAAAATGAAAAAAAAATACTCCATTGTTTTCTAAATAGCTATTTCGTAAGTATGATTTCGCATTTTTGAAAAGAATATTGCGGTTTTTTCTCATAATCATACTTATGTTGTTTTTTCATAATATTATTTCGTAGAAGTCAATGAATCATTTCAAATTTTTTTATGAAAAAAAATTACATATAATTTACGAAAAATATTTAGGTTAAAAATAAAGAATTTCGTAAATACGAAATTAAGGTAATTATATTTCAAAAAAAAGAGGTGATATTATTTCGTTTAAACGTAATAATTGCGAAAATAAAATAAGATATTTTTTTTCAAAGTGTCACATTTTGGGCTACGTGCAGATGTCTCTTTATTCAACAAATTTATCTGTAAGTATCCACACTTTATAGGCACCAAGCCACTAGTTTATAAACATTTCTTTTGTCCCTTTCTTCCTTCTTAAACAGAAAACAGTAACACAGAACTGTACAAGTATGATAAATAACAAAGCGCCAACCATGCCCCAGAACTCTTCTTCCAAAAATGTTCGTTTTTCAGAAACCATTGCACCTGAAACAGGAAATGAAAATGTGATAGATAGTTATTTCATATTGTAAATATGAAAATGTGATAAATAGTTCTTTCACATTGAAAATATGAAAATGTGATAAATAGCTAGTTCACATTGAAAATATGAAAATGTTATAAATATATAGTTCACATTGAAAATATGAATATGTGATAAAAATATTGTTCACATTGAAAATATGAAAATGTGATAAACAGTTCGTTCACATTGAAAATATGAAAATGTAATGAATAGCTATTTCACATTTAAAAATATGAACATGTGATAAATATATAGTTCACATTGAAAATATGAAAATGTGATAAATAGCTAGTTCATATAGAACGGAGATAAAAGTAATACACATCCAATCAATCTTCACGACAAACTTTCATCAGCATTGAAAAATCGGTCCTGTGAAATGGAATTTTTTACTGAATCGAATGAAGGTTTACCGAACCAAAATATCTTAGTAATATATTCAAAATTTAGCTTTCCCTTTTAACGATTTAGAATAATATATTCTAAATTAAATTCACAATATAACAACGATATTTTTTTTAAATTAGGAAAATTGGATCATCGGACCACCAACATTCTAAAAGTCACTGGGCCAATAGCGATTCCTGCTGACTTAGTCCACGGTCCATCGGCTAAATTCGAAGACTTCCGCACAATATAGATACGAGCTAGGTTAATTTAAATGTAGATGATAAAATGCAACCAAATGACAAATTGCAAGAATACCACAAGAAAAACATAGTTGAAAGTATACCACAAGAGAACTTATTATTACTATCACTATTATTATTCTAAGATATCATCTAAACACGGATGTTTTAGATAAGATAAAAACACTCTAAGAATCATTGCATTACAAACAATATGACGGCAATTGGTTTACCGTGGTATAATGATCTCATACAACGGTGGGATTCGTTCTTTGTTTAAGGAGAGAAAATATTTACACCGTGTTGAAACTAAGTTTTAAATCAACGAACCTGTATTTGTGACGTCAGAAGTGGTTGTCTCAACAGTTGTAGGTGCTTCGGTTGTCTCCCTTGCTGGTTCCATGTCTGCTGAGAAACTACGGCATTCTGGGAAACCATGGGGTGGAGATGGAACATGTGAAAACGAATCATTCAGAATCATTCCCATACCTGAAAAGTATGAAATAATACGTTATTGGTGTTGGTTTTTTGTATTAAGCTTGGAACTATATTACGAGGCGCATACTTCTGTCAGTGACTGATAACTCTACTATATGATTTAAAATTAGTGCTACGTGGGACGGTGGGAGTATGGCTGTAGAAATTATTTCATGAGCAAATTCCTCGAAAGTAAGCCCGTCTGTGAAACAAAAATACGAATCCTTGATCAGTAGACTTTATACGCAACCGATTGAGCTAGAATAATAAATTATAAAATTCACCCTTAAATTTCTTGGACACGTTTTTGTTTTAGGAGAATCCGACTCACATTGTGATCATCCCCCCCCAAAAAAAAAACGGTCATCTGAGTAAATTTTAGATCAACATTTATTTGTCTATGTCTACAAACACATGATTCAAAGTATTTACTTGGATATTATAGTGATATTGCTTGCAGTGAGCTTGATCAGTTTTCCCTACCTTAAAAATTTCTCCTCCTACGCTTCGGCTAACTATGGTGGCTGATTTATGCCATGTCTTATTTTCGTTTCTTCGCCGCAAAGAAACGAAAAAACGAAAAGACGAAGACACGACAAATCCATAGTTTGTCGTGCCTTCGTCTTTTCGTTTCTTCGTTTCTTTGCGGCGTAGAAACGAAAATACGACATGGCATAAATCAGCCACCATAGCTAACTTATATTTGCTGAGCTGCGAGAGGAGCGTTTAAAATCTCATGAATCGTGATTAACACTTGCAATGAAAATGTTTTCATTAATCACATGCACGATATTGCAATAAATTGAGATATTAAAAGACGTGAAGTTGAAAGTAATGTTGTTTATTTGTAAGTAGATTAAATAATTATTATGTGATTTACATATTCATGAGATATATAGCATGGATATAGCTGTGCATCCGTTGATGTATGTTTATCAACTAACCCGAATTATATGTTGAAGCAGTTTGCGACAGAAGGTTGCTTTAAAACACTTTGTCTAGCGTTAGCCGAGTTCGATTCAAAGTAATACGGAATTTTACGGTAGTCGAAAAGTAATGAGAATCTTTGACAGGTCACGTTTTATTTTAGTCTATTGTGTATATTTCCAAATGAAACATTAAGACTCAAAGTCGTATCAGATTTCAGTAACAATATGGGGATCAGTTAACATGAAAAAAAACTATGATTCGGCATTTTTTTAGGTTAAGGTTATGGTTATGATAATTAGTTCTAGAACAATGACCTACATAGTAATTCGTACTGTGACAATGACCTACATGTATAACAATGACCTATATTGTCATACTCCATTTACTTTCCTAAAGGTCATTAAACCTATGAAATGTTATCTTTATTATCAATATGACTTTGGTGTGATACTCAAGCGTGTAAGATCGAAAATAAAAATCAAATCATGTTAAAAAGTTTTTACTTATACATTGTACACTGCCCTCCAAAAAATTCTTCACAGTACAATTAATAGATTACTACAGTTTCTATGTTCAAATTTTAAGAATTATTATATTATGTTTTATTTCATTCATTATTCATGAACATTTTTACATTATTGTTTATTTCAATAATTATATTCAAGCAATTAAAATGGAATTTCTATCGGTTCATTTTATCTTTGAGTTGCAGCTAGAATTACCTACCAGGCTTCGAAACTATGGCCAATGTATCTCAATGAACAAATATCAAATTTAATATATTTTGTTATTTCATAATCATAAAACAAATGGACTTATTAGAAAAAGCAAAACTGAAAATCGTTTAACATTTAACTGCTTTAACGTTTTTTTGAAATTCTATTCAGTACAATATAAATTGTGAATGTGTGAAGGAACTTTTGGAATGCAGTATATAAACCAACTACCCGTTCCAATTCGGGAGCCTGTTGGGTTTTTGTTTTCGAAATTTGTTTGTTGCGTCCCTTTTATAACAAAATGTTTAATTTGTTTGGTCATTTACAATATTATGCGGAAAATATGGACCGAAACCTTAAATAGAAAAAAATATCTCTCAGCGTTTTTGTTGCGTGGTAGGTTCGGTTTTGACAGATGCAGTTCTTGATATGTTAGCTTTCACCTTTTATAAACTCATTAAAAATAAATACACAATGGTAATTAAGTATAGGTGTTGAGGTTGGAGAGCATTTTTTATTTAAAAAATAAGGATAATAAAGGAGTTATCTAAGCGCTTGATTATGAAAATTCGGAGGTCAAAATAGCCTTAAACGTGCCAATTTGCCTAACAACATACTCAATGTTTTGGAGGGAATGGACCCTCTGAATTATATGCTTATATAGAAGTAATAGTTGTGGACAACTTTGAAAAAATATCGTGTTACGACACTGGATACTACTGTACAGTATACCCGTTACAGTATAAGTTTGTTTTGTTTTTGTTGGGTTTAACGCCATAGCAACACATTTTATAGGTTATATAACGGCGGTGTTACGATATAAACTAAAAATACTATATAATACTATATAACTACAAAATATATAATAGTGTAGCATTTACTGTTAATATAATATATTAAAACAAATCATTCATGATAATATGGTTGTGTTTTTTTACAAAGTAAATTAAAGTCTTATCATAAAAACACCACAAATTTTAAAAAGAAATCATATAGCGCCCTTCTTGGGCAAAATCCTGTTGTAACGATAAACCAATTTGCATTCCTTAAATACAAAACGGAAAGAAGAAATAGAGTCATCTTATGTTACATGAATAAGCTTTTAATTAAATTTATAGTAAAGCTCTTTGCGGTGTGCTTAATAGATATTTCCTATTTGTTTATTGTCCAAGAACATTTTTTAAAATCATTGTTATTAGTCTGCACCCACTTTTGTATGATGCAAATCAAATGCAAACTGCACGGTTAAAGAATCACCTAAGTTGCTATCAGTTTCATAACCACACGGCCGCATTGTAAGGAAATATGGATATTTTAAATTGTCTTACCTATTCTTGAGCTGTGAGCCTCAATGTGACAATGGATTAACCACAGTCCAGGATTATCTGCCTTAAAACGAACAATTACGTAACCATGGGCTGGGACAGTCACTGTATCTTTTCGAATTGCCTTGTTTATTTTCCAATCTGGTATGTTTCCGTTCATCCAAGTTGAGTTTCTCCACGAAGTGTGATTGTTGCACAATGTGGAATCATGACAGTCAACATCGTAATTGTTTGTACGAGGTTCTCCGTAGCCAACTTTAACAACATGAAATTGATAGCCATGTAGATGTATTGGGTGATGCACCACAACGGATCTACCCATATTTAGAATATTGATTTGAACCGTATCGCCGAAATTGACATTCCAGGGAGCAATACACGAACACAATTTGTCAGGACCGCAATTATCTGAATCATCACAATGTCTGGACACTTCTTGAGGTTGGGTCAACGCCGATACTGGAGGTAATCTTAACTGAACACCATTTGCATGTCCGACAGTTCCATCCGGCGAAGATGCAAATCCGAAATTCATGAAAAACTCTTTGAATGTATCAGCTGATTCTGGAACAGGGACTGGGTCGTTTTCTTCCGCATTATTTAAGTCTGCGATGTTAATGCACGTCAGCGTATCTGTGGATGTAAATGGGCAATTCACTGCGGTACAGGGATTTGCTTCAGTGCAATTTCTTGGTTCACTGATTGGCTCGACTTCATTGGCACCTTCGTATCGCAAGATTGCGAAGGCTGGTTGACCATTAGATTTTTTCAAAGTTTCCACACGTATCCAAAAATTACCAACATTTTGATTGGCTTCAAGAATAATATCAGCACGTTCTCCTGAGTGAATCATTACGTATTCGGTAGAAACAGGTTCAATTTCATTACCGTCCATTGCGACAACTTGAAATTTATGACCGTCGATTGACAATTTGTACTGAAGAACAATACTAGCAACAATAACCCGGAATCTAAATTTTCTTCCAGATGTGACTCTAAACACGGGGAAAGGAGTGTGGGTTGTAGCCATTCCGTTGTCATCATACACACGCCCGCGACCGTTTATTAAAGTAGAAGTCAATTCGGAATTTGCTGTATAATACCCATCGATTGTTGGACTAAATGGTATTTTGTTCCCATCAGGAAGATAATGTCCAAGTCGTCCATTCATTTCAAAAGCATCTCCAGTATCTCGGTTGTGATAATCTTGAACTAAAATAACATGTTCCTCAATTTCATTGAAATGATCGCTAGATGGCTCTTTCACGATTAAAGGGGCCACCAGTCCCATATTCGTCTGCAAACCTAAATGTGAGTGAAAGAAATAGGTTCCACTACGGTTTGGTCTGAACCGATACGTAAAGCTTTGTCCAGGCATTATTGGACATTGCGTTACATACGAAGCCCCGTCCATCCACGGCGTCCCTCTCATTTCAATTCCATGCCAGTGAATTGATATTCCATCGCTTAGCATCCGATTTTTGACATGAACTATCACCTCTTGGTCTCTGTATACAATCAAGGTTCGGCCCGGCATCGTTCTGTTAAACACGGTAATAACTTTATCACGATTGGAACCATCTGCCAAAACAACATCATTAGGGTCAATCACCGTGTTTTCAGCGTCATTATACTTATAAATGTTTCCGTCTGTAGAGTTGATGTAGACTTTCTGCCGTCCCAAACGCATTGGCATCCAATGTTCTACCTCCAAGTAAAACTCACAGCTAGGGCTGTCCATTTTACAATGCGCATGGTAGGCATCAACTCCGAGAGTCCCAAACACTAAGGGTATACAAAAAACCACACTGTTCACTAATAGAGATCTTGCCATGGTTATGACGAAGGTACAACTGATTTCTTGATGGTCTAAGTAGGTGACATCACACTTCAGTGAACTTACTCAAATTTCTTTATTACTTTCTACCAGAAAGACTTGTTTCAGGTGATGATCGGTGTTTTTCCAGAAGGGGTGTGCGTATCTATTTCAAACGGATTTAAATGTTTGTTGCATGCACATACATGTGTCAACCGCTAGCGTGTACCTTGTTGGTATTTCACCTGTGATCTGTAAAAAAACCCACAAAACTCTTATGAAATAATAACATTAACACTATTTATTAGTTTCCAGAATTGGTATATGTACAATTACAACAGTTATTCAATTATATTATATGATAAGTAAAGACAATTATTCAATGGTGTATAATATGTAAATACAATATTACTGTTATATAGCAATACGAAATGTTACTTAAAATAATTGCTAATGTGGGGAATTAGCAACGCGTTGGGAAATTTAGAGAGACTCGGTTGCTAGAGAGTACCCAGAAATAATATCTACATGAGCATCCAAATATTTATTTATTCTTAAGCTAATGGAAGACACTAATAAGAATTCATTCGGAACACCTCGACCTTTCATGAATGAATAATCTCGGAAGGATTCGTGGGGGTCTTCCCTGGATTTTTGTGATTTTACTACCTACGCAAGGCGAAGCACGCAACGGTTACTCAAAATAGTTCTTGCAGTATACACACAGATCTTTGTCTAAACATATTTCATTGTTTTAAATTGAACCAAATTGTTCATCGATATCACTGAACAGTGTAATTTCAAATTTACAGACTAAAAACGAAACAGTCATCGCCTAAACGATCGTGTATTTGTTTACTTCAACGCCGGTTTTTCCAAAATGGCGTCTAATTATGTCTAAATTATTCGTAGTGAATGGCGAAGGAGGTCCGAATGATCAGAATTATGCTTGTAAATCATAAATATAACATTTGAATAGTTTCTTAAGTATAAAGAATTTTACTAAGAATTACTTATATTTGCAATGTTTGTATCACTGTATAAATTTATTTAATGTATTACTATAATATTGAATGCTTACTACGGCGTATTTAATACAAAATATTTTTATAAAACGTCACTTTTGACGTTACGCAAATTGACGCCAGTATTGGACGTAACGTCACCAGTAATTGAATTGTATATTACATACGATATCATAATAAATCATATTCTATGTACAAGTAAATAATGCAACGTATAATAATAAATGATGTATTCTAAAGAAAAACAGATTTCGTTAAGTCCTAAAATATCAGTACATTTGAAAATGTTAAAATAACTATCAAGGTGCCAAACAGCATGAATAACCGCAATATTTTACTCAACATATTACTTTAGTACACAATATTTTTTTCAAGATATTTTCAACAACATTTTACTTAAACAATATAGAAACATTTTAATTAACATTTTACTTTAACTAAAAATATAAAATATAAGTAAGTAAATTTTACTGACCTGTATAAAAACACAAAACTCTTATGAAATAATAGCATTAACACTATTTATTAGTTTTCAGAATTGGTATATGGCCAACCTGGAGGAGTCTTGGTTTATATACAGGTTTGAGTACTTTTAGGACTTCTTGGCAGGAATTACTGACATCTTGAGATCAATATATACAAACTAATATTTAAAAGGAAGTTGTTTACAAAAACTTCAAAGCCATAGTGTTACAAATAACATATAGGATAATCACATTATTTTTTAAAAGGTGCTAATAGCCTACCCCTCTTATAAACAAAACTGTAGTTTCAAAGTGTTGATAAAACGATAATTAACTGACAGATTGGGGTATAAAGAATTTAAGTAAGAACAATATATACTTGAGCTGTCGGGACAAATTATTTGACAGCTTGGCAATTATATATTTGATAATTGATAAACATTATATCTTTTTATCACTAGATTATAAATTATTTGAAGTCCGAAAATATTAAAAACAACAATGTGTACAATTCCAAAATTGTTAATTTACAAAGAATACAATATTTCAATTTAAACATTCTTATAAAAATACAATATTTTAACTACAAACATTCTTATGTAATAAATTACATGTAACTGTCAATGGCATACATTAACCCCGCTGATTTAAATATTAGATATATTGTTTGATGTTACCCGTTCATAAAGACAAATCGTGGGTACAGATGTACCAGAGTGAGTATTTAAATCAGCGAGCTTAATTTGTTAGGAATCGACAGTAAAATTTAGTCATTAACTGCTATATGACAATACTAATATGTGTCGCTTTCGACCAACATTACTGTTGACATTATGAAGATGTTTAAAATTCTAGACCAATTCTTTGATACCTGTATTGTTCGTTTTTTCTAAACTGTCAAAGTTTGAATAATTTCACGGTGAATGATTACACACATCTCAATATCTAAGAGCACGAAGTCACCGTGTAATTATTCATGTTGTGACAGTTGAGAAAAAACGAACAATACTAAATAATAAAACCATAACTTCGCCACTGGCTAAAATACTATATTAGGAAAAAAATGACTGTGCAAAAAAAAAACAGGAAATGCTTCAAAATTATACCCGCTAGCTTCACACATGTAGCAGTCGGCTGTTTTTTTACATTTTATACATAGTCCAACAGAATTAACCCGAGCTTGACCTTTATGCAAGAATATATTAAACTCAGTATTTACAGTCTATTTTTGTCTACGTTTGTAAATCGCGCTATATCGGAAGCTTTCGGCAAAATACACGTACTTAACAATTAATGTTGTTTTCATAAAAATAAATACTTTGCTGACTTACTTGTTTCCTAAAAACTAATGTGTCCAAAATTAAAAGTACAATAACATGCCACTTGTAATTAATTAATTTATACTCACATCGGTTGTTATAAACACATGTATAACCGTATACATGCATACGAAAATTCACGATTTTATGTAAGTGAAGTGTGTAATTATCATAATTAGGTAGTTCAAGCTCATGTTAATTCTGTTGGACTATTGTATCATTGTTCGTACGACTTTGCTCCGCTTAAAAATTCTCCGTCTCCTTCCCTGGCTACCCAAATAAATATATTGTTTTTGCTTTGTCACAATGGACATAAAGTCAAAGGTTGAGAGAGTATAGGTTAAAAAAATGTAATGCTACCCGATTCGATTTACATAACCCTTGACATACATATTAATACGTATTGTAGTACGTATGTACCTAAATAATTGCCGACAATCTTCGAAAACAACATTAAGTAATAGAACAGAACAGAACAGAACAATACTTTTATTTACATTCACAGGTTACAGTTTGTAACTACATGTGAGAATTTAACATACTATATACAATCTATAAACAAGCAAAATGATCAAATGTAGACATACACATACACTCATACACATAATTCACACATACTCATAGCCACATACACACATACATATTTACACAATAATGCACCTAAATGCACAGTCACATACACACACTGTCACATACACATCACCACATATACACATACGCATAACCACATACACACATACATTCATACATACTCACGTACATATATACATATACACTTATCTATATCTTCATACGAACAACGGTATTTAAGAATAAGACAATGCAAAGAATGAATATAATGGCAGATAAATTAGTCTATATTTGATGTAGTACAATCAGGGGCGGGGGGTTACACTTGGAATTGTTTGAAAATAATAGAAATGAACTTAACAACATTTTTAAGAAAAGAAGGCGATGTCGACGTAAGTATATTTTTAAATGTTTGGTCCCGGTTACCTGTATTTATGAATTCAAAGCCTAGACAATTGAGCCTGGGTTCTTTGAAATATGGACAAATTAGAAGATAATGTTTCTCGCAACCTATTTGACCGTTGTTACACAGAGGACAAGTTCTGTTTTCGAAGATAGTGCCGTCATGTCGTCCGGTTTCGATGGGTAAATTATGGTTTGCTGACCGGAATTTAAATAAAGTTAAAAAATCTCGCTCTGGTAGACTTGTGATGTAACGTTCAAATTGTATGTCATTTTTGAATGTTAAGTAGATCAAACCTTTATTTGTCGAAGAGAGATTAGCGTGCCAGTCTTGTAAATATTGTCCAATAAGAATATTCTTAACTTGCTTATGTATATTTTTTAAGTTGATATGGAATTGGTTCATCCATATGTCAGGCCTACCTATGGTATTAAATATGTTTTTTACTGCCTCAATCCATTTAAATTTTGTGTTGGTCATAGATAGCATGTATTTGTATATTTGCAAAGAGAATTTGTTTTCCTTGCCGTTAATAATGCGTTCCCAAAATGATATCATTCGGGTTTTAATAGTGATATCTATAGGATATCGACCGAGTTCTCCATGGAGAAATTTAATTGGTGTCGAGCGACGAGCTTTCATTATTTTTCTAAGAAAAAAATTGTGCACTTTTTCAAGTATTTCGGTAGTAATAGACGGTGAAGTTCAAACTCCTCACAGTGCTTACGTCACGCGTTGCTACTTCATTACTGCCAACACGTAAGTCACCATCTACTTATAGAATGCCCAAACTCCTTAAAGTGCTTACGCCATGCTTGTTATTTTTACAAATTATTAATTAAAACCAGTTTTTATCTTTATGTACTTGAACATCATAATTAACTACAAGAAAACTCAATTTGTAGAAAATATTGAAATGTAACAGAAAAGATGGAAAAAAATATTCGGCTCTCTGAGGGAAGAATTTACTTCAATCTCCGTAAACAGATATCCTGTAGAGCGTTGTCGAGTATGCGAGCGGAAAATTTTAGATCGGGTTTTAATCAGATTGAATTAACTTGTGATGGCAGTGGTGATTGATTTAATAAAGGGAATTAACCGCTGCGGGGAGTTTGGAAAGTTGGGTGAAGTTACTACCTCGAACTAAGACGCACAACTCACCGCAGTATTCGGTTCACTTTTAAAGTTTTATTTGATCTGCATACCTTTCAGGATAATCAGTACTAATCAGTAGTCCCAAAGAAAAACATATTCAACATGCTCAATACAGTTAAACGGGAAAATTATTAGAAAGTGAACATTACCATGTGTTTTTAGGTACATAAACAAAAAATTAAACATTTTTACCCATGATGCTTAGCGTCGGATACATCAAAGGTAGTAAGTCTGTTAGTGTAAACGCCGTAATTGTTTACGGTTACTCGGAACTCCTCGGCCATGCACTACGAATAATGAATAGCAGAAGTGTTCCGAATGTATTCATTTCGAGAGAATGTTACGGTCTGCAACCTATGCATGAATTTGAATGCAACGGTTATTTCCCTTTGTTGAAACAGTAAATGTTAAAAGGGATAAGTAGGCAAATATTTCATTAAATGTTTCAATTTTTCTAGTTTAACATTTTATTATTATAACTGTGGTTGCAACAGACACACTGATCTTTTTAAAATATTCCTATAATTTATTTTAATGTTTGGAATGTTCTCTAACTTGACCAACATGGGTCAGATTAGTTAAACGTGGATTATGTGTTGAGATAAGCATTAAATGATATGCATTCTCGTTCCCAGAGTCTAGTAGGATTCTCAATAGTATTGATAATCCTACTAGACTCTGGGAACGAGAATAGTGATATGAAGCTTAAAGCGTTTATTTTTGCGCCACGTAAAAATGATTGCATATCGACCTACATAACTGCCAATGAAGATGTTAAAATCTCTATAAACATTATATGATAACAGTACTAAATAATAAGCTCGTAACTTCGACACTGGCTAACGGAATAAAATAAACAAACATTTACTATTGCAGCAGTACATGTAGTAGAGAGAACGACAGTGAAGAAATTCAAGAAATGTTTCAAAATTATGCCCGCTAGCTTTATAGCAGTCGTGTTCTTACATTCAGTATATCATTTTCAATACGATTTTGCCCGCTTTAGATTTTTCCGTCTCATTGCCTAGCTTCCATACATTTTTTTGCCCTGTCACCGTGGACAATAAAATCAGAGACCGAATTATCAAAGGTTAAAAAAATGTAAGGCTACCACATATGATTTATATAACCTTTGACATACATATTTTAAAATACGTACGATTTGCGCATCGCTGAAGCGTTGCGCTCTACTTGTAGTGAGTTTTGATAATGTCGCTGTATGCGGCACTTCTTGGTTTTTACTGCTCTACATATTATTCTCAGATACACATACAACACTGCCAAGATATACGATACATGGTAACAATATCTTATAAGCTGATAAATATGTTATGAATGATGTATTTAAAGCTGACTATTAGAAATACAATGTTTGTTTGAACATTTAAAACAAATACTAATATACTTATCATATAAGAGGATACACATTATTTTGTAATTTTCTGCATTTTATGTATCTATATGTATTTATGCTTATAGATTCATAGGCCAGTGGCCTAATATCTTGAAATAAACTATCAAACTATCATGTTATTGTAAAATTGAGTGCTTTTATGACCCATTTTGTTATTTCATGACATTCGGCTTAATCTCGGAATAAATTAAGTGATTTGTCAGCGCCCGTTTAGAAATCGGCGTACGCCGGCTTGAGCAAATCAAGTCGGCCCATTGATTTTCAGTGAAGTATTTACTGGTTACACCTATCGTTATGGTTATGATTTGACACTTTCAACTTTTCACGGCTCACCGAAAAAGATTATTACTTGATAAGAAGGCGGTATAAATCTTTTTTTTTCATTTTGAAAATATAGAAGTAATGTTTTCTTGTCACATCGTTACCGTTTATCAAATAAAAACTACATTATTCTTTCTTTATTGCTAATTATTAGGGCTGCTGCGAGTATCCGCGAGTACTCGGATATTCGCGATCCCGACCAGAAAATCGAGTACGAATATTCGTCACATTCGAAATCGTCTGATCGCAATCTATTTTTGAAAATAATAAGAACATTTTCAGGTAAATTACCACTAAAACGAGCCATATTACTAAAGAAAATTTTAATTTAATCTAAAAGTTTCGTTTGATACTTATTTAAGCAAAAATGTTATCACTGAAAATGCATGCCTATAAAACGCTGGTAATAGAAATGTTTGGAGTACATGGTTTTCCATTTAGTAAAAGCTTCTGTATTTCTTCACTTATTTTTGTTATAACATAAATTCTGTATGCTTCTCCATTAACTAGTGATTCGAGGTTCAATTCGTGAATCGCTTCGCATGAATCGTGGTTCAGATCGGATCGCCACTTGCTCAACGATCCACAGCCCTACTAATTGTGTAGTACATATACATGCACTTTAATTATACCCTTCACAGAAATATGTTCGAAATATCCGATCCAATGTATACAATAATATATATATGTATTAAATTATACCTTTCACAGATATATTTATGCAGTCAATTTTCGTTATCTCGACTTTTTTGCGACCGTCGAAAGACAGTCAAGATAACGAACAGTCGAAATAAACTATACTTAGTAATTCTGAAGTCTTCAGTAGCGGGTCTTCTTACTTTTTGAAGGCTGCAGTTCCAAACAATCGATTTAATACAGCTGAAATCAGGGGTTTTCGATTTGTAACACAAATGTACTCCAAGCTTTTATAGTGTGCTTATTTCATGTTATAATTGTTAACTAATAATCATATTCTGTTAAGTTTATGCAAATTTACTTAAATCTGGTTATGCTATGCGGAAGATTCTTCTACGACTGAATCACAGGCTGCCGACATAAAAGACGCCCCTAAAAACATGTTTTATCATATGTTTACATGTGAGTGTAAATAGCAACTTCTAATGAGAACTCTTTTCGTGCCGACAGCCTAAATTCTGGATGTACATGTAATCTATGGTGAGACAATCGTTTATATGAGAGTAATCATCTCATAGTGATCGTTGTTTGGTTTTTTTTTTTGGGGGGGGGGGGGGTTGAACAGGGGTTCTTTTTAAGTTTAACGCCGTAGCAACACATTGTATAGGTCATATAACGGCGGTCAGTCAACCTATTCACTGTTCCTGGAAAGGCTAAATCTCTGAATTTAGCTGTCAACCAACCACTATGCACATACCGGCTTTCGTCAGTGACTTACAACTGCCCTACAAATTTAAGAATCATAGATAGGATGGAGAATGGCCGTAGAAATAATTTAATGACCAAGCTCCACGAAAGTGTGCCCCGCCCGGGAATCGAGCCAAAGAACCTCGATCAATAGGCTTGGGTGCTACCAACTGAGCTAGCCGGGCGGCTGTCCTAGGATTATAAGCTTTTGTCAAATTGAGATAAACCTAAAAATATCCAACGGTTATATATTCGGCATATGATACAATTGTAAATGTTCTTGTATCTTAATCCTTGGGTTCGTGAGTCAGCATAATTGGCTTGTGCTCATATTAAACCAACCAAAGAATATAATTATATTATATAAATAGATACACTTTAAAATCGAACATCTATCTTAGCCAGAAACATGTGACAAGTTTCCAAAGAAATCGCTACTTAACGCTTTGTCTTCTGTGTCCTTCTCACACCAAAAAAATAAGTATGCGATATCAAATCGAGGGTACTAGGGGGGGGGGAGCAAAGCGCTAGCTAGCGATATCTTTATGAAGCTTGCAATTGGTTACGATGCTAGATGATACGATGTATTGTATAGCCGACCGTGTATTTGTATTGAGTTCTTTCCCTTTACACTTCTTTCTGTTCCAGACTAGTCCAGTGTTGGTTATAATCGCATCTAACCCGCGATCTTGATCTACAATCAATCTGAAACTATTTGACACACGTTAAATGCTCAATTCAATCAATGAACTCAAAGAACAAATAAATCAGGGAAGAAGGGAGCGTTCTTAAAGTAAGAAGAATAAGATTTCAAGGAGAACAACACACGAATGTCGATTGCAACGTAAACTACATAACCGATATTTGCCGATAACGATAAAAGGAAATTGCCGAAGAAATTTTTTAGTTCATGATTCAGACCCAAGTTCATATTGGTTCCCCACCGTCCACCCACAGAAAATAGTTTGAATATATGATATTTTAAATAACTTTCAGATGGCTTTGAAATTTGTATATTAAAGGATGTTAAACAGAGGTAATGCACTCCATAGACATAGGGAGACGTTTCAATATAAGTCCGATAATGAGTTTCATGTATTTTATAATAAAATAATATATTGAAAGCTGCATATTAAGGACACACTCCCTGTCTTTTGAATTTGTCTTTAGAATGGAGTTTTCAAGACACATACTTAAAAAGTTTGAATTTAAAGCACTTTGCTGATCATTTTGGATTCCATAAATGTTCAAAAATAAATTTGGATTAATCAATTAAAGTTTAAATCCATATTTTCAAGTTGCCTTTGTCAAATCACTTTTCAACCAAAGTGATTTCTTGAGTAACTCAAGGCAAATTGAATAATGATCTAAAGCTAATTTTTAAGTAAAATTGTAAGATGTTTAATTTTACTAAAATGCTTTAATACTTAGATGAGAGGGGAAAGACAGGGTAGTGCGCCATGATCGTGCGACTTATGCACGACTCATGCAGATTGTTCGTCTTCTCACGAAGACAAACGGAAACAACAGCGTAAGCACAACTCCCAGCAACACATCAACAGCTCTGGTAACCATGCCGTATTTCCCTTCTCGTTAGAAAAGGAATGACGTGGTGTTTAGGAACGACCAGAGCCATAAAATGCTTCGCCTAAGAATGGCAAACGCTTGGCTATGTGTATGACATAACGTCAAAATAACGGTCGTTCAACTGACTGATTTAGGTTTTTGTAAGGGTCTGTCCGCTGTATAAACATGCATTATGTGCAGACCCCGGGGTGTGACCCATCACCCCTTAAATATTGTTTTTGATATCGAAATTAGGTCAAATTTTGTCAGAGAAGACCCAATATAATTCATATTGGGTTTGTTACTTAGTTCGCCAAAGATGTGGTAATTTGTTTAGCCAAAGATAGGTCCTCCCCTTTTTTGCTAATTCAGCACCTAAAGTATGGATATTTTCCTTGTAAGTGGAGTTATTTTTACTCTAGGCATTTGTTTGGTTGATTGTTTTGCCTGAGTATGTTTGATTGTTGGATGGTGTAGTGTGATTTCGTGTTGTGTATGCTTGTGACTGCTAACCTGGGTGTTTCATTTATTTGTGTTTGAATTGGGTCATGATCTATTTTTGTTTATTTTTAGTTATTGACCTAGTGACCTACATTACTTATACAGGAGTAGTGTTGACATGCATTTTTCGTGATTGTGGCCCAAATAACCAAACTGGGCTTTATGTTTATTGCAATCATGCCTGTCAAAGCAGCGCCACCAGGAGGAAACAAAGAAACACAACCCCAAAGACCTTGGTCGCCAGGTTCATACGGACAGTCCAAAGAGAAGGAGCCCCCCTCTTGGTTTCGCGTGGCTATTCTCATTATTTCTTAGCCTTTTTAGTATTAATAATTTTTGAAATGATAATCTCGGGTTATCTTATATTAATTGCCAAATATATAATATTAGTGTTTTGTTGAAACCAAGAGAACTATTCTACCAGTTTAAAAACTTCGTCGGTTACCATGTCTAATAAATCCAATTTGATTTCAATGTATGTAACTTTAGGATGGCATGTTCTGAATTAATTATTTTACAAGTTACACAATTTGTGGGCCTATTAAGGACTTAAATAACAAACTATATCGGAATTTCAAAATTATCAAACATTTTTCCCTCTTATATTTATTATAGTATATTTAAATAAGTTATATATATTTATGCCCTAAAGGCATTTAATTGAAATCTATACAAAAGAGTAATCTACTTGTATAAATATATATGTAAAGGGAGACAACCTGATCTAGGATACAAAACACACAGTTGCTTCCCGTGTCGTTTGAATGAGATTAATCATTAAACATGTATTATACATATACGGTTTTACTTGTTTAAATGAGGTGAAACAATTTATAAGTGTATATTCAGAGTTTTGGCACTCGGGCTGAATTGCAAAGCATAGTTTGCGACTTGGAGATGATTTTCTGGCATACAACAATAGCAGAGACATAGATAACATCTAATTACCTGGCAATAGTTTCGAATTTGTCAAGCTGAAGAAGTATGCACCAATAGTATGCTAAAGCCATAAACTAGTAAATTACATTCCGAATAGAGATTCAATGACTTTCATGTTGAGATGTGACTCAACGCTTTATAACTGTGTCTAACGGAAATGTTGTGCTGTTTTCGTCTCTCATGAGCTAGATCAGACACACGTCTGAGAGCTTCGTCTTATACGAGGCACGGCGTATTTTTTATGTAAATATTTCTAGCTTTTCTATGAATATACTACATGTATAGCATTTTGGGTCCACGTAGAAGGTGTTACATAGAATTACAATGATTAATGAGAAACAATAGATATGTATTTTAAAAAAAAAAACCGCTGTTATAAGTTCTTTTTAGATTTTGTTTCAAGAAAACATCCATTCTACGCTGATTGTTGACAATGTTGTCACTAAAGATGTAAAGAGACCCCACCAAATATACAATTGTATATTTCATATGTCACTTCGGTTTAGGTGAAACGTATGTTAAGAACAGTATATCATGTGAACATTGAGCTTGCATAGATAACTACATTTATAGATATCTAAAATGAATTCAATGTCTTTTTACACGTGTTTAACGTCATAGCAACAAAATTTAGTTTTTATTACATGGCCAGCGCACCTAACCTAGCTTTCTTGGACCCTATAATTAATACTCTACCCTTCCACAAGGACGGAAACTTATAAACATATTAACAAAATAACATATAAACTGATGTCAATTGACATAATTGTCAAATTTTAATGGAAGGTTATAGCTTCAATTGATAGAATTTGAAACTGCAACCCAGTTCGGGAAACTGAAGATACGCTTTTGCAACAATTATTACTTTACAAATGGACATACTTATTAATACATGTATTGATAAAATTTTATTCAGTTGTCAGTGGTGCATACATCAATTCCATTAATTTACATAGATACGGGTAATCATTTTATCACTAATGAGTACGGAAGTACTGTAATAAGTATTTAAATCAGCAGGGTTAATATATGCACCTGTGACAGTTGAATGAAATTGAACATTACATGTAGATTATCAAGTTTTATTACATAAAGTTGGTGTGTTACAACACTATCTAAGATGACTGGTCAATCTGATATGTATAATGCATATATTGTACCCGCCAAAAGTTCGGAGACATTTTCATTTTCTTCTTATTATTAATACAGTTCTCCATAACCATATTGGCCATTTTGGCGGCCATTTTGAAGTTTACAGAAAGTAAACCTTAAACTTCATCGTAGAAAATTTTAATTGTGACATTCAGACTCAGCACCTTTAAATAAAGTCAATATTTGCCCAAACCTATCATTATACTCGGTTCAACGCCGTGTCAACAAATTTTAGTTAATTTACGGCGTCCAGCGCACGTAACCTAGCTTTCCTGGACCCTTGTCTATAACCAGTTCTCACCTACCCTTCCACAAGGCCGGAAACGTCTCCATAAACCTTATTAAAGGAGGAAATTGGATATTATTGTTAAATTTTCATGGAAGAGTATATCCCTCCCGGATGAGATTCGAACCCTGATCCTCCATTGTTTGTTTTAAGTGGACGGGAAAGGGGTTTTTATTTTGACAATGGGCTCAATTAGACTTTAGACCAAACTTCCCGGCAACGTTTTGCATGGGGCACATAACATCAATGTAACGAAACTTATTTTAGCAACCACTAAATTCGACCAATTTTGTGGAGGGTTAAAGGCAACATTTGGGAATCCTAGGGAATTCCGAACATACCTGATCCCCTTCTTTCACTGGTTTTACCCTATTTAATGTTTCATGAGATAAAATCACTATATCTGAATTTTAAGGGGTTCAGGATCCTTTGAACCCCTCTCCAGATGGATCAGCCCATGATAGCTGAGAGTGCATTTATAAATATCTTAAACTTTGTACAAATGTATGAAGTATTATCAAATCCCTATCAGTGTCGGATTTATCAGTGACCAAGGTAGGTTTATTTATGTTCTAAATATACATGTTAACAAGAGTAAGTCACTTGTACTTTTATTATTTCTAGTATTGGTTTAACCCTGTGTCTACACCACTTTAGGTTATTCTACGGCCACTGGTGCACCTAACCTAGCTTTGTCTATAACCAGTACTCATATACCCTCCGACGAGGTTGGTACATTTTCTATACACATTGATAAAGGAGGAAAATTGACACAGTCGTTTTTCAAGAACCTGCATAACCGTCCCGACGTGATTCAACCCGAACTCTTTTGGCACACTACATTCGAACTCCCGGCACGCTACCAACTGTGTTACAGGCCCGGGTTACATGTAATATTTATATTTGTGTTTCCATTTTATTCATGTCACATAAAATAGGATAAAACATATGCGAGAGAAATAGCTATAGCACCGTTGAAAGGTCTAAAGTATTGTATTAATGAAGCAGACGGACTTGGACCATTTGCTCTATTGAGTTACCACAGTCAGGGATTTTATATAACAGGGATTTGCAACGAAGTGCTATTTTGAATATTAACGGCCGTCACTGTTGGCTAAAGAAACTATTCCAGAGTTTAAAAACTTTTTTGTACATGTCTTCGATGCAACTTGTGAATGTTTCTGAAGTATTTGACAAAAAAATGTTTCAATTGTGACTGAAAATATGACTTTAGGTGATATAAAATAGGTCGGATCGGTGGAAAAGTGCACAATTTTGTGAAACAGTCTGTGAGCGTAATTTACCTCAAAATCATCAAAAAATACATTTTTCCTAACCCTTATGTTAATTTACATACGACTCATACAAAATTTCATGTGAATATTTTTATTTAAACTTTTTATCCGTATGAGCCGAATCAATAGCCACGACAGTGAAATTTGATGTAAATCTATGTGGTTGCAAACCCTTGCTATATAAAATCCCTGCTTCAGTATACACCGATTACCCAACGGGTATCGGCAAATCATATTGTTCATACCCGGGTTGAGCAAAAAAAAACAATCAGGGGTTTCTCTTCGACATTTGGCTTGACTGGCGATCTTCAGATGCATTTAAACTGTCTGATTTGATCACACATTCTTATATGGATTTATATTTCAGAGATACTGCCTGAGAGACAATGTTATATTACATAGAACATGCCATCTTTACATTGGTACTGGCTGTACTTATCAGTATTTATTACAGAAAGGGTCCACAACAGTTCTTTAGAGTAATTGTTTTAGCTTTGAAAGAACTACCCGGTAAGTATCGATAGAGTTTGGTTTTTATACATTATATTTACGTATAAAGTACATGTACTTCTAGAAATTTGATCGTCGTCAGTTGATAACACTGTTGCTTTAAAAAACATATTTTGCCGAATTATTTACGATGCATTTCGTTTTATACGATACTGTACCCACAATTAAGAGACAAAGAAATTTACGAGTAACCTCTTAAAATCAAATGATTGGTTTTGCAGAACCATTATTTTAATACATTAAGTATGGTTTGTGCAAAATAAATCAGAAATGCATCACAAGCCCCCAAAACCATGTTTAATGTATTTTTGCCATAACATAGTTTTGTGCAACTTTGTAATCTCAACTATAAATAGAACAGTAACAAAAAGCAAAGCTAGGAGCATTACTAAACAAACGGTTTACAAAGATAGTTAGATAGTTTATTTCAAGATATTAGGCCATTGGCCTATGAATCTACAAGCATAAATACATATAGATATATACATAAAATGCAGAGATTACAAATGTTTGATAAAAGCTATATCATACTCGTAGGCTTTCAATCTGAAACATGTTCCCAAACTCTAAGGAATGCAACGAATGCCCCCCCCCCCCCCCCCCCCTCTGCTTAGAACTTATTTGAGTTTAAATGCCTAAGATTTTTATCGTACGATTACTTAAAACTCTACAGATTTACAATTTCAGGGGTAAAAGCAATAATTGACGGTGTGTTAAAACGAGAAGTATCAAGTTTTGTTAAAACTACAAGTCTAGCTCAAGATGTAGCCAATAGTAAAGCAGTTGTTAAAATTCCAGAGAAAGGTAGGTATTGTATTCCTTTTCCCCAGAGTCAAAGCTAAGGGTAATCAATATTTGTACACTCTCTACTAGGTCCAACAACAAATAGTACTGCCCTTATATGAACTCAAAGCATAGTTTCCTGTGCATCCAGCATCTGAGATTCAACGATCGCCGCCATTGGGAATCTTTCGAATCACGTGATTTTGAAAATAAAATGGCGTCCCAAAATGACGCTTATTGCAAGTCCACATTATTTGTCCTTTGCTATATTGGATCGATTGTTGGGGTTAGTTATCCTTGCAAAATTACATATTCTGCAATAATTTGTCTGCGTCTTTACATTAGCATAATGAATATATCAAAACTAGTCCACAACCTTCTTTATTTACATGTAGTTAGACTAGTTTTGCACTGACCTATTAATTTTCTTGCAGGAATCAGTTTTGATGATTTAAGACATCAGATGAAGGTTCTACAGAAGCGTGATGCCAATCCAGAGAGAGATGGTAATGTGTTTGCTTACCAGTATACACTACATGATCAAAACTTTGAATTCCAAGAAGAAGCATTCGATACATTCTGTGGTATGATGTTTGAAATGTTTTATTCTTATGTTTTAACAACTCAAAGCTACTCCTTCACTGATTTCAACTTAAATATCAACTTTTTTAAGCAGTCAAATTGTGGATGAAAAAAATAGAAGCAGGGAAGAAGTGTTTTTAGTTTGAACAATTCTAAAGCAAATTTACATTTAACTAAAAACATGGTGATTTCAAGTTTAAAAAGCAATCCTATTCGTTATGATAATTTTTTTTATATGGATGATTTAAAAGCGTTTTTGTGACTTGTACATATTCAATTAGGATTACATGTATACCAAAACTGCTGTTATTAAGAGATTGAATATGTTTAACCATTTTACGAGTCCACTGTGCTTTCTATTCCTGAAATTTTACAAGTCCACGGCTCTGTTCCATATAGCATATTTGCAGTTGGTTATACTCGGTCATTATCCATTTTTGTTTCTTTGCTTTTCTTAACTAAATACTTGTTTACCTGTCCGCCATTATATAAATGTTTCATTATTACTCATACGATTACTTGAATACCTTACAGAGACGACGGGACATACAGTGGAACATGATGGTCTGGTGAAAGAATTCTTCCACGGTTTCATGCATGAAAATGCTCTTAATCCAATGATATACCCGGCATTGAGGTTAGTTATTTTCATTTTAAGATAGAAATTCCCTAATACAAAATATTGTTTATAACCAGAGATTTAAAAGAAAATACTAGTAGCCTAACTAATTGTACATAACATGAATCAGATAAATCAGATTTACAAATTATACGAACTTTTATTTTGCATGGACAAATGAAAATACACTATTATTTATATCAAAGGGAGATTATAACTCACTTTTTCAAAAACTTTCTTTGCTTATTTTTTATACAATCCATTAAATGATAAGAATGTTACAATTATAATTTGTACAACCCTTTTTTGTGCTGCAGTAAGTCGACGTAAAACACGTGTTTTTCCAGCATCATTCGGAGCTCCTCGGCCATTCATTACGAAAAACGTTGGAAATATATTGTATTTAGACGCCATTTTGGAACCACCTATGTGCCACACTCCCAAACAAAATGCTTTGACTGGTGTTGAAGTAATAACAATACACGATCGTTTAGACAATGATTAATGTTTCGTTTTTAGTGTATAAATTTGAAATAACTTTGTATATGAAATCGCTGAACAATATTTAGTTAGGGGCATTTGCATGTAACATAGAAATATGTTTAACAAAGTCGTGTATGTATTTTACAAGAACTATTTTGTATAACCGATACGCGCTTGAAGTAAAAGCCTATTTTTCTTGGTGGACCCCGCGAATCCTTTCTAGATTATTCATTCAATGAACGGTCTAGGTGTTCCGATTGCGTTCACTATCTGAAGATCACGTGACTTAATACCCTGACTCACAGGTGACCGACTCAAATTTTCCTTTATATAGTATATATAGAGAAAAGGTCTCTAACGCCTGTTCAACGGTCGCTGTTTTCAACTCGTCACCAAGCTCACAAAAACGGTCCGATCATCAAATTGTTTTCACTATCTGCTCTAGACAGAATTATTCTGCATAAAAATACTTTTTATTTGAGATAAATCGATCTACAATCAATGAAATTATACCCCCAAAAGCCCTAAAAATCGTCCGATATCAAGGAATAAGAAACATTTGGGTCTGTCACCTGTGTCCTGACTTTACAACTTGTCTCAAATTTTGTAGGTTGATGGAGACAGAGATAGTCAGTATGACAGCCTCAATGTTACATGGAAATAGAGAAGTTGTAGGATTTCTAACTTCTGGTGGAACAGAGAGCAACCTAATGGCTGTGAAAACTTACCGTGACATGGCTCTAGCTACAAGACAGGGTATTGGTAAACCTAATATTGTAAGTGATTTATTGACTAAAATAGAATTTTCTTCTCTGTGAATTTGTTATTTGATTTCAAAATAACTTGGCACAAATGTTCACCATGGCAAGGCGGTGTGTTACGTACCATGCCCAGGCCTGTTGGTCCAAGGTCAAGGTCATTGTTACTAAAAATAGAATTTACTTGGCTAGCTGTAAATTTGTTATTTCTAATTGGATTTTATAATAACTTGGCACAAATGTTCAACATATCAAGACGTAGGTCCAAGGTCAAGGTCACTGTTACGAAAAATATAATTTTATTTGTCTGGGCTGCAGTTGTACTCAGGTGAGCGATAAAGGGCCATCGTGACCCTCTTGTTCTTATCAAATGAGAGAGCTACTTTTGATTGCAAAATTACTATTGGATATATATATACATGATTAGTTTTCTCAAAATTCAATTATCTGAGAACTTTTTTATGATTTTGACTAAAGATCTAAGCCAATCTATTCATCTGGAAATCATACAAGTCTTCTCCATTTATAAACATTTGCATAACTTTCGTCTTTTCTACTTTTTATTGTCACTGAACGATCATTGATTGTTTTGTACATATCTGTTCTATGTATATGACTATGGTATGAAATGTACATGTATAATGCCAATGAAATATGTTTAAAATAACCTTTGCAGAGCACTGTGTATGCTTCTTTTCATAATAACTTCTTTTTAATTACAGGTAGCACCTATAACAGTACATCCTACTATTGATAAAGCAGCTCATTATTTTGGTCTAGATATAATACATACACCAATGTCTGACGATTTTACTGCTGATGTGAAAGCCATGGAAGAGGTATGCTCATTCTTGTAATACGTTATATCATAGTTATTTCCCTTTGATATAAATCATACACCATTGTTATACTTTTTAATCAGAGTTATTTCTCTTTAATTTAAACATTTCTTAATTATATCATTGTGATACTTTCGTGGAGTGCAGTCAGAGTTATTTCTCATTTTTAAAAAAAGTTTTTTTTTATACATTTGAATACTTTACGCTTACATTTTTTCGCTTAAACTGTTTTGATTATTTGTTTCATGTATTATTTAACAAGTGATGAAACTTAATTGTCTAAAAGTCATGTTGTTGCGCCCTCTCTGACATTACTGCTATAATTATATCTTTATCGGGGTCATGGATATATAAGAATCCAATTATCAATCTGTAGAGCCCAGGCAGACGACATAGTGGGAACATTAGATTTGGTTAAGTGTAAAGCACGGTCGACCAGAATGGTGGACAATTTCATAAACTTAAGTTATTTTTAAGATGGCGGTCTTGAAAGGTTGAATTAAAATGGTGCAAAAATACCGATAAATTTGTAATGTATGTTTATTCTAGGCAATCAATAGTGATACTGTCATGTTTTGTGCCTCGGCTCCACAATTATGTCATGTTTATTTTAGGCAATCAATAGTGATACTGTCATGTTATGTGCCACAGCTCCACAATTATGTCATGTTGTTTATTTCAGGCAATAAGTAGTGATACTGTCATGTTATGTGCCACAGCTCCACAATTCTGTCATGTTTATTTTAGGCAATCAATAGTGATACTGTCATGTTATGTGCCACAGCTCCACAATTATGTCATGTGGTTTATTTCAGTCAGTCAATAGTGATACTGTCATGTTATGTGCCACAGCTCCACAATTCTGCCATGTTTATTTCAGGCAATCAATAGTGATACTGTCATGTTATGTGCCACAGCTCCACAATTTTGTCATGTTGTTTATTTTAGGCAATCAATAGTGATACTGTCATGTTATGTGCCACAGCTCCACAATTCTGTCATGTTTATTTTAGGCAATCAATAGTGATACTGTCATGTTATGTGCCACAGCTCCACAATTCTGTCATGTTTATTTTAGGCAATCAATAGTGATACTGTCATGTTATGTGCCTCAGCTCCACAATTCTGTCATGTTTATTTTAGGCAATCAATAGTGATACTGTCATGTTATGTGCCTCTGCTCCACAATTCTGTCATGCTGTAATGGACCCTATAGAAGCCATAGCTAAACTTGCACTGAAGAAAGGTTTACCTTTACACGTGGATGCTTGTTTTGGTGGATTTATGTTACCATGGTAACGAAACAATCTAGTTACATTCTTTAGTGGGGTAAATTCTGAGTTAAAATCAAAGTGGGCTTTAGTGATTGGTTGTTTGGAGATTATATCAAATGTTAAGTAGCAGCCTGGCTAGCACAGATGGGTCGTAGGTTCGATTCCCGGGCTCGGCATACTTTCGTTGAGCTTGGCCATGAAGTAATTTCTACGGCCATTCTCTCTCCAAACAATGATTCTTAATTCTTAATTATGTAGGGCAGTTGTCAGTCACTGACGAAAATATGTGCTTAGTAGTTGGTTAACAGCTGAATCCAGAGATTAAGCCTTTCCAGGAACAGTGAGTAGGTTGACTGTCCGCAGTTATATGACCTATACAATGTGTTGCTACGGCGTTTAACCCAACAACAACAAAAAACCCACAAAAAACGAACAAATAATGTTAAGTGAAATATCAAAATCTGCCCATTAAAATATCATCAAGTTATTACGATCTAAAGCTCAAAAAGACTTATTTGAAAGGAAAGGGGTCTCTATATTAAGACTGTTCCACTATTAAGACATCGATTTTGATGGTCCTAATAGTAGTATTTTACTTTATTATTTAATTAAAATCTAAAATCTACTGACTAATATTAACATTAGTTTGGTGTGTCCATTTTCACATGGGTTTAATTTGGTCTAGTGTTTAGAACTACCGTGACTTTAATACGAGGTTAACCGCTTTGAACACTTTATTAATGTTACTTTCTCAGGACATTGATTTTTGTCAAATGGGTTTTACCACCATATTTTGTCGTAATATTTAAGTGTTATAAGTTCGGATGGTTGTGCTATGTCTAGATCTATATATATCTTGTACAATTTCAGGGTAGAGAAACTTGGGTACCCAGTCCCTAAGTTTGATTTTAGAGTTCCTGGAGTCACTTCTATGTCTGCTGATGTCCATAAGTATGGATTCTGTGTAAAGGTAAACATTTTGTACTTCACTTAGTGTTTGCCTTCCATACATTTGTATACGAATAAAATGGTCAACGACGACACGTCTCAAAATTAATGTTCGTTATATATTTTTCTTTCAAATTCACACATGTTACGTGTACAAAAGGGCTATATGAAGAGCAATTGGTAGATATACTAATATACTTTTGGGACTGACAGACATTTAAAATAATGTTACTTGGTCAACACTTACGATGACACTTTTTAATCATCTTCTTTGTTTTTACTTGGGGTTTCCCCATGTTTAGTAGTGGAATGTGGCAAATCCTCATCAAAATTTGTCGCGGACGATTACATTCGGCTGTGCGCGCGCAAATAAAGAGACAATTACTACTGCAATTAATATAGTCCGCATTACACGCTAGCAAGCAGACGATAAGAAGCACGTGTACGAGCTCGTATATCTTATCTAGTTTATGTAAGGTAAAAGTCCCTTGCATCGCTTCCATGAGCTGTATACTCTATACAGTCATATACTCTACCAAAACCCCATGTCTGCCAGCGCTATTGGCGCTTTGATTATATAATAAGGCTACTTAATACAGTAGATTACTCCCATGATTTCGAATCTAGTGTCAAAAAGTTATGGTTCGAGCTAGTTATACCCATCCATGAAAATTTGAACAATAATTATGCATATTTTCTTTCAATAATAAGGTATATTAAGAAGTTGCCAGCTTATGAAAGGATATATTAGTACGAAGTTATATACGAAGGTCCAGCAAAACTAGGTTTACGGGGCATGTCGCCTATTAGTAATTACAAATTTTATCCAATGATAAAACTACAACTGTATATATTTCAGGGAGCTAGTGTAATATGTTATAAAAATGCAGATATAAGAAAACATCAAATATATGCTTACTCTGAATGGCCAGGTGGTTTGTATGGTTCCCCATCTATGGCTGGTACCAGACCAGGTAATATTTTATATATACTGTACTTAACTCGAACTATATTCATATTATGAAGTTACTCTAGTCGGCAGAACACTAATACATGCATACTGAAATAATACATACGGCTATCCTCCTTTTTACCTTACCACGGATTCTTAACCTTGTAGGGTAGTTGTCTGTCACTTATGGAAGTATACGCTCAGTAACTTGTTGTCAGCTGAATCTAAAAAAATAGCCTTTCCAGGAACGGTAAGTAGATTCACTGGTCGCCGTTATATGACCTACACAATGGGTTGGAACGGTGTTAAACCCAAACAGTAAAGATAAACACGTCCATGCAATGCAACATTGTTTAGTTGAAGTGTGGGTTAAGGTTTTGTTATAAAGGCAACTTCTTATTGTTTGTTCTTACAAGAACATATTGGGGCAAGTGTGGGAATAGTTTCCTTCAGAACCGGGATGAAACCCAATGTGGGAATTGATTTGGCACTGTCTGTTTCAAGGCAGAAACCTTGTTGGTTCTTGTTTCAGTTGTATACTTGTGGTGTCCTTTTATAACAAAAAAGTTTAAAATCCTAAAATATTCACTCACTACTTTGTTATTGTATGTTATGTCTGTTTTTATTGAGGATGATCCTGATATGTTTTTACAATACCTTTTATTTCAAATCATGTGACTTACCGTAGTGTATCTTTCTAATGTATTTCAGGAGGTAATATCGCAGCTGCTTGGGCTGCTATGAAAGCTCTTGGTGAAGATGGTTATATGGATAAAGCTAAATCATTAATGGATATTACAACTAAAATGATAAACAAGATTAAAACCATTGAGGTGAGTTAATTTAGTAGTCTTCATCATTTAATTTGAACGTTACCATGGTTTAGTGACTATATCCTGTTCGACTTTGAATCCTGCGTTCAGTGGGCTTTAAGTCATGGTCACAGAGACTTACAATTGTCCATTAAAATTTTCAGACAAATTATTGTTTGATACTGTAACAAAGATGTATGTTTAGTCGATTTCTATTCCCTAGACATACAATGACATAAAAAAACTACTTCCTTTCTTTTTACGAAAATATCAAATTGATCTTGTGAGTAGCAGCAATAAAAGAGTGATTTAATCTTTTTCTTACCGTTTTGTTTTTGCCATCAGACGCATTGAGAATAGATTTTACTGTTTCTTTCACAGGGCATTTATATAATGGGAGAGCCATGTATGACAGCGTTCGCCATTGGGTCACGTGACGACGCCATTAATATACAAGCTGTTGCTGACGTTATGGAAACCAAAGGATGGAAAATGGAAAGAAATCAATTACCTGATTCTTTACATTGTTCTATACTTCCCCACCATGCTCACATTGCTGACAAATTCTTAACAGACCTTGAAGAATCCGTCAAACATTGCAAGGTATAGTCTTTAAATTGTTGGTTTTAATGTCGTAGCAATATATTGTACAGACTATATTAAGGCGGTTAGTCAACCTACTAACTGTTCTCGGAAAGACTAAATCTCAGTAATTTGCTGTTACTAGTCACCAGTTAATAGGCACAAACTTTCGCCAGTGTCTGACAACTGCTTTGCATGATTTAAAATCACAGGTAGCAGGGACAACGATCGTAGAAATTAGTTTATTAGTAAATTAGGTATGCTCCGCCTGATAATCGAACCTACGACCCTTCGATCAGCACACTTGTGCTCTGCTGACTGAGCTAGGCTGGGTGGCTATTGTCTTTAAAAAAAATAATTAATTAAATAAAAAGAAACACTGTCCTTGGAACGAGATCCAAAAATCTATGATGGTCCACGCTCCTTGTGGATTAATTAAACACTATTGTCTTATATTATTCATATACAATTAAATGAGAACATATAAAATCCATCAAATGTCGCAATGTTGTTTGTGTTTGTTGCGTCACTATTCTTGTTCTGTGCCAGTTACATGAGAGAATATCTTGGTCAATTATGGAAATATATTATTAACAGCAAAGTGTGCCTGCATTTAACGTGTATGACGCGAGAATCATCTTGTTTGAGTCAATAATATGATGGTACCTTTTGTTTTACCATGCTAGTGTACTATCAACAATATATTGTTTATGCTCTATTGTGTGTGACATTTCAATCTGCATGTAATAGGTAAATTTCATGGCTATGCCTTTTGAGCAAGTGTTAGAAACTGCGACATGCCAGACAACGATATAAAATTGCTTGATAATAGTTTATAACCCGGGTCGATAGCGCAGTTGGTAGAGCGCCGAGATTCGGAATATCGTGTCCCAAAGGGGATACGGGTTCGAATCCCACCCGGGGAGGTTATACCCTTCCATGATAATTTGACAATTATGTCAATTCTCCTCCATTGATTAAATAATATGGAGAAGTTTCCGGCCTTGTGGAAGGGTAGGTGAGTACTGGTTATAGACAAGGGTCCAGGAAAGCTAGGTTATGCCTCAGTCCCATAAAATCGTGGCTTGTTACGGACCCGTACGTGCAGACAGTCGTAGGCCGGGGGAAGCCTTGCGTATTAAGGTGACGGTACACAAATGGTACAAAACAACACCCCCGTACGGAGCCGTAGCTGGACGTTATGCATGTTTAATCTATACTCGGCCATGATTTTGTTCACGATTTGATTCTGAAACTGATATGTGTATCCTGGGCTCATCTCACAGACCCTGGTTAAAAACGTAAAAGTCCGTACGGGTACGCAAGACTTCGTACGGGTCCTTGCGGAGCTTGATCGCACGGCGCCCGTACGGTGCCCTCACGGTTATTTTTATGTTTATGGGACTGTAGCTTTAGGTGCGCTGGACGCCGTAAAATGACCTAAAATTGTGTTGACACGGCTATAAATCGAATAAAAAAAAGTTATTGTCTTATATTTCAGGATAATAAAGCATTGGCGAAGAAAGGTACAGCCGGTGTATATGGAATGATGGCAAATATTCCTGATAAAGGAATTGTTACAGATTTTCTTGTAGAATTCTTTAGCGAAGTTTATAAATGTAAATAATTGGGAGATGACTTTTGTCTGTCGATTTTCCTTTTTTGGAAATTGGCATGAAGCTTTCGTAGAAGCTTGAACAGCAATTAGAAGAATATTACTGCCATATCATATTTGTAAAATGATTTTGAAGTGCAATATACATTGTAGTTTCATATGTGCAATGCAGAAAATTCAACTTTCTAGACAATGTATTTGACTGTTATTTTAACATATGTTTGTGATTGATGGAAATATTAAAAATTGTTGTTTTTGTATATTGAACCATATAAACTTCCTCGTTTTACTGTTCAGATACGCCAAATAAATCAACTGTAGCTCGAAAACATTCGCTTCAAATGCCTTTTGATTTTTGTAATATATCAAAATGTTTATTTTTTATTTTACTTGACTGTATTATGCATACTTCACTTGCTGTAGGAACCAGAAAACATATCAGAAACGGCAACAGAAAAAAACAGATTTTCTATTCCGCCAAAAAGCAAAGAATGAAATGTTGGTTTACATTTTTATACGGATTTTTCAACGAAAAAATTCGGCTTATAGTTTGGCGAAACCCGGGCAGGCGGGCGTGCATCCGGTGTCGTTTACAAATGCGTTAAAGTTTTTTCTTTACCATATATTTCTGCCATTTATTGTCAGATCTTTATGAAACTTTATACATGTACAATGATAGCATGCTATCATGTGAAGAACAGAATTCGAAAGTAACCACAACACTCTACTTGTCTTTATTATGGATTATTTCCCTTTGTAATTTTTGCGCTAAAGTTTTGTAAATGCTGGATATCTCTGTCATTTATAGTCAGATATTAATGAAAATCCGGCTTTAATGTGGTTTCCACATTACATTTTTTATTAAACTTTTATTAGATTTTTGTTATGCACATTTCATTTTTAACAGTCTCAAGTATATTACATGACAAATTCATAACAATATATTCATACATACATTAATAACTAACTCGAAAAACTGTATTTTTGTATATAACAGCTTTATACATTCATACACACACACACCTCCGCATACATTCACCCACACACACACCCCCACGCACCCCTACATTCACCCACACACACCCCACGCACCCCTACATTCACCCACACACACCCCACGCACCCCTACATTCACCCACACACACCCCCACGCACCCCTACATTCACCCACACACACCCCACGCACCCCTACATTCACCCACACACACCCCACGCACCCCTACATTCACCCACACACACCCCACGCACCCCTACATTCACCCACACACACCCCACGCACCCCTACATTCACCCACACACACCCCCACGCACCCCTACATTCACCCACACACACCCCACGCACCCCTACATTCACCCACACGCACCCCTACATTCACCCACACACACACCCACGCACCCCTACATTCACCCACACACACCCCCACGCACCCCTACATTCACCCACACACACCCCACGCACCCCTACATTCACCCACACACACCCCACGCACCCCTACATTCACCCACACATACCTTCACTTATTGTTCGTTTTTTCTCAACTGTCAAAGTTTGAATAATTTCACGGTGGATGATTACACACTATCTCAATATCACGAGTATTAGACAAAGACCACGAAGTCACCGTGAAATTATTCATGTTTTGACAGTTGAGAAAAAAACGAACAATACACTTACATATTCATATGTATATCTATAACACATAGGTACATATATATACATACATTTTTATATACATATATTGTTCGTTTTTTCTCAACTGTCAAAACATTAATAATTTCACGGTGAATGCGTTTGTTAAAATCATTGTCCTAATGCACCCATGAGTTTCCGAAAGTGTGTATTATGATTGAGTAACTCTTCTTATGCCGTATGATAAGTTTTAGTCAAGATATTTTTATTAAAAATTAGGTCGCCAGTACAAAAACAATGTATTCAATCACCATGAAATTATTCAAGCTTTGACAGTTGAGAAAAAACGGACAATACACACATATATGTGTATGGCAAGATGAACATCAATAATTTTGTTATAAAGAAATCTAAAATAAAAGTAGGAACTTCTTATAAAAAGACAAAAAAGGATGTAAAGGTTCTCTCTCTCTACTCGTCGTTTAGAATGAGGATTCTCCATTTTCGTTTGTGTATTTGTAATTTTCCTTTAAATAAAGCTATCATTTCTTCTATTTTTTCACGATAATATAAAAAAGCTTTAAAGTTATTTATTAGGGGTATTGTCTGATTACATTTGTTGATAAAATGAAGTATTTTGCGAGAAGATTTTTTTATCAGATAACAAGAATGTCACAATCAAATAACGAAAGGAAAAAAATTAGAGACTTCCTCATTTGGAACAGACAGTGGCAAAATAATAATTAAACTGCTACCACGTACTTGGGTTTGTTTTCAAATATTGCATACATGTACATGTCGTAGTTTGATTGATACGATTAAGCCGACAATACCTGTCGTAAAAATGTGTACAACAAATACAGCTTGTATCCCATGAATGATAAAGCACAGCTGCGATTAGATATATTTACATTTGTACTCTTATTACTTTACTTATTTTGTTAGGTGTAACACCGTAGCAACAAATTGAATATGTCATATGACGGCGTACAGCGCATCTAACCTAGCTTTCCTGGACCCTTGTCTATAGCTAGTATTCATTTACCCTTCCACAAGGCCGGAAACTTCACCATATACTTTATTAGCCGAGGAAAATTGACATAATTGTCTAATTTCATGGAAGGATGGGATTCGAACCCGTACCCCCCTCGGGACAGTAGATTCAGAATCCCTGTGCGCTACCTCGGGTAACTCTTATTACAGAGTATGTACATAACACATTGTTGTCAAATATGAAATAATTTATCAATGTTTTATTATAAGCCATATTGTGTTTAACTTATTTATAAATTATTTATTGTGTCTTATCGGTAATTTTTGCGTTAAAGTTTTCAATGTGCTGAATATGAAGATTGGCTGTAATAGTATTTCATGACTAGGCTCCACAAAAGTATGTCCTGTCCGAGAATCGAACATGCAGGGCATACTTTCGTGAAACTTGGTCATGAAATAATTTTACGGTCATTTCCCCCTTACCACTGATTCTAAGATATATAGGGCAGATGTTACATGCAGTCACTGACAAAAAATATGTGCATATTAACTGGTTAACAGCTTAATCCAGAGAATTAGCCTTTCTAGCAACGATGAGCAACTTCAAACTATCAATTATATCTTCACCTGGTTGCTTGATGCATTGTATAATTCAACACCACATGCTCTCTTCCGGTGTATAATGAACAATATACCGAGCCACGGCCGTGGCGTAGTGATTAGCATGTCTGACTTCGAATCCGGAGATCGCGAATTCGAGCCCGGTCGCGGTAGGTCATACTCTATACATGAGTTGTCGGCCTCGTGGTAAAGAAAAGTGTCCAGGAAACCTATAGTAGGAAGAGCTGGCCGTCGTATATATGACCTAAACATGCGTTGAATACGATGTTAAAAAAGAACAATATACCAATTTTAAAACATATACTATTTACTAAGTATACAATATTTAAAAAAAAGAAATAGTATGTAGACTACAATAAAAACAGTAACCAAAAACCCTTCCGTAGATTTCAGTTTCCTCGTTCTTGTGTCTTCTATTGTACAACCACGTTTGTTGCAATAACATCTCCATGAACATCAGACATTGGTAGATCGCGTGTCAAACAAACAATCCTTACTTCAAAAATAGATATGACATCATACAACCAAAGTTGTTTGATAAGATATCGTATTTACGTATGATGAATAAAGTTAACACACATTTTTGGGGTTTTCAGTAATCAGTCAGGTATAAATCACAAAGGAATGTGCAATATTTATGTGAGCATCGTTGTTATCGACGGATAAGGAAACACTGGTAAGTGAATTATTGATATATTTTACTTTTCAATAGCTTTTATAGACAGTCAGACGATGTATGCTTTATTGACATCAGCTGCGATTCGACCCATCTATCATTCTATCAAAATTCAACCCAGTTGTTTCCTTGAGCAAGAAACTTCACCCTTCTAGTTCAGAACTGGGGGACCAGGAAGTGGACTCGAAAGAGATAGATAAGAGTTGTAAGAACTTGTCACGCACAATCAAGCTAAAATTAATAAGTACATATATAGTATATAATACTGTTTAGGCCCAACTACATGAGCAGTCCATAGCAAGCATATAGCCCTCTCTAGCCCTGAAAGTCATGTTTTATTTGTCAATTAACAACCATGTACTGTATTTGTATTTCAGACAAAAAATGGAATTTGTAACAGATACCCAGGATTATAATGTAGCTGAGTTTCATAATATGTTTCATGACAAATTACCAAAGTTTGTTAAAATAAGCCAAGGCTATTGTGGTGAAATTGCTGATGATGCGTTTAGTAAAGATCAGGTAAGACTTAGAATGGTTTACAAAATCACCATTTGTTTTACAAGTTTACAAAAACACAAATCAACCTTTTAAAAAGCTGTTAGTTTATAGATTTAAACTTTAACTTGAACCATCCAAAGCTATCAAAATTGAATTGAGACAATTTAAAGCAGTAAGTCAGGGTTGTGTTTAACACAATCATGAAGACAGATAGACATGTAGATAATTTAAAATACAGCCTAATTTATCAATTTCTCGAGTGGTTTCCCGCTTTGTGCTAAAAGATAACCCACAAAAATGTCGTATTTAATCGTAATTTCGCTATTTAGACCCGGATACGAATGAAGTACATGTAATTTGCCCCAGTTTATATCGGAATACAGCGTATACTGGCTTTATCCGATACAGAGTAAATTCCGTCTAACTTTCGTCAATTTTCTTTGCATTGAAGGTTTTAAGAATAGAAGCTGTTTCCAGGCAACAAAGAGTTATATCAAAGATGACATTCAAGTCAAACCAGGAAAGACTTATCAGTATACCTGCATCATATGCGGAAAATTTGTGCGTAGTCAAAAATAAAAAGGGTAACCTTATTTGATATGTTTGTTTTATTCAGGTGTTCGCCCCTTATTCTGTATAATTCGATGATTATGAAGAAAACTGTTTAAGTTGTTATAATAAAATTTGTGATAAAGATATTATCATTCTTCAAACCCTATTGAAAATGATTGCCGATCAACTATGTAAACCTCACTTTTGGAAAGTTGTTTAAAAAGTAAACATTATAGAGGACTTCTTTCCATTTAATAATTTTAGTAAATAATTTCAATGTATTCACATCTAAAAAATAAAACTTAATCATAATAACAATGGTCTGAAATTCTCCTCAGAGTCATAGTTCATTGGTTATGTATAGGATAGAGCATGAGTAGCAGTTTGATATGGGATTTATCAACGAGCGAAGCGAGTTGATAAATCTCATATCAAACTGCTACGAGTACTCTATCCGACTTAGACAACGGGTAGGAAATTATATGTTTATAATGTCCATTTTCATTTATTTTGTCACGTATTTATACTACTGTCACCTTAAAGCCATATAAAACGCAGAGAAATATAGTTGGCCTTAATCTAAAGCGTACGATATTTGTGTCTTGAATTTCGTGCGAAAGCTAGTTAATACTCATGAACAACATTTAAATTGTGTTATTCATGGATATAAAGATTTGTGCCCATGTACATATCAGCAGTTAAACAATGTATAAAAAAACATTTTTGATAAATAATCACAGGGGTGAGTCGTCTTAGGAATAATTCTTTATCGCAGAACTAAAGAATGTTTTGGCTAACCAAGAGTGTTATTAGGCTGTAAGTACATGTTATTGTTTTACGAATTTCATCATTTTCTGCATTTATATATATAATAAACATGCGAATATTCAATTAAGACAATATTTCTCATATATAGTCGGTTAATATGTAATCAAGGGAGTTGATAGATGTGAATTGCATTGTGTTACATAATACTGGTCGTTCTATTATATAGGAACAAGTGGACCATTGAATCAACCCCTACCAATATTTTTTCACCTGCTTAAACCCATCAAGACGATTGTCGTGAACAAAAATAGTAGATCAATTTGTTAAATACATTATGTTTTATAACCATGTGCATAATGACGCCTAAACATTTGTTTTGTTGAAAGTATGAACTATCCAAAATACAATTGATCGAAAAGCTTTTTGTCTTAAATATAGATCTTGGTTTTCTTTAAAATAACATAACATGTTGTATTAACTTGATCGGATGAATTCAATAAAATCATTCGTTGGCAGTAGTTTTAGACTTATAGAAAATGCGCTTCCTTGTCTCCCGGTAATAAGCAATAAGGACTGTGAATTTCTCAAAACTTCGGTTAGCTTTCAAACAGATTTGTCCGGTTCCCAGTCGTATTTTGACAGGTAAAAGAACGTCAGGCAAAGCATGATAATGGCCGCGCCCTATTAATGAATAAGGTATTGGATAATAAGGTTTTCATATGAACATTTCTCACTACACGGGCTTAAATCTGAAGATCATTGTACAAGAATTACAGTGGATACCTTTTTTAGTAGTTCGGCTACATTTATGATAAATAATGTTTCCGAAATTCTAACGAGACTATTTCACGTCTGAATTGTGTTCACTTCGAGACATGATTTTTGCTTTATTGTTCGCTAAGTATACGAGCAATCAGTAAATCTTTGAATTTCTTATATAGTACCGATTTCCTACTAAAGTTACAATTGTCAGCAAATGATCATGCAGATAAAGAAAACGTATACGATAATCTTGTTATCTGAATAAAAACTAGGAGTGCAGCCATGATCGTGCTTTGCCTGACCTGATAACGATAGTGGTAAGGGGCAGGTAATCCAGACTAAATACAGATAAGCTTATTTAAGCATTTCAGTTAATTGTATTTAACTGATTATGGGGCGGATCTAGACTTTTAACAATGGGTTGTACTTTTTAATGACTTACGCTTGTCAACAAATAAGATCATAATTAGACTTTTCCAATGTTCGTTGCCGCTTGTATACGAACTATAACATTTCATTTTGTTCTTAATGTGCACCCCACTTAAAAAAAGTCTGCATCCACCCAATACTTTCAGTCAATGTTTTCTCGAGTTTAACGCACGGAGAAACGATCTGAATATATCAAACACTTTACCGTGTGTTATGGGATTTATCAAACACTTTTTAAGCAATTTGATTGGCTAAGAGGGGGTCACTGTTGTCTAATTTAAAAAAGCAAATGACATTCTGATTGAAGTCAAGTCAAGTAAAAGTAACTCTATTATGATGTTTCGACACCTTTAGGGAATTGTCTGGTTATGCTGGCGTTACTTTACACAGTTCAGGACAAGTCCGGTTAACAGTAGCATCATGTTATACTGTTCAGGACAGCAACTTTCAATATCAAATTAATAAAAACAAATGTAAAAATAAAGTCGAATCATGAACTCAGATTAATGTGGGTCATATAAACTTGATATATGAAAAACAAAATGCACAATCACGCTATGTAACATCATGTGTGATATATTTTATTTTGTTTTGTGTAATTGTATATACGAGATTTATGGTGGAGAGGTTTTTTTTACTGATTTTTTTATTGTTATTAATCTTATAGTACAACGCCATTGAATATGTAATATAGAAATAGGCATTTAATCAAATGAAGAAGTTTAAGTTTAATGAGGAAAATTCTATTTGCCACCATTGTCCTATCTACTCATCATTCAACTTAGTCTGCTTAAACTCTTGTTTAAATTGTTGACATGGTGTTTTTTTTTCAGTCGGAAAAGAAACTCTTCTACAAAATATTCTAATGGTCAATCATTTACCACTAACAGTACGATTTCCAAAGGATCGTTCTATAAAAGTTGGTAACTCAAATTTAAATACAAATTCTATACCAAGCATGGTATTAACTCAAACATTTGATGAAGTGTATCTCCTTGCAAACGTCATTGCCGATGGTGAGTCACTTCATTTATTTATACTGGGTTTAACGTCGCATCAACATAATTTTTTAAGTTATTTTACGGCGTCCAGCTTTTCTGGACCTTTGTCTATAACTAGTACTCACTTACCCACTCACAAGGCCGGACACTTCTTCCAATGCCTTATAAATGGAAAAAAATGACATTATTGTCAAATTTTCATGTAAGGGTATAACCTCCCTGGGTGGTATTTGAACCCTTTCTCCTTCGGAACAAATGATAAATTACAACACATGGATAAAGAAGGTGTGCACAATTAGTCAATTTCATTGAAAATGATAAATTTTATATTATTGATATAATGCCATTTGGACTTACTAGGTCACCTTGGTTCTGAAAACCATATGCGGTCGCCATTATACATTTTCTTATTTGAAATGTGCTATATGATAATGAAATGTTGTTTCCCAACACAATGCCAAATTCTGATAATTTATCAGTCATATTGTGGTATTCGGTCGTATTTTGCCAGGCGTTGATGTCTAAACCCAATCGTTTTATTTGGAACTAAGCAGATATCTTCTCCAGGGGCTCAAAAGTGTCCGTCTCGATACAGACCTAGGCGGGAAAATTGTCGTAGAAAATAACTTATGATTAAAAGTCACAAAGGTACTCCCGAGAATCCCAACTCGTTATGTACTGCGCCACTCAGTCGGTGAAATAGACAATGATAAATATGTTTTATTCCTCTAATACTTTTTTTGTATAACAAATCTACAGGTGTGTTGTTCGATGACGTAGTCGCGATACCACTTTACCTTTCTCAGCTAAGGCTTGCAGTGATCACTGGAATCAAGGACCAACCGGATAGCCAATGGACAACCTTTCAAGAAAATATTGCTCGATCATGTTCCTATATAGAATATGATCTATGGTATGGTAATCAAAGTATGTATATTGATGTTTCTGTTCTCCTTCTAAAATGTCTTAAACGATGTTAATAATTAATAATTATTTCCTCAGATTTTTGGTATCACTACAAGACGACCGGTAAGGTTCCGGTTTATCAAAGATAAGCCGCCCTAAAATAATCCAGTAATGTTCCGCTAGCCATTTGTTTCACTATGCTGGTTATGTCTATTTATTGTTACAAAATACAAAATTCTTGCTCATTTTTTCACTTCGTTGTCATACAAAGTTTATGTTCTCAAAATTTAGATATACCTGTATATTGACTTCGAAATTTTATTATTCTTACTGTGTTATTGTTTTGAATCCATAGATTCCAACCCTATTTCTATGAAAAAGTAACAGCTTCAGAGCCAATGGCCATTTATTGAGAACATATGTGCAATATTAAAACTAATACCAGAACTGGAAGACTGTATCTCTATAAAAAAATCAAATCTAAATTGTATAATGTAAAACAAATACATATGCATGCAATAAACATTAAAAAACTATAAGATCATACATATGATGTCAATATTGATTGTCCTATCATATAAGAAATCAATGAATAACAGTATGATTTTGAACATGATAAAAGATATTTTAAAAGTCATATAATTGTTCATATTTCTCTTATCAATTCCAGATATCGCTGAATACGATCCAAGTGCGATACATTCTGACTCAGTATACTCCTATGTGGAACCACTCGTCTATACAAACTTGGCGAGTCTTATCCAGCGTCCAGATTATCGTGATGTCAAAATTGAAAAAGACAGCCAAGGGAATGTTGCTCAGTATGATTACCAAGACAACACGTACGAAGAAATTGGAAATGAAGCTTATGTTCGTCCAAGTACACATACTTCAGCCTTTGCGAATGAGTTGGATTCTAAGCTTAAGACGAAACGAGCGTCTAACAATGCTACAAAACCGACAGACCAGAATAGCAAAGGTCCTCCACCTATTGCCCCTAAACCAAAAATGGCCATGAACGATGATTTAGCTCCTGAGTTACCAAGACGTAGATTAAAGCAGCCACTACATGTGAATACAGCAGATGTGCCTGGAAACCAATATTATAATGATGTTCCACGATCAGTTGTGAAGCCATCTTTCCCAAAGCCAGATGATTCAGAAAGTGACTACCAACCATCTAGACCGACAGAAGAAGCCCCGCCTATTGTGACAGAACAATCTGTAGCTACACACACTGTGGCAGAACAATTCATGGCCACACCCAATGTGACAGAGCAATTCGTAGCCACGCCCAGTATGACAATACAATCCGTAGCCACGCCCAGTGTGACAAATGCGGATGATGTTTCCAAACTAACGATTGATGAAGTCGTTGCTTGTATGAAACGTCTCGGGCTAGGGAAATATGAAAACGCATTTCGTGAACAACTAATTGACGGTAAACTGCTGGTTGAATTAGACAAAGAAATGCTGAAAGACGAGTTTGGAATAAAAGGTGTTGAAGCACTGAGATTGAAGAAGTTTGTTGAAGATGGTCACATACCTGTCTAAACTGACAGTTACATATCAAAAAATAACTTTCAAACGTTTTTCTCATTTCGTTAGATGGTTACCTAGAGAGGAGAGACGTTGCTTATGTTGTACCATTTCTGATGTAGAAGATGAATATCATTTTACCTGCTTTTATTTGTAGCTTATGCTTTTACCTTAGAAAGAAGTAAATTCATACAAAATATTATAAAAAGCCATCTGCCTATAAGTATATTCAACTCGTTAACCCAGTCGAAAGAGGAGAACTTATCAAGTTGTCAATGTTTGTTAAAGAAGCACTATCTCTTAGAAATTCATTATTCAATAATGACGTTAAGTCTTACATATTGTTCATTCTCCTACTAACCCTATCCTATGTCATTTAATCAGCATCCAAATCTTTTCTTCACTAAAACCATGTATGAGTACTATTATTTTAAAAATAATGACATTGTAATTATCATATACACAAAATTGTGTATGTGTAATTGCGTATATATTATATATGTATATGTATATACAATGTATATGTATATGTAGATATATATGCGTAAGTAATTGTATAAAAATTTCAATGATTATTGTGACTATGTAAACAAGATTATGTATTAAGTACTTATCTGAAATAAATAATCTGTTCTGTTCATCTGATATCTTTATTGCTCATTGTCATCATTTTACATTATGTCATTGAAATCAATTTTTTAAATTTTCCACAGCAACACAATTGCTCCCGTTGTCTTTCGTGTCGATGAAAAGTGAACTCGTCTAAGAAACGAGTGACATAATATTTTGCTTTTTTGTGTCGTTTAGTTTAAATCTACGAATGTGTAACGTGTAATGTGTAACGTCGATAGCGCTTTTGGTAGCGAACCAGGATTTTGAATATCGTGTCTCGAAGGGGGTACGGGTTCGAATCCCACCCAGGTAGGATATACCCTTCCATGGGAATTTGACAATAATGTCGATTTTCCTCCATTGATTAGATAATATGGAGAAGTTTCCGGCCTTGTGGAAGGGTGGTGATTACTGGTTATAGGCAAGAGTCCAGGAAAGATAGGTTAGGTGCGCTGGACGCCGTTAAATGACCTAAATTGTGATGACATGGCGTTTAACCCAATAAAAAACTACGAGTGTGTGTTAGGTCACTGTGCCAAGTTAAAAATAATCGCAAAAACAGCAAGAGTATAACAAGCAGAGTATAACAGCAAGTGCTATAAATCAATATGTTTGTATCATCGTTCAATATGTTGGCGGAATTAAACTAACTGATAAACAATATTATCAAGTCTTAGTCACTTTACTAAACAAATTATATATAGTATACAGTTCGTATTCTAGGTCATGCATGTTTTTGTACTTTAAACATGGCACTAAATTGGTAAATAAGCTGATGCACGTACACCATTTTACTGATAAAATATGCTACATGTACTTTGATATTCAACATTCATCATAAACAATTCATATGACCATTGCAAATTTTATATGATGATACATTTATAGAAAGAGTTTAAACTAACTGCACTATAGAATTGTAGAAAATATTTTATCCCCGTTGTTTTTAATGAAACTGGCTATGTCTTTATGCGCTATGTTTACTTTAACGACCTGTATACATTTAAGTTATTTTTGAATTTTATTTAACTGTCAGTGATGCATACAATAACCTCTCTGATGTTTATACCAATTACTTTTGAACTTAAAGATAGATATTTATTTACTTTACTTGGTTTCATTTTGGTCATTTTACGGCGTCAAGTGCACCTAACTAGTTTTCCTGGCCCCTTGTCTATAGCCAGTACTCACCTACCCTTCCACAAGGCCGGAAACATTACCATATACCTTTTTAATGAAGGAAAATTGACATTATTGTCAAATTTTCATAGAAGGGTATAGCCCCCCTTCGTGAAACGAGATTCCAAATCCCGGCGCGCTATCAACTGCGCTACCGACACTGGTTATAAAAATCGTATAGATAATAGTATTAATATATGATAGCTGACTTAATGTTTGCATAACCAACAAGTGAATGAAATTGAACGATACTAGATCTATTGTTAAGAATGTTGGCATTAACACTAAAGGCAAACCCGGATAGATAGCGCAGTTTGTAGAGCGCCGGGATTTGGAATCCCATGTCCCGAAGTCGGTACGGGTTCGAATCTAACCCAGGGAGGCTATACCCTTTCATGAAATGTTGACAATTATGTCAATTTTCCTTCATTAATTTGGTAAATGGCCATGTGGAAGGGTGGGTGAGTACTGGTTATAGACAAGGGTCCAGGACAGCTATGTTAGGTGCGCTGGATGCTGTAAGATGACCAAAAATATGTTGATACGGTGTTAAACCCAATTAAAAAACTCCAAAGAAATACTAACTGAAAAACATTGATCAATAGATAAACATTATCAAGCCATAGTCACTTAAAAACACGCTAAACAAATGATATAGTATATACATTTCAATTATCATAATGTTTATTTAATGAGGTCATTGATATACAATCAACCAGGAAGTTTCTGATAACATTATATATACATATTTTATTACAACCGATTGGGCAACATTCTTGTCCTGTACTGCAATCAATGTCACTTACACAATTAATGGCTGTATCAAATACACAAACTCCACCCATCATTCCTTGCTGTGTTGGACATACTGTAAAATATAACTAAACTTATGTCAAATACTTCATTCGCTCTAGGAGTCTGAAAACATCAGAAGCGGCAACAGTAAAAAACCACAGATTTTCCATTGTGCCAAAAAGGTGGATGAGATGTTTTAGATGGTTAAGATATTTAAACTTTGTTGTTAAAATGATGTCACAATCAAATGACGAAAACAATAAACAAAGAGACTTCCGCATTGGAATGGAAAGTGGCAAAATATTTGCGTACTTGAGTTAGTTTTAAAATTGCATACATGTACATGTCTTGGTTTGATTGATACGATTAAGCTGATAATACTTGTCGTAAAAATTTGTACAACAAATACACCTTGTGCCCTATGAATGATAAAGCTCAGCTGCGATTAGATATATTTACTTTTATTACTTTATTTTATTGGGTTTAACACCATAGCAACAAATTGAATAAGTCATATAACGACGTCCAGCGCATCTAACCTAGCTTTCTTGGACCCTTGTCTATAACTAGTATTACCGGAAACGTCTCCATATACTTTATTAGCGGAGGAAAATTGACATAATTGTCTAATTTCATGGAAGGATGGGATTCGAACCCGTATCCCCCTTGGGACAGTAGATTTGAAATCCCTGTGCGCTACCTCGGGTTACTCTTATTACAGAGTATGTACATAACACATTGTTGTCAAATATGAAATAATTTATCAATGTTTTATTACAAGCCATATTGTGTTTAACTTTTGTTTTGTACCGGTAGCAGTAGCTCAAGGGTAGGACATGTAAGGATGAAGCAGTCCTGGGTTCGAACCTCGTCATCAAAGACAATGCTAAATTCATTATGATTTATACCTTCACAAAACAGAAAGTGGAGAAGGAAGAACGACATTTACTAAACACGAAATATTTGCAAAATACAGTCTGATTGCCTTTATGTCAATAATATATATAAAATACTAAAGGTTATTAGAATAATTCTAGCATGATGCCAACTTTTTCCTATGGAGACAATGAACAAATTGCACCGTTGTACAATTGAAGGATGACCATATTATTATGTCATGACTAGGCTCCACAAAAGTATGTCCTGTCCGAGAATCGAACGTGCACGGCATATCGCGTGAAACTTTGTCATGATATAATTTTACGGTCATTTCCCCCCTTACCACTGATTCTAAGATATAAAGGGCAGATGTTACATGCAGTCACTGACAAAAACATGTGCATATTAACTCGTTAACAGCTTAATCCAGAGAATTAGCATTTCTAGGAACGATGAGCAACTTTAAACTAGTTGCTTGATGCATTGTATAATTCTACACCACTTGCTCTCTTCCGGTGTATAATGGCCAATATACCGAGCCGCGGCCACGGTGTGGTGGTTACCATGTCTGACTTCGAATCCGGAGATCGCGGGTTCGAGCCCGGTCGCGGTAGGACATTCCCTATACATGAGTAGTCGGCCTGTAGTAGGGTAAGTTAGAATTGGTGATAGAAAAGTGTCCAGGAAACCTATAGTAGGAAGAGCTGGCCGTTGTATATATGACCTAAATATGTGTTGAATACGATGTTAAAAAAGAACAATATACCAATTATAAAATATATACTATTTACTATGTATACGATATTTTAAAAAAAAATAGTATGTAGACTACAAAAAAAAACAGTAACCAAAAACCGATCATTAGATTTCAGTTTCCTCGTTTTTTTTTGTCTTCTTTTGTACAACCACGTTGGTTGCAATTACATCTCCACGAACATCATACATGTACACTGGTAGATCGCGTGTCAAACAAACAATCCTTACTTCAAAATAGATATGACATATCATACAATCAAATTTTTTGATAAGATTTCGTATTTACGTATGATGAATAAATTTAACGCACATTATTTGGTTTTTATGTAATCAGTAATGTTTAAATCACATAGAAATGTGCAATATTCATGTGAGCGTCGTTGTTATTAACGGATAAGAAAAAAGGTGGTAGGTAAATTGTTGATATAATATTTTACTTTTAAATGCATTGTAGCATTTATAGTCGGACCTTAAATGCTTTATTGACATAAGCTGCGATTAGACCCATCTATTATTCGATCAAAATTCAACCCAGTTGTTTCCTTGAGCAATAAATTTCATCCTACTAGCTAAGAACTGGGGGACCAGAAAGTGGATTTGAAAGAGATAAATCTGAGTTGAAAGAACTTGTTACTCAATCGAGCTGAAATAAGTAAGTATGTAATAGTATATATACGTTCTAGGTCCTACTGACCAATCAATAAAATATCAAATAGCCCAATATAGCCCTGAAAGTCATGTTTTATTTGTTAATAATTAACTTTACTGTATGTGTGTTTCAGACAAAAATGGAATTTGTAACTGAGACCCAGGATTATAATGTAGCTGAGTTCCATAATATTTTTCATGACAAATTACCAAAGTTTGTTGAAGTAAGCCAAGGCTATTGTGGTGAAATTGATGATGATGCGTTTGGAAAAGATCAGGTAGGACTTTAAATGGTTTACTTAACACAAATCACCCTTTTATGAAGCTCTTACTAAATGAATTTCATCTCTAAACATTAACTATCCATAGCAATCAAAATTAAAAGAATGAGCCAAAGCAGTACATCAATGTCGTGGTAAACACAATCGTCAAACAAGTGACATTCGACGGTTACAGATGGTACATGTAGATTGTGTTTTTATGAATGAACCATATCCCGTCAATAAAGACTAGTAGACATGTAGATAATTTAAAATACAACCAAATTTATCAATTTCTCGAGTGTTTTCCCGCTTGGCGCTTCATGATAACCTACAAAAATGTCGTATTTAATCGTAATTTCGCTATTTAAACCTGAATACGAATGAATTAATTTGCCTTAGTTTATAGTGGAATACAGCGCATACTGTCTTTATCCGATACAGAGTAAATTCCGTCTAACTTTCGTCAATTTTCTTTGCATTGAAGGTTTTAAGAATTGAAGCTGTTTTCAGACAGCAAAGAGTAATATCAAAGATGACATTCAAGTCAAACCAGGAAAGACTTATCAGTATACCTGCATCATATGCGGAAAAATTGTGCATAGTCAAAAATAAAAAGGGTAACCTTATTTGATATGTTTGTTTTATTCAGGTATTTGCCCCTTATTCTGTATAATTGGATGATTAAGAAGAAAACTGTTAAAGTTGTTATAATAAAATTTGTGATAAATTGCTATCTTATGATAAAGATATTATCATTCTTCAAACCCTATTGAAAATAATTGCCGATCAACTATGTAAACATCGCAAGTTGTTTAAAAAGTTAACGTTATAGAGGACTTCATTCCATTTAATAATTTTGGTAAATAATTACTCTGAATTCACGTCTAAAAGTATGATTAAAACTTTATCATATAACAATTGTCTGAAATTCTCCTCAGAGTCATAGTTCATTGGTTATTTTAAAAAGCAAATGACATTCTGATTGAAGTCAAGTCAAGTGGAAGTAACTCTATTATGATGTTTTGACACCTTTAGGGAATTGTCTGGTTATGCTGGCGTTATGTTACACTGTTCAGGACAAGTCCAGTTAACAGTAGCATCATGTTACACTGTTCAGGACAGCAACTTTCAATATCAAATTAATGAAAAACAAATGTAAATATAAAGTCGAATCATAAACTAAGATTAATGTGGGTCATATAAACTTGATACATGAAAAACAAAATGCACAATCACACTATATGATATCATGTTTGATATATTTTATTTTGTTTTGTGTAATTGAATATTTATGGTGGAGGGTTTTTTTTACTGATTTTTATTGTTATTAATCTTTTTGTACAATATGAATATGTAATATAGAAATAGGCGTTTAATCAAATAAAGAAGTTTAAGTTTAATGAGGAAAATTCTATTTGTCACCATTGTCCTATCTACTCATCATTCAACTTAGTCTGCTTAAACTCTTGTTTAAATTGTTGACATGGTGTTCTTTCAGTCGGAAAAGAAACTCTTCTACAAAACATTCTAATGGTCAATAATTTACCACTAACAGTACGATTTCCAAAGGATCGTTCTATAAAAGTTGGTAACTCAAATTTAAATACAAATTCTATACCAAGCATGGTATTAACTCAAACATTTGATGAAGTGTATCTCCTTGCAAACGTCATTGCCGAGGGTGAGTCACTTCATTTATTTAAAGTGGGTTTAACGTCGCATCAACACAATTTTTTAAGTTATTTTACGGCGTCCAGCTTTTCTGGACTCTTGTCTATAACCAGTACTCACCTACCCACCCACAAGGCCGGAAACTTCTTCCAATGCCTTAATAATGGGAAAAATGACATTATTATCAAATTTTCATGGAGGGGTATAACCTTTCTGGGAGGTATTCGAACCCTTTCTCCTTCGGAACAAATGATAAATTACATCAAGTGGATAAAGAAGGTGTGCACAATTAGTCAATTTCATTGAAAATGCCATTTGGACTTAAAAGGTCACCTTGTTTCTGAAACACATATGCGGTCGCCATTATACATTTTCTGATTTGAAACGTGATATATGATAATAAAATGGTTGTTTTCCCACACAATGCCACATTCTGACAATTTATCAGTCATATTGTGGTATTCGGTCGTATTTTGCCTGGCGTTGATGTCTAAACCCGATCGTTTTATTTGGAACTAAGCAGATATCTTCTCCAGGGGCTCAAAAGTGTCCGTCTCGATACAGACTTAGGCGGGAAAATTGTCGTAGAAAATAATTTATGATTAAAAGTCACAAAGGTACTCCCGAGAATCCCAACTCGTTAAGTACTGCGCCACTCAGTCGGTGAAATAGACAATGATAAATATGTTTTATTCCTCTAATACTTTATCATGTATAACAAATCTACAGGTGTGTTGTGCGATGACGTAGTCGCGATTCCACTTTACCTTTCTCAGCTAAGATTTGCACTGATCACTGGAATCAAGGACCGACCGGATAGCCAATGGACAACCTTTCAAGAAAATATTGCTCGATCATGTTCCTATATTGAGTATGATCTATGGTATGGTAATCCAAGTAAGTATATTAATGTCTCTGTTCTCTTTCCTAAATGCCTTAAACTATGTTAATAATTAATTAATTATTTCCTCAGTTTTTGGTATCACTACAAGACGACCGGTTAGGTTCCGGTTCATCAAAGACAAACCGCCCTAAAATAGTTCAGTAATGTTTCGCTAGCCATTTGTTTCAGTATGCTGGCCTAGTCAGTTAAAATTTTGTTTAAAGCTACCAAATATCATTCTTGCTAATTTTTCCTCTTCGTTGTCATGCAAAGTTTATTGTTCTCAAATTTAGATATCTGTATATTGATTTCGAAATTTTATTATACGACAGGAAAGATGCTTTAAGAACTCTGACTCTGTTGTTGCTTTGTATATATAGATAACAGCACCATATCTTTGAAAAAGTAACAACTTATGATACAACGGCCATTTCATAAAATCTTTTGTGCAAAGTTAAAAATAATACCACTAATAGAAGATCGTATCTCCATGAAAAAACTCAAATGTGTGATAAAAATACATATGCATGCAATAATACTTTCAATAAAACTATAAAATATAAAATGTCAATAATGATTGTCCTACTAAAACATATCGTCGTGGTCACTTGAAAATGCCGGAACTACAAAATTTCGATTTTTCGGGTGTTTTTTGTAAGAAGCTACAGTTATTTAAGTTAATATTAATAATTTCGATACGAATGCATATCTGCACTTTAAGATATTTATCTGATGTAATAAAAAGAAAAAAAATGAGTTTTCCTTTCATTTGTATTCTTCACGGAATACTGTTTTTTTTTAGTCTCCTGAAAACTTAGCTTTTTGTAGTTTCGGCATTTTCAAGTGACCACGACGATATTGCGAATCAATGATTCTTTTTCAATTTCAGATATCGCAGAATACGATCCAAGTGCGATACATTCTGACTCTGTATACTCATATGTGGAACCACGCGTCTATACAAACTTGGTGAGTCTTATCCTGCGTCCAGATTATCGTGATGTCAAAATTGAAAAAGGCAGCCAAGAGAATGTTGCTCAGTATGAATGCCAAGACAACAAGTACGAAGAAATTGGAAATGCAGCATATGTTCGTCCAAGTACACATACTTCAGCCTTTGCGAATGAGTTGAATTCTAAGCTTAAGACGAAACGAGCGTCTAACAATGCTACAAAACCGACAGAACAGAAGAGCAGAGGCCCTTCACCTATTGCCCTTAAACCAAAAATGGCCATGAACGATAATTTAGCTCATAAGTTACTAAGACGTAGAGTAAAGCAGCCACTACATGTGAATACAGCAGATGTGCCTGGAAACCAATATTATAATGATGTTCCACGATCAGTTGTGAAGCCATCTTTCCCAAAGCCAGATGATTCAGAAAGTGACTACCAACCATCTAGACCGACAGAAGAAGCCCCGCCTATTGTGACAGAACAATCTGTAGCTACACACACTGTGGTGGAACAATTCGTGGCCACACCCAATGTGACAGAACAATTCGTAACCACGCCCAGTGTGACAGTACAATCCATAGCCACGCCCAGTGTGACAAATGCGGATGATGTTTCCAAACTTACGATTGATGAAGTCGTTGCTTGTATGAAACGTCTTGGGCTCGGGAAATATGAAAACGCATTTCGTGAACAACTAATTGACGGTAAACTGCTGGTTGAATTAGACAAAGAAATGCTGAAAGACGAGTTTGGAATAAAAGGTGTTGAAGCACTGAGATTGAAGAAGTTTGTTGAAGATGGTCACATACCTGTCTAAACTGACAGTTACATATAAAAAATAACTTTCAAACGTTTTTCTCATTCCGTTAGATGGTTACCTAGAGAGGAGAGACATTGCTTATGTTGTACCATTTCTGATGTAGAAGATGAATATCATTTCACCTGCTTTATTTGTAGCTAATGCTTTTACCTTAGAAAGAAGTAAATTTATACAAAATATTATAAAAAGCCTTCTGCCTATAAGTATATTCAGCTCGTTAACCCAGTCGAAAGAGGAGAACTTATCAAGTTGTCAATGTTTGTTAAAGAAGCACTATCTTTTAGAAATTCCTTATTCAATAATGACGTTAAGTCTAACATATTGTTCATTCTCCTACTAACCCGGTCCTATGTCATTAAATCAGCATACAAATCTTTTCTTCACTAAAACCATGTATGAGTACTATTATTTTAAAAATAATGACTATGTAATTATAATACATAAAATTGTGTATGTGTAATTGAGTATATATTATATATGAATATGTATAATACAATGTATATGTAGATATATATGCGTAAGTAATTGTATTAAAATTTGCAATGATTATTGTGATTATGTAAACAAGATTCTGCACTAAGTACTTACCTGAAATAAATTATCTGTTCTGTTTATCTGATATCTTTATTGCTCATTGTCATCATTTTACATTATGTGTCATTGAAATCAATTTTTAAATTTTCCACAGCAACACAATTGCTCCTGTTGTCTTTCGTGTCGACGAAAAGTGAACTCGTCTATGAAACGAGTGACATAATGTTTTGCTTTTTGTGTCGTTTAGTTTAAATCTACGAATTTGTAACGTGTAATGTGTAACGTCGATAGCGCTTTTGGTAGCGAACCAGGATTTGGAATATCGTGCCTCGAAGGGAGTACGGGCTCGAATCCCATCCAGGTAGGATGTACCCTTCCATGAGAATTTGACAATAATGTCGATTTTCCTCCATTGATTAGATAATATGGAGAAGTTTCCGGCCTTGTGGAAGGGTAGGTGAATACTGGTTATAGGCAAGGGTCCATGAAAGCTATGTTAGGTGCGCTGGACGCCGTAAAATGACCTAAATTGTGTTGACATAGCGTTAAACCCAATAAAAAAACTATGAGTGTGTGTATGGTCACTGCACCAAGTTAAAAATAATCGCAAAAATACAAGAATAATACCAAGTGCTATAAATCATTATGTTTGTATCATTGTTCAATATGTTGGCGAAATTAAACTAACTGAAAAACAATATTATCAAGTCTTTGTCACATTTACTAAACAAATTATATAGTATACAGTTCGTATTCTAGGTCATGCGTGTTTTTGAACTTTAAACAATGGACTTGCCCTCTAAATAGGTAAACTAACTGATGCACGTACACCATTTTACTGATATAAGATGCTACATGTACTTTGATATTCATTATAAACAATTCATATGACCATTGCAAATTTTATATGATGATACCTTTATAGAAAGAGTTTAAACTAACTGTACTATAGAATTGTAAAAATATTTTATCCCCGTTGTTTTTAATGAAACTATGTCTTTATGCGCTATGTTTACTTTAACGACCTGTATACATTTCAGTTATTTTTGAATTTTATTCAACTGTCAGTGATGCATACAATAACCTCTTTGATGTTTATACCAATTACTTTCGAACTTAAAAATATATATTTATTTACTTTACTTGGTTTCAATTTGGTCATTTTTCGGCGTCTAGTGCACCTAACTAGTTTTCCTGGCCCCTTGTCTATAGCCAGTACTCACCTACCCTTCCACAAGGCCGGAAACATCACCATATACCTTTTTAATGAAGGAAAATCGACATTATTGTCAAATTTTCATGGAAGGGTATAACCTCCCCGGGTGGGGTTCGAACCCGTAGCCCCCCTTCGTGAAACGAGATTCCAAATCCCGGCGCGCTACCGACACTGGTTATAAAATCGTATAGATAATAGTATTAATATATGATAGCGGACTTAATGTTTGCATAACCAACAAGTGAATGAAATTGAACGATACTAGATCTATTGTTAAGAATGTTGGCATTAACACTAAAGGCAAACCCGTGTAGATAGCGCAGTTTGTAGAGCGCCGGGATTTGGAATCCCATGTCCCGAAGACGGTACGGGTTCGAATCTAACCCAAGGAGGCTATACCCTTTCATGAAAAGTTGACAATTATGTCAATTTTCTTTCATTAATTTGGTAAATGGCCATGTGCAAGGGTAGGTGAGTACTGGTTATAGACAAGGGTCCATGAAACTAGGTTAGGTGCGCTGGATGCTGTAAGATGACTAAAAATATGTTGATACGGTGTTAAACCCAATTAAAAAACTCCAAAGAAATACTAACTGAAAAACATTAATCAATAGATAAACATTATCAAGCCCTAGTCACTTAAAAACACGCTAATCAAATGATATAGTACATACATTTCAATTATCATAATGTTTATTTAATGAGGTCATTGATATACAATCAACCAGGAAGTTTCTGATAACATTCTATATACATATTTTATTACAACCGATTGGGCAACATTTTTGTCCTGTACTGCAATCAGTGTCACTTAAACAATTTATGGCTGTATCAAATACACAAACTCCACCCATCATTCCTTGCTGTGTTGGACATACTGTAAAATATAACTAAACTTATGTCAAATACTTCATTCGCTCTAGGAGTCTGAAAACATCAGAAACGGCAACAGTAAAAAACACAGATATTCCATTGTGCCAAAAAGGTGGATGAGATGTTTTAGATGGTTAAGATATTTAAACTTTGTTGTTAAAATGATGTCACAATCAAATGACGAAAACAATAAACAAAGAGACTTTCGCATTGGAATGGAAAGTGGCAAAATACTTGCGTACTTGAGTTTGTTTTAAAATTGCATACATGTACATGTCGTAGTTTGATTGATAAGATTAAGCTGATAATACATGTCGTAAAAATTTGTACAACAAATACACCATGTGCCCTATGAATGATAAAGCTCAGCTGCGATTAGATATATTTACTTTTATTACTTTATTTTATTGGGTTTAACACCATAGCAACAAATTGAATAGGTCATATAACGACGTCCAGCGCATCTAACCTAGCTTTCTTGGACCCTTGTCTATAACTAGTATTACCGGAAACGTCTCCATATACTTTATTAGCAGAGGAAAATTGACATAATTGTCTAATTTCATGGAAAGATGGGATTCGAACCCGTATCCCCCTTGGGACAGTAGATTCGAAATCCCTGTGCGCTACCTCGGGTTACTCTTATTACAGAGTATGTACATAACACATTGTTGTCAAATATGAAATAATTTATCAATGTTTTATTATAAGCCATATTGTGTTTAACTTTAGTTTTGTACCGGTAGCAGTAGCTCAAGGGTAGGACATGTAAGGATGAAGCAGTCCTGGGTTCGAACCTCGTCATCAAAGACAGTGCTAAATTCATTATGATTTATACCTTCACAAAACAGAAAGTGGAAAAGAAGAACGACATTTACTAAACACGAAATATTTGCAAAATACAGTCTGGTTGCCTTTATGTCAATAATATATATAAAAATACTAAAGGTTATTAGAATAATTCTAGCATGATGCCAACTTTTACCTATGGAGACAATGAACAAATTGCACCGTTGTACGATGGAAGAATGACCATAATATAATTTCATGACTAGGCTCCACAAAAGTATGTCCTGTCTGAGAATCGAACGTGCAGGGCATACCACGTGAAACTTTGGTATGATATAATTTTACGGTCTTTTCCCCCCTTACCACTGATTCTAAGATATAAAGGGCAGATGTTACATGCAGTCACTGACAAAAACATGTGCATATTAACTCGTTAACAGCTTAATCCAGAGAATTAGCCTTTCTAGGAACGATGACAACTTTAAACTGTCAATTATATCTTCAACTAGTTGCTTGATGCATTGTATAATTCTACACCACATGTCGTCCGATGTATATTGGGAATATAAATCGAGCCTAGGCCACGGTGTTGTGGTTAGCATGTCTGACTTCGAATCCGGATAGCGCGGGTTCGAGCCCGTTCGCGGTAGGACATTCCCTATACATGAGTAGTCGGTCTATAGTAGGGTAAGTTAGAATTGGTGATAGAAAAGTGTCCAGGAAACCTATAGTAGGAAGAGCTGGCCGTTGTATATATGACCTAAATATGTGTTGAATACGATGTTAAAAAAGAACAATATACCAATTTTAAAATACTATTTTCTATGTATACGATATTTAAAAAAAAAGAAATAGTATGTAGACTACAAAAAAAACAGTAACCAAAAACCGATCAGTAGATTTCAGTTTCCTCGGGTTTTTTTGTCTTCTTTTGTACAACCACGTTGGTTGCAATTACATCTCCATGAACATCACACCTGTACAGTGGTAGATCGCGTGTCAAACAAACAATCCTTACTTCAAAATAGATATGACATATCATACAATCAAATTTTTTTATAAAATATCATATTTACGTATGATGAATAAATTTAACACATTTTTTGGTTTTTATGTAATCAGTAATGTTTAAATCACATAGAAACGCGCAATATTCATGTGAGCGTCGTTGTTATTAACGGATTAGAAAAAAGTGGTAAGTAAATTTTTGATATAATATTTTACTTTTAAATACATTGTAGCTTTTATAGTTGGACCTTAAATGCTTTATTGACATAAGCTGCGATTAGACCCATCTATCATTCGATCAAAATTCAACCCAGTTGTTTCCTTGAGCAATAAACTTCATCCTACTAGCTAAGAACTGGGGGACCAGAAAATGGATTTGAAAGATATAAATCTGAGTTGTAAGAACTTGTTACTCAATCGAGCTGAAATAAGTAAGTATGTAATAGTATATATACGTTCTAGGTCCTACTGACCAATCAATAAATTATCAAATAGCGCTATATAGCCCTGAAAGTCATGTTTTATTTGTTAATTATCAACTTTACTGTATGTGTGTTTCAGACAAAAATGGAATTTGTAACTGAGACCCAGGATTATAATGTAGCTGAGTTCCATAATATTTTTCATGACAAATTACCAAAGTTTGTTAAAGTAAGCCAAGGCTATTGTGGTGAAATTGCTGATGATGCGTTTGGAAAAGATCAGGTAGGACTTTAAGTGGTTTACTTAACACAAATCACCATTTTATAAAGCTCTTACTTAATGAATTTCATCTCTAAACATTAACTTTCCATAGCCATCAAAATTAAAAGAATAATTAATAAGAATAAGCCAAAGCAGTAAATCAATGTCGTGGTAAACACAATCGTCAAACAAGTGACATTCGACTGTTACAGATTATGAATGAACCATATCCCGTCAATAAAGACTGGTAGACATGTAGATAATTTAAAATACAGCCAAATTTATCAATTTCTAGAGTGGTTTCCCGCTTGGCGTTTAATGATAACCCACAAAAATGTCGTATTAAGTCGTAATTTCGCTATTTTTAACCTGGATACGAATGAATTAATTTGCCTAAGTTTATATCGGAATACAGCGTAAACTGTCTTTATCCGATACAGAGTGAATTCCGTCTAACTTTCGTCAATTTTCTTTGCATTGAAGGTTTTAAGAATTGCAGCTGTTTCCAGGCAGCAAAGAGTAATATCAAAGATGACATTCAAGTCAAACCAGGAAAGGCTTATCAGTATACCTGCATCATATGCGGAAAAATTGTGCATAGTCAAAAATAAAAAGGGTAACCTTATTTGATATGTTTGTTTTATTTTGGTATTTGCCCCTTATTCTGTATAATTCGATGATTATGAAGACAACTGTTAAAGTTGTTATAATAAAATTTGTGATAAAGATATTATCATTCTTCCAACCCTATTGAAAATGATTGCCGATCAACTATGTAAACCTCACAAGTTGTTTAAAAAGTAAACATTATAGTGGACGTCGTTCCATTTAATAATTTTGGAAAATAATTACTCTGAATTCACGTCTAAAAGTTAAAACTTTTTCATATAACAATTGTCAGAGTCATAGTTCATTGGTTATTTTAAAAAGCAAATGACATTCTGATTGAAGTCAAGTCGAGTGGAAGTAACTCTATTATGATGTTTTGACACCTTTAGGGAATTGTCTGGTTATGCTGGCGTTATGTTACACTGTTCAGGACAAGTCCGGTTAACAGTAGCATCATGTTATACTTTTCAGGACAGCAACTTTCAATATCAAATTAATAAAAAACAAATGTAAATATAAAGTCGAATCATGAACTCAGATTAATGTGGGTCATATAAACTTGATACATGAAAAACAAAATGCACAATCACACTATATGATATCATGTGTGATATATTTTTTTTTGTTTTGTGTAATTGTATATATTTATGGTGGAAGGTTTTTTACTGATTTTTATTGTTATTAATCTTTTAGTACAACGCCATTGAATATGTAATATAGAAATAGGCGTTTAATCAAATGAAGAAGTTTTAGTTTAATGAGGAAAATTCTATTTGCCACCATTGTCCTATCTACTCATCATTCAACTTAGTCTGCTTAAATTCTTATAAATTGTTTACATGGTGTTTTTTCAGTCGGAAAGGAAACTCTTCTACAAAACATTCTAATGGTCAATCATTTACCACTAACAGTGCGATTTCCAAAGGATCGTTCTATAAAAGTTGGTAACTCAAATTTAAATACAAACTCTATACCAAGCATGGTATTAACTCAAACATTTGATGAAGTGTATCTCCTTGCAAACGTCATTGCCGATGGTGAGTCCCTTCATTTATTTATACTTGGTTTAACGTCGCATCAACACAATTTTTTAAGTTATTTTACGGCGTCCAGTTTTTCTGGATTCTTGTCTATAACCAGTACTCACCTACCCACCCACAAGGCCGGAAACTTCTTCCAATTCCTTATTAATGGAAAAAAATGACATTATTGTCAAATTGCATGGAGGTATAACCCTTCTGGGAGGTATTCGAACCCTTTCTCCTTCGGAACAAATGATAAATTACATCACATGGATAAAGAAGGTGTGCACAATTAGTCAATTTCAATAAAAATGGTCTAAACCCAATCGTTTATTTGGAACTAAGCAGATATTTTCTCCAGGGGCTCAAAAGTGTCCGTCTCGATACAGACCTAGGCGGGAAAATTGTCGTAGGAAATAATTCATGATTAAAAGTTACAAGGGTACGCCCGAGAATCCCAACTCGTTAAGTACTGTGCCACTCAGTCGGTGAAATAGACAACGATAAATATGTTTTATTCCTCTAATACTTTATTTTGTATAACAAATCTACAGGTGTGTTGTGCGATGACGTAGTCGCGATTCCACTTTACCTTTCTCAGCTAAGATTTGCACTGATTACTGGAATCAAGGATCAACCGGATAGCCAATGGACAACCTTTCAAGAAAATATTGCTCGATCATGTTCCTATATTGAGTATGATCTATGGTATGGTAATCCAAGTAAGTATATCAATGTCTCTGTTCTCTTTCCTAAATGCCTTAAACGATGTTAATAATTAATTAATTATTTCCTCAGTTTTTGGTATCACTACAAGATGACCGGTTATGTTTCGGTTCATCGAAGAAAAACCGCCCTTAAATAGTTCAGTAATGTTCCGCTAGCCATTTGTTTCACTATGCTGGCCTAGTCAGTTAAAATTTTGTTTAAAGTTACCAAATATCATTCTTGCTCATTTTTCCTCTTCGTTGTCATGCAAAGTTTATTGTTCTCAAATTTAGATATCTGTATATTGATTTCGAAATTTTATTATACGACAGGAAAGATGCTTTAAGAACTCTGACTCTGTTGTTGCTTTGTATTTATAGATAACAGCACCATTTCTTTAAAAAATAACAACTTATGATACAACGGCTATTTCATAAAATCATTTGTGCAAAGTTAAAACTAATACCACTAATAAAAGATCGTATCTCCATGAAAAAACTCAAATCTTTGATAAACATACATATGCATGCAATAAAACTTTCAATAAAACTATAAAATATAAAATGTCAATAATGATTGTCCTATTAAAACATATCGTCGTGGTCACTTGAAAATGCCGGAACTACAAAATTTCGATTTTTCGGGGTTTTTTTTGTAAGAAGCTACAGTAATTTCAGTAAATATTAATAGTTTCGATACGAATGCATATCTGCACTTTAAGATATTTATCTGATGTAAAAAAAAGAAAAAAAATGAGTTTTCCTTTCATTTGTATTCTTCACGGAATACTGTTTTTTTAGTCTCCTGAAAACTTAGCTTTTTGTAGTTTCGGCATTTTCAAGTGACCACGACGATATTACGAATCAATAAATAACAGAATTTTTATAAACATGATAAAAGGAAATCATATTATTGTTCATATTTCTTTTATCAATTTCAGATATCGCAGAATACGATCCAAGTGCGATACATTCTGACTCTGTATACTCATATGTGGAACCACGCGTCTATACAAACATGGTGAGTCTTATCCTGCGTCCCGATTATCGTGATGTCAAAATTGAAAAAGACAGCCAAGGGAATGATTACCAAGACAACACGTACGAAGAAATTGGAAATGCAGCATATGTTCGTCCAAGTACACATACTTCAGCCTTTGCGAATAAGTTGAATTCTAAGCTGAAGACGAAACGAGCGTCTAACAATGCTACAAAACCGAGAGACCAGAAAAGCAAAGGCCCTCCACCTATTGCCCCTAAACCAAAAATGGCCAAGATCGGTGATTTAACTCCTGAATTGCCAAGACGTAGAGAAAAGCAGCCACTTCACGTGAATACAGCAGATGTGTCTGAAAACCAGTATTACAATGATGTTCCACGATCAGTTGTGAAGCCATCTTTCTTAAAGCCAGATGAATCAGAACGTGACAATCAACCATCTAGAACTACAGAAGAAGCCCCGCCTATTGTGACAGAACAATCTGTAGCTACACACACTGTGGCAGAACAATCCATGGTCACACCCAATGTGACAGAACAATTCGTAGCCACGCCCAGTATGACAATACAATCCGTAGCCACGTCCAATGTGACAAATGCGAATGATGTTTCCAAACTTACGATTGATGAAGTCATTGCTTGTATGAAACGTATTGGGCTAGGGAAATATGAAAACGCATTTCGTGAACAACTAATTGACGGTAAGCTGCTGGTTGAATTAGACAAAGAAATGCTGAAAGACGAGTTTGGAATCAAAGGTGTTGAAGCGCTGAGATTGACGAAGTTTGTTCAAGATGGTCACATACCTGTCTAAACTGACAGTTATATATCAAAAATAACTTTCAAACGTTTTTCTCATTCCGTTAGATGGTTACCTAGAGAGGAGAGACATTGCTTATGTTGTACCATTTCTGATATAGAAGATGAATATCATTTTACCTGCTTTTATTTGTAGCTAATGCTTTTACCTTAGAAAGAAGTAAATTCATACAAAATAATTATAAAAAGCCATCTGTCTATAAGTATATTCAGCTCGTTAACTCAGTCGAAAGAGGAGAACTTATCAAGTTGTCAATGTTTGTTAAAGAAGCACTATCTCTTAGAAATTCCTTATCCAATAATGACGTTAAGTCTTACATATTGTTCATTCTCCTACTAACTCTGTCCTATGTCATTAAATCAGCATCCAAATCTTTTCGTCACTAAAACCATGTATGAGTACTATTATTTTAATAATAATGACATTGTAATTATTATATACACAAAATTGTGTATATAATAATTACAATGTCAATTGCGTATATATTATATATGTATATGTATATACAATGTATATGTATATGTAGATATATATGCGTAAGTAATTGTATAAAAAATGCAATGATTATTGTGACTATGTAAACAAGATTCTGCACTAAGCATTTATCTAAAATAAATTATCTGTTCTGTTTATCTGATATCTTTATTGCTCATTGTCATCATTTTACATTATGTGTCATTTAAATCAATTTTTAAATTTTCCACAGAAACACGATTGCTCCTGTTGTCTTTCGTGTCGATGAAAAGGAAACTCGTCTAAGAAACGAGTGACATAATATTTTGCTTTTTGTGTCGTTTAGTTTAAATCTACGAATGTGTAACGTGTAATGTGTAACGTCGATAGCGCTTTTGGTAGCGAACCGGGACTTGGAATATCGTGTGTCAAAGGGGGTACGGGTCCGAATCCCACCCAGGTAGGATATACCCTTCCATGAGAATTTGACAATAATGTCAATTTTCCTCCATTGATTAGATAATATGGAGAAGTTTCCGGCCTTGTGGAAGGGTAGGTGAATACTGGTTATAGGCAAGGGTCCAGGAAAACTAGGTTAGGTACGCTGGACGCCGTAAAATGACCTAAATTGTGTTGACATGGCGTTAAACCCAATAAACTATGAGTGTGTGTTAGGTCACTGCGCCAAGTTAAAAATAATCGCAAAAACACGAGTATAACAGCACGTGCTATAAATTATTATCATTGTTCAATATGTTGGCGGAATTGAACTAACTGATAAACAATAGTATAAAGACTTATAGTCCATTCAATACAACCTTTGACCTAGACAAAATTGCAACAGAAAATATATTTATACTATGCGAAAGACCATCAATACAATAACACACACAAAAAAGTTGCACTCCAAATAACGATCGGAAAGTGATGAAAAATGAACTTAAAATAATGCATTTTCTACTTATATTAAAAGGCGCTGCAACACATCCGTACTTCTGTCCCGCAGTAAATATAGCTGTTGGGTCGCAAAAAGTAATGAATGCCGGTAGTATTTTGATTTTGAGTTGACTTTCCGATGTGAACCTATATATGTACAGTTAATTAATTTTATATATAAAGTAAATTCATTAAAAATACCGTTTTTGGTGACGACCTTGAAAAATAGAAATATTTTAATACGGTAGCGCGTTAGGACCAAAATTGATCATGTTTAGTGTTAAATTTTGTGTCACGATATTTTTGTTGTCTGAGCGCGGAGTACAAAACTATAAACTCGCCAAATTAATGTTATCTCTTAGAATTGTTTTTAAAAACGAAATGATAACCAAGTTAAGCTTAATTTACTTGATATATCATTTGTTTTAACAACATGAAAATGGCATCACACTATATATTTGAGCTTAAACGATTTTTAACTTTCTTGTGTATGAGTTACATGTAGCAAATTTTCCTTCGTCATTATTTGAAAATTATAGACAGTTGTTGGTTTAGTTGTACCACTGTACTAACCTGTTTGACCAAAACATTGTCTTCAGGTCTGACAAAGTAAGGAAAGTCGAGAACGGGACTTTGCTAAACTAAAAAAAGTCCCAAGCTGTGTGTACTTCTCTCTCTTTCATGCATACCTAATTGGGTGCAAAACAACTTTAACATCATTTAACGTTGTAAAATCAGTAATTTTAAAACTCCACAGAACTTACACAAATTCAAAGAAGCCGTTCAGATATATATAGACATCACAAAGGAAGTAAACCTGGCGAGAGATCATAATGCTCTATTATTCATCATGAATTAGCCACACTAACCACCTCCCTTTGCACAAGTTTGTTACCAAAGTAGTCAGTGCAACATCGTGCGTGCAAGTTAAAAGATTGTCTCAAACATATGACGCTACATCAAGTCACATACGAAGAGTATACATGCATACACAAATATGGAAGGACAACAAAGTCTTAAATCCATGTGAGTAGGGATGTGAGTCTGTTAAAGGAAATGTTCAGCATGTAAAGACTAAGTTATAGTCTGTCCCTGAAGATATGTTAAAGTGATTCGATGTAGCTGTCGACCGAATTGCATTTCGCATTTTAAGTTGCTGCTCCTGTAATAGCTCGGACTTGAGTGTTCAATCATTTGCACATTGTCAATATCTAGTTTAGCCTCTGATAGCGAACTGCCCACAGTGACAATGATCAAAAGCTAAACCTCCGGTTATAAAAAACGGAACGTAAGTAAGTACATTCTGTAACAAATGTTACAAAATTTCATGTGTAAAAACAATAACAAAAGTAACAAATGACATTTTAAATATTTATTTATGTAATACCTATTATTCATCTGTTTTACATACGTGTAGTAGCGTGAACAACAACACTTGCTTGGATGTTGGTACTTATATCACATTTGTTCATTAAATGATAAAGTCATATCAATGACATTTAAACCCTTTTTAGACACATTTGTAGTTTAAAAATAAAAGTTGTTTATCAACCATGATTTTTGAAAATTGTATTCGATCAGTTTCCAAAAATTCGCAGGTTTAGATATCATTTTAGTACTTCTATCCAAAAACTAAACAATTATGTTTCTTATTTATTAATGTTATACTAATTATAGTACAAGCACATCAAAGAGACATCAAAAGCAGATTTCAGATAAATGACTCGTTTACAGGTCTTTTTGACACATTTATCAAAAAATGACCTTTTTTAAATTTTGAATTTATAAAGAATTTGAATAATAAGCTATATTTTTAAAATTGTTTTCATTCGTAAATGATAATAGATAGTTACAAAGCGAGCTTATCCACAATTGTTTTCATTTGTATATGATATTATAGATAGTTGTAAAGGGAGCTAATCCACATTTTTGTTCATGTTCAACGTTTTCGCCAAAAAAGGAATTTCCCCTCGAATTTTTGAGTGCAACTTTTTTTGGATACTATTATGAATACGAACTTTTACATAGTACAAAAATAAATTCTGTTGCAATTTTGTCTAGGTTACCCTTTTTTTAGCTGTATTAAATGGACTATTAGTCACTTTTACTAAACAAATAATTTAGTAAACAGTTCGTATTCTAGGTCATGCGTGTTTTGTTTCTTTAAACAATGGACTTGCCCTCTAAAAAGGTTAATAAACTGATGCACGTACACCATTTTACTGATATAAGATGCTACATGTACTTTGATATTCAACATTCATTATAAACAATTGATATGACCATTGCAAATTTTATATGATGATACATTTATAGAAAGAGTTTAAACTAACTGTACTATAGAATTGTAAAAATATTTTATCCCCGTTGTTTTTAATGTAACTGGCTATGTCTTTATGCGCTATGTTTACTTAAACGACCTGTATACATTTAAGTTATTGTTGAATTATTCAACTGTCAGTAATGCATACTTTAACCATTGTGATTTATACACCAATTACAGTACTTTCGAACTTAAAAAAATAGATATTGATTTACTTTACTGGGTTGAACGCCGTGTCAACACTTTTGCCATTTTACGGCGCCAAGTGCACCTAACTAGTTTTACTGGACCCTTGTCTATAGCCAGTACTCACCTAGCCTTCCACGTGGCCTGAAACTTCTCCATATACTTTTTTGAATGGAGGAAAATTGACATTATTGTCAAATTGTCATGGAAGGGTAAAACCTACCCGAATGGGATTCGAAACCGTATACCTCCCACCCTCGGGAAACGAGAATCCAAATCCCGGTGCGCTACCAACTGCGCTACCGACCCGGGGTATAAAAACAGATAATCGTATTTATGTATGGTAGCGGACTTAATGCTTGCAAAACCAACAAGTGAATGAAATTGGACGATACTATTGTTACGAATGTTGGCCTAAACTTTAAAGACAAACCCGGGTCGATAGCGCAGTTGGTTGATCGCCGAGATTTGGAATCTCACGTCCCAAAGTAGGTACGGCACGGATTCGAATCTAACCCGGGGAGGCTATACCTTTCCATGAAAATTTGACAATTATGTCAATTTATCTCCATTAATTTGGTATATGGCCTTGTGGAAGGATAGGTGAGTACTGGTTATAGACAAGGTTCCACGAAAGCTAGGTTAGGTGCGCTGGATGCTGTAAAATGACAAAAAATGTGTTGATACGGCGTTAAACCCAATTACAAAAACTCCAAAATAATACTTGTTGATAAACATTAACCAATAGATAGAAAATACTAAGCAAATGATACCATACCCAACTTTTAGACCCATCAAGATTTTCGCTTTATGATACAGCCATATAGCTCTGATTGTAGATACGTCTGTTTTGCGATGATATAATCTACAAGCCGTGACCCCTTGTTGTGATCGATGAGATAAGATAAGGATCATAGGTCACGATTTCAAATCAGGGGATTAATTAAATCCGTTGTAGACAATTGTTTTATACTGTCCTAACAAGTGTAAATTAACAGATAAATGTTTCACAACTTTTATGGTGACGTTTTGTATACAATACAGTCAGATAAACCAAGAATGATGATTGAAATAATTTTTTGATGGTCAAATTATGTTAGAAATGAGAATTATGTACTAATCTACCATTTGAATTTATTAATTGCCCGTCCGTTAATTTAGATATGCCTTTAGATATTCATTGTTATAAAAGCTTTTAATTTAAATGAATAGTTTTGAAACAATATTTAAAATTCATCGTTAACTTATCGTTAAGCCGCTAATAACTATTTTTTTGTTTTGTCTGCCACTTTATTTTCTTGGAATAAAATGCCCATTAATTTGTATAACTGTCATCATTTATTTTAATATTTCACCTTTTTAATACAATTGTTGTACATTTATTTGTAAACTATGTATTTTCTAACCTGCCTAGAATCTTAACACTTTCATTATTATTATTTCTGAACCTTTATTACAACATCAATTAACAGATACAACAACATGTATATATACAAATAGTTATCAATTAAACAGAGACAGGAAGGTAATCCTGTCATAAAAGTGTACCCGCTGTGCCTAGCTATGCACAGTGCATAAAATCACACCAGGGGTCCATAAATCCGATAGCGCACACTATAAATAAAAGAAAAAAATACTTTAAAATTCAAAACATTTGGAAAAAAGTGCAAATGTGACCATAACTTCATTAAGATATGTTAAATTTAAAAAGTGCTCCAAAAACTAGAAACATACGGCTTTTTCATGTCATTTGCACAAATTTGATCAAAGAACCGGAAAGGCTTTATTTTTTAACTTATATCAGCATGGGTATTTATTTCCCTTCTTTGTTTATAGTAACGTGAGTAATCAAATAAAACTTTAAAAGGGACCAAAACTTAACAATTTTACAATTTTACAAAAAAATAAAAACAATCAAATGAAAGAAGACAGTTTAAAATTTGCATCATTTGCACAAAATTGATATCTTTAAAAGTAAAAGAGTTATGACCGTTTAAAGAATTTTCCCCTATACTTTTCTATTGAAAATCGAATATCGACTTGGGATTATGCATGGGCCTAAAAGTTGGACATGTAGTATATACATTTCAATTATCATAATGTTTATTTAAAAAGGTCATTGATATACAATCAACCAGGAAGTTTCTGATAACTTTAGATACATATTTCATTACAATCGCTTGGGCAACATTCTTGTCCTGTATTACAATCAGTGTCACTTAAACAATAAATGGCTGGATCAAATACACAACCTCCACCAATCATTCCTTGCTGTGTTGGACATACTGTAAAATATAACTAAACTCATGTCAAATACTTCTTGATAATCAACAAGATTTTAAAACGCTGAGTTAATCGATTCATCCACTTTATTAGCTTGATTTTGAGGAATTCATTAAGAAAATTGCACCCCGAAATACCCTTTTGTAGGCCCCCCTATAAAAGGGTATTTTAGGGGCTTGGTTTTTGTAGAAAGCGCGGAGCCCCTTATCGCTAGAAAAACTATGGTCAATATGTGTATGAAAAATGCCATTGTCATCATACTGTAATACCTTAAAAATTAGAACAGCCGATGGTATCATATTCAATATAGCCTACAACTAATTTTTGTGGATATTGAAGGCTGAATATAGCAAAAATGCATTTTGACCCATTTTACCCAGACCAATCATTGCTATTGTCAAAAGCATATGGGCACACCAAAAATAACACATGGAACAATTTTGACAAGTTGCATCTTTGGCACGCACGCAGATAGTGACATATTAAGCATGCATGTATATATACTAAACCAACTTTTGACCTATATTTCAACCAATATAATTTGCTCTACCATAGCTGTTTGTCCAATGAAAATCCTTTACGGTATAAAGAAATGGATAAAACACATGACACCATTGGCTATTTGTGATAAACATGTGCGTAGCACGTACAGTAGCTGCTGACTATTTACTCTGTGTATAATGAGTGACTCACTATGCTAATTGATCACACATTCGTCGTGGTATGCCCCTTGCGGTATAACTAAACTGCGAGTATGACTCAGCGCACGCTCGGAGTGGGTTTTCATTTTGTCATATGTAGGCCGCCATTGAGCATTTCTATCAAACTGTTCTATGTTCGCCAGAAAAGTAACATAAATCGTTTGGTCATTCTGGAAAGAAGTGATTTTTAATCGAAAATCCATGGCATTGTTATTAAAGATGTTTTTAATTTTATAATCGGACAGATTTTCCATATTGACAAATCAGCGAAGTGGCAATATATTCGGACAAAAATTGTCATTTGAGGCTGAATTGCAATTTCGGACAAACTACATTTGACCTATAGTTAATACATGTACGCCGTGCATGACCAACATTTATACTTTAAACCGTAGAAAATGAACCCAGCAGAGCGCCGAGTATCTTTTTTAAAGATATTTCTTGTTTAAAATGGTCCATTGCATTTTAGAGGAAAACATATGAATTTGGTTCAGTCATAACTAGTAATTATCTGTGAACAATGGCACATAATAGCAATCAGATCAATTTTTTGTAAATCCAAATCAAAATTAGTAATTGTGTCTAACAACGAAATGGATGCTAAACAAACAAACAATTTTAAACCTGCGTCAGTTAACTGACAAGATGAAGCCAAAGATCATTTATACAGAAATCAAATATATTGTCCTACGGTTTCTGTCTGCCAACTATTTGAACATAAACAATAACAGGAGTTACTTTATCAACTTGTGAACACGTGTAAGTACTATATATAAAGTACATATATTCAGGTCAAGGTCACAGTTCTATCTGTTGTCATATATACGACGCTCACCATTTAAGGACAATTCATTATCTATAAAACTTGTAAATCATAATGTAAGAATGAGATTTCACATAAATTAAAACATTCTTTTCTAACTATTACATGATTGTGCACTAATAAATGCTTTCATACAATCCAAGTTTGTTCAATAATGAATGTTTCCATACAATCCAAGTTTGTTCAATAATGAATGTTTCCGTACAATCCAAGTTTGTACAATAATGAATGTTTCCATACAATCCAAGTTTGTTCAATAATGAATGTTTCCATACAATCCAAGTTTGTTCAATAATGAATGCTTCCATACAAGCCAAGTTTGTTCAATTATGAATGCAGCCATACAATCCAAGTTTGTTTAATAATAAATGCTTCCATACAATGCAAGTTTGTTCAGTAATGAATGCTTCCATACAATGCAAGTTTGTTTAATAATGAGTGCTTTCATACAATCCAAGTTTGTGCAATAATGAATGCTTACATGCTTATACATGTATGTATTTTGCCTTTTGCATGTCTACATATGTTATTTATCAATTGTCACATGTCTACATACATATATGTAGACGTGTGACAATTGAAGGCCTTCTTCACTTTAGCCCCTACCCCATTTCTTTTTTCTTTCCCTCCCCATATATAACACTTTCTTATTCAAAGATGCTTATTTATCATATGTACTACTTCTTCTGTTATGTTTTATTTTGCCATGTAAAAATATTGCGGGGTTTTTCATATTTGCAAAACTAGTGAAATGTCAACTTCTCTTACGTATCTGTCCAAAATTCCCTATAACCCATTCCAACCATTACAATACTACATGAACTCAACTGTGATATTTGCATCTGATACGTTCAAATTTTCTTCATAAAGTTACTTTCATAAAACTATGAAAAAATACACCAGAAATTGTACTCTATATGTATACATATATTATGCATTTTAAATGTCCTCTCTTTTCACAGTAGTATGTTATTGATCATAAATACGTATTAGGTCATTATCACGTGATTGTATAATTATGAAATGCATTTGTATGTTCACATGGCTCTATTCAGCTATTGATTCAAAAGGAAGATCTTCTTTTTCTTTATCCTATTACACTTAGCCAAATACCATGACACGAATAGTCAACAGTTTATTAGTTACCAGTAGGGAACACTTCCTGTTCGGGAAGCTATGCGATTGCTCTACAGAGTTTTCTGATCAAGCAGCAAATGTCAAAATCCTTTACAATCGGTTTTGTTTCTACCTTTTTTACAAACTTTAGGAGATTTTTTATGCCCACTGCAATTAACCTACAAATACATGTACATGGAAAACAATCACTGATACAAGAAAGATATATCTAAAATCCTACAGAGTTTTCTTTTCCTTCGTTTACTGTAAATAATACCACAAAATGTCGTTTAGAGCAAAAAATAGCAAAAGACTGCGGTGTACAAACAGCCAATACAGTAACTAAAAAACTATTAAAGGGGAATTTTATTTTTCCTCGGTTATTTTTCTGTTTTCTATTGTCCCAACATGTGGGCTGCAATTCATAAATGTAATGAATACGTTAATTGTTCTTCAAACAAAAAGATAATTCTCAAATAGATAAGAGGTTTAACAGTATTATATAAACTAACCATGTGTTTCATTTAACGTACCCACATGACTTGAATTAACATTAATATTTTGTATAGATGATACTTGCAGTAAGGTTTAAATCACGCATAAGATTGTTTCATTTATGTGTGCGTCTTCCTTGTTGACGGATAAGAAAAAAATACTGGTAAGTAAATAAGGGATATTTCATTTTTATTTAACCTTTATAGCAATTTTAAAAAACGCAGTATTTCGAATCCGGAAGTACCCGGGTTTGTTTACTGTCCTAAGAAAATTAAACCCTTCTACCATTATTTTCAGTATCTAAATGTATCCATCTTGGTAAAGGCAGATGTGTTTAACTCAGCGGCTTGCAAACTTGGTAGCGTAAACGCTTCCATGTAAACGACAACTATATTTTTAATGTAAAAGAAAGATTGCCAGCTCCTTGTGGAAGATAAGGGTTAGAGTGAAAGAAATAAAGACTTATTGTTTTTTCATTTTATCCATGGAACCAAATTAAAATTCAATCTTAAATGTTCTGTTTAAACCATTGTTTTAGTATTTAGAACTATATTTTATATTCATATTTTGTCACTTACTATTAAATGTACCATTATATGATATTATATACATTTTATTTCCCTTTTATCTGAAAGAATATATAAATTACATGTCAATACGTACACCGATGGTATAGTTTGGTTTTTTTCCACTGTAAAACATGAATAATTTCACGATAAATGCGTTTGTTAAAATTGTTGTCGTAATACATCAATGAGTTTCCGAAAGTGTGTATTATGATCGAGTAAAGCTGATTATGCCGTATGATATGTTTTAATCAAGATATATTTAATAACAATCAGGCCGCCAGTACAAAAACAATGCATTCAGTCACCGTGAAATTATTCAAGCTTTGACAGTTGAAAAAAAACGGGCAATATGTTATAACCGAGAATGTAATAACCAAGTTTTACTGTACATGCATTGTTTCTATTATGCATTACAATGAAATCAAGAGCGCAATGTATACATTTAACAAAAACTACAGTACAATGAAAAAAGGGACATATAATATAGAATGTACAAAATACTTTACAATGGATACACAAACACGCAAAGAGAGCATATACAGTACAGAAATGACCCATGAACATAATTTTAATACAATTTATAAAACAATGTTCAATGGTAGAGTCATATAATAACATATTGTAAAAATGCATTTAAATTTATCATTATATAGAGCTCATAGTACGGAGATCACTAGTTCTGGCTACCAAAACTTTATAAGCAGTTTTATTACATTTTGATTGTCATCAGATGCGGCATTAACCCGTTCATTAACAGTATAAACACGGGTTCGGTGAAGACCTTAAGCTAGGAGATCACTGGTTTAAACATAAATATTAAGATGATGTTTACATATTAACATAGTGATTACATGTATTGCAATTTATCAAAATAAATGTACGTAGTTCAAAATATAGTATTCACTAAACTAACAAAAGCAATATGTATATTATTAAATACATGTACTTGTTTAAAAAAACATTATGATCAATAATCAAGTAATATTAATTGTATCATTATAATGTACCCAAATGCCGAAATAAATCTAACTATATCTGTCTATCAAGAGTAAGAGTGAACTTATCAAACAAGTGACGAGTAAAAATGTTTAGATAATTACACTGATAATCTCTAAATGGAAACGTGTAACTTATTTTAATTGTATTCCATATTGCACAAAATGCAAAGACGTTATACATGTAACAAGTACCCATACATGAAACAACAAATTTACAAAAACTTGTAATTTTGATAGAGATATCATAGAATGTATCACAAAACACAGTGGCAATAACAATGTTGGTCCCACGCCTGTAATGTAAACATACATTCACATTTACTTGTGTTTTTGTTTCAGAGAAAAAGCTATGAACTTCCTCACCGAGACCAAGGATTATAATGTGGCAGAGTTCCATAATATGTTTCAAGACAAACTGCCAAAGTTTGTTAAAATAAGTCAAGGTTATTTTGGTGATATTGCTGATGATGTGTTTGATAGAGATCAGGTAGGTATTATAAAAGTTTATCTCGCATGTTGATTACAAAAATGACCCCGGATAGCTATGTCGGTAGCTCACATGTCTAGGGGTCAGAGGGCACACAAAACATTTGGGTAAATTCATTGGATCTTATATTCCGCTTGCGCATGGACTTACGCCGAGCATGAGACCCCGGTCATGTTGAAAGAAACGTACCGGCTGTTAAACCACTATAGTGGATCTGCGCACATGTTCAGCAGTTTCCATGATATTAGGTGTAGTTATTTTGCCTGATGATGAGGACAACAAAGACAGATTTACATTACAACAATTTTAATATAATATTCTAAAGCCGATATCAAATGTACATAAATTAAGTATCTCTCAACAAATTCTTGTTTGTAGAATTTTGGTTACCCAAAAGAAATGTTTGGCTGTTCCGGGCAATCGGATGCCCACTACTTGTGTAGACCGAAAAACAATCTTATAGATATAGTGCCATCTATAACTACCTTTACATTAAAACCATATCCTTGAACTTATGTTTATGTACAACAATTACATATGTAAAATGTATTATTACTCCTCATAGGCGGATCCAGCAGGGGGGTCAGGGGGGTCCGGATCCCCCCTTGAATTTCCAAAATGTACCTGTCCATATGTGTTTTTCTTGACTGTATGTCATTTTTAAACAGCATGAAACAACTTTTCTCGTTGCTCAACACAGATTTAATGGTTATGTTGGTTTGTTAATTATATATTGCATTATTCTTCAAAAAGAGTATGATGTGGTTGTGGTTCGGATGTTTGGACCCACCCACTACAAAAAGTCCGGACCCCCCCCCCCCCCTAAAAAGGTCCGGACCCCTCCCCCCCCTAGAAAAATTCTATATCCGCCCCTGCTTCTCTTTCAAATATTATAATCTATCATAACCATATGTCCCATCACACCAATACATCTGAGATAAAACTTAATTGTTATAGTGATATACTAGCTTTTTTTGGAACGATGTCTCTACATCGGCATCGTCCCACCAGCACTTCAAAGCTTTGATTTTAAAGTGTCAATGTAATTTTTGGACGGCACTGTAGTAGCTTTAGATTATTTCAAAGCTTAAATTTGGAAATAAAATTGGTTTGATACACTTAATGTCTCGCATGTGTTTGATAAATATATTATTGGTTTTTCATGTTTAATGTTCAATGGAATTTTCTTATCTGATGAAAGTAAATATAATGGGGTGTATTTAAGCTTAAGAATAATTCATGCAATAAGTTTAAATACGGAAGTTAAATTTGTTATTTACAACTACTAGCTCGCGCAAAGATTTGTTTAACTTTTTTAACGTTTCGCAATTGCCTGGCAGTGTGTGAAATTGTGTTAAGAAATTGAAGTCTTTATATTGTTTACTTAAGATTGTGGGAAATATAAAATAAAGTCACAAAAACACATTTAAGCCACTACATAAACATGTATTTATAAACAGTAGACTTGGAAACTCTTTTACGACTATGGAGATGATTTGCTTTAAATTGAATAACTTAACTGACATTTTTATCAGAATTTCAATATTAAAGCTATTCATGTGAAGATGAATACAGCAGGCTTGAAAACTATTTTACAGCCACTAAGTTATCAAAGTATAACATGTAGTAGAGACACAATAAACATGTCAAACCATTCTGCTTTCTAAATTTATGTTTAACTAAGTGTTCATTTTTAAGTGGGGGTACGTAATAACAGCACAAGTTATTCATATATACGCTAAAGTTCAATATACCTGATCATCATCCAAAATTGTTTTAGAACTTAAACAAGTAATTCGGAGTAAGTTTTTTTCTGTAATAAGACTTCATTTTAAACATACTATAATGAAAACTATTGTTTCAATTATTGACAACCAAATTCTTCTCCCGGTTTCGATGAACTTTCACTTTAAAATTCAAAAATTGACATAAATATCAGCAATATTTGCATTTATTTAAAAACATCTTGTTTAGTAGATGTGTGTGAGATAAATGTAATTTTCTGTGCAGTTCAAAAATAGTTAAAGTTATGATAATGGTGCTTTAAAATACTATGTACCGTAACTAATTGGGTAGTTTAATGTACACGAAGTCGTATTATTTTACAGTTGTACGTCTATTTGCACAAAACTGACATCAAAGTATTCAGGTCGTATTCTAGGTCATGCGTGTTTTTGTACTTTAAACAATGGACTTGCCCACTTAATATGTACATAGCTTATGCATAAACAGTATTTTACTAATTTAAACCTACCACTGTGATATTTAACATTTATCTTAAATAGTATATATTCACATTGTAAATTTTAATCAGTAGTATGTTTATAGAATAAGTGTAAAGTAACTTAACTACAAAACTGTAAAATTAATTCACCCTTAAATATCGGTTTTATGAAACTGGCTATGTTTGTATACGCAATGTTTACGTGGACGTCCTGTAGTTCGTACAATTTAACAAAACGTGTTTGGTCTATTATGTGATTTCTTAATGGCCAATAAGATCCATAAAGCTTTCGTATAAAAAAATATAATTACTGTTAAATATGTAAATAACCAATGCTTAACATGAATGCTTTGCGAATGTCAATAGGATTTGATCAGAATGCACTGTGTCATTTCCTATGAATTTAATTTCCTAATATATCGTTAAATTGCATTCAACTGTGAGCGGTGCATGCATAAATACGACTATACAGTACCGTCTAAAACTACCTTCACATTTGTAAAAAATCTACTGTTCATAAATAGAATAAAATTTTAGATCTGACGTAATAACACATTACGATACTTATACAGGCGCGTAGGAGCTGGGCCGCAGAGACCGCGGCCCCAATTTTCTGGCAAGCAGCGGCAATTGGACTGCGAGTTAATTTTTCATGACACTTATTAAAAATCTTTGAGGTCTCGCTACACGTCTGAAACCAGTTGACCGATGTTAAATATCCATTACATCGTGTCATAGATAGACCCAGATAAGGGCCATCGCCTGTTCGTTTGCTACCACGGGTGTTAAAAAAGACCATTAAGCGGATCATTAAGAACAGTAAGTGAAGAAATTAACAATGTGACAAAAACATAATTTCGCGTTGTTTACATGTTAAAAGACGCAAATCGTATCCGCCTCATCTGTGCCCCCAATATTCAGATCCTTCCTACGCGCCTGTTTTAATAGATTGTAACGCTTGAAACTGGAAATATGATACTTTAAAACTGTTTGTAATGTAATTGTAAACTTTGCATGTGCATACATGTTAAAAGATACATTGTAAGCATTTCTCAAGTTATGGTAAAGGTTGAAAAATAAATCATACAATTATGAAAGGGTAAAGGTATTTTTGGATGGCACAGTATATTGTATCAATCGTGAGAACTTCAGTATTGTAATAAGTATTTATACCACGGATAAAAATGCACAATGCATGCATCATCGACATTTTAATAAAATTTAACTATGCTCTATTGTTAATTCTTAAAGTTAAAAAAGCAAGGTTCTTGAAGTCGACTTTTGACATTAACTTCCCCGATCATCAAGTCACACACCAACTGTTAACATACGCGCAGATTGTAGCCACAGCATACAATGCATGACCCTAACAGGTTCCCATTTACGCCTGGGTGAAGTGAAGAAATTTCTTGCTCAAGGAAATTAGCAGTGCCCCTGATGGGATCGAATCCTGGACCTCTCGATGCCTAAGCGCGCTTCCTTCCACTGGACTACTGTTTCTGGTTAATGTGATACAAAATTACAAACCACGCTCATTGCGCTGTGGTAATGCACAGAACTTCCAACCCGGATGTTCCAGATCTAAACCCTCGGCATGAGCTTGTTTCCCTGTGTCCAGTTGAAACTGGCATACACCAGTATAACCCAACAGATCGTATATAATAAGTTACTATCCTGTGCATCGGTTCAAATGTTTCACTCATTATGCCTCAGTCCCATAAAATCGTGTCTTGTTGCAGACCCGTACATGCAGACAATCGTAGGCCGTAGGAAGCCTTGTGTATTAAGTTGACGGTTCGCACATGGTACAAAACAACACACCCGTACGGGGCAGTAGCTGGAAGATATGCAAGTTTAATCCATACTCGGCCACGATTTTGTTCACGATTTGACTCTGAAACTGATACATGTATCCAGGGCTCATCTCACAGACCCTGGTTAAAACGTAACAGTCCGTACGCATGGTACGGGTACGCAAGAGTTCGTACGGGTCCTTGCGGAACTTGATCGTACGGCGCCCGTACGGTGCCCTCACGACTATTTTTGTATTTATGGAACTGTAGCTTTATTTTCTTGAAGTAACGGTTGAGTATTCACTGAGTTGTGAAGAGAGCGTAATAATAAGTCTATATTCTTTGTATTGAAGGTTTTAAGACTTGAATGTGTTTCCAGACAACAAAGAGTAATATCAAAGATGACATTCAAGTCAAACCAGCAAAGACTGCTTAGTATACCTGCATCATATGTGGAAAACTTGTGTGTAGTAAAACATGGAAAAGGTAACTATGATGCTATTTGTTACAACATCATAGCCGCCCGTCTAGCTCAGTTGGTAGCACGCAAGTCTACTGATCGAGGGGTCGTGGGTAAGTCTACTGATCGAGGGGTCGTGGGTTCGATTCCCGGGCGGAGCATACTTTCGAGGAGCCGACCATTCTGCCTCCTACTAATGATTTTTTATTATGTAGGGCAGTTGTCAGTCACTGACGAAAGTATGTGTTTAGTAGTTGTTTAACAGCTAAATCCAGAGATTTAGCCTTTCCAGAAGGAGTAAGTAACTTGACTGACCGCTGTTATATGACCCACACAATGTGTTGATACGGCGTTAAACCCAACAAACAAACAAGTTACACCATTTCAGGTATTTTACCACCAGTCCGTAAAATTTTTAAGCGTAGTAAGAAACGTAGCTGAAGTTCTTCTTTTATGAATAGAATTAACTTCTAAAAAATCATGAATTGATTGACGGAGAGCTTAATAAATTTCATTTAAGAAATGTTGCGTAAATGTTGTTATTACCAGCCTCTTCCAAATTCCATGTATGTATTCGCACATTTTATTGAATTACAACAGTTTGAAATGCAATTTGAGATGGAAAATCTCGAACAATGCGTTTTGCCCATTATGCTTTGCTCCTACGTTGCAATGGCAACCAGAATCTGAGTTTAAATGGTAATGACTAAAAGCAATCGACATCCTTATTGAAAATAAATCATAGTTATTGTAATAACTCTAATAAATGAGGCAACTTTGACACCCCAAGACTTGTAGTCTTCTCTTAAAGCCTTTTCGTCTTCTTTAGTCGAAGCAAATTTTAATTCTGACAGCTTAAACAATGATTTTTCTAATGTTCATGTTTTTTCAGCCGGAGAAGAAACCCTTCTACAAAATATTCTTATGGACAATCATTTACCACTGACAGTACGATTTCCAAAGGATCGTTCTATAAAAGTTGGTTACTCAAGTTTAAATACCAATTTTATACCAAGCATGGAACTAACACACACCTTTGACGAAGTTTATCTTCTGGGAAACATTATTAGTGATGGTACGTTACTTTCAAATAATAAATAACGTGAACTACGAGATTTTTCGAGATATAGATATCACTTCCTGGACAATAATTATTTAAAATAACGTAGTTACGATATCATTGAATGAGCTGCCTTAATAGTTTCTGTTATCCAAATGTAGTCTCCACTAGAACTATTCATTTTCCGAAATGTAAAAGTATCGTGTGTTGCTATAAAAAACTTATTCTCGTACCAAGATGGTATCTTCATAGACTTCTAGGTATGAGAATGTGAGAAACGCTGCATTCAAACAATTTCTCCTGTCATATTGTAGTGGTCTGCCGTCTTTAAAAAATGCCTCATTGCCTGGACCCACCATTTAACCTAATACTGATAAGCACATATCCTCACATGTGACTGACAACTTCTAAACATCATATGAATTTAATGCGACTTAATTGGGTGGAACATTTTTGTGAAATGATATATCGAAATGAATTATCCCCCTTGTTTGGTGTTTGTTTACTTGCTTTAACGCCGTGTCAACACAATTTAGGTCTTTTTGCGGCGTCCAGTGCACCTATCCCCCTTCTGTCTAATCATGGTAAAGTGCTGACACTAGCATGCGGCATATTTGCAATAGATCGGGGAACACATCTTTGTCAACGGTTTGCAGAAAAGATTCACGTTTTAATTATGAAAAATACTAGTACTGAAAAATACCTTTGTTAAGTACGTTCATGGACAGTGCAAGCGAATGATATTCCCTCAGTAAACATATATTAAAAACGTTTTAAACGGGTTAACAGTATGGTAGACGCTTATAAAATATTGAAAGAAAGTGTAAAAATCAACAGATTTTTACATTTATAGTATGTTATTATATCCTAATAAGCAATCTTTCGAATAAACTTTTTATACACACCTGTTTTTTTTTGGATTTGACGCCATATAAACAAATTATATAGATAATATCACGGCGATCGGTCAAGCTACTCACTGTTCCTTTAAAGGATAAATTTGTAGATTTAGCAGTTAACCAGATGCATTTGTACTTGGCGCATAATTTCGTCAGTGACTGACCTACTTGAATTAAAAGCAATGGTAGGATGGAGAAAGGCTGTCGAAATTATTTCATGACCAAGCTCCTCGAAAGTATGCCTGACCTCGGAAATCGAAACTACACCCCCCTCGATCAGTAGGCCAGTGCACCACAGACTAAGTAAGCCGGGCGGTTTACACCAATCACATAAACTTTAAAATTGATTTGATGTGATATTTACAGGTGTGTTGTGTACTGAGGTAGTTCCAGTTCCACTCTATCTTTCTCAACTTAGACTGGCAATTATTACTGGAATCAAGGCCCAACCAGAAAACAAATGGAAAAGCTACCAGCAGGAAGTTGCTCGTATATGTGCCACTATTGAGTATGATTTGAGCTATGGAAACCCAAGTATGTACATATTGTGTTTCTGTTCTCCTTCTCAAATGCGTTAAACACTGTTCAGTGCCTGATTTTCTAAGTTTTTATGACATCATCTAAAAGACGACCGGCATAGTCCCAATCCACCAATAGCATCGTATAAAATACCATCAATAGTTCGGTAATGTTCTGGTTGCCTTTTGTTTCACTTTGTTTGCAACGTCATTTCCATGTTGCTGCGTGTTCAGATGATGGCTTTTTCCAATTCGTTGCAATGGTCTAAGTATTTTTGAAGCCACAATGTCAGAATTAAGATTTTAACTGTTTATTTCCATTATATGACATGCAAATTGCTAAATGAACTCTTTCCACAGAAGCTTGACATTCTGTGTCGTTGTACAGTATAACCTCTGTAGTGTGGACCTACGCAGAATAAAAAACTTTTGGTTTTTATCTTAGACGTAATAACTTTTAATTGTATTCACGCTCAGTGAAGCATAAACCTCTGAGCAGTAACATATTTGTCCCTCTCGATTGGTGTTCTCTAAGAGAGATTGTACTGTATATGCAATTGCAACTGTTGACTACGCCTTTCATCCAATGATTAGGCATCGCATTTCATCGAATAAAATTCATCTAACAGTATACAATAAAACATTACATATATATAACCAACTCAAACTATACGTCTGTTTTTTCTGTCATTATTTTCAGACATCGCTGAATACGACCCAAGTGCTATACATTCTGACTCTGTATACTCATATGTGGAACCATGTGTCTATTCAAACATTGTTAGTCTAATCCAACGTCCACATCGTGGCGATAACAAAGCGGATAAAGAGAGCAAAGGAAATATTGATCATCCAGACGATACCTACGAAGAAATCCAAAACACGCCGCGTGCTGCTCCAAGTGCGCCTAATTTATCGTTTGCAAAGGAGTTGAAATCTAAGCTAAAACCCACTAAAAAGAAGCATGTGTCCAGTCATCCTAAAGATCAGACAGACAAGAAAACCAGTGGCCCTCCACCGATTGCCCCTAAACCAAAAATACACGCAACAGACGATGACACGGCACCGGAGTTGCCTAAACGTAGAGAAAAACAGCAAATACATACGAATACAACAGATGTGCCTGGAAACCAGTATTATAATGATGTTCCACGATCATTTGTGAAGCCATCTTTTTCAAAGCCAGATGATTCAGAAAGTGTCCACCAACCAACCAAACCGACAGAAGAAGCCCCGCCTACTGTGACAGATCAATCAGTAAACATGCCCCACGTGAAAAATGCAGATGATGTTTCAAAGTTAACTATTGATGAAGTCATCGCTTGCATGAAACGTCTTGGCTTGGGACAATATGAAAACGAATTTCGAGAACAAATGATTGACGGAGCGCTCCTTGTTGAATTAAACAAAGAAATACTAAAAGAAGAGTTTGGGCTAAAAGTTGTTGAGGCATTGAGATTGATGAAGTTTGTTAAAGATGGTCACATCCCTGTGTAGTCTGTCCGGAAAACCGAAAGATTCCTAAGAAAAAAAAATCAAACGTTTTCCTCATACCTTTATAGTTCAAATAGACTATATCGGAAATACAAATAGTTTAGTTTTTCTTGCAGTGCAAACTAACATATCCCATTACAATGATATAATGTGTACATACATGTACAAAGAACAATAGCAGTGCAAACTAACATATCCCATTACAATGATATAATGTGTACATACATGTACAAAGAACAATAGCATTCAATCGGAGTTTTGGGATTTTCAGCAATAATGTGTATAACTGTATATCATTTTGTTTGTACAGCCTGTACAGGGATGGAAAAAATCATAAATTGAAAGTTCCAAATTAGGCCCTATTTGATATCTTGAAAATTAGACTATAAAATGCTATTGCAACACAATCCAATGGTCTCATTGTGACCTTGTGGAGAAAATATCTCCAAAATTCATGTTTATTATTTAGTTTGAATCTTTCATTTTGGATATGCATGCCACCATAATTTGGCGTTCGTAACAAAGTATGTGATTACTATACTTAAACTGCGCATCTTTGTCAATTAACTAACATGTGTCTAATTCATTCTACGTCTACTCACCTTTGAATCAGTAGCCAGTAATGAGACAAGGTGAAAATTCTCATTAACATAAAATTGTTCTTAGTGATCATACAGTCAAAATAATAAAATATAAACAAGAGTATTTACAAAGCATTATGAAGTGAATAAAAACAAAGGATCATAACATGTCTCAAGCATTTATTATGGAATAGTTAAAAAATCATAAATATTGCAGCCCATGTATTTACCAAAATTTACCAACTTCTGGAAACAGGAGCATTTTAGTAAAAACATGTACATGGAGTAACACATATTGGTGTTGTTATTTCATATGGTATTTTAATAAATGTGATAACCATTTTGACAGTAAAGCAAACTGTGTTGTACCAAAGCGTTTAAAACAAATGTACAATACATACATGATTATGTGAAGAAGATGATGTTTATGTATTTGTTGTATTCACCTTTCAAATAGTCTGAGTCGTATAAGGCAGACAACTCAAGTCCCTTTGATTTATGGAAGCACTAGAACCGTGGCCTGTTTCTTATACATTTCTCTATGAAGAGCTTTGCTTCCTGGTACCCTTCTTACACCAAAAAGAATAATTATGTAATATCATATCAAACGTACCAGGGGGAAAAGCCATACATAGCGGTAGGCTTAGACAACAGACCCTTGGACTCCTCTAAGTAAACAAATGTCAACTTTCTAACATAGTAAGTCATAGTTTGCAGCTCAACTGAAAACCGGTAAATGATTACAGAGGTTTGTTTCACGTCAAGGGCTGTAACTACTTGTTCATGAAGGCAGATTATACTCAGACTAGGAAAATAGACAGTTCGTATTAATTCTCATCATCATAATATTCATGAAGAAATTGTTACGATACGTAACTTGTTTTCATCGTCTACGTCACGCAATTTGAAATGCGCCGCCCAATCGCAGACTGTGAATAATACCGCTGTTAAATTAGCATGCAAAACTTGGTCTAAAAATAGAAATTACGAAATCAAAATGTGATTAATAGTGTTATCGTCTAGATGAAAGCTACGCATTAATTGGTCGAAACAAAGTTCATCTCGACGTGACCTTCCACGGAGAAAGTAGAGATCCAGTACGACAACGCTCTACAGGATATCTGTTTACGGAGATTGGTCTCACACAGAACACACAGATTATATGGTTGGCCACCCGTGTATGCCGTACATACATCCGAACCAACCGTGTTTTGATCCGAGTTACACTCGGGCCAAACAAGTTTATCCTTGAAAGTCGTGTTTGATCATACTAGACCGTACCAGACCATACTTGTAAACATAAAACAATCGTATAATAATCGTATGCAAATCTTGTTCAAATCGAGTCAAACCTTGCTTGACCTAATATATTCGTGCTTTATTCATACAAACTTGTGCTACATTCGAGTTTAACTCGTACCAGACATCTTAAACTTAAACTTAAACTTTTTCATTTGATTAAACGCCTATTTCTATATTACATATTCAATGCCAATGGCGTTGTACAAAAAAAAAGATTAAACGCATATTTCTATATTACATATTCAATGGCGCTGTACAAAAAAAAAGATTATAGAAAATAAATGAGTAAAAACCCTCCACCATAAATACATAATGTATAATATACAATAACACAAAACAAAATAAAATTTATTGTTCCCAACCGTGTTCTTTGTGATACCACTTTAACACTAGGGCTGTCACGATACGCCAGAAGCGTATCGTAGTATATTGCGATGCGCTTGAATCGTACTGCGATGTGTACGTCGATATATTGCTTTGCAAACCAAAGACACGGCTGCAAAATATAAAGAACTTATCCAACTGTTCAGTATTGAAGTATGTTATAGGATTTTGTAGGGAAAATGCCTGTAGCAGACTAGAGTAACATGAACATTCCGAACGCGCCCAAATTCTTTGAACTTAAGCTTTCATCGAATGAACCATGGAAACTGACGTAAATGCTTGCAAAACCAAAAAGTGGATGAAATTGAACGATACTATTGTTAAGAATGCTGGCCTAAAGTTTAAAGGCAAACCCGGGTCGATAGCGCAGTTGGTAAAGCGCCGGAATTTGGAATCTCATGTCCCGAAGTCGGTACTGGTTTGAATCTAACCCGGGGAGGCTATACCCTTCCATGAAAAGTTGACAATTATGTCAATCTTTCTCCATTGACTTGGCAAATGGCCTTGTGGAAAGGATAAGTGAGTACTGGTTATAGACAAGGGTCCAGGACAGCTAGGTTAGGTGCGCTGGACGCCGTAAATTGACCAAAAATGTGTTGATACGGCGTTAAACCCAATTAAAAAAACAAAAATGAATACTAACTGATAAACATTAACCAATAGATAAAATTATCAAGCCCTAGTCACTTAAAACACGCTATACAAAAGATATAGTATATACATTTCAATTATCATAATGTTTATTTAATGAGGTCATTGATATACAATCAACCAGGAAGTTTCTGATAACTTTAGATACATATTTTATTACAACCGCTTGGGCAACATTATTGTCCTGTACTGCAATCAGTGTCACTTAAACAATTAATGACTGGATACAAAACACAACCACCACCCATCATTCCTTGCTGTTTTGGACATACTGTAAAATATATCTCATCAATTTTATTAACACAAAGGCCGTGGTGGCCCTTTATCTCTCATCTGAGTTCTGTTGATATATACATAGATGAATCAGAGTAAATTGAAAACAATCTTTATCCAGGCCAATATCCAGGATTTTTGGATAAAAAGTAGCCACATGAGTGTTATCAAAATTTAGTTAATATCCAAGATTACTCATGTTAGAACTCATTCGAGCAAAATGCATTATTGACCAATTTTATTCTGATCAGTTCTTGCCATTGTCAACAGTATAATGGTACACCAAAATAACACAGGGAACAATCTTCTCAAGGTACTCATATGGCAATCAAATAGTTTGTTTGTTTTACGGCGCACCAACACAAAAAGGTCATATCGCGCCGCAATCAAATAGTGACAGATTTAGCATATTTTCAAAATTTGCAATTGCATTTTAAAGGGAAACAGATTAATTTTGTAAAGTCAAAACTAGGAATTATTGGTAAGCAATGGCACATAAAAGCAATCAGATCCGTTTTTTGTAAATCCAAATCCAAACTAGTAATTGTGTCAACGAAACAACGAAATAAATGCTAAACAAACAAACTATTTTAAAACATACCTGCGTCAGTTAACTGACAATATGAAGCCAAAACAAAGATCATTAATAAAGGAATCAAATTCATTGTCCTACGGTTTCTGTCTGCCAACTATTTGTACATAAATAATGACAGTCGTTACTTTATCAACAAGTGAATACATGTAAGTACCATATATAAAAAAAATATTTTCATGTCAAGGTCGCAGTTCTGTCTGTTGTCAAATATACGACGCTCACCATTTAAAGACAATTTATTATCTACAAAAATATTCAATTATGATGTTAGATTGAGATTTCACTTGAATTAAAACATTCTTTTCTAACTATTACAATCATGTTTGTGTAATAATGAATGCTTTCATATAATCAAAGTTTGTTCAATAATGAATGTTTTCATACAATCCAGTTTTACGTAGCAACTCTCTCACAACAAGGTATACCTTGTATTTTTTTAATCCCTTGAAAACTCGCATAATTATTTATTAACCACTTATATAATCCCCCCCCCTGTGTGCTTGGATTTGTTTCAAATTACATATTTGGGTTAAGTTGCAGCAAATAATACCTGTTGTGAATATTTTTATAACAAAAACAGATTGACTATATAGTGTATGTATATTGCACATAGTTAAATACAATGACCTTAAGTATCAATCAATTATTTGTTATCAGTAAGGAACTCTTCTTGATCGTGAAGTTACGTGAATCTTCTTTAGTGCTTCCCGGTCAAGCAACAAATGTCAAACTCCTTCATGAAAACAAGAAGTTTTTTTTCCCTTTTTTACAAACCTAAGAAGAAATGCCCGTCCATTTAACGTACAAAAATTCGAAATACATCATCTGATACTAAAACGATATGTCTTAAATTCTACCAAGTCGTTTTCTACGGTGGCGAATTTCTGACATCAGATAACCAGATAATGTACTTTAGGTAATTAAATGATTAACTAGTTACGTAACTAGTTAACCACTTATAAAAATATCGCTTACTGGTAAGCGATTATCTAGTTCTTTAACTAGGTAATCACTTAATTAACTACTTAATTATCTTATTATCTAGTGGAAGAAATATACCACATTCGTTTACAGTAAATTATGCCCTAAAAGGTCATTTAGAGCAAAAACAAAGTAGCGTGTGGTTTAAGAACAGTAAATACAGTAACTAAAAAACTATTGAGGGGGTTTTATTTTTCCTCAGTTATTTCTCTGTGTTCTATTGTCCCACCATGTTGGTCGCAATTCATAAATGTGATGAATACGTTAATTGTTCTTTAAACAAAAAGATAAAAAAAAGTCTTAAATTAAAAAATAGATACGAGATTTAATAGTATTATATAACCAAATCATGTGTTATATTTAACGTACCCACTTGACTTGAATTAAGATTAATTTTGTATACTTGATGATACTTGCAGTAAGATTTAAATCACGCATAAAATTGCTTCATTTACGTGCGCGTCTTCCTTGTTGACGGATAAGAAAAATACTGGTAAGTAAATAAGGGATATTTTATTTTTTATTTAACCTTTACAGTAATTTTAAAAACGCATGATCTTGAATCAGGAAATTCTGGACTTGTTTACGTCCTTGGAAAATTAAACCCTTCCACCTTATTTTCAGTATCTAAATGTATTCATCTTGGTAAAGGCAGATGTGTTTAACTCAGCGGCTTGCAAACTTGGTAGCGTAAACGCTTCCATGTTAACGACAACTATATTTTTTCACTGTAAAAGAAGAGGTTGTCAGCTCCTTATGGAAGACAAGGGTAAGAGTGATAGAAATAAAGACTTATTGGTTTTTCGTTTTATCCATGGAACCAAATTAAAATTCAATCTTAAATGTTCTGTTTAAACCATTGTTTTAGTATTAAGAACTATATTTTATATTCATATTTTGTCGCTTACTATTAATTGTACCATTATATGATATTATATACATTTTATTTCCCTTTTATCTTAAAGAATATATATAAAACATGTCAATACGTACACCAATGATATGTTACAACCGAGAATGTAATAACCAAGTTTTATTGTACACGCATTGTTTCTATTATGCATTACAATGAAATCAAGAGCGCAATGTATATATCTAACAAAAATACAGTACAATGAAGATAGGGACATATAATATATAATGTACAAATACTTTACATTGGATACACAATCACGCAAAGAGAGCATATAGATAAGTATAGAAATGACCCATGAACATTATTTTAATACAATTTATAATACAGAGTTCAATGGTAGAGTCATATAATAAAATATTGTAAAAATGCATTAAAATTTATCATCATATAGAGCTCATAGTATGGAGATCACTAGTTTAAACATAAATCATTAAGTATTAAGAAAATGTTTACATATTAAGATAGTGATTACATGTATTGCAATTTATCAAAATACATGTACATAGTTCAAAATATAGTACATGTATTCACTAAACTAACAAAAGCAATATGTATATTATTAAATACATGTACTTGTTTAAAAAAACATTATGATTAATAATCAAGTATATATATATAATACTAATTGTATCATTAGTTGTACCCAAATGCCGAAATAAATCTAACTCTATCTGTCTATCAAGAGCTAAAGTGAACTTATTAAAAATGACAAGTAAAACTTTTTAGATAATCACACTGATAATCGCTAAATGGAAACGTGTAACTAATTTTAATTGTATTCCATATTGCACAAAATGCAAAAACGTTATACATGTAACAAGTACCCATACATGAAACAACAAAGTTACAAAAACTTGTAATTTTGATAGAGATATCATAGAATTTATCACAAAACACAGTGGCAATAACAATGTTGGTCCCACGCCTGTAATGTAAACATACATTCACACTTACTTGTGTTTTTGTTTCAGAGAAAACTATGGACTTCCTCACCGAGACCAAGGATTATAATGTGGCAGAGTTCCATAATATGTTTCAAGACAAACTTCCAAAGTTTGTTAAAATAAGTCAAGGTTATTTTGGTGACATTGCTGATGATGTGTTTGATAGAGATCAGGTAGATATTATAAAAGTTTATCTCGCATGTTGATTACAAAAATGGCCCCGGATAGCTATGTCGGTAGCTCAAAAGTCTACCGATCTAGGGGTCAAAGATCACACAAAACATTGGGTAAATTCATTGGATCTTATTCAGCATATTCCGCTTACGCACGGACTTACGCCGAGCATGTGACTCCGGTCATGTTGAAAGAAACGTACCGGCTGTTAAACCACTATGGTGGATCTGCGCACATGTACAGCAGTTTCCATGATATAAGGTGTTGTTATTTTGCCTGATGATTAGGACAGCAAAGATGCTTTACAACATTTTTAATTTAGTATGCTATAGCCGATGTCAAATGTACATAAATTAATAAATTAAGCATCTCTCAACAAATTCTTGTTTGTAGAATTTTGGTTACCCAAAAGAAATGTTTGGCTGTCCCGGGCAATCGGGTGCCCACTACTTGTGTAGACCGAAAAACAATCTTATAGATATATTGCCATCTATAACTACCTTTACATTTATGTGTAAGTTGAGTTTTTAATTTCTACGAATACATGTACTTGAAAATTTAAACCATATCCTTGAACTTATGTTTATGTACAACAATGACATATGTAAAATGTATAATTATTCCTCTTTCAAATATTACAATCTATCATAACCATATGTCCTATCACATCAATACATCTAAAATAAAACGCAATTGTTATAGTGATAAACTAGCTTTTTAAAACGATGTCTCTACATCGGCATCGTCCTACCAGCACTTCAGTGCTTTGATTTACAAGTGTATAGGTAATTTTGGATGATATTGTAGTCGTTTTAGATTACTTAACTTTTGAAATAAAATTGATTGATAAACTTAAAGTATCTTATGCGTTTGATTTATATATTATTGATTTTTCATGTTTAATGTTCAAAAAAGCTTATCTGATGTACGTATATATATTGGGATATATTTAAGCTTCAGAATAATTCATACACTAAATACGGAAGTTAAATTTGTATGTTTACAACTACTAGCATTGATTTGTATAACAGTTTTAACCTTTTTCAATTGCCTGTCAGCGTTTCCAGTTGTGTTAAGAAATTGCAGTCTTAATATTATTAAGCAACCCGTACTAAAGTTTGTGGGAAAATTAAGCAACCCGTACTAAAGTTTGTGGGAAACATAAATTAAAGTCACAAAAACGCATTAAAGCATTAAACGCATTAAAGTATGAGGATGCATTCATTACCATTATACGTGAAAACTCTTTTACGACTATAGGATTTTCAAAATATAACATGTATTAGTGACTCTTATTCTCCTTTCTAAATTCAAGTTTGACAAGTTGTCCATTTTTAAGTAGGGTACTTTTATAACAGCACGATTTATTCATTTATTCACTGAAGTCAATATACCTGATCCAAAATTGTTTTAGAACTTAGCTATGTTATTCGGAGTAAGTTGTTTTTCTATAGTAAGACTTCATCTTAAACATTATGTGATCAAAACTATTGTTTAAAGTATTGACATCCAAATTCTACTCTCGGTTTCGATCTAATTTCATTTTGAAATGCAATAAATAACGTAAACCTCAGCAACCTTTACATTTATTAAAAATACCTTGTTCAGTGGAGGTGATTGAGATAAATGTAATTTTCTTAGCAGTTGAAAAACAGAAATACTCATGATAATGGGGCATTAAAATAATATGTACCGTAACTAATTGGGTAGTATAATGTACACGAAGTCGTATTATTTTACAGTTGTATTTCAATTTTCACAAAACTGGCATCAAAGTATAGTTCGTACAATTTAACAAAACGTGTTTGGGTGAACATTAAAAATGAAATAATCCATTTCAGAGGTAGTGGCGGATGAAAAGGCGGATAAACCACCACCCCTTGGTCAATTATGCTTGTGAAGGTAGACCGCTTTACCATTACACCAACAAGACACTAATAAAACATATCAAAATTACTTATGTTATCGTCACCATGAGCATCCCTTGTCGTGGATTAGTTCATTGTTTTGTTTATATAAACAGTGTTTCGTTTTTTGTTCGCACTATAGGCCTACGTCAAACGTTTTTCAATACAAATTTGACATTTTAAGAGAAAGTTAATATTTAAGATGAAATCTATGGACTGACAGCTTTAAAATTTAATATCATGAATTCGTGCTTTGATATTAAATCTACAATCTGGGGAAAATGAAATAATTAGATAATCAGGAAGTTGGTCTTTTATGTCATTTCTTAATGGCCACTTAAAGCTTAAAGCTTTCATATATTTTTTTTAAATTACTGTTAAGTATGTAAATAACCAATGCTAAATATGAACGCTTTGCGAACGTCAATAGGCTTTGATCAGAATGTACTGTGTCATTTCCTATGAATTCAATTCCCTATTATATCGTTAAATTTCAATCAACTGTGAGCGGTGCATGCATAAATACGACTATACAGTACCGTATAAAATTACCTTCACATTTGTAAAAAAATCTACTGTTCATAAATAGAATTAAATTTTAGATCTGACATAATACCAGATTACGATACTTATTCAGGCGCGTACGAGCTGGGGCCGCAGGGACAGCGGCCCCAATATTCTAGCAATCAGCGGCAGCGGGACCGCGAGTTAATTTTTCATGACACTTTATCGAAAATCTTTGAGGTCTCGCTACACGTCTGAACCAGTCGGCCGATGTTTAATATCCATGGCAATGTGTCATAGTTAGAGCCAGATACGGGCTATCGTCTCTTTGTATATAGCCACCATGGGTGTTAAAACAGTCGGCAGATCATTAAAAACAGTAAGTAAAGAAATCAACAATGTGACAAAAACATAATTTCGCATTGTTTACATGTTAAAAGACGCAAAACGTACCCGCCTCATCTGTGCTCCAAATATTCAGATCCTTCCTACGCGCCTGTTATAATAGATTGTAACGCTTGAAACTGAAAATATGATACCTTAAAACAATTGTAAAATTTGCATGTGCATACATGTTAATAGATACATTGTAAGCATTTCTCAAGTTATGGTAAAGGTTGAAAAATAAATCATACAATTATAAAAGCGTGAAGGTATTTTTGGATGGCCCTGTATATTGTGTCAATCGTGAGAACTGAAGTATTGAAATTTGTAATAAGTATTTATATCACGGATGATAATGTACAATGCATGCATCATCGACATTTTAATGAAATTTAAGGGTGTATCGGGATTTGAAATTGAAAAAAATCTATGAAGTGGGTGTGGTGACTAAACTATTAAAATATCCATTAATTCTAAAATAATTTTTATATATTTTGTAAGTGATGCATTAAATGTATAGATGTGATAGCGAAAATTAAAAAAAATCAACAAATAAGATATTTAGAAGGAAATGAAAACATTTAACCTCACCTTAGAATAGCCTTCCGAACGTCAATCCAAACACATATTTAAAGTTCTTTTTTCATAAATCCAAATGTTGATATAGGTTGTCTATGTAACATGTTACAATGTCTTAGGGTAAATTACACAAAATGTTTTTCCCAAATGTAAATTTGATAATTCATCTCAACACAAACATTACCAAACATTACACGTTTTAAATTACAGTTTACACACAAGTTCCCAGTGCAATTTTCTACTCATATTGTATGTTCTATGTGTGTGATAAGAAGGAAAAAATTATCGGGGCCCTGTGTGAAATTGAAAATAAAATCATGTGTGAAGAGTGTTGTGATCAATTATCAAATTTACATTTTCGAAACACTTATTGTGTGATTCACCCTAGGACATTGTAAAATGTTATATGGACATTCTATTACATCTTTTGGAATTACGAAAAAAGAACTTTAAATATGTGTTTGGACCGACGTTCGTAAGGCCATTTCCAGGTTAGGATAAATGTTTTCGTTTCTTTCTAAATGTCTTATTTGTTGAGTTCTTTATATTTTCACTATCTCATCTATACACTTAATGCATCACTTACAAAATAAATTAAAATTATTTAGAATTTATGGATATTTTGATATAATTAGTTACCCCACCCCCTTGATAGATTTTTTTCAATTTCAACAAATGATAGATCCTTAACTATGCTCTATAGAGAAAAAGGTCACGTGACCAAACACTGATGAAGTATTTTATCATGGAAAATTAAACATCGGTTTAAAAACTCATAACTGGAAAGAAACTTTTTATACTTTTGTGAAAACGTGACATTTATATTAAAAAGGGATATTGGAAAATTTCACTGTGGAATGCCGTTTGGTAAATACGAAATTTGACTTTGAAATTCTGTTGTTCACCGCTATTGTAAAACTGAGTGGTGGGGTACAAAAACAAATATTGACATTTATATAAACGAGTCATGATTAAAAATTCGTCACGCTTGAGAGCATACATTAAATAAGTTTGTATACAACGATAGGCGTGCACGAAATCTACATACGATTGAAGCATGGGCGGACCAAGAAAGAAAAATGGTCAACAACCCCAGGCATCACAGTCAAATAAAAATAAAGAAAGTAAAGCTACAGTCACAAATAATGTTAAATCTCCAACAACGATATCTCAAGATACGCCTCGTCACTCCAACTGTACAAACGTAGGGGAAATATTTGGTCAAGCTATGAATGTGCTACAAGGCAATCAGATGGAATCTTCGCAATTTATACGGACCCATGAACAAACACAACACCCGAACCATGTACAATCTAATATTTGTTTACTACAAAATGCCGTCCTACGACCATATGCCAGGACATTCGTACCCACTCAAACCAATCCAATAGTGACAGAAGTACCTACTCCTCAGTGGGCAATACAATTAAGTAACCAAATGCAGCATATACAAGAATCACTACAGAATCAAACCTGTCAATGGCAATCTGTAGAAAAACATATAGCGTCGCAAAATGCGAGACTTGTAAAGATTGAAAGCCAGCTATCTGATTTTTATAACTTGAAGAGAGTCGTTGATAAAACTAATACTGATGTAACACAAGTCCAAAGCCAATTAAGAGAAGTTAAACACAAAATTAATGAATATGATAAAACAATTGATACATATAGTGATATGTGTGACGAAATAACCAACTGCAATAATGATTTTGATAGACGCATGCAAGAAATAGAAAATAATATAGAATCAATGAAAATAAGACATGATGAACTGGATGATAAAATAGAAAATACCAATGAGAAAGTAATTGATACACAATGGAGAAGTATGAGAGAAAATCTGCTGTTTGGAGGTATCCCAGAGAATGATGATTATGCTGAGAGAGAGAATTGTGAAGAAAAAGTAAAACTCTTTGTGAAAGAAACACTTGATATAGAAGAAGAAATAAGTTTTGACAGAGTACACAGACTAGGTCGACTCAGAAATGATAGTAATAGGCCTCGCCCAATAGTTGCTAAGTTTACTTACTTTAAAGATAAGGAACTAGTGAAAGGAATGTCATTTGAAAAATTGAAAAATTCTCAGTTTTGGGTAAGAGACCAATACCCCAGAGAAATCCAAGAAAGGAGAAAGGCTTTGTATAGTATAGCTGATGAAGCACGAAGGAACCCTGACAATAAAGTTAATTTTGTTAGAGACCGCTTATATATCAATGGAAAACTATACAGATCAAATCAAGATGTTGAAAATGCTGATGACCATAGACATGCTAATAAACATAGAAGCAAACCAACATTTAACACTGAAGGATACACTGAACGTAACTGGTCTCGTACATTCTACAAGACAAAGGATACTGGAGATAAGAGAATGCTAAATAAGTCATCAAATAACATGACTTTGAGAAATAGATTTGCTCCATTACAGAACAACGACTACAAAGAAACACCTACAAGAAATACATATGCCGGTAAGAAGAAAGCAACATCACCCCTAGAGCTCGAACAATCCACGAAAAAGCAACACATTATAAGTAGTGACTCTGAGTGTGAATCTGAGATTGACATTATTCCTACGGAAACTAGTGCTATAAACTCCACACAACAAAGTATGATACTAGCCCCATCTCCCACAATTACTCTGCCTACGCCCGCGCAGGCAAATACTAACACTTGTGTTGACATTGAATTGGACTTTGACCTCTCTCATTCACAACCTATAGACGTAGGTAATACTAAGGCTTAACGGTGTGTAAGAGGCTATGATCATAATTGTGTGAAGTTATGTACTCTAAATGTATGTGGACTCAAACGAAGAGTTATTTATCCTGACTTTGTTTCTTTTATTAAATCGTATGATATTGTTGGCGTTGTTGAAACAAAACTTGATGAACATGATATTATATGCATTGATGGTTATAAGTTTGTAAATTTTCCTAGGAAACAAAAATACAGCCGAAAATCCGGCGGTATTGGTGTTTTCATTAAGCTGGATCTGTTAGACAATTATGAATTACTTAACAGTCAAACAGACTATGCACTTTGGCTTAAATTTAAAAATTTGAATAACCAGCAAGATTTTGTATTAGGCATTGTTTATGTACCTCCATTACATTCTAGATTTTACAGTAACGACGAATTTGAATTTTTTGAAAACGAGGTTGCCTCTTATTGTAGTATCTATGAGCATTTATATTTGACCGGAGACTTTAACGCACAAACCTCCAATCTTACGGAATATACCGAAAATGATGATTTTTTACAAACTTACTTCGATTTAGATGAAGTAACTGTTAGATTTTTAGATCAAAAGTCAACTATGGAACGCCTGAATATTCCTCTAAAACGTAATTCGCAAGATATTAAGAAAAATAACATAGGTTATAAATTAATAGACATGACTAAAAAAAATGAACATGGTAATTGTCAATGGCCGTACCCATAACGATAAAATAGGTAAAATGACGTTCAGAAATATATCAGTTTTAGATTATTTAATATGTACATTACCTGCATACAAATTTATCTCAGATTTTGATATCATTGATTTAAATAACTTGTACTCTGATGGCCATTGCTTAATAGAATACAAACTGACCTTTAAACCACTAAGCATACCACAAATAAATACAAACACCAAACTAAAACGAAATACAAGGCTTAAATGGAAAAATGATAAAAGAAATGACTTTCAGAGCAATATTAATGACTCAGAAATAGACCATATTATGCAACAATTAGACAATAACACTATAGACCAACAACAAATGGACGTGATAAATAATTCATTATGCAATATATATCTACAGAGCGCTGAAAGCAGTTTCAACTCTCAAAATACTTATCATTTTTCAACAAACATGAACCACAAACCATGGTATGGAATAGAGTGCAAAAGAGCAAAGAAAGCATACAACAAAGCTAAAACCAAATATAAAAAATACCCCTCTGAATATAATAAAAAAGAATACAAAAAAAGTTGTAAAAAATATAAAAATACAATGAATAAATACATCAATAAACATAACAAAGCAAATGTAAATGCACTCCGCAGAATGCATTGTAAACATCCAAAGGACTACTGGAATGCAATAAATAGAATAAGTGAGACTACAAACAAAACTCAAAAACAACCATCTCTAGACTCACTATTTGAATATTTTAAACAAGTCAACAATAATGAGACTCACGATCAGAATGATAACAATATAAACGCTGATATTGACATTTCCAACAATGATGAAATACTTAACTCTCAAATTACATTGGCTGAAATTAAAAAATGTATTAGATCATTAAAAAACAATAAAGCAAGCGGTATTGACAATATCTTAAATGAATACATAAAGCACTCGGAAGAAAAACTACTCCCATTATACTTTAAATTATTCAATAAAGTTCTGGAAACAGGCATTATTCCATCTAAATGGTCAGAAGGAATCATTATCCCATTATATAAGCATAAAGGAAATCCAACTGAACCGCAACATTGGAGACCAATCACGCTTCTTAGCTGTGTAGGTAAACTTTTTACGTCTATTCTTAACAACAGACTCACCAAATTTCTTGAAGAAAACAATTTATTATCAGAAAATCAGGCCGGCTTTAGAAGAAACTACTCTACCACTGATCATGTATTTACACTAAACTCACTAATTGAAATTCTCAAGTATTACAAGAAAAAAATATTTTGTGCTTTCATTGACTTCTCACAAGCCTTTGACTCTGTTTGGAGAATAGGATTATGGTCTAAAATCTTGAGTCTAAATATCAATGGCAAATTTTTTCGAGTTATAAAAAACCTTTATGCAAATATAAAATCATGTGTCTCCATAAACGCAACAAAATCAGACTTTTTCTCGTGTAACTGCGGTGTTCGCCAAGGCGAAAACTTATCCCCCTTGCTATTCAGTCTATTTCTTAATGATTTACAACTCACATTAGAATCACAGGGTAACCACGGAATAAAATTACATGAGTTAGACCAAAATATTAACATACTATTAAAAATCCTTATTTTACTTTACGCTGATGACACGGTATTATTTAGTGATAACCCCGTCGACTTACAACACTGTCTTAACGATTTCACCTCTTATTGTAATACATGGAAGCTAAATATTAACATAAATAAAACTAAAATTGTAATTTTTGGATCTAGAAATGACTCTATTTATAATTTTACCATTAACGGATCTCCAATTGAAATAGTTAAGATTTATAAATACCTTGGTGTTCTATTCTCCAAAAATGGTAGTTTCCTTACTGCTCGTAAACATCTGGTAACACAAGCTAAGAAAGCTATGAGTTTACTATATAAACGTATATTTAACCTACACTTACCTATGGATCTAATATTAAAACTATTTGATCACACTATTGTCCCTATTCTTTTATATTCTTCGGAAATTTGGGGTTACGAGAACTGTGACATAATTGAACAAGTACATACTGAATTTCTCCGCAAGATAACACATTTAAGAAAATCAACCCCACATTATATGCTTTATGCTGAACTTGGTCGTTTCCCTCTAAAAATTTTAATACAAACCAGAATGATAAACTTTTGGAACAAACTAATCACGGGAAACAAAAATAAACTATCTTACCAAATATATAATTTTATGCTTAACTTACCTAACTTTAAGTCAAAATGGTTAAATTCAATCAAAACGATACTCACTAATATTGGACGACCTGATATATGGCGTAATCAACAAACTTGCAATTTAATTAATATTAAAACAATAGTAAAACAGACTCTCATTGACCAAAATTATCAACATTGGCAATCCCTCTTGCAACTTTCAACCAAAGGATTAAATTACTCTATCTATAAACATACAATAAAACTTGAAAATTATCTTAAGTACTTAAATAAAAACGAATGGCAACCTATTTTAAAATTTCGAACCGGTAACCATTTTTTACCATGTGAAAAAGGAAGATGGATGAATGTGCCGAGTAATGAGAGAGTGTGTACCTTTTGTTCTTTAAACGACATTGGTGACGAGTTTCACTATTTACTTAAATGTCCTTTCTTCGAATTATATAGAAAATTATATTTAAAACCATATTTTTATCGTAGACCAAATATACTAAAATTCAATGAACTTTTATCAAATGACTCTTTAAATATTCAACGATCATCCTGTAAATTTATAAAAATAATTTTTGATCATATAAAAAATTAATTTTTCTTTTTATTTATTGAAAATATAATCTCTTTCATAGTCTCTAAGTGTATTAGGTTGTAAGTGTGAATGAGTAAGCGAGGTGTATGTATGTATATGTATCTTGTCTATATGTCATGTGATCTTTATTAATAATTGTAATATGTTGTACTCTTTTGTTCTCATGTACCATGTATCTTGGTGTGAGCAAATAAAGCGTATGTTCTGTTCTGTTCTGTTCTATTGTTAATTCTTAAAGTTAAAAAAAGCAAAGTGCGTGAAGTCTACTTCTAGTATCACTATTTAGTCGACTTTTGACATTAACTTCCCCGATCATCCAGTCACACACCAACTGTTAACATTCGCGCAGATTGTAGCCACAGCATACAGTGCATGACCCTAACAGGTACCCATTTTAACCTGGGTGAAGTGAAGCAATTGCAGGTAAATTTCTTGCTCAAGGAAATTAGCAGTGCCCCTGATGGGATTCGAATCCAGGACCTCTCGATGCCTAAGCGCGCTTCCTACCACTGGACTACTGATCATAAAAACCTTTTCCTTTTTTTACTTTTGCACAACAGTAATGATAGTAAATGTGATACAGATTTACAAACCACGGTCATTGTGCTGTGGTTATACCCAGAATCTAACCTGGATGTTCCAGATCTAAATCCTATGCATGAACTTGTTTCCCTGGGTCTAATATGGAACCGGCTTACCGGCAGTGTAACCGAATATAATAAGGGACTTTAGTCAGTTATCTGTCCTTGAAAAATCTGAAGCGATCCAATTGGTTAGTGGGTCCTTACAGTAGGAATCCTCGGATTTTATCATTAAAGTCTTATGTAAAGATAACAAAATATTTTATCTAATATCTTGCTTGTTAATATAGATATTAACAGAAGCGATTAAATTAGGATAGTCCTTTACCCTTACAATACATAGCTTGATTTTCAAACAAATTAAATGATTAACAGAAAAAGTTATTTAAGATTAATTTTGGCGAATTGACATTGAAAAGTAAGGGTAAAATCCGAGTAATCCAATAATTGGACCTACCTATTTGAATTGTATACCAGGGGAAATAACAGTTTACTGACTAAGGTCCCTTATTAGGTACTCTACTGTGCATCAGTAGCCAGTTCAATTACCCTAAACGTTCCAAAACGTTCCGTAACGATACATTCGGAACTCCTCGGCCATTCGCTGCGAATAATCCAATCTAATAAACAAATATACGATCGTTAAGGCAATGCGTGATGTTTCAAAATTTACGGCCTAAAAACGAAACATCATTCATTGCCAAAACGATCGTACGTTTGTTTACTTCAACACCGGTAGTTTCAAAATAGCGTCTAAATATATCCGAGATTATTCGCAGCGAATAATCCAGGAGTTCCGAATGTATCGTTACGGAACGTTTTGGAACGTTTAGGGTAATTGAACAGGTTACAGTTCGAATATTTCACTCGTTACATTCTTGAAGTAACGGTAGAGTATTCACTGAGCTGTGAAGAGATCGTAATGATAAGTCTACATTCTTTGTATTGAAGGTTTTAAGAATTGAATGTGTTTCCAGACAACAAAGAGTAATATCAAAGATGACATTCAAGTCAAACCAGGAAAGACTGCTTAGTATACCTGCAACATATGTGGAAAAATTGTGTGTTGTAAAACATGGAAAAGGTAACCATAATGCTTTTTGTTACAACATCTTAGGTATTCTACTACCAGTCCGTAAAAGTTCGAAGTGTAGTAAGGAAAGCAGCTGAAGTTATTATTTTATGAATAGAATTAACTTCTAAAGAATTCATGAAATGATCAACGGAGAGCTTAATAAATTTCATTTAAGAAATGTTGCTTAAAAAGTTATTATTGACAGACTCTTTCAAATTCCATGTATGTATTCGCACCAAACTTACAACAGTTTGAAATGCAGTTTAAAACAGAGAAAAAATATTGAAAAAAATGCGTTTTGCCTAATATGCTCCGCTTCTACGTTGCCATGGTACCCGAAGTCGGGAGTTCAAAGATTTATTAATAAAAGCAATTGACAATATAACTGATGAGTTATAAAATAATTACCGTAATAACTCTAGGCTACTTAGTTTGGCAACCCCATCGTCAGTTATCCCACGATATATTACTTCGCTATATACGTCTGGAGTGTAACTAAAGAAAGTACATGTACTTTGGTTGCCGACGATGGGCAACCCAAAACATGAATTCTTCTCTTACAGCCTTCACGTCTTCCTTGAAAGGTAGCATTATTAATTTTGACAGCTTAAACATTGATTTCTCTTATTTTCATGATGTTTGTTTTTCAGTCGGGAAGGAAACCCTCTTACAAAATATTCTAATGGACAATCATTTACCACTGACAGTACGATTTCCAAAGGATCGTTCTGTGAAAGTTGGTTTCTCAAGTTTAAGTACCAATTTTATACCAAGCATGGAACTAACACACACCTTTGATGAAGTTTATCTTCTGGGAAACATTATTAATGATGGTACGTTACTTTCAAATAATAAATAACGTGAACTACGGGTTTATGCGAGATCTTTCACATCCGGGACAATTTTCAAAATGGCGTAGCTACGATTTCTAATATCTTGGCATTAAATGTGCTAGACCTACCTTGTTTCTGATAACCAAAGCTTGTTGCCACTAAAACTAATGGTTTTGTACCGTAATAAATGTGAAAGTAATGTATGCTGCTCTACGAATCGCTGCATTCAGACAAGCATTCTGTCATATCGCGGTGGATTGTTGTCTTTAAAAAGCTTAAACGCCTGGACCCAAGCTTCTAGTACTAGGCACATGCACTCACCAGTGACTGAAAACTGCCCTACGCGATGTAAATGAAATGCGACTTAATTCCGTAAAATATTTTCTGAAAACTAATCCATCAAAATGATCCTTCTTCTGTCTAAATAATTTAATATTCAATATTTCTATGACGTTATTTAGCAGGCACTTTTTGTCAAGAAATCGTGGAACACGTCTTTTCTACGATTCTGTGTGTTTGATCAGGCAGCACGTGATTCACATGTTCTAATACGCTTTTACCGGGTGGGCAATATGGTAATTGATTGTATAAAATATTGAAAGAAAATTCCATAACCAACGTTTGTGAACTTTCTGCATAAACTGAACATCAGTTTATACATTTTGGAACTTTTTTCATGTTCAGAAATATTCTCAAAGCAATTCTATGTTAGAATCCATGATAGTAAAAAGGGTGTTCCACATCATTTGACACATAGCCATGATAATAGATTTTAACTTTTATAATATTTAATTATATTGTTGTAAGCGGTCATTCGTATGAACTTGTTAACCTTGTTTTATTACACCACATTGTATAGGTCATATTACGGCGGTCAGTCAACCTACTCACTGTTCCTGGAAAGACTAAACCTCGGGATTTAGCTGTTAACCATTAATTTGAGCATACTTTCGTCAATGACTGGCAAATGCCCTACCTGATATAGAATGGAAGGAGGGAGAATGACAGTAGAAATTATTTCATGGCCAAGCTCAACGAAAGCATGCCTTACCCGGTAATCGAAACTATGACCCCTAGATCGGTCATCGTCGGCAATCACAGTACTTTAACCGTTACACTTCATACATAACGCAGCATAGCGGAGAAATGTATCTTGAGATAACCAACTATGTCGATCAGTTACCGACTTAGCAAGCCGGGCGACTTACACAAACCAAATATAAACTTTTAAATTAATATATGATGTGATATTTACAGGTGTTTTGTGTACTGGGGTTGTTCCAGTTCCACTCTATCTTTCTCAACTTAGAATGGCAATTATCACTGGAATCAAGGACCAACCAGAAAACAAATGGAAAATCTACCAGAAGGAAGTTGCTGGTTTATGTGCCACTATTGAGTATGACCTTAGCTATGGTAACCAAAGTATGTATATAATGTGTTCAGTGTCTGTATTGTGTCAAACATTTAAGTCTTAATATTCTAGGACAAACTGACCTATATATCGTAAGAAATATACAATAAAAGCCATAAAAGTGCACTAAAAATGTCTATATCGTGACATACGGGGTATAATTGTCAGTTTGCACTAAAGTTGTCATTAGCAAATCACTATTTTTTTGTTTAAATAATGTTCTAAAAAAGTTTGATAGTTTCATAATGTTTAAGTTGAAATCTGTGAATGAGTACCTTTAAAAAGTGCCGGCAAGGTACCATTCCACCAATAGCATCGTATAAAGTGCCTGCGATGGTTCGGTAATGTTCTGGTTGCATTTTGTTTCATTTTGTTTGCAACGTAATTTCATGTTGCTTCGTGTTCATATGTATGCTTTTGCAATTTGTTGCAAGTGTCCAAGTATTTTCGTTGCCAAAATTTCAGAATTAAGATTTTAACATTTCATTTCCATTATATGGCAGCAAGATTCTTAATGAACTCTACGTGACCACAGAAGATTCACATTCTGTACTGTACAGTACAACATCTGCAGGGCAGACTTTTAGATAACAAATCCTCTGCCCAACAACAACTTTTGAAATTTTTCTAAGGCGTATTTTTAATTGAATTTAACCTCTGCAGAGCAACAACTTCTAAACAGCAACACACTTTTGTCCCTCCCAGCGGGTGTTGTTCAAGAGAGGTAGTAGTACTACCGTAGTACTGTACGTGTATATGCAATTTCAACCGTTTAAGTTGACTACACCTTTCATCCAATGTTTAGGCATGGCATTTCATCGAATAAAATTCACCAAACAGTATACAATAAAAAGTACATATAATTATATAACCAACTGAAACTACACGTCTGTTTTTCTGTCATTATTTTCAGATATCGCAGAATACGATCCAAGTGCTATACATTCCGACTCTGTATACTCATATGTGGAACCACGTGCCTATTCAAATATTGTTAGTCTAATCAAACGTCCACAACGTGGAGATAACAAAGCGGAAGAAGAGAGCAAAGAAAATGTTGATAACCCCGATGATACTTACGAAGAAATCCGAAACACGCCGCCTGCTCCTCCAAGTGCGCCTACGTTATCGTTTGCAAAGGAGTTGAAATCTAGGCTAAAATCCACTAAAAAGAAGCAGGTGTCTAGTCATTCAAAAGATCAGACAGAAGAGAAAACCAGTGGCCCTCCACCGATTGCCCCTAAACCAAAATTACACGCAACAGACGATGACACGGCACCGGAGTTGCCTAAACGTGGAGAAAAGCAGCAAATACATACGAATACAACAGATGTGCCTGGAAACCAGTATTATAATGATGTTCCACGATCATTTGTTACGCCATCTTTTTCAAAGCCAGATTATTCAGAAAGATTCCACCAACCAACCAAACCGACAAAAGAATCTCCGCCTACTGTAACAGAACAATCGATAGCCACGCCCAATGTGACAGATCAATCAGTAGACATGCCCCACGTGAAAAATTCAGATGATGTTTCAAAGTTAACTATCGATGAAGTCATCGCTTGCATGAAACGTCTTGGCTTAGGACAATATGAAAACGAATTTCGAGAACAAATGATTGACGGAGCGCTGCTTGTTGAATTAGACAAAGAAATACTAAAAGAAGAGTTTGGGCTAAAAGTTGTGGAGGCTTTGAGATTGATGAAATTTGTTAAAGATGGTCACATCCCTGTGTAAACTGGCTGGAAAACCGAAAGATTCCTAAGAAAAACAATCAAACGTTTTCTTCATACCACTAGATGAATATCTTTCAAGTTCACTGTCATTAGCAAATAGACTATATCAGAAATACAAATATTTGGTTTTTTCCAGCAGTGCAAACTAACATATCCCATTGCAATGATATAATGTGTACATACATGCACAAAGAACAGCAGCATTCATTCCCGAGTAATGGCAAATGGTAAAACATGTTGTTTGCACAGCCTGTGCGGAGATAGAAAACAACATAAATTGGGAGTTCCCAATTAGGCCTTATTTAATATTTTGAGTTAGACTTTAAAATGCTATGGCAACACAATCCAATGGACTCTTTGTGACCTTTGTTGAGAAAAAATCTCCTATCTTCAAAATTAATGTTCATTATTTAGTTTGAATCTTTCATTTTGCATATGTGTGTCGCCACCACAATTTGGCCTTACTTACACAATAATATGTGATTACACTACTTAAACTGCGCATCCTTGTCAATTAACTAACGTGTGTTTAATTCATTCTAAGTCTACTCACCTTTGAATCAGTAGCCAGCAATGAGACAAGGTGAAAATTCTCATTAACATGAAATTGTTCTCAGTGATCATAAAGTCAAAATAATAAAATACAAACAAGAGTATTTACACAGCATTTATTTATTATGAAGTGAGTAAAAACAAAGGATCATAATATGTCTCTAGCATTTAGTATGGAATAGTTCAAAAATCATAAATATTGCAGCCCATGTATATACCAAAATTTACCACAGGTCCCAGGATTCATCAAGTAAACAAATGACAATTTTCTGACATAGTAAGTCATGGTTTGCAGCTCAACTGAAAACCATTAAATGATTACAGAGGTTTGTTTCACGTCAAGGGCTGTAACTACTTGTTCATGAAGGCAGATTATATTCAGACTAGGAAAATAGACAGTTCGTATTAATTCTCACCACGAAATGTATAACAAGTACAAAATACATAACATGATTACTAACTAGACTGCACACATAATTTAGCACATTATGATTTAACATGAAACAAAAACAACATCCATGAATAACAATGATGTACATTTTAATAGAGACAGTTTTTGTAGGCAACAATAGATGACCTAGTCTACTACTTCCTTGGAAGCATTTAGGCACACATATGAAGTGGTAATCTAACTATATGTCATAAGGTTAATAAAATTAATGAGTTTATGAATGGCCATAGAAAATTAATTGTTAGATTTGAAATCGAGTTTCATTACAAAGTGGGTGAGTGGTCACTTCATAACTTTCAAATCTATAAAATCTATCTATGCCGATTTATTCTTTTTCAATTTTACCAGTTTCAATTTATGACATGGACATTTGAATCTTTTTTCCAGAATTGTTTTTTCTTGTTTAACGCCGTAGCAACACTTATATAGGTCATATAACAGCGGTCAGTCAACTTACTTACTCCTCCTGGAAAGGCTAAATCTCTAGATTTAGCTGTTAACCAACTACTAAAGGCATACTTTCGTCAGTGACCGACAACTGTCCTACACAATTAAAAATCATAGGGATGAGGGGGAATGGCCATAGAAATAAGTTCATGACCAAGCTCCACGACAGTATGCCTCGCCCGGGAATCGAACCCACGACCCCTCAATCAGTAGACTTGCAAGCTACCAACTGAGCTAGGTGGGCGGCTATTCCCAGAATTGAAATAAAAAGTAATAAGACAGACACTAAATAGAAGAGAGGTAGCTGATGATATAATCAATTAACTTTCTATGGCTTTATTATGAAGAACAAGAAAAATAGCCTTATCTAGCACATTGCTGGAATCAAGAACGGTGTTCTAGTACAGCATATAAAATATTTCAAATGAAACAAGTTTCAACAACAAGCTTATCACATGGCGGCAACAATAACAACAACTTAAGCCTGTCTCACACAGGACACACAGCTTAAATGGTTGGCCACCCATGTAAACCGTACATACATCCAAACCAACAGTGTTCTGATCCGAGTTACACTCGGGCCAAACAAGTTTATCCTTGAAAGCCGTGTTTGATCGTAGAGACCATACCAGACCATACTTGGAAACATTAAACAATCATATAAAAATCTTACGCAAATCTTGTTCAAATCGAGTCAAACCTTGCTTGACCTAGTATATTCGTGCTTTATTCATATACGCTCCTGCTACATTTGAGTCTAACTCGTACCAAGCAACCTGTGTATAACCGAGTATGCCGTATAGGAACAGTGTCCCCAACCGTGTTCTGTGTGAGACAGCCTTAACACCATATTAAATATCACATTAACTTTGATTATCTTAACAATATACATTACAAATATTTCAACATACGTAGATACATAAACAACAAAAAACTTAACGATATGATAAATAAGTTTTACTTCTTATGTCAACTCTGATGAAAATTTAACATCTAAGAATCAGAATCAAGTCTAGAAACATTGAACAGAGGGGTTTATGAGTGCTTTCACATTGAGGAAATTTGTCAGAGCTCTTCCTAACATGGAATGTATTTAACATTGTTTCAATTTTTATTACAATCAATGTTTAGCTATATTCTTGCAATACAACCTGATGGCCTTTTATAAACACTCTGTGTCTAGGTCATTCTACCCAATCAATCAATTAGTAGCTTTCACTGGGCATTCAAAATCATGAAGCTGAAAGCTGCCTAACTCAGGTGCAATGGGTGCCAACCAAGATTTACCTCCAACGTCATCATGTTACTTTATGACTTCAGGAAACAGTGATGTTTAATTAACATTACGGCCATTAGATAGCGATTAAATTTACCCCATAAGTGATGTCTTATAATAAGAATCTATTGAGCATTTAAGCACCATTATTCTTGATGTTGAAAGCTTCTACTTTGAATGTTGGTTCTTTTTTAAGTTTAACTCTGTAGCAACACACAGTAGAGGTCATAAGGCATTCTACTCACTGTTCCTGGAAAGGCTAAAACTCTGGATTCAGCAGTTAACCAGTTACATGTACTAGGAGCATACTTCTGTCAGTGACTAATAACTGTCCTACATGATTTAAAATCAGTAGTAGGTGGGAGAATGACTTATCTTCATGAAAGCATGTCCCCTCTCGGAATTGAAAATATGACTCCTCTATCAGTAGACTTGTGCACTACAGACTGTGCTAGCAGGGTGACTAACATCACATGTAAATCCATAACTGGATTTTATTATGTCACATCACTGAGGCCCAGCCAATGAAATTTCAACATGACAAAGAAACAAAATCCATCAGATTTGTTGTAAAAGCAGTGGAAAGTAGCTTAAAGTAACCAGATATTAATGACATAGTTTTCACATTTTGAAAAGTAGCTTAAGTAGCCAGATAATAATGACATAGTTTTCGCATCTAGCCAGTGGACTGTGGACCAAGTCCACCAAAATTGCTGTCAGTCAAGTGGCTTTTAGAATGTTAGTGGCCCAATGGTCCACCAACATTTTACAGCTTATGTTTTCCATATTCAATAAAAATCTTTCTTAAATATTACATTGTAAATTAATTAAGAATATATTATGCTAAACTTTTATTGAGGACAAAATAATTTAACAGATTTTTGGTCTGTCCGAGGAAAAATTTTTTTGCTTGACTAAATGACCGCTGCTGATAAAATATCATGAAGAATGTGATATGGCAAATAAGTACAGATTTCAACAAATTGGCTATTATGGCAAAAAAATTACTATAATATAACTAATAATGTAAAAATATACAAGTATATATGAAAATGAATTGAAACAAGAAATGTTATGCGGAAATCACATTAAAGCCAGATTTTAAAACTTTAACCCAAAAATTACAAAGGGAAATAATCCATAATAAAGCCAGGTAGAGTTGCGGTTACTGTCTAATTCTGTTCATGGCATGATATGTTATCATTGTATGAAGTTTCATAAAGATCTGACGATAAATGGCAGAAATATATGGTAAAGAAAAACTTTAACGCAATTGTTAACAACACCGGACACTCACCAGCCCACCCAACCATCTGACAGCCCGGCCAACCGCCTGCCCAGGTTTGGCCAAACTATAAACCGTATTTTTTCCTTGAAAAATCCGGCTAATAAAATAGAAGATGATTTTATCAAATGAATAAATTAAATAGTTTCAACATAGAGTAAAAAATACACCTATCATTCTATACATGGGCCACAACTCTGCGTCCCAGAATGTATACAATACAATACAAACTTTCTGACAAATTCTGATTGTATAATCATAAAAGAAAGATAGTTTGTCCAATTGGATTTAACTGCACACTAGTTTGCTTCCTCTCCATATATGTACTATTTCAAGAAGCACTCATAACATAATCTTTTTACCTAATACAAAGTGCACCATACATATAATGAAAGCCCATGTAGTAACAATAACATGACTTTTTATACGATAACAAGCTAAGCAAGAATAGAACAGAACATTAAGCATCTTAAGTATGATTTCAATATGATCGCAAAAACACTTAGGGACCTTTTTCAAAGATACCTTCGACAATTTTCAGCTACAGAAGATGTACAGTACAGGAAGAAGATCTCAATAACTTTCTATGATCTCAAAAACAAGTGATAATGGTAAAAAACGTGAGTATGATCTCAATAAATATGCTTGGGATCTATATGAACATTTGTGATGCCAAAAACAAGTCATTTTGATCTCATAAACAAACGAGTAGGATCTCAAGAAAATGATAAAATATCTCATAAACAAGTTATTGTTATCTCATTAACAAATATTTGTGATTTAAATACAAATTACTGTGATCTCAAGTACAAAGTGAGTATGATCTCAAAAACAAGTTTGAAGGATCTCAATAACAAGTGTGATATCAATAAAACACTTACGTCAATTTTCAGTACAATTTCAACAAATTTGAGAATGATTTCCATTGATCTCTAGAACAATTTCAATGGATCTCAAGAAACAATATCAATGGATCTCAAGAAATAATATCAATGGATCTCAAGAACAATTTCAATGGATCTCAAAAACAATTTCAATGGATCCCAAAAACAATTTCCATGGATCTCAAAAAGAACACTTTTAATGGATCTCAAGAAACAATATCAATAGATCTCAAGAACAATTTTCATGAATCTCAATAATACACAATGTGGAGAATAGTTTTACACCTTTCCTCAAAAAGTCATGTGTCAAGTTTATAAGATGAAATATAAACAAACTGTCATTCCTTTAGTTCACCATTGCTAGACTACCATCTTCCATAACCAATTATCTTGTTTCTTTTATATACAGTGCCATCCAAATTACTTTTAAACCTGTAAAAAATCTGTTTTTAATAAAAACAATTTTATCTTATTTCAGATGTATTTCAGTAATAATTCATTGTAACATTTAAAAACGAAGTAATGATACTTATAACAATTGTAAATGTTATATATGTTACAGGTATATATAAAAAGATATATGGTCTGCTTTTCTCCAAGTTATGATAAAAGTTTAAAATCAATCATACAAATGTGTAAAGGTAGTTTTGGATGGCACTGTAGAACCATGGTAGGTAGCTTAACTAAACTCCCGGAACACTCTCCCAGTCACAGAGAAATATAACAGTAATTTCAAGTCAACGACCTAAACTACATGACCATGTAAGTAAATTCAACCTAAAATTGAGTTACAATACTTTCATTAGAAACCATGTCTTTAAGTTTGATCTTTTCAACTTTCTCGTCAGTTGCATTTTCTGTCTTTTGTTCAGAACTGTCTTTTATACCATCCAATACTAAGACACGGTTAACTAACTCAGAACATGAATTTTTATCAGCATTTGAAGTAGTAGAGTCTGATTTGGAATTATGGATTTTTTCTTTGTCAATATGGTTCTGAAGATTGTTTAGCTTTTTACCAAACAGAGTAATAAAGCATCCAGACTGTGTCAGTCCTTCTTGGTCATTAGGCTGATCCGGGTCAGCTAGATGCTTTTTATCTTCTGACTGTTGAAGCAAGCTTTGAACATGAGACAGATCAAATAAGGAATCAGTCTCATCTGAGGTGGATTTTGAACTTGTTGATCTCAAACACCATTTTCTAGAAATGGATCCGAATTCTTGTTTCTTTACCCCCTTTTTTAATGAACCAGTGGAATGCACCCGACGTCTAACTTGAGCAGACTTTGGTCTTCCTTCCATAATACTGCTACCTTTGGTTGATTCAACATTACTGGAAGTTGGTTTAATCTCTTTTGAGGATTTACCAGCATCTAAAACATCTTGGCTTTGTTCAGTAGGGGTTACATTAGGGGCTACAGGGTCTTCCTTAGGGCTATTGGTTTTGGCATTCTTTTGGTATGTTGTTTTAACATGTAGCACGATTTCCGCTTCTGTACCGTCAGAGCCATTAGAATTGTGGGAAATTTCAGCAGTTGTCAAGGTGACCTGACCCATTTCATCGGTGATATTCATTCTGATTTCAGATGTGTGAGAACTCTCCCCATTCTCCAAGGAATCAGGAGTGTATGGATTATGTACAGTTACATCTACCTGTTGTGACTGGCCAGTCTGAAATATTCAAAAAAATTAGATTTAAGCCACTTTACAAAGACTGATTCATTTACAGCAGACATGAAAACTGTCTTAAAACTGTTAAGTTTATAAAATATATAATATTAGAGATGCAATAAAACATTGCAACCATTTCACTTTCTAAGTTTAAGCAGGATACTATATGCAAGGACCCTATATAGGGTCTATGGTTTAAGTTTACAAAGTGGCTTTTTCTAGAAAAAGGAACCAGTCCGATTATAAGAGCACACAATATCCCTTATAGTTTACCCTAAATACGTATGATCCAATTGCTCATCACAGCAAAATGGTCATAGCTATAAATAGTGTACATTACATACCTGAATACCAATATGTATAGGTTCTGGGATTTCCCTCTCTTCAACATATTCTACAAGATTAATGTCTAAAAATAGAACATAAAATGTCTAAAAATAGAATGTTGTACTTTCTAAAAATAGAACATACATAGTACTGTTTAAAAATAGAACATAGTACTGTCAAAATAGAACATACTTAGTACTGTTTACAGATAGAATATAGTGCAGATTAAAATTGAACATTGCACCTTCTAAAAATGAAACATAGTACTGTTTAAAAATAGAACATAAAAATTAATGTTTATTATGAAAAAGAAGCTATTTAATATAAGCACTTAAAAATAAAAGACATAATTCCTACCATTTGGGGCTTGAGTCATAAATCTGTTTTCAACTCCTGAAAAGCAACAAAAATACATGCATTAAGAAATAGCAGAGAAAATCACCAGCTGTGGGCAATAATTTCAAAAACTTTAGTCACTCATATGAAATTTAAGCTGCCATAGGTGATTGTGGAGTGTTAATTTGCATTCCTGAATGGAGGTCATTGTAACAAGACCAGCCATTCCAGAACTACATCCATCCAGCTAGCAAAGTCACAATCTTGTCATACATCATTTGGAAAACCTCGAATTTTCATGAATGAATTATCTCGGAAGGACTCGTGTGGGGGGGGGTACCCTGGCAGCTTAAGATTTTATAACCTACACAAGGCAAGCATATAACGGTTATGCAAAATAGTTCTTGCAGTATATACACAGATCTTTGTCAAAACATACTTTTATGTTATGTATTGAATCAAATATTGTTCAACGATATCATTGAACTGTGTGATTTTAAATTTACGGACAAAAAATGAAACATCACTCATTGCCTAAACGATCGTGTATTTGTTTACTTCAACACCTGTAGTTTTAAAATGGCACCTTAATATGTCTGAGGTTATTTGTAGCGAATGGCCGAAGAGTTCGGAATGGTCATACATTTACCTACTTTGTAGCAAGATGAACAGTTACCAGCCATTGGCAAAGTTGTTCATTCCACGGCAATTTTCGTCTATGGCTCTTATACATATATATAGATATATAAATATCTCTATATACAAATGTATATGTATAAGAGCCACAGACGAAAATCGCCTGTTGTTCATTCTTGGTATTGGTTAAAAGTTTAGGTCTAAAAAATCTTGGCCTCTCAAGAGAACATTCTTCAATTTGAAAGAGCAGTAGTCCAGAGGTAAGACAAGTGCTTAGGAATCAACAGAATCCATGTTCAAACCCCACTAAAAACACTGCTAATTTCCTTGAGCAAAAAATTTTCATACAGTTGAACCACTTCACCCAGGTATGACTGGTTACTGTGAGGGTCATCTGCTTGAAGGTGATTTCAATGATCAGGGATTATTGTACAAAATTATAAAATCAGCTGAACATGTATATGCAAAGGTGAAAGTTGAAAGTTTTGAAAATACTGAAAACCTATCTTTAAAGTACTGAAATAGACAGATTTCATTTGAATTACATAGCATAATTCATTCTCAAAATACTGAAATCAGAATTAATACTGAAAACTTTCACCCATGTATATGGATGAAGACTTTAAACTACTCTTGAACTTTTTCCACTACAACCCACAAGCTTGAAGCCATGAGATAGTGACAATTAATTCAGGCCAGTGAAAATATATCAATTTACAAACTTGGGTTAGTTAATATGGCCCTATTTGAATTACTATAATATCGTAATGTAATGGGATTGTCCTTGTAAAAAAGTAGAAAACGGTCCCAGATAGAGACTGAGTGAGTTGATGGACAGTTACAAATAAGTAGGTCAAAAAAGAGGTAAAAAGCACAAAAAAGCATTCATAAGAGTTAAAAAACTTGTTACTTACGGATTCTCTCACGATGAAATCCCAACTCAGCATTATTTGAACTATTCTTCATCAATTCCCTGTGACGTCTAAGACAACGTTTAAGTCTACGATGTTTGTTATACTTGTAACCAAGGAATGCTGGGACAATGACAATACTGGCACCACACAATACTCCAATGGCAGCCGCTCCAACACCAAGTAATAAAAGCCCGCCAAATAATCTTCCAGCTGAAAAGGAATCAGAACATTATGAAGTACACCCTTTAAAATTAAAGGGCCATAACTCTCTCATGCCTGGTTAGATTGACCAAATTCAGTAATAGCACTAAGCATCTGTGCTGTCCTTAAGACAAATAATCTGACTTGAATTCATGAAAAAAAACTGACAGATTTTATGAAAATCTTTACTATGAAAACTGACTAATCAGATGCAAACATGCCCAGCCAGTTGCCCTCTATGGTGACAACGTTTACAACAGAATTCATAAACAGTACAAGAGCTCATCAGAAGTGGTGAGTCAATGATTTTTGTGATTCAAAACCAGATCATTTTCTAACAAGAAATGTAATGTGGAAACCACATTAAAGCTGGATTTAAAAAATTTAATGCAAAAGTTACAAAGGGAAATAATCCATAATAAAGGCAGGTAGAGTTGTGGTTACTGTCTAATTCTAATCATGGCATGGTTTGTTATCATTATATGAAGTTTCATAAAGATCTGACAATAAATGGCAGAAATATATAGTAAAGAAAAACTTTAACCCAATTGTTAACGACACTGGATGCCCAACCACCCGCCAAACTACCCAACCACCCACCTGCCCTCCCGGATTTCGCCAAACTATAAGCCGATTTTTTGTTGTTGAAAATCCGGGTAATAAAAACTTTGATGTCAAGACTCAAGTGTATACTTACCAAAGTTAGAACCTCGTACAAATTTTCTCAGTACAGGTCTGTTAGGTTGATAGTTGAACTTACATCCAACCGGACTATACTGGCTATGATGATTACCTAAGAATTTTAGATCTATGTAACGTTCACCACATTTATAACAAAAATGGGTTTTACATTTACTACAAGTCATGTGATCACATCCTCCTCTCTGTTGTATATATATCTGAAAAAAGTACATTTAAGTAGAATGAGTTGCAACAGCTCCTGTATGGTTCTATCCCTAAACCCACTAGCGTGGGAATAGTGAAAATGAATTCAAGCTATTAAAAAACTTCTTTTTTCATACAGTTGTTCAAAATGAAAAGTTTGTTCATTACATTAATACCAAATGAATTGTGTAAGTGATTGTCAAAATTTTAAGGTGAAGACAGCTGTAGTTATATTCATCTTTTAATTTAATTTTTTGCTACAAATAACTACATGTTGTTTATATTAGGTTATATAGGGTGGCTACATCACTGAACCAGCTCCTCCTGGACACTTTTCCACAAAAACTCACTGGTCAATATCTTAAATTTTCTTGATCAATTTAATATGTTATATATATAATAAAGGGTAGAATAACCAACTAATCCAATTAATATTTACTAATCCAGTTTTCAGGCTACTGAAATAAAGCAAAGACTGCAAAAGGAGCACAAAACTTCTCCAAACAAGTAAATCTGTGAGCTAATGCTCACTAGTGATACCCCCGCAAAAATCTAAAAATATGGGACAAACAGGAAGTAGATGAGCAAGGAGCATGAAATCGCTTTACACCACATGGGACTATGGGATGAAGCAATATGCAAAGTATTAGGCTGCTGCATGTTATAGTTGCTGAGAAAACTGCGCCGGAAATTTTGTGACGGACGTACACACGGACAAGGGTAAAACAGTATACCCCCTCTTCTTCAAAGCGGGGGTATAAATATGAAGAAGAGACCACATTATTGCCAGACTTTCATGTAAGGTGATAACCAGCTGTAGAAAGAAATCTTATTTAAATTTGTTCTATTATGTTTCATATACACTGTTTCAGAGACACATTCATAATAACTACAAAATAGGCGAAACAGATTATGTTGGTTAGGTAACTGCCTCAGTACTTCGCTTTCATACACATGTTCAGTCGAATTTACAATCATGAGCCAGAACCTTTGATCATTACAAATTCAAACACCTTCAAGGTTTGATCCTCATCAATCATTTACTCCTAGATTGAAGGAAATAACCCCAAGTAAAAAGGGTGGAAAATTTGTAAGTTTTGTTAATACTGAAAACCTAAATAGGCAGATTTCATAAAAATCACATATTCATTCATTCTCAGAATACTGAATACAGCATTGATACTGAAAACTTTCATCAATGAAAACTTGATTCTTAAAAGCACTTCTTACCACTGGACATCCATCCTTTAAGTCTGACTGGCAAAAGATAAACCTGTGGTGCTTTTCACAAAAATTCTTACCAAAAAAATCATCATTAAGTCAGTTTTCAAAGTCAGACGGATAATATGCATAACTATGATATGATATTCAAGGTATACACAATTCTATAATAATTATTTAGAATTGATAAGCCAAAAAATGAGCATACATTAAGGTTTCTTGCTTTTGACTTACGAAGTTTTTTTTCATAAGAATTTTTGTGAAAAGCACCACTGAATGCTTAGAACAACACTTACCTTGCATTTAGGACATTTCTGAGCATTGTTCACACCATATTGTTTCTCCTTTGACCAGTTTTTTCGGCGTAGCTGTCTAAGCTGGATTTTGACCTACATTTCTGTATAATGACGTATGTTTGGGAATTTCGGAAATCCGCCGTTCTATTGGATGATTTTATAAGCACTGAAAATGACGTACGGGGGAAACAGAGAAAATCCCCTCTTCGATTGGATGGCCCTGACACGCGCGAAAAAATAAAGGCCACACTATTGTAATGCAGTGTTTTACGAAATTTTGCTTCGTTCGTAGATTATTTTTTTGGGTAGACTTCTATTGCTTTCCAAAGTGTTTTTTTATTTTGTAACAATAAAAAGTTACGTGTCAAACACAATATTTTATGGGTAAAATGAATTACGTCTCCAGATGTGAACCGGTTTCTAGTAAAAAGTCTGACATATTACCCAATAATTATTAAATTAGCCTCACTACGTCCAGTTTCCGGGGTTTACACTTTGAGAGTCACAGCTCCACATATAGACCAGTTCATTGTTATTGTTATGATGTCTATAAATAGTAACAAGGAGCTGATAAAGACTACAGGTAACCGTTCGCTGGTTGGCAAGAAATGATAGCGAGTAAATACAATGAAAACACAGTAATTTTAAAATTGCAATTACTAAGTCATTTTTCATCAAACAATTTTGCATTTTATATCACTAGAAAGGTCTTGAAATTCATATTTTGAATATCTAAAAATTATTTGTCAAAAAGAATTGTTTTTTGTTGGCGAGTGTTTTAATGATCTGCCCTATGAAACATTTAATATTCATAGCTCGAAGAGTTATGTTTAAAGTGCTACTAGGGTATCAGTATTTTTTTGTGAGCCACAAAATAAGAAATTTAGATGAATCGGTCTAGTAAACGCAGTTGTACCCTTTGTATATAAGTATATTAAAGGCATGTTGGAAAAATCAAAGGGAGGTAACTTGACAATTCCCTGTGGTTATCAGTGTACGGCAATTGCATTGGCTGTCATATTGTTTACGGTAGGCAATCATGTGCCAAGTCTGCGAAACTGGTCTGCAAATGTTGTTGATGAAGTGATGATGCGTGGTCACAACTTGTATGAGCAAATACTAAAGGAATCTGGCAATCCATCACCACGTCAAAAAATAGGTTTTAACATTAGTGGTCCTATGTAAATGGCTCTTCTGTGACCTTTGACCTTTTCCTCAGGTGAGCACCCAGGGCCCTTTGGGCCCTCTTGTTTTTAAATCGACGCCGTTTGTCTTTTTTAAAGACATTTCTTGTTAGTAATCTGTCCCCTTTCTTGTACTCCTTACATTTGATCCCAGAATGGCAAGGGGCTTGACATTCGAAGCACCAATCAAATTTACACTCAGGACATGTGACAATAAGCCCATATTTTGTAGCATCTTTGGTATCCTCCTCAGTTAGATGGTAGATATTACTACATCTTGGGCAAGTTTTCACTTTGGGATCCTTGTTGGCATCAACTAGAAACTGATAATATTTATCTTTTAAATTTACTGGCAACCTGCCAATAATTTCATCACGATATATAAAAGTGTCGCACATATTGTTTATACATCCTATTTTGACCACGCCTTCATCATTTACTTTTGTCTCTATGTATTGTTTTATACAAGCATCGCATGCGTAAAAATCGCAACAAAGTCTTTTGTTCAATTTTACTTCTTCAAAGCAAACCAGACATTGAGTGGTGACTTCTTCACCAAGGGGAAATGCTTGCGAGTTTTTGTTTAGCGAATCACCCACCAGCATCTCCAATCCACCGAATTGATTGAAGTCGAGGAAGTCTTCTGGGTCAAGAAAGGACTGTTCTATGTAACGAACCTGCCACAGCATTGATTGTAATTCTTCCAAGTTCATTTCCTCAAGGTCAATATCCTCGAACCAAGGCGTAAATCTTTGTATGTTTAATATCATATTATGTAGTCGTTCTCGTACCGCAGGCAAATCTGGGTCATCAGATGCAAGGCGAAAATTTTCAAACTCTTCGGGACTAAGAAATAACCGTAGTGCATCATTTGGTGTGGGAACAAAAAAAGGATGAGGATTTATTGTCGCTTCTGACGGTTCCCCATTCACAGGTTGTTCTACTTTGACTTCATCGTCTGACTGGTCTTTTTTATCAGTCCCTACAACATAATCCATAGTCAGATCAAAGTTGACTCCCCTTTTGTTACTCCGTGAAAACTCACTAATGTCATCAGCACTACTAGACTTGACTTTTAAACTACTCGATGGTTTACTCACACCACTGGCCATGTTTTCCTCTACACAGCACAAACTTGTGGTAGATGTGACTAAGACCTGAAAGGTAACTCTTCACAATTAGAGTTAATAATAGTACTGGATGATACTCCTTACTTATATAAGAGAGAAGTGTTCCACTTCAGTTTTGTTTTGAAATATACATTCCAGTAATTAATTAAGTCACTTTTCAGCATCAAATTGAGTACTCTTTAGTGTTGAAGTCACTTTTTGTGAGGTCTACTCTTCACTGTTGGAAGTAATTTTTGGTAAACTGTAGTCTCCAGCCTTGAAGTCACTTTTTGAGTTAAGAGTTTAATTTTTAGTGTTTAAGTATCTTTTATTGTTGAAGTGTATTCATAACGACTGAAGTCTCCTAGTTAATTGCCAGCAAACAATTTTGTTCTTCAGACATGATTACCAGACCTGAAACCAAAAAAACAATAAGCCTTCAGCAAGGTTTAACACTAACAGTGTCCTGGGGCTCCTCCGAGGATCCCAAAAACTTGGAAGGAACCCCTGTGATTTTAGCAAGAGATTCAATCAATATTTAAAAAAAACTGCCCTGTGCTTACGCCAATTTGATTTCCATGTTTTATATTATATACCGATTTGAGACCAAAACCTGTAATATTCATATTTTACTTTTATTGTAGGAATCCCAAATGCTAAGGAGGAATCTCTGACTAACTAACTAGGTATTCAATTGGGATCCCTGGTAAGAACAGTAAGTGTCAAACCCTGTTTAGTAACATATCAAGAGCCATTATAAATATTGTTAAATTAATTCAACTGTCAGTGGAGCATACAATAACCTCCATTTATTTAAATAATTGATATTTGTTCAACTATCCCAATACATAAATACAGATATCTATTTTTATCCATTGTAAGTAAGGAAGTACTCTAATGAGTATTCAAATCAGCAGGATTAATATACGGGTATGCACTACTGACAGTGGAATAGACTTTTTACAATACATGAGATCAAAATATTTAAGAACTTAGATTGTCAGTCAAAATGGACAGAGTCTATGAAATTAGTGGGTATCTAGTTGGCTGGGACAACCAATTTCTAGTTAAAAAATTTCTTATGAACAACAAATTTTCTACAAACAAGATATAGTGCTAGCTGCTAAAATGACCTGTTAGGGCAACCACTTTCATATCCTAATTCAAAGAATGTGGTCCTACTGTTAAACTCAAGGGTAATTCCCTGATTTTTCCAGACACAGAAAATTTTCTATAAAAATACATTCAAAGAAACGTGACGGTATAAATTAATAGTCCATACCAGACAGGAAAATAATCCTTGGTAAACATCCACATTAAAATGATCTGACAAAGTCTCTGAAGGTTTCAGTTTGCCGTGAAATAGTATTTATCAATTACAAATTAAAAGATTAAAGTTTAGTTTACTACATACATAGAAAAGTATCATATAACATCACTATCAAACTCAACACAATGATACATTTAGAAATGACTTAACATCCTGTTTTAAAAGTAGAAAAGATTTATAATACTTAAGCAAACAATGACTGAATGAGTAAACACAATATAAATGTACTTGAGATTCATCAGAATTCAGAATAGAATAGAATAGAATAGAATAGAATAGAGAATAGAATCTAGAAAAGAATAGAATATTACAGTTGACTCATAGTCATAGAGGTGTTACTTAGAGCAAGAAAACAATGTTTCTCATGTTCTACGAAATAAAAATTCTTAGATGGGTCAGAACAAACCTTGTCTATCTACATTTAAATAAACAAGGATATATATGTACACTGGGATCCTAAAGTTTCTTGTATTTTGTTTCATATTTTCCTTTTATAAATCTTTTTATAGCAAAAATTAATGCAGACACATTTGTTTTAACACTTTTTGATAGAACATAGTTGACAGTTAATGATAAACTGTATCATATTAGTTGACTTGTACAACTAATAACGACAAGTAAACTTCTCAGCAGAAGCCGAATACAGGCTGCTTCCCCAAACAAAACTAACACTTTTTTCCCCAGTTGGGTACTCAAACTCCCCAATCCCATAAAATAGAAAGGAAAAAATATTTGAGTTATCTTTGCAACACAGTCTTTGTTGATTCCTTAACCAAATAGTTTACTGGATTATCTCATTGATTTTGTAACACTTTTAATTGAATAAACTTATTTCTTATACTGGCAAAGAAGTGAGTCATTTTCCCCAAATAAATGAAAACCACTCTAATTTCCCCCAAGAAAAAGGCTGAGGCCCCTTCCCCCAAAATGGTGTTTTGGCCCTGTTAAATATATTCCAAAACATAAAAATAAACAATTTGTAAAGAAACTTTTGGACCCCAGTGTATATAGACTGGTTTGGTAGTGAACCATCAGAGTAATTTTCTCTATAAGAAGAACATGAGCAATTTGATCTTGTTCTTAGTAACATATGTCTATGATTCAACTACAGACTACAGAGTGACAACCATACCCAGTCTCATATAGGTGTTTGAAGGAGAGACAACAAAGATAGTCACTAACACTATTTTATAAACAACTTTTTAAGGTATTTTTGGACACATTTCTCCTTTTGAGAAAGACCAAAACAACTTCTCTCTCGAAATGCTCTATGATAAAACACTTTACAAATCAATAAGTTTGTTGGTTGTTTGTTTGTTGGGTTTAATGCCAACACATTGTATAGGTCATATTATGACCAGTGGTCAGTCAACCTACTCACTCTTCCTGGAAAGGCTAAATCTCTGGATTTAGCTGTAAACCAACTACTAAGCGCATACTTTCGTCAGTGATTGACAACTGCCCTTTATATTAAAAATCATTGGTAGGAGGAAAAAAATGGCCATAGAAATAATTTCATGACCAAGCTCCACAAAAGTATGCCCAGCCCAGGAATCAAACCCACAACCCCTCCATCAGTAGACTTGCGTGCTACCAACTGAGCTAGCTGGGTGGCTTATTAGAAAAATGTAAAAAGGGTCCACGATAGTATCAAGGAAGAAGGATCACAGTTCTAACATAACATACTTAAATGAAATTTCTAATAAGAGAAGGAAATGTTCCATAATCCTTGTACAATTATGTGTGTATGCACATGATCATCAAACATTACAAATATAGAGTATTTAAATTCAGCACAACTGATGTTAGACCCCACGGACAGTTGAATTAAAGAAATCATAATACTGAATCAGAGCTCAAACTCACAACCTCCTGAGGGAGAGTACATGCTCTACCGACTGAGCTGATCAACCCGATGAATCTAACACAATAAAAAATTAACATGATACATACTTTATACTGACCTCAGGGCTGGCAAAATCTTAAAATAGTTTACTTGTCTGTTCTGGTCCTGGTAAAGTAACTGTCCGTATGAACATTATACAATAAAATTATTGAAAAATCCACTTGTCCATACTTGCCTTGGGACAACACGGACAATACGGACCATTTATTTCACCCCCCTGGACCTTCTACAAATTATTAAAACATTTAATTGTATGTTAAGATATGATTACTTTTTGTTAATTAAGGTTTAGGTCCATATTTTTCTGCATAAAATTGCAAATGACCAAACAAAGCAAAGAAACTTCTGTAGAACTTGAAATTTTAACAACATTTAAAGAACTTATCCCTCTATGCTTTGATGATATAGCGTTGCATCAAAACCCATTCAACTCTGAATTAGGAACCAGGATAGGGGTCATGTTTCTGGTACGGTTATAGTGATGTTAAGTTGACAATAGAGGAAGAGATTTAAACTGCTTACCTTTTGACACATTTGCAATGAACTCCGAGCAATGAAACTACGAAAATCAACATCCTTCATAGATTCCACAACATTTCACTTTCGCTTATTTTTGTTCATGGAGTTTGACATTTTTAGGGTTAATGTATTTACCGAAAAAACCGGAAAACCCGAATATTCAGGGAAAAAAACCCGAAAGACACTCATTGGAGTTGTATCTTGAGCTAATAAATCACGTTTTACTTTAAAAATATGTGTTTAAATGTTTTAAAATACTTGTTGCCAATGACATTTGAACAATTTTGATGTGTTAGTATCAATATTAAGTAAAATTGCAATTATTAAGATGCGACAAACAATCGTTGTAAGTACAATAGAATGATTTCGTTTGTTAATTAATGTCTTCATAAAACTGTTTCAAACAAATGTCAGTAATATTAATTAATATAACTATTTTTCCTGTATACACGGAAGTATAAGTCATAATTAATACGAGGGGTTATCGTTTCTCCGATAGCGAACAGTATCCGACCAGGTTTTTCTAGAATATGAAAAAGCTATATGCTATATGAATGTTTTGGGACATATCAATAAAGGTTTTTCGCCTGTGAAATTCATCCTTTGAGTTATTTCTCATTTATATATATTAACAACTTGTCTTGACTTTATCCATGGGTTACTCATATTATAGCTGATATAATGTCTATATATTAGAACCGAACGAACCCCTTACATGAGCCAAAAAAGGTCCATGATTCGTAAAGACCATAAAAGAACAAATTCAATGACTATTCTAGAATTTTCAAGGATTTTTTACACTGTTCAAGTACTTTTTATGTGTCTCAAGCACTAACATGTGTGAAATGGTATAAATAAGACTCTAAAATGACATGTAAAATGTTATGAGCGGTTTAAAACCAATAAAATAAAATCTAGTTAAGTAACATCCAAGGTCAGACGTTTAACTTATAAATGTTTTTCACATTAAAACTCGCGTTAAAGGTTTTTCTAAACACGACAGAGTTGTGAGGAATGTTATCATAATACTTATTATGTCCAACATATTTCACGATGCTTATTACACATTATTTGCAAAATCCAGGAGAAAAAATCGATAAAATTAAGTTCAGCATAAGGTAAGAACGTAACGTAATAGGGAGTTCGTTAACATTCCCTTCAAAATATCAAAGAATTTGGACATAACAACTCACTCGAAAAACAATAATGAAGAATTGAAATGATAGTCGGTGTTTTTTTTTAAATATTTTCGTAGGCCTACAGGCGGTAACGCCTCCAATCATAGTTTCTACAAATAAACATATATTTATGGGTAAAACTTTTTAATATAGAGGTTTAATTACATAACACGTTTACGATGCACACCAATTTGATATCTGAAAACTGGTTTAGTAATTAAACATATAGAATCAAGAAATGCTGTAAATTGTAATGATTGAACATAATCATTATTGGGACATTACAAATCTACACAGGTGTTTTTTAACAGTCGTATAAATCATATCAGTTTATGAAAAATAGCCTGAATTTAATTTAGTCTAGGTCCAAAGAGCGTTGTTGTTTGACAAATAGGCAACTTATTTTAACACACGCAGTACATACACAAGCATAATCTTAGTTCACACATGGTGTGTATTTAGCGAGCAATCTAGATTTGCTTTTATATTACAATAAAAGGCCTCTAAATCTCTCAATACAATCATATAACATAAAAAATACACATCCGAAAAATTCATATTCTGAAAAAAACCTGGTCGATTACTGTTCGTTATCGGAGAAACAATTACCCCTCGTATTAATTATGACTTATACATGTGTGTATACAGGAAAAATAGTTATATTAATTAATATTACTGACATTTGTTTGAAACAGTTTTATGAAGACATTAATTAACAAACGAAATCATTCTATTGTACTTACAACGATTGTTTGTCGCATCTTAATAATTGCATTTTTACTTAATATTGATACTAACACATCAAAATTGTTCAAATGTCATTGGCAACAAGTATTTTAAAACATTTAAACACATATTTTTAAAGTAAAACGTGATTTATTAGCTCAAGATACAACTCCAATGAGTGTCTTTCGGGTTTTTTTCCTGAATATTCGGGTTTTCCGGTTTTTTCGGTAAATACATTAACCCTAAAAATGTCAAACTCCATGAACAAAAATAAGCGAAAGTGAAATGTTGTGGAATCTATGAAGGATGTTGATTTTCGTAGTTTCATTGCTCGGAGTTCATTGCAAATGTGTCAAAAGGTAAGCAGTTTAAATCTCTTCCTCTATTGTCAACTTAACATCATTATTACCGTACCAGAAACATGACCCCTATCCTGGTCCCTAATTCAGAGTTGAAGGGGTTTTGACGCAATGCTATATCATCAAAGCATAGAGGGATACGTTCTTTAATTGCTGTTAAAATTTCAGTTTCTACAGCAGTTTCTTTGCTTTGTTTGGTCATTTGCAATTTTATGCAGAAAAATATGGACCTAAACGTTAAGACTGGTTTACAAGTCATATGTGACATACGAATATGAATCAGGAAGTCCTATTTAATCAACAATAATGATAGATCCTGTTTGGGTACGATATGGCTAAGGTACGAATAAACCATATGTCAACAGGATCTAATTAACTAGATATAATAATTAAATAATTTAAAAAAGATAAAGTGAGATGTAGCCTACCTACGTATACCTATAACCTCGGTCTGTCTCATTGTCTAATCCATTGTGATTGTCAATTCAACACTTGTCAAATAAAATGATTATGACGGAAAATTAAGACCGGAAAACCATGTCGAAAGTAGAAACCGGAAAAAATATTTAGTTTTACTCACCGTTCTCTAGTGATGGCATCAACTCGATGAAAAAAGAACAGCAAATTATACGGATTAATTTCTTATATATCTGCTACAGTTTTGTTTTTACCCATGACGTCAATGTGAGCGAGAAAGGTGCGTAATAGGACATCTATTTATAGCATTTACAATGTTTTGATTGTGTATCTATATACTAACCATTGGATGGATGGAGTAGGCGGGTCTAAACACGCTGTCATCATGGAGACCGTCTAAGACACTGACAACGATGTTGACAACCAATACCAAGAAGGAAATTTCTATCACATTCATAGTTAATCTGTGATCATTTATTCAGAAATTTCATCATTTATCATTTAATTGGTGAACTAGTTACATAACTAGTTAATCACAATTAGACTGGCCAACTCAAGAGCACTGGCATAAAATCAGGGAAATATCTATGTCTCTGATAAAATGCAAGGCGATAAACAAATGACCTACGACCTGGTGAACATCCAAAACAAAGATAAACTCAAATCCAGTCAAGAAACAACACTATCATGTCATACCAGATACCCGCCAGCAGAACAGCTGTCAGAAAGTCTACCCCGTACAAATTTAGCCGGGACTGGAACACCTACCATCACTGTGTCTGCTTAAGAGTTTGAGGCCTTCAACACTCTATTACCATAAACAATTATAATATAAGTATGATTTTAAATTTCACTGTATATATGTGGAGCAGAAGTTTTTAACATGGACTTTTAAATCCATTTTTTTAATATTTTTGATACGCGCACACCCAAACATACGGCAATTAAGGTAGTCAACTTGAGGACGGTGGCCGTTATGCGGTAGAAGTAACTTGTAAGTTTCGTGTACATTGTATGTGGTTATATAGTGGCAGAAATATGTCCCTAAAGTCAGGGATTTTATATAATTCCTGCTACAGTATGATATGTTGCTGCTGATATGACCATGCTTATTAAAGTGCATAATGCTACATAGCTGACAGAATTTACAACATGTGAACAAATTTTGTAGAAACAATTTATTTGACTAAGTTAAGATTTGATGATAAGGAGCATATATTTCAAGTTTGAAGTTGATACCTAAAGAAAAATTAGTTGCAGTAAAAAAACCAGTTTCAAACGCTGCCTTATATGACGTCTTACGCGGTTGCATTCGTCACTAGTATGATCAAACCAAATACATTCTTTTTAAGGATGATCACCCCTTGAACTTAGAATTTCCTTAAAAAATTCGTTTTTTACTGCAACTGTTTTATTTCTTTAGGCATCAACTGCAAACTTTAAATATATGTTCCTTATTATCAACCACATCTCATGTGACAAGGTTCATAACTCCAAATACATGTGTACATTCTTTTTCAAAATTATCTCTCCTTGAACTTAGAATTTTCTTTAAAAGTATTGTTTTTTACTGCAACTGGTTAGTTTCTGTAGGTACCAATTTCAAATTTTTTATATGTTCCTTATTATCAACCACATCTAATGTGATAAGGTTCATAACTCCAAATACATTTTTCTTCAAAATTGTATCCCGTGAAAATTTTCTTTAAAAACCTTTTTTTACTTTAACTTCTCTATTTCTGAAGGTATCATTTTCAAATATATATGTTCCTTATCATCAACCACATCTCATTTGAAAAATACTTACTTAGTCGAGCATGCTGTCATTACAGCTCTTGTGCCATCTAGTAGTCGATCAAACAAAAAACCACGGGACAGTCATGCAATTAAAGCGTATATGTGTCTGTCTAAAAATAGAAATATCAGATAGCACATATACTTTTAGCAGAGTGTAGAAAGTGAACGAGTGAAACTTCCTATTTATGCACAGACGAGTACAATTATGAGCGCTGCACAATTTACTCTATATTATGGCGTGTGGAACGTTGCAAAATTCAAACGATAATTTCATATTAAATATATAGGGTATAAATTTATTTATATTCGAAAAAAAAATATGTGGTATAAAATCCTTCATATTCTGTAATTTCATTTACAATGTATATTCAAAATGAATAAATTTGTGTGGTAAAAAATATATTTATGTTCAATAATCGTATGGCATTATTGGATACTGACAACATTTGTAACGAACGATTTCATTGGACGACGATACTTTAAACATGGCTGCTTCCACCATGACCTGGTATACACGTTACTATTGATCCCATAATGCCTTACGATTATTGAACATAAATATTTTTTACCACACAAATATATTCGTTTTGAATATAAATGAAAATATAGAATATGACTGATTTTATACCATGTAAATTTTTTTTACCACCTTCGGGACACTAGATTCTAGATTCACTAGTGTCAGGCACGCTGCCAACTGCGCTACTGAACATAAATATAAATTAGGTAAACTAAATTGCTTTATAATACATTTATTTTTTATTGTGGGCAATAAATGGGCATAAAAAAATCTGCTTAACAAAACTTTACAGTTGCGAGGTATAAATTATTTAAAATACTGAAAATACAGATAGGACAGTGCAACTGAAATAGTAAAAAAAAGCTGATTGTGATACTACTGTCTTGCAAATAATCTCAAAGGAACGAAAAAAAAGTGTGCTCTTTTTAAGGGGTGTGTGGTTTTTACAGGAGTATGTGGTAAATATTGCGCTAACAATTTGCATGAGATTTTGCAGCATTTTTGATTTGTTAGTTTTTGTTGGGTTTAACGCCATAGCAACGCATTGTATATGTCATATAACGGCGGTCAGTCAATCTACTCACTCCTCCTGAAAAGGCTAAATCTCTGGATTTAGCATTTTGAATTGGAGTTGAAGTATAAATTGTTACCTCAGTCAAGTAATCAGATAGGGCACTGTCCAAAAGGAATTTATATATTCAGAAATGATTTTGATTATGTCATACCCATACTTAAGGCTAGTATGCCAGTTTTCCAGCAAACAATAAAAAACATAAAAAGAACACAATTACAATGGCACTGAGTATAAATTTTCCACGTACACAAATTAATTCTACTGTTGTTTTTGCTCTGATTATAAATTCTGCACACAAATGTTAAAACGTGTATACTGTTTGTTCCAACGTTTTAGTTAACTAGCACAGCAACGCACAAAGATTACATAATAACAAAATTATTTTTGCATTAATATACATGTAGAATAGTGAGTTTAAATTTGGCAGAATCAAATAGAAATTATGACAGATTTTTCTCCATGAATTCTACAACTCGACCAATGGCAAGCTTACACGCCTCCTCGTTGTAATTGCCAAGCGGACCCGATGGATTGGTAAAGGCATGGCCACAACCTTCATACATGAATAATTCAAATTTAGGATTATTTTTCTGTTTCTCTGCCAAACTTTCAGCATCTTCCTTCGAAGCGAATCCCTTCAAATGATCTTTTTCGCCAAAGTGTGCTTGCATAGGAATTGATATCGTACTAACATCGCACAGGTCAGCGCTTGGAATGCCATAAAAGGGAGCAGCAGCGGAAATTTCCTTCACTAGTGCTGCAGCAGCAATGGACAATGCTCCGCCCATACAAAATCCAGTCACGCCCACCTGAAATCAAGAGTAGGCAAATGTTAAAGCAAAAAGCAAAAAATTATGTATAATCGAATTTTCAATGGAAGACACAAAGGACATGTCTGCAGAAAAAAAATATTGTCTGTGATAAGTCTTGTTTGGGCTCAGATGATCTCAGCTTTTTTGTTGCTTGTTGATCAGCACAAGACATAAAATGCCATAAAGCTTTCCATAACACTTACTGCTACAAAGCTGGGACTAATAGTCATTACATTATGACAGTATGACAGTTTTGATAACAACAGCATTGCTTTAAAGAAACGCCATGTTCAAAACACAGGTACATTTAAATGCAGTCTTTATTTACAAAATATTGAGAATTTCAATCATACTTAATATAACCAATTATCAAATAAAGTGATAAAACTTTTATTACTACAAAACTGGAGAGCGGGATGCATGAACAAATGAAGCACGAAGAAAAAATCTTTTCTTACCTCCAATATTGGAGAGCATTGATAATGTACATGTACGAATGGAGCACGAAAGAACACATGACTATTATTACATGTACCTCCAAAACAGGAGACCAAAATACGTGTACAAACAAATGAATCTTAAAAATAGCATGTAATAAAATTATGCTGTATAAAATACCTTGGTGCAACCTTGTTCCATCAAATACTTGGCGGCTCCTCTGATATCAGCAACAGCACCAGGCCAGTCAAGATTGCCCATTAGATGACCAGCTGTTTCTGAGTCTTCGGCAACTTTTCCACGATATAAGTCAGGTACTAAAGTGACAAATCTAGCTTTCTTGTCCCAGTTTCCTATTTGTGAAGCCTCCTCTTGGATTTGTTTGTTCAGTCCCCACCATTCCTATAAAAACACATAACTTGACTATAGGTCGTTATCAAATGTTTCATTACTATAATAATGTTCAACTATAAAGACATCCTTGGCTATAGCTAAATTATGCAACTTTTACTTAATTTGAAGTTCCAAATGCTTAATTGGTGAAGAAAAGGGTCCCTATAATTGGACCACTCTGCTATTGAGACTCTTCATTTTGATGGTCTTAAGAGGAGAACTTTACTGTAGTGGTTTTGTTTAGTAAACTAGTAAAAGAAATGTGAAAAATATTCTCATTTTCAACATGAAGATTGGTAATAAATTAATAAAAAATAATTAAATTGTTTGATTTTGCAACTATTTTTGCAAATATTGGTACGGTTAAACACTATTGACACTTCAAGGACCCTTTATAACATATGTATATATAGGGTCCTTGGACACATGAAAAAGGTGTAAGTGAACACATAAGAAACAGCAACATCGAAAAAAATAACAAAAACACAATAACAAGAATGAAAGAAACATGATAATCATTTACGTTTTTAAGCAAAATAATTCATACCTGTAATACAATGAGGCCTTTCTTTGTTTCTTTTGGGTCTCCTTGAATCACTCCAGGACAATCACCCAATTTATTTTCGGATGCAAAAGTGATAGACATTTTTCTAAACTGTAGACAATTGAAAGAAAAAAAATGTTAATCTTTATCATAACTTGAAAACATGGAGTTTGTAATAACTTCATGTAGATACAGTATAAGACGTTTACGCTAGTAATCTTCAGATAAAATATTATGCAAAAACATATATTAAACGGACCTGTTTCCTTAAATAACAAGGACCTTTTAAAATCATACAGTTTTATAGGAGAACAAAACATTTAAAATGTCCCAGATGTTCTATATAAAGGTCTCCAGGGGTCCGGACCCTTCCCCAATACTGAAAAAACCCTTCTATATATATATAGTCAGACAATTTATTTTTTTAATCGCGAAATTCAATGACAAAGTAAATAGTAAAAAAAGAATAAATAAAACATTGATAGAACTAAAAAGTATTACGGCGCTACAAGAAACTATTTTCACGGTATGAGTTGTCCATGGGTTTGTTTTTGCACAGTATGAGTTGTCCACGGGTTGTATTTGCTTAAATCAATGCAATGACATGCTCCATGCCATTGATCTACTGATTTGGGCTTATCTAAAGCATGGCATGCTTTCATAATTAGAGATTCTGTTGAAGTATGAATTCAACAAATTTCAATCATAATTCAACGATTAATTGGTGTTTAATTAACATAGAAAATCCAAAACTCTTTACCTGATCGATTTGGCCTAAAGCAAAAAAGGGAGACAACTGTTACTTGTTTATCTAGATAAAGTCTAATTCGCAATACTTGAGAGAATGAATTATTCCAATAGGTGAGGGAGCTCCGCCTACCTGTGTAAATACGGTAAGACTAGGTGGCCGTTCTAAATATCATTCAATGGATCATAACGTTGTTGTCACTTTGATTAATTTATTTATTTGAGTTAACGCCGTGTCAACACAATTTAGGTCATTTCACGGCGTCCAGCGCACCTAACCTTAGGCTAGCTTTCCTGGACCGTTGTCTATAACCAGTACTCACCTACCCTTCCACAAGGCCGGAAACTTCTCCATATCATCTAATTAATAGAGGAAAACCGACATTATTGTCAAATTTTCATGGAAGGGTATAACCTCCCCGGTGGGATTCGAACCCGCAACCCCTCGGGAACGAAATTCCCAATCCCGGCGCGCTACCAACCATGCTATTGATCCGGGTTTATTTTGTCACTTTTAACAACGTGTTTTGTTAACAATTTGATTATAAAAATATCCAGTTTGTATTTTTTTCGTATAACAAATATTTTATTTATAAACACACACATGTATGAGTACATAATTATATGTATTACAAGGCATACATTGTATTTTGTATAACAAGTTCAACAAGTATAACACGAGATTCCGAATCCCGGCGCGTGACCAATTGCGCCATCGACCCGAGTTTACGAAAAATTCGAGGGCGAAAACAACAATTAAATTCGCCTCAGGATATTACGTACCAAAATTAGGGTAAGAGTGATTCTGAGAGAAATAGGAACTCACTAAAATGATTGTAGGACAAGTGATGTGATGAATAGAAACATTATTCGCCCTCAAAAATTTCGTATCAAAATAAAGGAGCAAAAGGCTCGTGAAAGAATAGAAACGTTTAGATTTGTCCCATGAAATTTCGCACCAAAATTAATGTGTGAAAGTTAGAGGGCGATTATAAAAAAACATCGATTCGTCAAAGAAACTTTGTACCAAAGTAAAGGTAAGAAAGGTTCTGGGAAGAAAGACACATTTCGATTCGTTAGTTTTTTACGCCGTAGCAGCACATTTAAAGGTCTTTCAGTCAATTTACTCACTCCTGAAAAGTCCAAATCTCTGGATTGAGCTGTTAAACAACTTCTTAGCGCGTACTTTGGTGACTGACAACTGCCCTACATACTTAAAAATCATTAGGAGGGAGAATGGCTGTTGAAATAATTTCATGACCAAGCTCCATGAAGTATGCCCCTCCCGGGAATCGAACTAAGTCCCCTTGATCAGTAGACTTGCGTGCTACCAACTGAGCTAACCGGCGGCTTTATTTTGATTAGTTTCAGAATTTCAGAAACTTTTGTATCGAAATGATGGTAAAATGATGGTACAAGTTCTGTGATGAATCTATAGGAACATTACGATTCATCATAGAAATTTCATACCAAAATGAAGGTGCGAGAAAATTCGAGGACGTATAAAAAAGTTCGACATGTCCCGGGATATTACGTACCAAAATTAAGGTTAGATAGATTTTGGGAGAAAAAGACACTTTTCGATTCGTCCAACGATCTTTCGTACTAAAATGATGGAACTAATGAATAGAAACATTACGATTCGTAGTACCAAATAAAAGGCGCAAAGTTTGTGAAGAATAAGTTACGATTCGTCCTGGAAAATTTCGTACCAAAATTAATTACACTAATTTTAGTACGTATATTCCTTAGAAGAGTCAAAATGTTATTTTCGGTCTCGATTTTCTCGCACCTTCATTTTGGTACGAATTTTTTTTGGAAGAATCGATGTGATGCTATTCATCACAGAATTTTATGTACCATCATTTGTGTATGAAGTCCTTAAGACGAATCGAAATGTGTCTATCGAAGAACCCTTCTTATAAATCTGAATTTGGTACAAAATTTCCTGGGCAAATCGATGGTTTTTAATTCTCTAATTTCTCACATCTTAAACATCTGGTACGAAATGTGCTTGGACGAATATAAATGTAATTGTTTTAATTCAACCGCGAATTTTTCGCACCTTCATTTGGTATGAAATTTACTAAGACGAATCGTGATGTTCCTTTTCACCATCACGTTGATACGAACATTCCCAATTTGTAACTTTCGTACTAAAATGGTATAGGTTCCTGATGAATAGACACTTTGTTCCTACGTTTAGTTGTCTCAAAAAATGAGAATGTTAAGTATTCGTTCATTATCTATTCGTCCAGGCAATTTTGTACCAAAGGGTAAAAAAGGATCGGGGACAAAAAGACATTTCGTTTAGACTCAGAAACGTGTTTAATGAGGACATTACGTACCAGGGTTAGGGTTAGGTTAGAAAGATTCTGGGAGAGACATTTCGATTCGTCCATGGAACTTTCGTACTAAATTGATGGTACAACTAGAAACCTAACGATACGTCTACAAATATATAGTACCAAATAAAAGGTGTAACGTTTGAGGAATAGTTTTGATTCGTCCCCGAAAATTTCGTACCTTAGTACGTACATTCCTGGAACGAATCTGTTGTTTTCGTCCTCAAAATTTTTCGAACCTTCATTTTGGCACGAATTTATTGTGGAAGAATCGATATCTATCTTCGGTACAAAATTTCCTGGGTAGAATCAATGGTTTTTGTCCTCGGATTTTTCACATCTTAGTTTTTGTTCGAAATTTCCAGGGACGAACACGATTGTTTTAATTCGTCCCAAGTTTTCGCACCTACATTTGGTACAAAATTTACTAAGACGAATCATGATGTTCCTTTTCCCCATAGCTTTGGTACGAAAGTTCCAGAGGACAAATCTGTTCTTATTCGTCCTCCAATTTTCGCGCACTTTTATTTTTGAATGATTCTGGAAAGAAATTTCAGTACAAAGTTTTGTGATGAACAGAAACATTGTGATTCGTCCACAAAAATGAGAGATAGAGGACGAATAAAAACGTATCAATTCGTCCAGGATTTTGTTTGTTTGTTTGGGTTTTACGACGCACCAGCACCCAGATCATATTGCGCCGAAAGGGAAATTTTGAACCAAAGTTGGGTAGGAAATTGATCTGGGCCAGATATTTCTTTTTGTCCAAGGACATTTCGTACCAAAATGATGGCACAAGTTCTGTGTGATAAATAGGAACATTACGATTGTTATGTACCAAAATATAAGTAAATCTTCGAGGAAGTATAAAAAAGTTCGACAAGTCCCAGAATTAAGGTTAGAATTATTTTAGAGAAATCGACATTTCGAATCGTCCAAGTAACTTTCGTACTAAAACGATAGTACAAGTTACGTTATGAATAGGTTCTCGAACTTGTGGAAGAATCGTTGTGCTTCATTCATCACAGAACTTTTCGCACAATCATCTGTGTAAGTCTTCGAATCGAAATGTGTAGACCTATACTAGGTCCTTTCTTAACAGTTTTGGTACGAAATTTCCTGGTACAAATCGAATTCTCACACATTAATTTTGGTACGAAACCAGCTGGGACGAATAGGATCGTTTTTATCCTCGAATTTTTGCACCTTACTTGGTAGAGAATTAAATTTACCGAGACGAATCGTTGTTTTTACCATAATTTTGGAACGAGTTCCCGAGATGAAATTCTTGGGACAAATCGGTTTATATTCGTCCACCAATTTTCTCGCACATTAATTTTTGCAAGATTCTGGCAGAAATAGGAACTTAGTACTAAAATGATAGTACAAGTTCTAAGATGAATAGACGCATGAGGATTCGTCCAGGAAATTTCGTGCCAAATTAAAGGTGCAAGTTTGTGGTAGAATAAAAACGTTTTAATTCGTCCCAGAAAATTTCATACCAAAATTAATGTGAGAAAATTAGATGACGAACAAGAACATCGATTCGTCCCAAGAAAGTGGGTGAATTCTGCGACAAATTGACATTTCGATTCATCTCAGTTAGTTTCGTTTCAAATTCAAGTAAGAAAGGTTCTGGGATAGACATTTCGATTCTTTGCAGGGTCTTTCATGGTACGAAAAGTTCCGTGATGAATAGGAATATTACGATTCGCCCACAGAAACTTGTTCCAAAATGGTGCGAAAAATTCGAGGACGAATAAAAACATGTCAATTGGTCCCAGAAAATCTCGAACCACAAATAAAGGTGTGGAAATTTAGTAATAGAAAAATTTCGATTCTTCCCAGGAAATTTCGTACCATTATCAAGGTAAGAAAGGCTCATAGACAAACAAATCCAATATCAAAAAATAATGGTATAAGTTCATGGATGAATCGTAACATTATCATTTGTCACAGATTTTTGTACCAAAATTAAGGTTCACACTCATTAGAGTAAATGTCTGAGAGGAACAGTAGGAAATGTTGATTTTAAAAATCATCATGACATTCTGATTCACACCCAGAAATTTTGCACCGTTTTATTTGGTTCGGTACATAGTAACAAATAAATCCTGTTCGGATTTAGCTCTTGTCGTACCCAGTTTGATAGAAAAGTAACACATTTTTTAAAACATGTAATTGGGCAACAAACATCTCAAGGACAAAATGTCCGAGACGACTTGTTAAAAACGAGCAGGCCCGAATTATATAATGTACAAGAAATAGACATCACACACATTGCTGATCTCACGCTGTATCCAAATAGCCTGAAAAAAACATCAAAATCAAATTAAAACTTTGTAAAATGAATTAAAGACTTGCATTCATGATTGCTCTCAGACTCGAGCAACCGAAGGTACATGATTTTGAAATTTTATTGAAAGGGTATAGCCAGTCTGGACAAGGCTCAAACCAGTATCTCTTTCATGACCTAAGATTGACAAATTAAAATGATCCTATCTAAATAACGACACTACTTACTTGTAACAAAGAGATTAAAAAACAGTTATAACAGGATGTAATAACGAGATATAAAACTTAAATAACTAGATGTATCACGGTAAAAATAGATTTAAAACTGTAATAACTAGATGTAAAACTGTAATAATAAGATATGTAACTGTAATAACTAGATTCATAGCTGTAATAGCAAGATTTATAACTGTAATAACAAGATTAATAACTGTAATAACTATATGTGTAACTGCAATTATCAAGATGTATAGCTGTAATAACTAGATTAATAACTGTTATGACATGATGTATAACTGCAATAACAAGATGCATTCGTAACTGTAATTATAACTATGTTTATAACTGATATAACTAGATTTATAACCCAGTGGTGCTTTTCACAAAAATTCTTACGAAAAATGTCTTCGTAAACCAAAAGCAATACACATTAATAGTACGCTCGTCTTTGGGCTTATCTATTCTAAATTTTATAGAATTGTGTAGAATTGTGTATACTTTTTGAATATCATGTCATAGTTATGCTTATTATCCGCCTGACTTTGAAATGCTAATTATATGAAACTGACTTACGAAGATTTTTTTCGTAAGAATTTTTGTGAAAAGCACCATAGCACAGTTGAAAGCCAGCCAAGATTTGGAATCTGGTGCAAGATGGGTGCTGGTTCAAATCCTACCGGGAGATTATACCCTTTTATGAAAATATGACAATGATGTTGATTTTCCTTCATTGATAAGATAATATGGAGAAGTTTCCAGCCTTGTGGAAGGATAGGCAAGTACTGGTTATAGACAACGGTCCAGAAAAGCTAGGTTAAATGCGCTGGACGCCGTAAAATGACCTCAATTGTGATCCCATGGTGTTAACACCAAACAATAAATAAACTAAATTTATTACTGTATAACTAGATATATAACTGATATAAGTATATTAACTAGATATATAGATCTAACTGGTATAACAAGATTTATAACTGTATAACTAGATTTATAACTGTATAACTATATTTAAAACTGGCATAACTAGATTTATAACTGTATAACTAGATTTAAAACTGGCATAACTAGATTTATAACTGTATAACTATATTTAAAACTGGCATAACTAGATTTAAAACTGTATAACTAGATTTAAAACTGGCATAACTAGATTTATAACTGTATAACTATATTTAAAACTGGCATAACTAGATTTATAACTGTATAACTAGATTTAAAACTGATATAACTAGATTTATAACTGTATAACTAGATTTAAAACTGGCATAACTAGATTTATAACTGTATAACTAGATTTATAACTGGCATAACTAGATTTATAATTGTATAACTATATTTAAAACTGGCATAACTAGATTTATAACTGTATAACTAGATTTAAAACTGATATAACTAGATTTATAACTGTATAACTAGATTTAAAACTGGCATAACTAGATTTATAACTGTATAACTAGATTTAAAACTGGCATAACAAGATTTATAACTGTATAACTTAATTTATAACTGTATAACTAGATATATAACTGATATAACTAGATGTATAACTGATATAACTAGATTTATAACTGACATAACTAGGTTTGTAACTGATATAACTAGATAAATAACTGTATAACAAGATTTATAACTGGTATAACTAGATTAATAACTGGTATAACTAGATGTATAACTGATATAACTAGATATGTAACTGGTAAAACTAGATGTATAACTGATATAACTAGATTTATAACTGATATAACTAGATTTATAACTGTATAACTAGATTTATAACTGGTATAACTAGATTAATAACTGGTATAACTAGATGTATAACTGATATAAGTAAATGTATAACTGGTATAACTAGATGTCTAACTGATATATCTAGATATATAACTGGTATAACTAGATGTATAACTGTATAACAAGATTTATAACTGGTATAACTAGATTTATAACTGGTATAACTAGATGTATAACTGTATAACAAGATTTATAACTGGTATAACTAGATTATTAACTGGTATAACTAGATGTATAACTGTATAACAAGATTTATAACTGATATAACTAGATGTATAACTGGTATAACTAGATGTATAACTGATATAACTAGATGTATAACTGTATAACAAGATTTGTAACTGATATAACTAGATGTATAACTGATATAACTAGATGTATAACTGGTATAACTAGATGTATAACTGGTATAACTAGATATATATAACTGATATAACTAGATGTATAACTGATATAACTAGATGTATAACTGGTATAACTAGATGTATAACTGATATAACTAGATATATATAACTGATAGAACTAGATATATATAACTGATATAACTAGATTTATAACTGTATAACTAGATTTATAACTGATATAACGAGATTTATAACTGTATAATGAGATGTATAACTGATATAAGGAGATAAATAGGCGTAGGAGTTGACTGGTCGAGTGGTCATGGGTTGGTTTCCCGGGCAAGCCAGACTTTAGTGGAGCTTGGTCATGAAATTAAAACTAGATATATATAACTGATATAACTAGATATATATAACTGATATAACTAGATGTATTACTGGTATAACTAGATTTGTAACTGGTATAACTAGATTAATAACTGATATAACTAGATGTATAACTGGTATAACTAGATGTATTACTGGTATAACTAGATTTGTAACTGATATAACTAGATGTATAACTGATATAACTAGATGTATAACTGGTATAACTAGATGTATAACTGATATAACTAGATATATATAACTGATAGAACTAGATATATATAACTGATATAACTAGATTTATAACTGTATAACTAGATTTATAACTGATATAACGAGATTTATAACTGTATAATGAGATGTATAACTGATATAAGGAGATAAATAGGCGTAGGAGTTGACTGGTCGAGTGGTCATGGGTTGGTTTCCCGGGCAAGCCAGACTTTAGTGGAGCTTGGTCATGAAATTAAAACTAGATATATATAACTGATATAACTAGATATATATAACTGATATAACTAGATGTATTACTGGTATAACTAGATTTGTAACTGGTATAACTAGATTAATAACTGATATAACTAGATGTATAACTGGTATAACTAGATGTATTACTGGTATAACTAGATTTGTAACTGATATAACTAGATGTATAACTGATATAACTAGATGTATAACTGGTATAACTAGATTTATAACTGTATAACTAGATTTATAACTGGTATAACTAGATTTATAACTGATATAACTAGATGTATAACTGATATAACTAGATGTATAACTGATATAACTAGATTTATAACTGGTATAACTAGATGTATAACTGGTATAACTAGATGTATAACTGGTATAACTAGATGTACAACTGTATAACAAGATTTATAACTGATATAACTAGATGTATAACTGGTATAACTAGATGTATAACTGATATAACTAGATGTATAACTGGTATTACTAGATGTATAACTGATATAACTAGATTTATAACTGTATAACTAGATTTATAACTGATATAACTAGATGTATAACTGATATAACTAGATGTATAACTGGTATAACTAGATGTATTACTGGTATAACTAGATTTGTAACTGATATAACTAGATGTATAACTGATATAACTAGATGTATAACTGGTATAACTAGATGTATAACTGATATAACTAGATGTATAACTGGTATAACTAGATGTATAACTGATATAACTAGATTTATAACTGGTATAACTAGATTTATAACTGATATAACGAGATTTATAACTGTATAATGAGATGTATAACTGATATAAGGAGATAAATAGGCGTAGGAGTTGACTGGTCGAGTGGTCATGGGTTGGTTTCCCGGGCAAGCCAGACTTTAGTGGAGCTTGGTCATGAAATTAAAACTAGATATATATAACTGATATAACTAGATATATATAACTGATATAACTAGATGTATTACTGGTATAACTAGATTTGTAACTGGTATAACTAGATTAATAACTGATATAACTAGATGTATAACTGGTATAACTAGATGTATTACTGGTATAACTAGATTTGTAACTGATATAACTAGATGTATAACTGATATAACTAGATGTATAACTGGTATAACAAGATTTATAACTGATATAACTAGATATATAACTGATATAACTAGATGCATAACTGGTAAAACTAGATGTATAACTGGTATAACTAGATTTATAACTGTATAACTAGATATATATATATCTGGTATAACTAGATGTATAACTGGTATAACTAGATTTATAACTGTATAACTAGATATATAACTGGTATAACTAGATTTATAACTGATATAACTAGATATATAACTGATATAACTAGATTTATAACTGATATAACTAGATTTATAACTGTATAACTAGATTTATAACTGGTATAACTAGATGTATAACTGATATAACGAGATTTATAACTGATATAACTAGATTTATAACTGGTATAACTAGATTAATAACTGGTATAACTAGATGTATAACTGTATAACAAGATTTATAACTGATATAACTAGATGTATAACTGGTATAACTAGATGTATAACTGATATAACTAGATGTATAACTGGTATAACTAGATTTATAACTGATATAACTAGATTTATAACTGTATAATGAGATGTATAACTGATATAAGGAGATAAATAGGCGTAGGAGTTGACTGGTCGAGTGGTCATGGGTTGGTTTCCCGGGCAAGCCACACTTTAGTGGAGCTTGGTCATGAAATTATTTCTATGGCCATTTTCTCTCCTACCAATGATTCTTAATTATGTAGGGCAGTGGTCAGTCACTCACATAAGAATGGGTCTACTAAGTGGACAACAGCTTGTTCCTAAGACTTAGCCTTTCCAGAAACAGTGAGAAGGTTGACTGGCCACCGCGGTATGACCTATACAAAGTATTGCTATATGGCATTAAACCAAACAAAAAAGTACGACTTACTTTACCCTTTGATTCAATTGTTAAGCTGAGGATTTGGAAGTAAGTGTTAAAACTTCCAGGATATTCATAAAAAATAGTTATTTTAATGTGCTACTTGATGTCATTCAGTTAATTGTCTGAAAAGAGACCCGTCAAAAACAAACACCTGTTTACCTTTTAAGTAGTTTAAATATGTAAAGAAACGTGTACTTATAGTATGTTACTACCCAAAACATTGTAGTTTGAAACAAAGTTCAGAAAAATTTTACCAATGTTGTTTGGTTTAACGATGTAGCAACACATAGTATAGGTCATATAACAGTGGTATTCAAAAATAATGCAAATTAATATAATAATGTATACTCACCTAGATTAGAAGACAAACATCAAGAAAGCTCAACATCTCATATAAACATCTACATCACATGTTGATATCTCAATGGTAATTCTTACAAGGTTTCCTGGAGTTCAGTGAAATTATAACATCATGCATATCTAAATATTTAAATAGAAAGAAAATTCTTGGTTATAATTAATAAGATTCAAGATCAACAAGAATTAAAAATAAATATTTTCAAATATTTTCATGACCTCCGGGCCTTATTGTCAACAGCAACTGGATTTATATAAACATCTGAAGTCTGCCGGTGGGAGTCAGCTTTTATGGTCAGAACATATAATCATTTGATGCATATTATAGTTTAGCAATAGACTAAAAGGCGATTGTTTGGATTAAATAGGAAAACAATTTTATATTTTGCATTTTAAATATTAAAAGATTTACCAAGATTTATGTTCCTAAATACAATGGTTTATCCAGTTCTATTGAAGAATACCAACTTTCAATAAAATATGCTAGATAGTCAGTGTTGAGACGACTTTAAAAGAAACATCAAAAGCAACTCCAATCCTTATGAAAAAAATGATACAACATGTATAAACTCTGATTTTCTTCAAAAAGTAGACCTCATAAAACAAGTAAATCTGTGAGCTAATGCTCACTAGTGATACCCCCGCCAAAATCTAAAAATATGCGACAAACAGGAAGTAGATGAGCAAGGAGCATGAAATCGCTTTACACCACATGGGACTATGGGATGAAGCAATATGCAAAGTATTAGGCTGCTGCATGTTATAGTTGCTGAGAAAACTGCGATGGAAATTTTGTAACGGACGGACGGACGCACGGACAAGGGTAAAACAGTATACCCCCCTCTTCTTCGAAGCGGGGGTATAATTATGTTTTCAAAGTTTAAGTTCAATTTTAACCTATTATTTCACTGGAAATCTGAAACCATTGGATTATTTGTTGATTTATCTTTCCTTTACATTCAGTTCAATGTCTAACCCCTCTAGTAGTGAAATTAGGTTAAAATTGAACTAAAGTTTTGAAAAATCTGATCTTTACATTGTCTGTTTTTGGCTTGCTTGCATTTATTTTGTTAAAAGTATGAAGTCATGTGCAAATTGACACAAAATCAATGTATTATTAGAAACAAAATGCATACCATAAATCCCCATTAAATTCTCCAAAATACCAAATGAATTAGTATTTTGAGAAAGGAAGCACAAACTACAATTTAAGTATTTTAATTTGTACTTTACTATATTTTCTAATACTGTAAATAACACCCCAAATTGACAAATGTCAATTTAAATCCATCAAGGGGAGACTTTTGAGAGAATATTATGGCAATTGCAAAGGTGACAGTTAAAAATATACAGTTAACAATTTCACGTTTTACATGACTTAGTATAATCTGGGGTGCCCTCTCATGGTCTGGTGCTACTTAAGTATTTTTAATAAGATAAAAATCTTCACCTGGACTTTTTTTCTGCACAATCAGGGCACATTTTTCTGGTGTTTGTTTTTGTTTAAATACAACCATCAGTGGACTGCTTCTGGCTCAGGTGTCTGAAATAATCATTACATAAATATAAAGCTGAACATTAGTAACAAGTATTTCTAATATATAACAGACTGATTTATAGTACTGACCAGTCTTTTACATGCCCAGCTAGCTTATATGTAGTACTTAAGTCTACTGTTCATAGGGGTCATTGGTTTCATTCCCTAGCTGGGCATACTTTAGTAGAGCTTTGTCAAGAAATAATTCATACCACAATTATCCCTCTTACAACTGATTCTAAATCAGGCAAGGTGGTATGTTACTAACTAATTAACAGGTAAAATCCAGAGATTAAGTTTTCATGAAACTGTGACTAGGTTACAATGACTAATCAATGTAAAATGACCTATTCAATATGTTGCTATGGCATTAAACAAATTAAACAAAACACGGTCCTTAAATTCATAAAAATACACACAAATATTTTATGCTTTAATATTAACATAGGCTATCACTGAAGTGATTTATACCCCCACCTGGCACAATGTTGAAGGGGAAGCACATTTGACCCAATTATTTGGCCACACTTTAAAGTATTAACATGGTTGTTGCAGGTGAGACACTGCCTGAACAAGGTAATAAATTGTGCTATAACTAAATAAATACTTCCAACCTGTGGTGGAGTAATTGCCCAAACAATCCAATTTCCAACAAATATGACATTTGACCCCATTTTTTGACCACACTCTTCGAAGTACTGACACGCTTCTAGCACCCGCCACATTGTCTCGTCACTTAATTTTTACAATCCATCAATCCATGATGGAGCTATATACTGCCTGCACAAGATTTGAAACTGACAGAAGGATGGATGAACAAAGTGACTCCTATATAGTCCCCATCACTATATGGTGGGGGTATAATAAGCGAGTGTGCAGGCAGATAATTTTGGATCAGGTTTCAATCAGATTGATGATAAGGTAACATGAAATAAACAAGAAATGTAATGTGGAAACCACATAAAAACCAGATTTAAAAACTTTAATGCAAAAAAAATACAAAGGGAAATAATCTATAATAAAGGCAGGTAGAGTTGTGGCTAAATATAAAGGCATGGTTTCTAATTCTGTTATCACATGGAATGTTATCATTATATAAAGTTTCATAAAGATCTGACAATAAATGGCAGAAATATATGGTAAAGAAAGAACTTCAACACAATTGTTAACGACACCGGATGAATGCCCACCCAGCCACCCACCCGCTTGTGTTACACCAAACTATTATTCACAGTTAATAGTTAGTTCAAAATTGGTCTAAGACAGATTAATACATTACATGCTATTGTAACTACTCTATTTTAAACCAAGTTAAACTATGCAAATAATATCTTTAACCAAGTCAAACAATGCAAATAATTAGGTGTGTAACAGTTAACCGATATACCAGTTAATATTGCAATATGAATTCTGACAGTTTTTAACCAGTTTCGTTTTTTTCCTGAACCGGTTTTTGTAGCTATGTGCCATATTGGTTGTTTACATCAGAATCTTAATCTAAATATTTGAATAAATGTTAAAATATGTTCCCATGAAATTATCTAATTGCGCTTTAATATAATAAACATTTCGTTGAATCAGGGAATAATTCTCCACAAAAGTCCGTTTCAAAATGAGTGTTTTTTAACATATAAACCATCTTAAACAAGTTATTGAAATATTTTGATAAGAGATTCCTTGAAAATACTTGTAACGAATGCAATGCATGTGCATTGCTTCAATGAATGTTTTGCATGTTAACTAAAATATAATTGCAATACGGTTTTTACTGTATTGTTACACCCCTACAAATAATATTTTTAATGTATTATTTTATGTTTCGAATAATTTTTTACAAGCTATACAGACATCAAATGATCATGTATGTTAACTTTAAAAAGAGGTCAATATGCAACAGAATTGGATAAGAGTCAATGAAGTATAAGTTTACCCAGCAAAGTAAAAATGCTCATGTCTCAATCTCTTGATTTAAGTGAGAATTAGTTTTTGGGTAAAATAGCAAGATGAGTATTTTTGGGGGATTAGAAATTGTGGAAACTCATGTATATTGAGTAAAAGCTCCAATAGAGACAAAACTTATACTTTTGTACATACAGAATTGGGCGACAAACTCAATGTTTAAAATGTACAATTACCTAATGAGGTAGGAGCAGACCACTGTGGAAAAAAATCATCTAAATATGAAAATTTCATCGTTCAACCTCAACCAGGCATTGTTTCTATTCTATACAACCATGTTGGATCTTTACACGAATAATCATAACCCTGAAATATCACATTATAATCTAATATAAAAATATAAGAAGTGATGTAACTATTACAAGGTATGAAAATGGGAGGTAACTATCACAAGTCTAAAATATTGATCAATATTACTTGACATTGTGTGGTTTTCTGATTTTAATAAAACCTACAGTTCATGCAATTTGATCAGAATAATTCATAACATCCCTTAACAACACAACATAAAACTAATTCAATGCATGCTAATGGTTTACTTTTTGTCTTAGGTCAATTTTCACAAGATTTACTATACTTGCTGTTCATTTACAAGAGCCTCTAGAGATTGTAGAACCGCAATGATTGGTAATGTTCAGTTTGATTTGCTTAATAATTTTTGTGTTTTATTGTTTTACATTTTATTTCACAGTGTCTCAATGCCGTGATATTGTGATGGGTAGATTTTGGTAGCAATTGTCAAAAGTCACGTGGCATAAATCCTTTCGATTTCTGCTGCCAACATTTTATTTGTTTTTTAATGCTATCATTGTAAATCCCATTTCCGTTAAAAGTTACATAGAAAAAAGCATTTTTATTGTAAACTATATAAATAATATTTCTGTCAACAGTGCAACACACAAAAAACAGCGTTTTATATTGACACATTTCCGCAAATCCTTTCGACACACTTGAAAAGCTCGCCAGTTTTTTAATTTGTTAGAATGGATTATGTTTCCCGGGTCCGAGTAAATTTTTTCACGCCTAAAAATGTCTTTTGAACCTTACATTTCTAAGTTTCAATATTTGCTGGCATCTTATTTTTTTAATATATTGATTTCTATTTGAAATAGATTGCCTTTTGTGTTTAGGCGCATCTTTTCGGAATTGAGATAAGAGTTAAATCCTTTCGTGTATCCGGCAACAAAATTCTTCCGTAGCAAGTAAAAGTATGACTACTCTCCAATGCACCGGTTCGAAATATTTACTCGTTCACTTTCTACCTCTGCTAAAATATTACATTTAAATTGCATGACTGTCACATGATTTTTTAAAAAAAATAGATGCAACAAATTCTCACGCCTGCAATATCAAAATGTCGAAATTCAAAGATGTTAAACAGTTTTGCACTAGTTAGATAATTGAAAATTAACAAAAATGAAAGTAACCAACCATTGATTTTTTAAATGTGCATCTCTGATCTTTCACCATATAAGGCATTGTTTACAAGTTCAACCAATACAAATGCGCATAAAGTTTTTCAGCTAAATTGGAATTTGGTAAACTTTCATTGGCCGTTTAAAGGTTCATAGTAAAGGTCAATGTCATTATTGCCGGTCATTTGACCGGCGATATAGACAATTATCAAGATTTGAGCATCTTGTAATTTAATCGTAGCGAATGGCCCAGGAGTTCCGAATGGTAATTTCTTATGTACTCGACATTACTTTAGCAACAAAACTTAGTTCTATATTTTGGCCCAGTTATTTGCCTGTATATTTTTAAACAGCACTTCGACTTTTTTAAGAAATGACTAGTGCAGAAAAAGTCCAGTAATGCTAATAACGCTGAATGCCTAACAAACTAAAAAGGCATCAAAAAATGATGTAATCAAAGCGCCGATAGCACTGTGCGAACGTGGATTAAACAGGGCAGAATTTATCGAAATACATATATCATCTAAAAAGACTGATCATGGCCAAGGTGATAAAAAGTAATTGCAATAAATTTCAATACTAATGATAATTTCGTTTTTAATGTATAACGTTGAAATAATTAATTTTGAAAAATCCTCCATTAGTTGTTTCATTAGTGAAAATACCGGAAAATTAACGGATATACATGTTTTAGCATTCTAAAATTTACAAACAACCTGCATTACAAAGGATCAGCGAAGCTACATTGATAATGTTCTCAGATAAAATGGGATAATAAACCCATCATGATTTCTTACAAGTCAGTACATGATCCCGACACAGGTATATGATCTATTTTTAGACACTGGAAATTTGTAGACATATCTATTTTAACACTTTGGTATAACAGTTGAACATACACAAACATACAAAAAGAAAAGGGGTCAGAAATAACTTGTTGTCAATATTTTAGCAGATGAATGACCGTTCTTAAAGGAAAATGTTAAAATGAAATAAATTTAATCAACAATGATATCGTATTGTGTGTGGACAGCAAGACTGCTTGATACTGTCAAATATTGTTATCAAGGGGACTATTTATTCACATGTTTTAGGTAAACCTAACTACAAACCATTATACTGAATCTGACTGTGCATGTCCATCAAATGACTACTTCCATGACATTTTATGATGCATTTAAAAATATGTAGCTTACCAAGACCTGAATTGCTAACACAATCCATGTCAAAAACCAAATCAACAAAGGAACAAGTAGACTATACTTACCGGTGATTTAGGATATTGTAACAACTGAGGATTATCACAACCACAAACATTTCCAAATCCTTCATCATTATCACAGAATATTTTATGTCTTCTACTGGCAGCATCATCTAACCTATTCTTACAATATGACCCTGAAACAATTTACAGGTTAACAACTTAGAATTCTGTCTATTCAAAGGATGAAAATAGCCACCCGGCTAGCTCAGTTGGTAGCAGTTGGTATATCACAGCGATCAGTCCACCTACTCACTGTTCCTGGAAAGGCCAATTCTCTGGCGCATACCTCTGTCAGCGACCGACTACTGCCCTACATGATTTAGAATCAGTGAAAGGAGGGAGATGGCCATAGAAAATTATTAAGTCGCTAGTTTTAGATTCAAAAGCCACCTGACTAGCTCAGTTGGTAGCACGCAAGTCTACTGATCGAGGTGTCGTGGGTTGGATTCCCAGAAGGGCATACTTTCATGGAGCTTGGTCATGAAATTATTTCTACGGCCATTCTCCCTCATACCAAAGATTTTTAATTATGTAGGGCAGTTGTCAGTCACTGAGGAAAGTATGCGCTTAGTAGTTGATTAACAGCTTAATCCAGAGATTTATCCTTTCCAGGAGTGAGTAGGTTGACTGACCGCCATTATATGACCTATACAATGTGTTGCTACGGTGTAAAACCAAACAAACAAGTAAATCTGTGAGCTAATGCTCACTAGTGATACCCCCGCAAAAATCTAAAAATATGCGACAAACAGGAAGTAGATGAGCAAGGAGCATGAAATCGCTTTACACCACATGGGACTATGGGATTAAGCAATATGCAAAGTATTAGGCTGCTGCATGTTATAGTTGCTGAGAAAACTGCGACGGAAATTTTGTAACGGACGCACGCACGGACACACGCACGGACAAGGGTAAAACAGTATACCCCCCTTCTTCAAAACGGGGGTATAACAAACATTTCGTGGTATAACTTAAGCTTTATGGCAAAATCACCACTCTAAAAGTCTAAAAAGACTGTATATGAAGTGTGGCAGCAGCATTGTGTTAGTCATTGAATCATGAAAATTTGGGTCATTAGAATTGTTCGATGCAAAATTTAGAAATAGTTGTAGATAGTAATAAATAATTGTTTATAGATACCATATATAAATGTTTATTATGGAAATGAATTATTAAGTAATAACTTCTAATTAGGTACACTGGAACCCCTCTATTAAGACCATCGACCATTCTTTTCAAAACAAGTCTTTTTAACAAGGTGGTTCTTGAATCAAGGTGGTCTTTAAGCGAGGTTCCAGTGTATTTTCAGTATAATAATAATAATAACATTTTTTTAATGAGGCAACTCAGTTGGGCAAGCCAGTCTTCCCTGAGAGCCTCCAAGATATTTACAAGGATGATGACAGTATGATATAATAATGAAATTGAAAGAAATGAGCAATAATGAAATTGAAAGAGATAAGCAAGTATTATTTAACATATTCAAACAGGTACATATGCAAGAAAACAAGTAAGGACAAAAAAGACAAAGAACAAAGTATTAAGTAATGACATGAATAACATTATACTTACGTGAAATGTTGATGTTTATAATGCTCTAGCAAAACCATAGTTACACTCTTATAAACTGAAAAATTGACAAATAAAATTACATAAATTTAGAAATGTACCATTTTACAACAATTAAACACATAAATGAGAGGGTCATGATAGCACTTTCTCGCTCACCCAAATACCATTGTTATATATCTAAATCAGAAAAATATAAGAAACAAGGAATGAAATCTTTTTTGCAACAAAGTAAAAGCCTCGTAGTATGATAGTAAAATGACCCCTCCAAAGTGTCAACTAAGTTTTACCATATCTGGGCAATGTGACCTAATGTTCGACCCCAGTTAAAGCTTAAAAACTTTTTTCACAAAATTTCAGGGTATTCCGATAGGAAATATGGCCTTTTGTGATAAGAGTTTTCCATGTTTGAGCATTGTGACCTAGTTTTTACCTCAGGTGACCCATATTTGAACTTGACCTAGCAATAATCAAATCAACCATACAGATTTTTTTAATTGATTTTAACGTCGCATTTAACACGTATTTAGGTTATATATATGACGACCAGGTCTTCCTACTATAGGTTTCCTGGACACATTTCTATCACCAGTACTAACTTGCCCTACCTTGAGGCCGACAACTCGTGTATAGGGTATGACCTACCTCGATCGGGCTCGAACCAAAGATCTCTGGATTCTAAGTCAGACATGCTAACCACTACGCCACGGCTGCAGTTCAACCATAAAGATAACTTTCAAGGATATTCAAGATGTAAATGAAGGCTCTAGAGTGTCAACAAGGTATCTCCATTTTAGGGCATAGTGACCTAAGCTTTTCCATGTAAGGAATCGTGACCTAGTTTTTAACCCCCATATGACCTATATTTCAACTTGACCCAGAAATCATCATATTACTTTTTGACAAATTCCTAGGATTATTTGATTGTAAATGTAGCCTCTAGAGTGTTAACTATGTTTAAACACATTTCAGCATAATGTGACCTAGTTTTAGACCCAAGAGGACCCATGTTAAACTTATCCAAGATATGGATTGGGGCCAACATCCATACCAAGTTTCAAGACAATAGAGGCAAAAGTGTGGTTGCTAGAGCGTTAAGGAAACTATGTGTGAGCAGACAACAGACATTGAGTGATCCTTATAGCTCACACTGAGCTTATAGCCCAGGAGAGCTTTAAATAATAATAAATACAAGGGTGTGGAATTTCAATGGCTGACTTGTCTAAGTCATATTTGGGTAGTTGACAAGAAACACAAACTATCCTAATTGTCAGTAGGAAAATATTTTTTAAATCTTCAGACAAGCCAAATTTTGCAGTGGATTAGGAGATAAACAGATTTTAAGCATAAATTTGAAATTTCACACCCCTGTAAAATACAATACAAAACAATACAAATGATTCCTACCAAAGTATCTTATATCACAGTATCTTGTAACCTTAGAGAAGAAATTATAATAAAAAAGCAAAAAACAAACAAAAAGTCAGTTAGAATAGATTATTTAAAAATAATGCCAAAAACCCTCCCCCAAGCCACGCAATATGACCAATATCCCTACATAAATCTTCAGTGGTCTCGAGTATCAATGCAGTATGACTGGAAATATCCAGGTCAGTTATATTTAAGTTTCCTTTGAGTTGTATGCCGGAGGTATCGCTATAACTCAATCCCTCCTTCCAACTGTGTCAGCATTTTTTTTAATTCAATTAAGTTTGGGGGATGCAGTTTGTAATGTTTGAAATGCAGAGAAGTAGAGACTATCAGACTGAGGGACAAACAGACATACTTACAAAAAGTAATCACAAATATAAAGCTGACAATGGGCATGAAGATCATGACAGGTGGAAAGTTGGTACAGTAAATTCTTTCAGAGGCGCATTAGGTTTATTGAGCCTATATTGTTATTTCTCATACAAAATATTTACACTAATGTGCCATAAACTCAAACAATCAAACAAGTCGCATTGGGCAAGAAAGGTAATAAATTTTTCCAGCATTTTACAAGACAGAAATACAATGTGTACATAAATTTAAACCAATTTAAAATCAAATTTAACTCAGTTAAATGTAAACTGATTTTTGTGCTTTGAAGTCCAATAGTCCAATCACAAAGTAATTAATTCAACCATCTAATAAATTCTAATGAACATAACCTCATATTTTTTCGTTTTTTCTCAACTGTCAAATCATGAATAATTTCACGGTGAATGCGTTTGTTAAAGTTATTGTCGTAATACAAACGTGAGTTTCGGAAAGCGTGTATTATGATCAAGTCAAGCTGCTTATGCCGTATGATATGTTTTAGTCAAGGTATTTTAATAACAATTAGGCCGCCTGTACAAAAACAATGCATTCAGTCACCGTGAAATCATTTATGTTTTGACAGTTGAGAAAAAACGAACAATACCCCAATATGATACACACGTACATGTGTACAGACTTAGATATAATCAGACATTTTTCATTTAACCATATGAAGCTGTTTACACAATTTATTAAAATGGTGTTACTGACTATAAAATATTTTATCTGATACTTGACAAACAATTGATGTCTTAATAATCTTTATAATTTAAATCACTAATTATTGGTCACTTTAATATTTATGAAAATTTGTAATTCTCTGCGTTAAGACTAAATCATTATCGATAATTCAAATGTGCGGTGTTACTGTATGTACCAGTGACAATAGAATAAAATTTATCAATAAATGGTGTACATTTTTTATATCATTTTAAAACCATTGTAACATGATAAAGCCATGATTTTGTAAAATGTCTTTGTCACAAATATAAGTAATACGTTGGCAAACATTTTCAAATGTCAGTATAATATATTATTAGTGAACTGCATGGAAAATTAAAATATCATTGCATTCAGATCTTATTTTTTCTACAGTTATTTTAGAATACACATGTAACATGTTATTACATCACATTTTAAAATCTTGGGCTGAATCAAAACCCTTTTGTAACTCTATAATTTTTAAATTGAGTAACACTAGTATTTTGTTCAGCCCTTGAAGTCATATACATACAAATCATCAGTCTTAATACTTTATACCAGATATCAACCTTTATCTAAAGTACACTAAGTCATGAGCACATGTAAATACCACATTCACATAAACAATTATAGCTATACCTAAAATTAAAGAAAAACACTCTATACCCTTTCCTTCCTGTATCAAAGAACAAATAAAGCTACAATACATCATTACTGGTAAAAAAAACAATGATCATTTTTCTAGTTTATCTTTGTGTACTTCAATACAAGTACTGTATATATGTAGAAGCACCTTAGCTAGATTCCCATACTATACCCGACTACTGTCCATTGTACAAGTACATAAGGTTTACTTCAATCCAACAATCTTAAACAGTATAACCACCCTGAACCATGGTTAATACCACTAAGTTACTCAGTCTTAGTGACTAAGACTGTTTGGACGAGTTATCCTTTTGTATTCTATAATCTAGATTTCGAGATTTGTTATTTTTCTTTTTTTCCTATCATACTTTTATTTCCTTTTATGTTCATTTTTCTTTTTTTCTATCATATTTTTTTCTGTCACATTTTTCTTTCTTTTTATTTCCTTTTTCTTTTTTTTTCTTTTTCTTTTTTATTATCATACTTTTATTCTTGTATGAGCATTTTCTTTTTTTTCTTCTTCAATGTGACTTTAGCCATAGTAGATTACTACCTAGCATCGTTAGTGACAACTACATATATTTTGAAATATTTTGTTAATTTAGTCATTTATATTGAAAATAAAATCATTTAACAATGTATGACATCATTTGTTTGATACATGAATTGAAGGTAAGACTATCGTTCTATTAATATATAGCATTCTATGTGAACAATGATTTTACACTGCCACACTTGGCATACTCTCATTCTTAAGGTTGAATTAGGTACTTAGGTGCTCAGACTGTATGACATTGAAGAAAAGACTGAATTTTGATTTTATTAATTTAACAACTCTTAAGTATGATCTTATCAATAAAACCTCCAGTATTAATCAATACACTTATACATGTGTAGAATTAATAATATTAAGGAATTACTTAATTTGCATTAATAAAACATTGCAGTAATTATTTTTATATACTGGGTTTAGCAATTTTGTCAATACATTAAAAATTATTTTACTGTGGACAGCTAACCTAACCTAGCTTTCCTGGACCCTCGTCTATAACCAGTACTCACCAACCCTTCCATAAGACCGGCAACTTCTCCATAATTATACCATATTATTAAATGGAGGAAAATTGACATTTTCAACATGTTTACATGGAAGGGTATATTAACCTCCAGGAGATCAACTCAAACCTTTACCACACAGATATTTTTTCTTTCAATGCAGTCAAATTACTGGTACATAAGTTGCAATATAAAGGTTTGAACATTCTTTGACAACTAAATGTTACAATGGTTTTCACAACTGAATGTCTTGTCATTCAATTTTTAGATACAGTAGAACCTGAGAATATTACACAGTCCCAGGACTGACCAGACTGTTTTCTCAATGTGACATAGAATTATAGTATGGGATTTTTTGTGATCAAGTTTTGTGACGTTTTCTCTCAACTTTCCACTTTTACAACATGCAAAATTTCTACTGTATCATACAGTGGTTCTACTATAAGTATAAAAAGAGTAGCTGTGTTACTCGGTACTGAATAATAACACAGAATTTAACAAGTTAATCTGTGAGCTAATGCTCACCAGTGATACCCCCGTAAAAATCTAAAAATATGCGACAAACAGGAAGTAGATGAGCAAGGAGCATGAAATCGCTTTACACCACATGGGACTATGGGATGAAGCAATATGCAAAGTATTAGGCTGCTGCATGTTATAGTTGCTGAGAAAACTGCGACGGAAATTTTGTAACGGACGGACGCACGCACACACGCACGCACGGACAAGGGTAAAACAGTATACCCCCCTCTTCTTCGAAGCGGGGGTATAATAAATTTGGACAACAAATACTTTATAGAAATATAGTCATTTATTTAGCTGTAATGGTTTCATAAATTTGTAATATAAAATGTATTATGTATTGTTAAATTTTATTTCAACAGTCAGTGGCACATACATTAACCCAGTGTATTTAAATACTTACTACAAAATTTCTATATTCGATTTATGAATTCATTAGATATTTTCACTATGTAAATATTGTAAATAACTTGAACATGTTTTATCAGATGTCCACATGGAAGATTGGATTCATTAAAATGTGTAGCCATTCTTAAATAAAGTCATTATTATTAAAATAGTTATCCATATTTATTTAAATCAGCAGATTTTATCATTTGTTATTAATATTACTTGGACTTTAATAATTATGAATGATACGAAAAACAACAAGCTTTTCACATGTATATGTTGACATATTAAGCCTGATACACCTAATTAAAATCTTAAATAGATATTAAACTGTAATGAAAAATTTACAATTAATACAAACTTATTGTTTGTTTTTCTCAATTGTCAAAGCTTGAATAATTTCACAGTGACCAAGTGCATTGTTTTTGTACTGGCGGCCTAATTGTTATTAAAAATATGTTAACTAAAACATATCATCAGCATGAACAGCGTTTCTCGATCATAATACACATTCTCCGAAACTCATGGATGTATTACGACTTAAATTTCAACTAACGCATTCACTGTGTAATTATTCATGATTTGACAGTTGAGAAAAAACTAACAATACCAAATCATGCAATAGAATACAGAATTCAAACATTTTGATATTCTTCTTTCATACATACAAACTATCATCATGAAAATGAGTGTACAAAAAACAATAGGATTTAATCAGTACTTTGAAATTTTCAGCAATAAGGCGTAACAAACTTACTTTGTACCACCTGTACACAGAAAAAACCCACAAATTTGAGTTCCTAATTGGATCTATATAGTGGTCGGTCAGTTAAGTTTAAGTTTTAAGACTAAAAGAAATCTACTTTTATTAGATATATGTTTACTTGGCATACAAATTTTTAAATATTAGACTAAATAACTCATGTAATGATGTTATGTTACTCAATAACATAAATATTTTGATTGAAATATGAATAATTGGAATTCTGATCACTTTTTAGAACCATATTTAATTTATATTAATTTTTGCATAAAAATGGCATTTTTATAGTTATATAACTTTCTTTTCCTACAAATAGGAGAAACCAAAATAAACAGAATGCAACAGACACATAATGGTTAGCTGCCCATGCCTTACTCATCAGGATATTTTTGTAATCACTGATATTTAAAATTCATCAATAGTTTGATTACAGAGAATATGTATAAACATAATCCTTTTATTCATTTATTTTTTATTTATTGGAGTTAACGCCGAGTCTACACAATTTCAGGTCATTTTACGGCATCCAGCGCACCTAACGTAGCTTTCCTGGACCATTGTCTATAACCAGTACTCACCTACCCTTCCACAAGGCCGGAAACTTCTCCAGATTATCTAATCAATGGAGGAAAATTGACATAATTTTCAAATTTTCATGAAAAGGTATAACCTCCCGGGTGGGATTCGAACCCTCACCCCCTCAGGCACGAGTATCCCAACGCATTGCAATAGTACTCTAGACAAGCCGTTTATAGACCCAATACTTGGCACAGTTCTCCAGATAATGTTCCAGAACAATTAGGATTGGATGTTGTTTTATTTATCCATACTGGTTTGAGACCTTTTCAATTGGGAAACCCAAAATTTGGACAGTCAAAAACAGTACACACTTTCCAAGACCTCATTTTTTATAAACCTTGCAAGTATATTTGACTTAATATTGTTCAGCGATATCATTTAACCATGTTATTTCAAATTTATGGACTAAAAAACCAAAACATCAATTAATAATTGAGTTATAGCCTAATTCATGAAAATGGTCATTGATTTGTTTACTTCACACACTGGTCTAAGCAATTTGGTTGCGCATATGATGCTAAGGTAATTCTAAAATGGTGTCTAAATATGTCCGAGATTATTGGTAGTGAATGGTCCAGTAACGATCTTGTGTCTTTTCCTACCATGATATTTTATAGGGCTGTCACGATATACCAGTATTCCGGTACATTGCAATACGCAGCTGCAGCAATATGTACCGCGGTACAATTTTAACATACTGGTATTTGGCGATATTTTTTTTATTTCATTGGAAAATTCTTCCCTACGCGAAATAAAAGTAGCGAAAGTCAGTTTTTCCATTGTTCATTCCATCTAACCTTAAGTTACAAGACTTTAACCGATTGGGGTGCGTCACAGTCCTGAATGACCGTAAATACTTAAAGAGGCTAGATAATCTATCAGTAGCTGCATGTAAGTTTGCATTTTTTCTATTAAATACAGTGGAGGCACAACGAATCAAAAAGCTCACAACATATCGTGGTATGTATCGCGATACAATGCCAGCGTATTGCATGTATCGTGACAGCCCTAATATTTTATTCTGGTCAATACTGGATTAAATAATAAGCTTTCAAAAGTGTTCTTTTCAACAGCTATAGTGTGATTAAATGGTGTTGTTTACTCACCACATTAATATACCTCAACATGATATTTAGAACAAACAGACCTTGTCTCACACAAAATTTAAGTGGAACATATTTCTATAGCTCAATTTAGAGTCCCTTTAACCAGTAGGAAAATCCTTTTAATCCAACCAATTTAGCTAAATACTAAACACAATCAGCCATTGCTAAGAATTCATCAATATTGTGACCCAATTCAAGTAAAAAAATAAATAAACCTAATTAACCTCTGAATGATTTAACTGCACCAACTATAACTATTGCCACTGATAGAAAAATAAAACTGAAAGTACTGACAACAACAACATGAGACAGGGTCACAGGACTTGAAAATTAAAGAAATGAACAAAAAATGTAATGTGGAAACTACACTAAAACCAGATTTAAAAACTTTAAAACAAAATTACAAAGGGAAATAATCCATATAATAAAGCCTGGTAAAGTTGCAGTTACTTTCTAATTCTGTTCATCACATGGTATGTTATCATTGTATGAAGTTTCATCAAGATCTGACAATAAATGGCAGAGATATTTGCTAAAATGAAACCTTTAACACAATTTTTAACGACACGGGACACCTGCTCGCCCACCCGCCCATGTTTCGCCAAACTATTAGCCGAACTTTTTGGTAGAAAAATCAGGCTAAAAACTAGACAGTTGGGAAAACCAGACATCTTGAAAACAAATCTTAGAAACAAATACATTCAGGAAAATCATGACTAGTTTCTAGCTTGTTTTACTACCATGACAACTCACTTCAACTCTCATGATCAACATGCTAAATAAGTTTTAAAACAGCAGCAATGACCACAGTGGTGGTAACTGCACACAAAATGTTCAACCAAGTTAACATATTAACATGGTAAATGTACTGTGTATTGCAATTACGCAAAATTCCCAGAGTTAAATCTTGAACCGACCAGAAATAGGCTTAAGTTACAGTAATTGTAATTGACTCAAGAACAAGGTCAGTTTTCCATGCACATGTTGTCTGTTAAGTATTGTAAAAATTCAACAGTATGGCTGGTTAAGAATAATGTAGGCACACTGTACCCAGAAAGCAGCCTATTACCCAACTTTGTCTTTCAAGTAAGTCTATGCTGTCTTAAGTCTAAAATTTCATCTCAGTGGTATCATCTGATAATCCCTGCATAATATATTATAAACTTGTCATCTAATTACCTTAAATCAACTAACACTGATTATGTCTTCAAATGCAGCCCATTTTTGTAAAACTAAGTGAAAATACTTAATATTTGTTAAAAAACTCACATTCTTTCCATCAAACCAGTAAACTATCACTAAATCAATTCATACTGTTAAGGCAAGGTTGTCAGACTTTTCAAAATTAAGATCTCATATTAAAACAAATACTCATAAAAAGTAAAACTGAGTTTGTCTTAAAGTAACATATACTAAAGCAGGCGTCACGCTGTCCCCATATAAGCACTTGATAGACACACTAGTAAGGAAATATTCAAATTCGGATCTGATCATTATAACATCAGGCCATTTGCGAGGGCATCTTCAGCCATTGCATGACCCCATGCTAATATTTTCACACTCCAGCAATAACTTCATGAGCGGTCGAAAATCTATGGCATGTCAAAAAGTGCCAATTTAAGGCTTTGTAAAGTTGTCATAAAGCCATCTTGTTAATTTTGGAGTCATTGTCTTTAGATAGTGAGATCATCGGTGCATATCTGGCATTTTTAGCCTCAAGAAGATAATATGAAGGGAACAAGATGCAGGATTGTTTAAGAAAATCAACACAACTACTGTTGCATCGCCATCCTATTTTGGTACGATCATATCAAGATGGGATCATGATGTATAAAATTTGTAAATATTGAACTTAAATATTGGAGGATTCAGCTTGTGTGTAACATAGATGAAATGAAGTAGAATGCTGCAGAAACACTTGGCACTGCTGAGGAAAGCTTGCATACCACTTAGGAGCTCTAGAAGCTTCTGAAGGTGGCTCTAAATTTGTGCTTTGAATGATATATATTTCTTGGATTCCCCCCCACCCTGCCTTTCTATGGTAAGAGGCTCGGAACTGTTTTCTCGGACCTCTTAATAATCCCTCTGCTTTCCTCATCTGTGTTCTGTATTTACCAGAGAGACCCTCACCCTTGCCTCTTCTTACTTTTGGTGGCAAGATAAAGTAAAAGTCAAATCCTAATTCTTGTTTAAACCTAGTTGTGCTACCAATACTATAAGCTACTGAATTTGCTACTTTTGGCCGCTTTTATACCACCCAGAGGTCAAGTGACGCTTCATGACTACGTTCAAACACATCACAGTAACACTATAATGTTGTAACCAATTGTATGGCCTTTGAAAGTCCTGCGGTAGACTATTCCATGTGTGAATCGCATATGATTGCATGAACTTTAGTAGGAATCATGTGTGGATTGGATGTGATCCCATGGCCTTCTGTAGGAATCGTACTTGTTTCGTATGATGATTGACTGTCTACCTATTTCGGGACCATCTTCGCGTGAAATTCAAAATTGCAGATTGACGTGTCCATCAGGTTTCATTTTTGGGACAGTGTGATGCCTGCATAAATGTTTTTTATTTATAAAATGATTCACCTTGTTACTATACAGATGTTGGCAGAGATGACATATTGGCAGACAACATGCACATGGAATACCAGACTTAAATGAATGTGTCTGTACATATATGAACAACAATAACTTATGTATAGTCCAGGTTCTCAATCTAGCCTAGACTATACTCTCAATGGGATCTGCATCTCAAACATTACAAACTGAAGGGGAAAAGTATGATTCTATGATTTCATCACCACATTGTGTCAGGAGACACTACCAACAATGAGCTAGAACCATCCTGACATAAAACATCAGAGCCCTATTGTTTTATTCATTTATTTATTTGGGTTTTACGGCGCACCAACACAAAAAGGTCATATCGCACCGAAAGCAATCAATGATACTATTATTGATGTAAAGCTCTACATTTTATTATAAACATTTATTTCCTTTAAAAAGTTAAGTATCGCATATGATGGTACAGACTCAAAAAGTTCTTTAAGTGAGTTAACTTTAAAATGTTTGTCACGGATGTCTTTTAGATCCTGACAGTCAAGGAGAACGTGTTTGACATTGAAATGCTCGTCACAGGGTATACATTTGGTGCTATCTCTCTTTTGAGAAGGTATGAATGTGTTAATCTGGTATGACCAATTTTACATCGCGAGATCACTATTTGATCGCGGCGATTAGAAAATATAATTGACAAAGATGAACCAAGGGTTGGCTTTATGTCATGTAACTTATTAAAAATTGCATTGTCCCACCCTTTTGTGTTAAAAGACATTCTCAACAATGGGCTAGAACCACCCTGACCTAAAACATTAGTCACATTGTGTCAAAGAAACTCCCCCAATAAAAAGTATTCTATCAACAGAAGGGATGAGATGATATGGCAATATATCAATTAAGTAACAATAAAATATGTTTGACCACAAAGTGTTCTTACACAGAACATTACATCAACTGTGCACTGTTTCTTGTATAGAACTTGACTAAACAAGTAAATCTGTGAGCTAATGCTCACTAGTGATACCCCCGCCAAAATCTAAAAATATGCGACAAACAGGAAGTAGATGAGCAAGGAGCATGAAATCGCTTTACACCATAGGGGACTATGGGATGAAGCAATATGCAAAGTATTAGGCTGCTACATGATACATGTATAATGTTTGCTGCTATTTTCATGTCATTCTTTTGATGCTACAGTATTTTCGCATTTGAGAATTAATCTTGATATTGCAGTGTCTCAATTTTTTCGAACTTATGGTATGTAAATTTGTTCAAGCCAATTTTTAGTACAAGATACAAACTTTCATTAATAGTCGGTATTATATACAACAGTTAACAGTAGCTACAAATAGCTTTTAGCCAACATATGTAGTTGGGATTTTTTCCACCTTTAGGCACCAACAACATGCAGTACCAGGTACAATGATAAATTCATGTAAAAAACTATTCATTTTGCTGGATGTGGAAAATTAAAACTGGTTTAAAACAAGATAAATCTATTTTTTAGACGTAACAATTTACTTATTGTGAGCACTTATTTTGACACTAGATTTTTGCTATATGGACAAACAATATCTATGGTCTTAATTGTGGAACAGACTTAATATAGGGAAATTTCTCTTCCTAAATTAAAAATTTGGAACTTAAAATTATCAGAATGCTTGATGGTACAAATAACAAAGATAGTTTCCATAGGAAAACTTGATTATAGTAACATGAAAATAGCAGCAAAAATTTTATAGATAATGTATGAATAGATTTCATCTTGTGTCCATTGATTGATTTCATTTATCATTTTAATCTAAATTTTCTTTAAGATTGTTGCAAGTTTTTATGATTATTGAAACAATTTATAGAATGTACATACAGTAGATTTTTGGTTGTAAGATCTTTATATTGTATTATAGGGTTCTTTTCAGAGATTTTAAGTCTCTGCGGCGCTTTTCACAAAAAAATCTTAGGATAACAATCGTCGTAAGTCAAAAGCAAGAAATATTAATAATATGGTAATTTTTTGGCCAATCAATTTCAAATATCATTGAATTATGTGGAATATTGTATACCTTTTGAATATCAAATCATAGTTATTTTTATTACCCTTCTGACTTTGAACTGCAGAATTGTAAAATTGACTTAAGATAACTTTTTTCGTAAGATATTTTGTAAAAAAGTGCACTGGTCCTAATTTGTTGTTTTTATGCAATTTGTTATAAAAAAGGGTTAAAGGGGATTTTTTGAAAATACATCAAATTTATTCACTGCACTTAGCTTTGAAATTTTTTGAATTATGTAGAATTTATGTTTGATGTTTGACTGAATGGTTCAAGTGATAGCATTATTGTTTTACAATCATTGATAGTGTTTTTTATTCAACATTTTATTCAATATTTTATTCAGTGTTAATTAACTTATTGTTTCATTTTTTTGTTTAACTAGATTTTTAATCAGAAGTTTAGTTCACCAGTTCATTCATTTAAAGCTATACTTTCTACAAAATTAGAAGTTGTCTGATTGTCCACAGCAACCATTTTCAGTTTGGACAACCCAAAATTTTGTTCGGACAACTAGGAAATTAGTAAGAATTTTATATTATAGTGCAGATAGCTAAAATAACTAGTTTAGATAATTGCGTTTATATCCTAATTTAACTAACTGTTATAAACATGTATTTTTTTTTTTAATTTTGATCGTGTCAGACTAGAGTATCCTACATTTGTTTTCTTTATAAAATCTTATACAAGTTTGTTTCAACACTGTTGTTAATAAATCACAGCATTATTTAAGTCAGAATGTAGAATGTAGATACATGATTGGGTATGAAAGCTTGAGACAATGTGATACAATGTAGTAAAATCAAAGACCTTCTTTTTTCGTAATATTTTCTCCCATTGGAAGGATCCGATGAATTTTCATATAACAAGTAGCAGAACTTTGTAATTGGAAAAAAATTGTTGATAAACTTAGCTAGATATAGTTGTGAAGTTTGGCCTGTGGCTGGGAGGGTAGAAACCTACTGAGTGAAGATTTGTGGTTGTTTTAAAATAAATATCTTGTTGTGTAATGAAGTAACTTACTTTCGAATGACCTTGACTCAAGGTCAAAGTAATGGATGTCAAGGTCGATACTGTGATCTAAAGGTTAAGGTCAAAGTAATGAATTTCTAGGTTGTTACAGTGACCTTGACGAAAGGTCAAAGTAATGTATGTCAAGGTCATAACCATGATCTAAAGGTGAAGGTCATTTATTTTAGTATATAAAATGTAATTTTGTGCAAATATGGTGCTTCATGAAAAATATAACAAGAATTTTGATTTATAATACGATGAAAATATTATCTATATATCACACAGGGCTCAACATCAAAGGTGGTTCAATTGCCTCTGACGACCTATATTTGCGTTTGGGTAACCTGCTAGGAACGTTTGTTCCTGCAAGTAAAATATGTAACTGGTTGTCCAACCCAGCAACCTACTTAGAAAATTAATGTTGAGCCCTTATTTTAGTGTTAACATAGTTACTGGTTTAAAATATATTAAAATATGTAAATTTGTTATGTAAGGGAAATCTATTGTTTGGGTTTTGAAAGAATGTGATAGCTTATATATAAAATCAAATTTGAGTTTATTATACCTTCAGTGATGTGACACTTGATTTTTATCTGACAATCTTTGTTGAATTATTGGTTTGAAATTATATAAAGAAAAGTTTATTATAAATGGAATATTTGAAATATATAATTTTAAGATATATTTTAGAATTTGATCCATTATTCAAGCTTTTGTATTATTATATGCTAATTTATTTTAGCTTGATTGTGAAACAAGTTCTTAAAACTTAGATTAATCTTTTTAAGCTATACAATATACTTTATTTTTGGCTGCTTGGGTGAAATCTTTTGGACTGGTTCTGAAACTCATGGTTTTTACATTTGAGAACTTTAGAGTTTGTGTTCTTTGGTAATAGCTGAAATGATAAAATTCTGGAATTAAAGGATTTTTTATGAAGTTTAGAACTTTTCACCAACATGGCTGTACGAGTAACTTACTATATTTTACTGTGTTGTTTTAACATATCTATACAATATAACAATAGTGTTGTGATTTTTATTTTATTTTTTACTGCACACTGTACATTTTATGATCAATTTCAAATAGGTTGTTAGTAGTTTTATGTTTTAAATATTTTGTTTTATCAGTCTGGATTTATTTATGTCTATATACGTTTTTTTGTTGAACTTTTATTGAACAGCACAGAACAATTCTTTTATTTATTAAATTACACATTATAGTACTACAAGTAATGTATTATTATTTTTTCCTATTTGAGGCACAATATACAAGTTTCTAATTTCAGATTTTTTTTCCCTCACTTTGTCTATCAAATGGCCACTGTCTCAAATTCTATATCATTTTTAGGGGGTTGTGATTTTTTTATCTTATTATTACATTGTTGTTTTTAAATTCATGTTGAACATATTTTAGATTGTTGAAGTTAAATCTGTCATCAGGCATGATAGGAAAACTTTGGTTAGTGATTTTTTCCTTTATTATTTAATACATGTGACACTTCTATGTACTGTATAGCGGGTATTTTTTGCATGGTTGAATTTTTGCTATTTTCGCTGTCAACAAGGATAGCACAGATTTAAACCCAGTAAATATATCTAAATCAATGTTCTTTATTACTTGTTATGATGGAATATACAAAAGAATTATACATCAAATGCATGATATCTAAATTCTACTACATTTGTAATTTAAAACTCCTCAGAAAAAGACACTGGAAATGAAAACGCTATATGGTATTTTATATTAAGTCAATCTGATTAAAACCCGATCTAAAATTTTCCACTCGCCTACTCGCTAATTTAGATTTGGCCTTTTCCAATCGAAGATCTAGTTCAGGTGACCTTTTCTCATCATAATATTCTTCTAATATTGTTCTGATACGTAACTTGTTTACATCCTCTATGTCACGCAATTGAACTGAGCCGTCCAATCGCTGACTGTGAATGATACCACTGTTAAATTAGCTTGCAAACCTTGGTCTAAAAATAGAAATTACGAAATCAAAATGTTACTAATAGTGTTTCGTCTAGATGAAAGCTACGCATTGATTGGTCGACACAAAGTTCATCTTGACATGACCTTCCACGGAGACAGTAGAGATCCTGTATGACAATGCTCTACAGGATATCTGTTTACGGAGATTGATATTAAGTAAAACAATATTTTCTCTTTTAGGCCGGTTCTTTGTTATTCTCAGAAATAAGACTGACTTATTCTCATAGAATTGATCTCATTCTAAACTATCATCCAAAGATCACCCTATTTCTTGCATAATTTACTGCATAAACTTACTAAAATAACTTACAAAATCTTACTTATTCTCTTACAAAAAATGTCTTATTTTTAGCCCATAGTTTTTTGTCATGCATAATTTGATAGATGGTTTGCCTCATCAGAAATAGTTTCAGTTATGTTTTCAGTTATAAAGTCAGGGTATATATACTAGGACGAAAAAGAAACGCCGGGTAACCTATAATGATCGTTTTAAGGGATAAATTGTATTATTGGATTATTATATTTATTTTTGTTTGAAATGTCATCTGTATGGAACCAACTGTTGAAGTTTCAATCGATTTCCGATGCTGATTATGTGAAAAAATACCCCCTTTTAACGATGACCCTTCTTGTTTTGCGAAACACGGCCGGACATATGTGTTGCATATTTTATGTACCCGGTGTTTCTTTTTCGTCTTAGTATATGATTGTGCAATGATTTCATTATTAGTTCATTCTTTATCGTATTGTTGATGTGTTTTTTCATCAATGGTTGTTTCAAGTCTAAAGGTGCTTGCTTGAAATGTAATCCAAAATTGATGGTAGTTTTTATGACGCAATGGCATTAATGTAGGGAAGTTTTTTGGACTGAAAAAATACCATAAAAGTGTATGTTTTTTGTAATAACCTAGATAATTTATAGCAGAACTTTATTGCATTTTTAAAAATATAATACTAAGTTATTAATTTACGACTTAACTAATCAACAAAAATTATGAATTTGCAATAGTATGTCTTTATAGAGGATTTTTTCTATATTTGGTGCCCATAGAAATGATATTTAATATACATGTATTAATAATACAGATTATGGAGTAATAGATATTATACACACTTATATTTAGAATATATTTTTTATTTTATATAACCCTGTAGTATTTTTTTGGTAGTATTTAGAATTATTTTTTAGCATCAACTTAAATATGCAGAATTGAAATAACTTTTTGTGATAGGAATCTTGGGAGTGTAAGGTTAGTGCTTGTGAATGATTGATAGCATGATTCAGTTCCATCCAAAATTACATTTTTCATCAGGATTTTCTTCGATCATTGTTTATGGCATCTTTCTGTCTGTCCGTCTGTCTGTCTCTTTCAATGTTTTTATTTCTGCTTTTGAAAAGTAATTTCTTTTTTTATGAAAAATATTCATAATAAAGGTCACTTTTAGAAGTTCATCTAAATATAAATATTTGTAAATGGTTATGTAATGGTTTGAAGTATTTAGTTTTCCACTCAAAAAAGTAAAAGTTTAGCAATTTGATGAATAATTTCATACCCTTGTGAATTGTACTGTGCACAATGGTTTTCAATTTTGTTTCTTTGTAAAAATATATCTCCTTTTAAAACAGAATATGATCTAGTGTATAGTATATTATATAAAATATATTTGATCTATTGTCTTAATTCTAACATTGTATCAAGTAACAGTGTTTGCTTTCTTTTAGCTCACTTGAGTCATATTCAGGGTGAGCTATTGTGACCAGTCTTTGTCCACTCGTGTATTCCTGTATCATGCAAGTCTGTCTGTGCTAGGTCTCAAACATTTCTTATAAAATGAACTTGTCTATAACCATGGTACCTAGTGCTACTTTATTAGTCATGTAGCTTTTTCTACCTATTCTATGGCTATGCAAAAATTTGTTCAAATTATCTCCCTTGGGTAAAAAATTGACCTTGTCCCAAGTGGTTCACCTCTTTTGCTTTGAATGGTTTAAGGAAATATGTTTGTAGGGATCTCATTTGGCTGTAAGGCTGCATATTATAAAAATCTTGCAATAATTTAACAATACAATATATTATACCTTACATAAGATTGTTTGTCTTTACGTATATAAAACATAGCGGGCATTATTTCACCAAGGATTCTATTTGAATTTGCGACTAAAATGGGCCCCAAAAACACTTGATATTAATGATGGGCCCCGGGTGAGCGATCTAGGGTCATGAGGACCTCTACTGGTCGGGTCTCTGTGTACTGAACATTTTTGTATCGTTATAATTTTATTTATTCTAGTCTTAAGTGTTTATCTGAAATCATGCTGAAAGTTTAAACATTATGTATATCCCTGTAGATAAATGTTTTAAATATTTTCTTTATTATAAATTGTAATATTTTAATATTGTATCATGTATGTTTCTATATTCATGATTTATGTTAAATCTTTAATGTTATATGTGCAATATATATGTGTTTTATGTGAGTGTGTGCTATTTTTATATCATTTCATCATGAACAATATTTATTTAATTTTCATCAATTTTTTTCCCTAAACTTTTTAGAAGCACCAAATTTGTACATTTTTGTTTTTTAAATTAAAGTTTTGTTTCAGCTATATAATGCATAATATTTTTTTTAAAACTACACAAAGATAGATTAATATTTTTATATCAATATTTCTCTTTTAATGATAAAGGTTTTAACATTTTCAATTTTTGTCTAATTTTTTAATTTTTCACTTTGATAATCAGCATTTCTGTAATGTTTTATTTGGAATTGTATAGGAAAGAGATATTTTTTATTTTCATGACGAAAATTGATTTTACATAACAAGTCGAACATTTTTCATTCATTTTGTTTTTTGTTAGTTTTTTGTTGTGAAATTTCAAATATTATGTTATATCATTATGTTTATGTAGTTCTGTAGATAATCATGCCTTGGTTTCCATGGTTACTGTATATGATGATGTCACATTTTTGGTTACCATGGTTTCTAAAGTTGATGATGTCACATTTTTGGTTGCCATGGTTTCTAAAGTTGATGATGCCACATTTTTGGTTGCCATGGTTTCTAAAGGTAATGATGTCACATTTTTGGTTGCCATGGCTTCTAAAGATGATGATGTCATATTTTGGTTGCACGGTTACAAAGTTCTCTAGATGTGTGTTTTTATGTCTGTGAGAAATGCATTGTATATATTATGCTTTATTTTAAATGCCATATATTTAAATCTACACCATGCATGTGGCATACAACATAAGTAAATAAAATGTTGCTTCCATCCAGAACAATCTTTTGTTCTTTTTAAACAAGACAACGGCTCAATATAACCTGTATGCGTTGATATGCTGTTAAACCCAAACAAACAAACTACATAAACAAAACAAAACAGATGTTTATTATCCTCAGAAGAAAAGAAAATAATCTAGGAAAGTTGGTTAGATTAGACGTTCAGCATTTACAACCTAATGTAGTGCAGATATGCAGCATCAATGGCATTAAAACAAAAATAGGAGTTCAGGTGAGTTAGTCTTTATAAAGCAATTATAAAAGGCGTAAAATCTGATTAAAAACAAATATGAATCGTGAATATTTGATCAGATGACATTCATTGCTTTGAATATATAAAAAATATTTAAGAGAGCAAAAACCATGAATATGAGTAGTATATGTGCAGTATATATTTTTTTATACATGTATAATGTCATTAGCAAGAAAATATCTAGAATAGGGGCTAGAAAGGGGTTTATTCCCTTAAATAAGATTATAATATCAATAAAACATGTTATAGAATGTGCCCAATATGATTAGATATACCAAGTGCTTATTTGAAAATATTGAGTCTAAGGGAAGTGACCTATACAAAAATTTTGGCCAACTCCCCTCTGTGGTTATCTCTTTATTAAATCAGTAGCAAGGCGTGACATAAGCACTGTGAAGAGTTTTGGAAATTAAAGTCCATTGCCATATTGACTTGTTGCAGATTGTATGAGATGGATTTATTTACATTTTATATGAGATTTTATTGTATATACGACATGCAAGCTGTTTTCTTTTCAAACCATAAGCTTAAATTGGCAACTTTTGTTAAAAAATTTATAAATTTATTGTCACTTAACTGTTTGTGACACTTTTGTGTTGAATATTAAATTGATATATGCATCATCCCAGGCTTGCATATTTCTTATTTGTTTCATTTTTGAGCATTATTTATCTAGTAAATGATCAAAATCATTTTATTTAAGTATAATTTCTCAAAAATATCGAAGTTTAAAGACAATTCAAAAACCTTGTTTTAGACACTGGCACCAGAGTCCATATCTTATGATTATAATGCGTACGTCCTATTTATAGTTTTCTGTACATACATATATAATATGAATGTATAGATCTAGTCATAACTCGTACACGGTGATGAATACGGGAGCAATTTTTAATTGTGTTTGTTGACAAAATATTATATGTGCGTGCATTTTAAAGAATGTGAGGACTCTAGTGCCAGTGGTTTTAGAGTAGGATTATTTTATAAGGGAGTTAACTCGTGAGGTGTTAATACAAAACGTTGTAGCAGTTATTTCCCATTTTGGACTACTTTTGCGTAATAATTTATTGGCATAAAAAGACTAATTCATATAAAGCCAATTTTATGACAATCTGACATTATTTAATATTTTGTTATAACTGAATTGAGATATTTGTTTAAAAACTGAAATGATATATCGCCGTACTGCTTTTGTATTGAAAGATTTATGGAACTACATGTATTTCTTCCTGACCGCATCACACAACTTCCGTGTAAATCTAATATGGCGGACCAAATATGAAGAACTCGTCAAGTACGAACATATTTTCTACATATTACGAAGCCACAAGTTGAGTTCAATATTTTGATGGTTGAGCCATTAAATTAAAAGGTTGTTGTTTATATCAGACTGTTTACATTGGCGAATCTTCGAAAATTGGCTACATGATTTGTCTTTCATGCAATTTAATTTGGGAATTCGTCCTCGACCTATTTCGTAATTGAGTTTCTTTGTTTCTGTATCTGTTTAAGTGTCTTTGTTTATTGCCAGAGAGCCACTCTCGTACCCTAAGGTATTACTACTAGACTCTGGGTACGAGTATTCAGTGAGCTGGTCTGTCTGAATGTAAATTAACTGTCCATAGTGGGGTTTTTGATTCCCTGATTTGGTTAACTCTTCCTATACAAGATAATATGGGGTATGGTGCCGGCCATTGACAGTACAAGTTATTTGACACCCATTACAAATAATAGTAAAATTAAGCCTAAACTTGATTCAAACAGTGAAAATAATAACAATGTGACAAAATTTTGCATAAACCATTCTCACTGTTTCAAAACAAAAACTTCAAAAACTCAGCAATACAAAAATTCATTTTTCGTATAAACTATTAATGACTGGAACGCTCTTGAAGAGGATACCGCATGTGCCAGGACAATTGAGAGCTTCAAGACAGCTCTCCAGGGTTGCAACTGACCACATGGCACTCCCCAACTCATCACGCCAGCAGTTGTCACTGCGTTGTTACATATACAGAAACAGACAGATGGTTGTGTTTGTCGCCTTGAAATGAGATTTTGATTTAAAATTTTTTGTTAATGATCAATAGGAATATATGTTAGAAAATATTTTAAAAGACCCAAGTTCATTTGGATTTTTAGGTCGCGGTATGGGACACTCGTACCGGCCACTTTCGGTTATGGTTTCACTGTAGTTCGGTGAACAGTTGCAGCCCTAGACTTTTGTTAGTTATCTTGTCAGTTATCTTCCCCTGATAAAATCTGAAGCAATCCAATTGTTAAGTAGGTCCTTGCAGTTGGAATCCTTGGATTTTATCATTGAAGTCTCATGTAATTCAATCAAATACGGATGGTTTATTTGTCAACTACTGCTGGTGTCCAAGGGACTGGGGTAACCAGGGCTGCAACGATTCGATTCGATACATCGAAACTCGATTGCAAGGGTGCCGATTCGATTTCGATTCGGGACCCACGAGTTTCGATTCGATACTGACTTTTAAAAGTGTCTACATAAGTTAAAACGATAAAAGCAAAGGCGCGCCTAAAAGTCAAAGTATACGTTGACAGTGAAACTGGGTTTCACTTTGTTACATTTCTGTTAAATTTATATTACGATTTTATGTAGCATGAATAGAAACTCTGTTCGATATTATATTTATAATACATTTTCGCGACCTTTACATTCGTACCCAATCCATTTCGTACTTGAATAAAGCAAATATAAAAAAATATCAGATTTTCGAATTTCGTGTTATCCAATTTTAGTAACACTTTAACTTTAAATAATATTATTTAGTTTTAAGCTCAAATATGTGTATAAATGCATATTTGTAGTAAATTGTATCTATAAAAGAATCGAATCGAAAAAAATCGAATCGAAAAAAAAAGTATCGAATCGCATCGAATCGACTTTCCAGTGAATCGTTACCCCGGGTAACTAGCAGGCGGCTAGATCTTCTTACATCTGACCTATGTAACCCTGTCTAGGGGATTACTATTATGCATGTTGCAAGTCTTCAAATTGCCCTACATAATTAAAAATCATTGGTAGGAATGAGAGTGTTCGTAAAAATAATTTCATGACCAAGCTCTACGAAAGTATGCCCCGTCGGAAATCGAACCAACCACCCCTCGATCAGTAGACTTGCATGCTACCAAATTAGCTAGCCGGGCGGATCACGAATTATTTCATTTAAACGTATATTGTTTTCGTATTCAATGAGAATTTTAATACAGGATGCGAGTTTAGTAAATTTACTCCATCATTGTTGCTATCTTATTTCTTTTTATACAACGTGTTTTCTGTATCGACAAAGTTGTTTTCATCATTCACAATTTCACTGCTCATATTTATATATACAATGACGGTTGACAAGACAGTGCCAACTTCCCTAATTCAAATCGCCACCAGTCGCCAAGTTGATTTAAATAACAAACGGTAATTCAATATGCGATATTCATACTTTAGTCAAGTAGTTCACACTCATTGATGAATACTTATAACATTTTAATTAAAATGATGAACTGTTGTTGATGTCAAGAAATTTAGTAATCAATAATATACCAATAAGGGAATAACCTTAGTCAGTTATCTCCCATTGTATACTCTTCAAATAAGTAGGTCCAATTACGGTTGAATTACTCGGATTTTACCCTTACTTTTCACTTACTTTTCAATGTCAATTTGCCAAAATTAATCTTAAATAACTTTTTGGTAAATCGTTTAATTTAAGCTAAGTATTTTTAAGGTAAAAAACTATCAAAATTTAATCACTTCTGTAAATATCTTCATTAACAAGAAAGATATTAGATGAAATATTTTGTTATCCTTACATAGGAATTCAATGATAAAATCCAAGGACTCCAACTGATAGGATTGGATTGCTTCAGATTTTATCAGGGAAAGATAACTGACTAAAGTCCCTAAAGTAATTTCAAAAACGGAACTTAGAATATGTTACATAGATAATTCTTAAATATACTAATATAACTTGATTTTTTTCTAAAAAAAATTTGTCTCAGAACTTTTGAAAAGCACTGTATTCATACTGTAGTCGAGATATTTTAACATCGAAAATTGACAGATATTTCTAACATATCAAGAATATGAATATACTAACTGTATGTAGTTGAAAGTCATTATACAATGTACTTTGGACATAACAAAGAATCTATAGTTGTATTCATGTTGGTGTGTTTAGTTGTAAGAACATTGTTCCCTAATATATCTGAAATAAACAAAAAAGCGTCATGTTGGCGGAGTCAGAAGTCATGTGGGCGGAATGAAAAATTGTGTGGGCGGCGTCAAAATTTCGGTGAGCGTGGTCAAAACTGTGGATGGGCGGTGTAAAACATGATGTGGGCGGAGTCAAAATTTTGTGTGGGCGGAGCCAAAATTTCTTGTGGGCGGAGGAAAAAATATGTGGGCGGATTTATTAGTCAGAGACGGATTCAAAATTTTGTATGGGCGGATTCAAAATGTTGTGTGGGCGGAGTCAAAACTGTGTATGGGCGGTGTAAAACATGATGTGTGGGCGGAGTCAAAATTTTATGGGTGGAGTCAAAATTGTGAGTGGGTGGAGTCAAAATTTTGTGTGAGCGGAGTCAAAATTTTGTGTGGGCGGAGTCAAAATTTTATGGGTGGAGTCAAAATTGTGAGTGGGTGGAGTCAAAATTTTGCCGGGGGAGTCAAAATTTTGTGTGGGTGGAGTCAAATTACAGGAAGGCGGGGTTATAGTTTTTTGAGCCCTGAGTCAACTCGAGAAACCCAAGAGTGAAAGTCTTCATTTTCACAATAACAGAAGGTAAAGTGTTGACTATATCAGATCATTTTTCTTGTGCTTTAAACTCGAGAAAATCGTGCGTGAAAGTCTGGGTTTTGTCATGTGTTGTAATTAGTCTTCGCACGAAATTCACTAAACAAAAATAGTTTCAAGGCCAATAATATTATTCTGAGTTTTACATGGCCGTAGTGGTAAAAATACATGAAATAATTAAATAACAAGAAAAGTCTACTCTTTTCGATGTACTTATGTCAACAAAATCAATCATTGATATGCAATCCCATTGTGATAAATGAAATTTTAAGTGGATAGTTTCATTTGTTGGAGCGCTAAAATTTGCATTTAAGACTTCTTACTTAAAAGTTACTGTGTTGATGCCTGTAGTCTGTTCAATTACCCAGAACGTTCCGTAACGTTAGGATCGGAACAACTTAACCCAAAGACAGCTCAACCCGAGAAAACTCAATCACCAACTAACGGGTCTTCGGATTGAGATTTCCCGTATCCCTAACGTTAGCTAACAGTCGTTACTGAACACGCTGCTGGTATCGCCATTGCTTTAAAGTTTTTTAAAGTTTAACCATAAAACATTTAAAAAAACTGTTACTTCAACATTTGAGATGAAAAGTTCTTGAGGTACCCACTCTTGTGTATTGGTGAACGTTGTTCACATAATGCCGCCATCTTTAAATCACAAGTTGATTGACCAATCAGAGAGTGTTTGATTGTAGTATTAACATCTAAATAACCACATTCTTGACTGGAATTAGAAAGTTATATAAAATCACTATGAGCAAGCTAGAAATAGAGATGTCGCGGTATAGTGTTGAGAAATAGATCGGTTGTCAATTTTGTATGATAACTCCTGATAATATAAATCACCTTCAGGAAGGCGATACCTCACTGTACCTATTTACATCTGCATGGAGTGAAACAACTGTAGGTAATTTTTTTGCTGAATGAAATTGACTATGTCCCTGGTTGGTTTCGAACTCGGGACCTATCGATCCCTAAGCACGCGTCCTACCACTGGACCACTGCTCCTGCAATTATATTGCTGTTCAATTTCACAGTTTGGTAAGTTGTTCAGAAATTTGCAATTACAGTTTGAACCGTTGTCAAATACAGGACTGCCTGAGTATAATCCCAATTTAATCGACGGTAAATACGTCTGATGGCAAAGGTCGCTTTAGCGAAACCGGGTTGAAATGTTTGACTTAGTTTACAAATACCTTATTCCCATATCATAATAGGCCTATGCAATGTATGGTGCATACAATGCACTATTTATAACAAAAAAACTGAATGTAGTGGTATGTTTTAATCAGTGAAAGGATGAAAGTGCACCACTTGATTCACCTATAAAGTGGGCAAGTTCATAATTTAAAGTACACAAGTATGCATGAACTAATCAACGGACTACACAAACCTATTTATGTTGAATGTCTTTGTTGTTTCTATGGTTCCATCAACCCAGGCACACAATCCATTGTTATAAGTAGCACCAATCCATACTGGAGTATGTTGTCTTCAAATAAACAACATAAACACGTAAAAATAACTAACATTGTTGAACATTTTAGGTATCAAACATCGACAAAGAAAGTGTGAAAAAATGCCGACACACATCTTAAAATGTTTACCTCAATTTCCGCTCAAACTGCAAACACATATTTGTCGTCAAACAAAGGATTGATATTGATTTAATTGCTGCAAACAATTAAAATATATATATGCGCTATTTCCAATGTACTCTGACATGTATAGGTAAAGGTATATTATTATACAGATGTTATCGAGCGTGTAATCATAACTCGGCGATTTTATTATCGATTTTGTGACGTCCTTGTGCATACTTATGTCGGCGAGTTAATCACATAGCGTTTGAACGACAATTGGGTTTTAATGAGATGTAATTGGCATGTAATTGTCGCGTGAAGTTTCATTTTTCGCATCTCTTATCTGACCAGTTTCGATTTTTTTATTTACGTTCGATACGCGGCGATTTCGAGACTTTATGAGTAAAGGAGTTTTTAATTGGGTTATTATACGCAATTCTTATAGGGTTTTTGAGATTTTTAATTGCGTATTTACGCAGATACGCAACTTATCTGTTCCTATGCGTCCCGTTCGGATCTGACGCGTTAACATTGCGGATAATTGCGTTTAATCTACGGCCCGTTTTCAGTCGCCGGCTGGACGACCATTTCGAAATTTTAGGTGGTCCATACGAAAATAAGGTCGCCATGGGCGATTGGGCGACCGCTAATTTTCAGCCCTGGTTTTGTATCGCTGTTATAAGCAGAAACGAGTTGCTTGTGGGATATCACACATTTGTACATATTTACAGACAAAAAAATACCAGTACTAATATATAATACTCGTAATTGGCATATACCAAAATAATATCAATACTTATATATGATACTCGTAATTGACATATACCAAAAATAATATCAGTACTAAAATATAATACTCGTAATTGACATATACCAAATAATATCAGTACTAACATATAATACTCGTACAATGTAATTGACATATATCAAATAATACCAGTACTAATATATGATACTCGTAATTGACATATACCAAAATAATATCAGTACTAATATATGATACTCGTAATTGACATATACCAAAATAATTTTAGTACTCATATATAATACTCGTAATCGACATATACCAAAAATCATAATAGTACTAATATATAATACTCGTAATTGACATATACCAAAATAATATCAGTACTAATATATAATAATTGTAACTGACATAAGGCAATTTTCTGCAAAAACAATTTTGCAAAAGGAAATCGTACATTTATATATACTCAGAGTCAAAATATATATTCCAACAGTAATATATACAATATTAGTTATTTTACAATTTGCATGTTCAGGTTATTTGTGACAAACAACAATACACATTTGTATGTGTTTAGAGACAAATACAAGAAATCATCATATATATTACTCAGAAGTTTTAACGGATTAAAATATAAAATCTGTTGATATGTAATAATCAAACTTCGACTTAAGGAAGTCTTTAAGCAAGAGAGTTGTTTTTGATAGATTACGTATTCTGCAAGAGGCATGAGGAGTATAATACGTGAAGTACTTAACATAATATATTATACTCATAATTTAATATATGACATGTACTTGGTAAAAATCAGTTATTTGTGAACAATCACGTATTTTGCGACGGATTTAAAGTCTTATATTTGCGCATTGTATGATTCATGTATCTTAAAAGCTTTAAAAATATAAACACTTAGGTTTCTTATCTTAGCATCGTTTTTGCTTTCGAAAAGTTGCTTAAGTTTAAACATACTGGGATGAAATCTATAGTGCCTGTCAATATACGTTTGTCTTAAATCATTATATAGAGAACATTCTAGTATGAAATGATACTCGTCATCAACTTTGTTACATTTTGTACATAACCTATTCTCTCTAGGGATTTTATGAGGCTTATGCCAGCGACCTGTTTCAACTCTTAATTTGTGCGATGATGTTATAAGCCTTGTCATGGCTGTTCTGTATTTAATTTGATCTATGCTAGTTAAATAAAATTGACACTCAAAATTTATAATTGTACAAAAAAATCAGCTCTGCTAGAATTTCTAAGTCTTTCATTCCAGTTTTGGATACGAGTGTCTTTAAGTCGTTGTTTAACATTGATGATAAATAACTCATTGTTACCAACGCTTTGCGCATCCCACGCATCATAAAATCCTAGTGTAGACAGAAGATTTCTCACAAGTGTAACCCAAGAAGTTTTGTTCGGCATTTTTTCGGCATCATATTTTAAAAGTTCATAAATGATTTTATATTTTAATCCGTTAAAACTTCTGAGTAATATATATGATGATTTCTTGTATTTGTCTCTAAACACATACAAATGTGTATTGTTGTTTGTCACAAATAACCTGAACATGCAAATTGTAAAATAACTAATATTGTATATATTACTGTTGGAATATATATTTTGACTCTGAGTATATATAAATGTACGATTTCCTTTTGCAAAATTGTTTTTGCAGAAAATTGCCTTATGTCAGTTACAATTATTATATATTAGTACTGATATTATTTTGGTATATGTCAATTACGAGTATTATATATTAGTACTATTTTGATTTTTGGTATATGTCGATTACGAGTATTATATATGAGTACTAAAATTATTTTGGTATATGTCAATTACGAGTATCATATATTAGTACTGATATTATTTTAGTATATGTCAATTACGAGTATCATATATTAGTACTGGTATTATTTGATATATGTCAATTACATTGTACGAGTATTATATGTTAGTACTGATATTATTTGGTATATGTCAATTACGAGTATTATATTTTAGTACTGATATTATTTTTGGTATATGTCAATTACGAGTATCATATATAAGTATTGATATTATTTTGGTATATGCCAATTACGAGTATTATATATTAGTACTGGTATTTTTTTGTCTGTAAATATGTACAAATGCGTGATATCCCACAAGCAACTCGTTTCTGCTTATAACAGCGATACAAAACCAGGGCTGAAAATTAGCGGTCGCCCAGTCGCCCATGGCGACCTTATTTTCGTATGGACCACCTAAAATTTCGAAATGGTCGTCCAGCCGGCGACTGAAAACGGGCCGTAGATTAAACGCAATTATCCGCAATGTTAACGCGTCAGATCCGAACGGGACGCATAGGAACAGATAAGTTGCGTATCTGCGTAAATACGCAATTAAAAATCTCAAAAACCCTATAAGAATTGCGTATCATAACCCAATTAAAAACTCCTTTACTCATAAAGTCTCGAAATCGCCGCGTATCGAACGTAAATAAAAAAATCGAAACTGGTCAGATAAGAGATGCGAAAAATGAAACTTCACGCGACAATTACATGCCAATTACATCTCATTAAAACCCAATTGTCGTTCACACGCTATGTGATTAACTCGCCGACATAAGTATGCACAAGGACGTCACAAAATCGATAATAAAATCGCCGAGTTATGATTACACGCTCGATAACATCTGTATAATAATATACCTTTACCTATACATGTCTACTACTACTACTACTATAACTTTTATTTCTCCCAAGTATTTACAATTATATACAAAGAGGGGAAAATACAGAAATACACATATATAATAATATAGGGTGACACTTCCGGTCAAAATATAACAATTGCACATATAATTTGTGCTGTTTAAAGAAATAATACTTATTAGATGTTTGGGCAAAAGTAACAGGTGATGGGTAGTATAAATACAAACGAGATCAATGCAGACTCAGATTGTCGGCGTCTTGCAAAGAGTGCCGTATAACCGAGGCTATCTTGAAAAGGCTCTCATAATTTTTCTAATAAATTTGCAGAGACTTTGCAAGACATCGACATCCTGGGACTGCATGACTTGAGTAAAAAATGCATACATATCAGTATTGCGGGTGATTTTAAGATGTTTTGATCTGTCGTTATTAAAGAATGTGCAACCAGTTAAATAATGCATCTCTGAGCCAATTTCGTTTTTATCACAGAGAGTACAAGTACGTTGATTTATTAATGTTCCGTCGTATCGACCGGTCTCTATAGGTAAGCGGTGGTTTGCTGTACGGAATTTAAATAATACCAGTGAGTCACGCTTTTTTAGTATTTTAAAGTATGTTTCAAAATTATGACACGGTTTAAACTGTTTATATAAAATTCCTTTATTGGACTGTTCCAAAAGTGTATTCCATGTTTGCATGTATTGATCTTGAAAATTTTGTTTAATTTTTCTGTGTAAGGACAGTGTGACGTTCATTGGTTGGGTTTCCCAAATGTAGGCGAGTCCGCACGTGTTTAATATTTGTTTGACTTTATTAATCCATTTAAATTGATGGTTTTCATTTAACATATATTTATAGATTCTAAATGAAATTTTGTCTGCTTTACTTGTGACAAGGCGTGACCAATATGATATGATTTTAGACTTAATGTAAACATCGATGGGAAAGCGACCTAGTTCTCCATATAACATGTATATTGGTGTGCTTTTTCTTGCACCGGTAATTTTTCTTAAGAATTCTTTATGAACATTTTCTAAAAGATCAGTGTTTTCAAATCCAATAATTTCTGAACCGTAAGTTAAGATTGGAAGTACTGTATTATCAAATAGTTTTAGAGCGAGATCAACAGGGAGGTCAGCGTTGTTTATTCGTGAAAGTATACAATACATAGCTTTTTTCGCTTGTTGAACAATATTTTTCCTTGATTCAAGGAAAGAGCCATTTCTTGTAAAAGTTATACCTAAGTAATTATACGAGTTTGTTATTTCAATTTTATCAGCACCGAGTCTGAAATCAGAGTTACTTGAACGAGAACCAAATACTATAATTTTGGTTTTAGACATATTAACAGTAAGTTTCCATTCATTACAATAGTTATAAAAAGAGTTTAAACAATTTTGAAAATCTATGGCGTTATCAGATACAATAATCGTGTCATCAGCGTAGAGCAGAACTAATAGTTTAAGCCAATGTGTTGCATCGTTAGGGGTTAATAGTTCTACACCGATAGAGTTATCGTTTTGTAAATAGGACTGTAGATCATTAAGGAAAATTGAAAAAAGTAAAGGAGAAAGGTTTTCACCTTGGCGGACCCCAACTTCTGAATTGAAAAAATTGGAGTATGAGCCGTTGTGTTTGATGCATGATTTAATATTTTGATACATGTTGTAGATTATTTTGAAAATTTTGCCGTCAACTAGATATAATAGTTTTTGCCACAGTCCCGTTCGCCAAACTTTATCAAATGCTTGTGAAAAGTCAATGAATGCACAGTATAGTTTTTTCTTTTGTTTCTTTAAAGTTTCTATGATTGAATGTAATGTAAAAATATGGTCACTACAACAGTAATTTTTGCGAAAGCCAGCTTGATTTTCATTTAAAAGATTATTTGTTTCAAGGAAATTGTTTAGTCTAAGGTTAATGACTGATGTGAAAAGCTTTCCAAGGCAACTTAAAATCGTTATGGGCCTGTACTGAGACGGATTATTCGGACAACCTTTGTTTTTATAGATAGGTATGATGAATCCTTCCAGCCAAGATTGTGGTATAAAACCTGTGTCAAGTACTGTGTTAAATAATTTTGTGTAGACTGGCAACATGATTTGTTTTGAGGATTTAATGTATTCGTTTAAAATGTTATCAGACGGACTAGGTGATTTGGAATTTTTTAGATTTGTGATGCATGTGGAGATCTCACGTTCAGTTATTGGTGAGTTCAAATCTTGATTATTGTATGTAATATTGTTTATATCAAATTCTTGTTCGGAATTATCGCTATTTATTTGTTGAAAATGCGTAAAAAACTCATCTATGGACGGCGATGTTACTGGTTGTGACTTAGGTTTGATGGACTTAAGGTAGTTCCAGTACTGTTTTGGGTCACTAGTGGACATGTTTCTGAGTTTTTGTGCATTTTTAAATTTAAATTCGTTGATATAATGATTCATAGTTTTCTTGTATTTCTTACTAGAGTGTTTTAGATTAATTTTATTTGTTTCCGTCTTATTTTGTCTGTACTTGTTCAATGCTTTATGATATTTTTTCCTTGCCTGGTGACATTTTGGACCAAACCAAGGTTTGTTTCTGTCATGTTTAGTTACATGGTTATGGTTTACTTTGCTTGGAAATGTTTTATAGGAAGCGTTATGAAATAAAGTGTGTATATCATGTGTGATAGTTTCTATAGTATGTTGAGAATGTGGATATGAGTGTAGTTGGTTCATAATTGAATCAATGTGAGTGCTATCAATATTATTGCAAAAAATAGGTGCTTTATTTTGGTCCCATTTGGGTCGTGTGTGCACGTGTGTATTGTTTACGGGGGGTTCGATGTCTGATAGATTTAATGGGCGAGTACTTAAAGACCAATGTAAAGAGCTATGGCCATCGGAAAATAATGTGTCAGTATCACAAATATCAAATGTTTTCAAAAAAGTAAGACATGACGGGGATGCGATGACATAATCAATCGTAGATTTATCTCGAAATGTGTTTTTACCTAAGTCGCGATCTGATCCACAACGACCATTCAAAATAAATAGGTTATTATTACGACATAAATCTATCATTCTCATACCTAGAGTATTAGTTGAGCGATCTTGCGATTCTCTATGTATAGGTAATGACAATTGTTCTAATATTACATGGTTTTGAAAATAATTAACATCAGTACCTTCAATATTAAATAACTGGTCAATATGTCGATTAATATTAACATGATCAGATAATTTTGACATTCTTGCATTAAAATCACCCGCAAGCCAGAAATATTTATAAGTGGTAGATAAATCAATAACTTCAGATTCGAACTTAGACATGTCATCATCATTAAAAAATCTGGAATTGTCAGGAGGGATATAAACCGCTCCGATAATCATGTTTTGGTCGAGACCAGTGACAACTTTATTAATAACTAACCACAATACATATTCCGACTCAGACTGTAAGATTTGAACATGTTTAGCTAAATCAGAACGTACATATATACCGATACCACCAGATTTTCTGTAATAAGTTTGAGATCTATGTTTTGAAAGAAATACAAAATTGTCAATGTCTACAATGTCAGTTGAGTCAAGTTTTGTTTCTAAGATACAAATACAGTCAAATTGTTGTAAATATTCCACAAAATCTGGATATTGTAAACGGCGTTTAAGCCCACACACATTTAAAGAACACAGTTTAAGATTATCATTTAAAGTACTACTTGTACTGTTCGCTGTACGCGTATTTTCCCGCCGGTCCTAATGGTTGGTAACTGGTGCATGTCCGGTTTGGGAATTATATGTTGATGACGTGTCCTTGTCCCAAGGGCGACGAATATATGAATGATTCTCGATTGGTGAGCGACGATCAGGAGCTACACTTCGATGCCTAGGTTTCGAGGGGCGTCTAGGTGATCTGGATTCATGTTGTCGACGTGTTACTGTAGTCATGTTGGTATGCATTGACGGTTGAATATCAAAATTACTATTACTATCAGTTGTAGCACGTGGCACGTATTCTGTGCTTGATCTAAGTGGAGTACTAGGCTGAATGTGTTCTGTATCTGGACGAATATACACAGGAGCTGTTGGTTTAGGTTTGTTTACGTTTGATGAGTTAACACGATTGCCTGACATTATTTTGTCCCAGAGAGGAAAACAATCACGTACAACACGTCCATCCACAACAATTTTTGCTGGGTACAGAAGACGGACTTTACTTAATGGATTATCTTTTCTGATATCCTTGTAATCAGGCCATAGACTCTTCCTGGCACTAGTAATCTCCTTAGGAAAATCACGGTTTATTGTGAAATTTGTGCCTTGTAGACGTTTAGCAGATGACAAGATCAATTCGACGTCAGAATAATCCCTGAATGCTACTATGATTGGTCGTAAAATGCCGTGTTTATATCGTCCTAGGCGGTGGACTCTATCAATAACAGTGTTTTTGTTGAGTGACAAATTTTGGCTCAAGAATGATTCAATGCGGACCTTACAATCTTCCTGTCTATCTTCCGGAAAGCCGCCAAATAGTAAGTTGCAACGACGGCTGCGAGACTCAATGTCCATGGACTTATATTCCAGTAATAACAGCCTGGCTTCATGGTCACTCAGTTTATTTTCAATGCACGAAACCTTTTCGTGTAATGTAAGACACGTGTCGAGCTTGTTCTCAATGTCGGCCATTTTATTATTATTAGTTGTGATGGCTGTATATATAGTATCAAGTTTATTGTCAATGGAAAGAGATTTATATTCACCCATACTGTCATTTGAACTTATCTTTTGTCTCTTACGTTGTTTATTAGACTTTGCTAGTGGAATGGTGGAGAATACGTCCTCTTCGTGTTGGCTGTCTAAAACGTCGAACGGGTTGTTTGTCAAAACCTGACCACTTACAATGTTCGCAATATCACCGCTATCACCGGAACTTTGTACATCCATTTTAACAATATTTAAGCCACTTAAGTCCAACAAAAAGTACTTAGAACATTAAAAATTCAGTATACGCTGAGAGCTGATTTAAAACACGTCAGCCATGTTTGACCGGAAGTTGACTACTCTGTAGTACATTGTACTCAGAGTACATTGGAAATAGCGCATATATATATTTTAATTGTTTGCAGCAATTAAATCAATATCAATCCTTTGTTTGACGACAAATATGTGTTTGCAGTTTGAGCGGAAATTGAGGTAAACATTTTAAGATGTGTGTCGGCATTTTTTCACACTTTCTTTGTCGATGTTTGATAGCGTAACAATGACATAATTGCAATGTCTCATTATGTAATCATAGAGTCTAATATAAATTTATCGTCATGAAAAATGTATTCTTAAAACAAGCGTGACCTAATTTTTCAAATTGTATTATACATTGTATATAAAACTTTATAAAATGATATCGGCGATCCCAGGAAGTCATTTTTTCTTTGTTAAAATTACCGCCGATAATTGTCAATAACACCGTCTTGTGTAATTCAATTTTATAGTGTTTTGTATTATTTTACAACAAAAATATTTTATAATATATAATTTAGTATTGTATTTCGTAAAAATAAAATCCCTTCAATCATGATGACTTATTGTCATATATTTTCACGACCCACGCTATCGCAAATTAAGTAAAACATTCTTAAATCTTCATTATTAATGTAATAAGCTTATTATTTTTCATTTGTTTTTCTTAATTTAGCAAACAATGCCCCAGGAACCGACAAATTCGAACTTGCGTTCCCGTTTTCTGGTGTTCATTGTTGAAACAAATGTCAAAATGCCAGACATATTTTTACTTGCCAACATTAGTTTCGGTGTAATTTTAAAAATGAAGCATAATTATGTTTTTTTAAATTTAATTAAAATACTGAAGAAGCTATCATAACTATACTGTGTTTATCATTATCATTATGTAATTATGGTAATCAATGACAAAGAGTTAGAATAACCAAAAGTTAGTTGAATTAAACAGTTTGTTGATTAATCAGCATTTCAAATAACCAAATAACCGACAAATTGTTATTTGATACAGAAAAGTCATTTTCAAATCAAGTCATTATTTTGTAGATTTTTCCACTCCTGTGAACTATATTCTGATGAGATCTTTGAAACATTTTCCTGCAATGTTCTGTCTGCTTGGTCAAAGCAAGATTCTTCCAAACAAAACAGCAAGCGTTGAAAGGGTTTTCAGCATTATGAATTCCATGTGAACTGTTTTATGCAATAGGATGGGACTGTCTCTTTTGGATCCTCTAAAGATGATATGTTGTCATTCTAAGTCATTAGACTATAACCAGCTTGAGGCTGTTGTTAATTGCTTAAAAAACATGCATCTAATAGTAAGAGTCTGAAAGATCTTGCTTTGTAAAGTTCTGACAATCAAATTTAATGGAGAATAAAAACTGAAGTCATAGTTTTGAATGCTATTGTTACCGATTGGCTTGACATTATATTTTCCCAATTTAAACCAAAATGCCGATAAAATTCCCAATTCTAGGGGTATGGGTCATATTCCTAAAATTGTGAAAAAGCACTAGTGTTTGCTGTCCTAGTTACAATATCTTCAATAAATATTTATAAGTATATTTGTGCATACCTAGTTCCATGTTTTTTTATTAGAACTCAATTTATCGTCATATAAATGGAAAATACTCAATCCAGTGAAATATCTTGGAGTAAAAAAAATTACGCACTCTATTGGAAATGGCATAACTCAATTGTCTGGAAAACTGGGAGTAAATACCCAATACACCCCAAACCTTATCTGTTCCTCTGCGGACGGGTTTTAACACTAACAACATGGCGGCGCCCTTTTGTCAACTTTAAACGTAGAATATGTGGCATTTTATCGATGGTGTTAGCGAGCCGAAGAAAGTACAAATTGATCATATGTTCTATGGATTCGCTTGCACCTTAATTTTGACAGTTTTACAAAAAAATATATTTTTATTCCCTCACTCACTCAAAAAAAATTGGTCAATTCGCTATTATAAGGCAACTGAATGAAGATTTTTTTGAATATTTTTCTTCGCTTGCTCGACCCATTTTTTTCTGAAAAAGACCGTAGAACATATCATCAACTTGTTGTGGCCTAACATACTTTCACAAAGGAATGTGTTTGGACAGTCCAAATGTTCAGTGGGTATAGTAAATTCAATTTTACATGGTTAGGGTAAATGGCAAGTTTTGAGTCTATAAATTCATGCAAGTACTCCGTTCGTTTGCATTTCACATAGAGGTTTTGATTTTCATTCATGATACTCATCATACTTTGCCTCAGTGTACTGAATATTTGTATGAAAGTCAATTTTAAGAAAAATGCATGTAAATCTGGAACATAATTTGTATGTTGTATTGCAAAAAGTGGTGGACCACTAAAAAAATTTCTGGGCCACCAATAATTTACAGTCAGTGGTCCAGCTGGCCACCAAGCAAAACTGGTTAGTATTTAGCCCTGCAAAACAAGTATAAGTCACCTTCTCCTGCGTATCTGTCTAAGATATTTTGATATAATTTATAATATATTACCTTTATAACCTTTGTTAACTGTGATACCTGCTCAAGTTTGATTGAATTTTCATAAAACCAATCCTTTATAGCTTTATACAAAAGTACTACACTGCATATATATATATATATAAGTGTACATTGATCTCGAATGTTCTCTCTTTTTCAACTGTATGTTATTGATTACATGTAATGTCATTGTCACGTGATTGTATATTTTATGAAATTCATTGTATGTTCACGCGGGTCTATTGACCTATTGATCTGAAAATAAAATCTTCTTCTTGTTATTTAAAACAAGACTACCGGCCCATACAAGTACACTCTTATGAAATAAATTTGCTCAAAAAGTACTTATTATTTTATGCTAATTAGTTCTATTTTGTAAAATAACATTATCGGTCTATAAAATAAGCATGTGTACATAAAGTTAACAATATAAAGTAACACAAGAAACAACATTAAAGCCGGAATTGCATAAAAATCTGACAATAAATGACAGAGATTTCGAACATATTAAAATTTAATGCAAAAAAATCAAAGGGTAATAATCTATACTGACTATATATAACAAATGCTATATCCGAGTATGTTATATATATATATATATATATATATATATATATATATATATACTCTTTATTTTCACTTTTCAGTGATTTATAAACATATAAACATTTTTACATAAATATTAAATGTACAAAGCAGCATATTAAAGAAAAAAAAATTCATACACATAGTCATATATTATCGTTCTGTAGAATAACTTTAAATAAAGAAAAATACAACATAGATAGAACAGATGTAAGACTGCGTACATACATATATTTGTGGGTAGTTTTTAAATGTTTTGCGCCTTAATAATCTATCCTAATCAACATTAAAATGTTAAGACGAGGTTAAGGTAAACAAATCAGTTCACATTCACACTTACGCATTCACGATTAGCCATATTTAGTATAGATTGTATGAATGTAATTACAACATATTTGAAAAAAGTTTTTTTGAAACCGAGGATCTACTTGAAACACAGCAAGTATATCCTCATCAAGAATTGTTTTCATGAATATTTCAGCAGGTGAATTTTTCAAGTAAAGACTAAACGATTCACTAATTTGGTAGCGTATTACATTTATGAATTTCACTCTATCTTGCTCAAAAGCAACACAGCTAGATATCAGATGACCGTATATGTCAGTGGTTGTAAGATTGCATTTATTACATTTTGTTATGTTAAAGAATGACTTGTATAGTAGAACACGAATTGCAGAAATAGCATGAATTATTTCCCTTTTTGTGGTAGCATATAACCACAAAGGTGATGGTTTCACAGATGTATGAACTGATACAAATCTTGCGAATTCTTGTTCATTAAATACTCTTGACTTCCATTCGCTCAATTGTACATTTCGAATTGCTTTACTGACAATGTTTTTCCAAGAATACCTGCTTGGGAAGTTAGCACTTTGTAAATGTGTTGTTAAGAAGTGAAATAACCCATACAATACTAATAATTTACATATGTCAGGCACAAATCCTAGTTGATTTCGGTAACCTTTGGTCACATATAGATTGAGACGGTAATTAAACAATTTTCTTGCTGTGTTGTTTGTTGACATTGTACATAGTCTTTGAAGGAAAGATAATTTTCTTTTGGCTATATCTGCGTCTATTGGGTACCATCCGAGCGTGCTGAGTGCCATATCTGTGCGCGTATGCTGTGGAAGGTGTTGTATCTTTTTTGCCGCTAGTCGCTGGAAGCGCTGAACTTTTAACAAATCACTGTTAGACATATTATGCCAGAGTTCAGCTCCATATAATAAAGAAGAAAATGAAACTGAGTGTACAATCGATGCCATTCGAAGTGGATTTATATCCCCAGCACTATTTTCAATCGAAAGCACAGAATATAACGATGATTGAGCTTTACTAATTCTATTTTGAATTGTATCTTTCAAGTTTAATGAGCTATTTAGTTTTATACCAACATGCGTTGTAACGTAGCAAGACAGTATTTCCGATAATCCAAACTTGACACTGAAATTTCCCAGCGATTTTTTACTACTGAATAGCATTGTACAACATTTATTATAATTAAATTCATAACCCCACTTATTCGCGTAAGTTTGAACAATTTCTAGCATAATTTCAAGTGAAGATTTTGACGAACACAATAGCGTCAAATCATCAGCTAAGGTAGGATTTCCACAGCAAATAGTACCAACAGATAAACCATAATTACTTTTCTCTAAAATGTTGAGAAGTTGGTCAATTAATAGAAGATACCACCATGTGGACAGTATGCCTCCTTGTCGACATCCTTGTTTTATAAGGAATATGGTTGATGTTATTCCATTGACAAAAACGACAGTTGATATATTAGAATAGCTATTTATCATTAATTTAAGGAACTTCCCACTGATACCAAGTTGTTGAATTTTATTAATTAATGCACTATGGCGACAATTGTCAAAAGCGCCGGCCGTGTCTAGGAATGCTGCATAGACGTCGGAACCTTGCTCAGTAAAATGTAGCACACTTTCTTGGAGATTGAAAGAAGCTGTTATTGGACCTAAGTTGGTCTGATACGCATTTTGCTGCACACTTGGGAATTGAATGTTCTTGGATAATGTCCATTCGTTAAGTCGTTGGTGTAATATACGTTCAAAGAGTTTATACACAACAGAAAGAAGATTTACAGGTCTGTAGCTGTCCGGTTTATGCTTAGGCTTTTTGTCCTTATGTATGGGAATAATTATTCCAATTTTACAACCGTCTGGCACATATTGACTATCTATCATCATGTTAAACAATGTTCTTAAATAATTTTGTAATGTGCTCCCTCCATAAATTATATGCTCAGCACACACTAAGTCAATTCCGGGCGCTTTCCGCGTTTTCATGGCTTTAATGCAGGAGTTTAGTTCATCAGGGGTTACTTCCCTTGTTAGGATAGGATCTTCAGAATAGTCGTTGTCTTTACGTATTTGACTCATTTTATTTTCAATATCATATAAGAAACCAGTGTCGAACTGTTTTTTGTCCTGAGGGTGAACACTTTAGCATAATAATTTCTGAATACTTCCGCTATCTCAGAGGGATCTCGCGTAATTGTATGACCATCTTCAATGCCATTGATCAAATTGGGTTTTCTAACACTTTTCCGTTTTACAAGAGTCCAAAACAGTCGCATGTCACACTCTGCGGCTGAATTTAGCTCATTATAATATTTATCATTAGTTTCTGCGATTGCTTGGTTTTGAATTTTTCTAAATTCGCGCTTAGCTGCCTTATATTTTAAATAATACATATTATTTTTGTCGTGTATTTTGCCATTTTGTATCCACGTTATACGTTCTCTCAACTGATGTTTGTATGCAGTCTTAACCTGTTCATTCCAATACGGTTTTGAATGAATGTTAAATTTGCTAACTGGTAAAGATTTATCCGCACTAGCATTAATGCACTTAACAATATGATTATACAATATTTCTATATTTTGCGGATTGGTAATCATATTCAAAATGTTAACAGTAGAAAGTTCTTGATCAAGCAACATCTGATATAATAATAAATGATCATTATGACATTTGTTCCAAGCTACATGGTTAGTATGAGCAATATTGATATGTGTTGAAGGCATATTACATCTAGTAAATATAGGTTGATGATCTGATACACAACAATATTCATCATCAATCACTTGATTTGATACTATAATATCTTTATAATATTTGTTTATAATAACATAGTCAAGAACTTTACATGTTGGTCGGAAAGTATATTCGCAACCTGTGAAGTCACATGGTATAAGTTCATTTTGTTCAAGGAAATTACGAGCTAGTTTTATGTAGAATATATAAGGATGAAAAAGTTGTGTGGTATTGTTGATTTCTAGCTATAAATGGAGACAATAAATACAATTATAAACAAATTATTAATACTTATTTGTTAAAGAAAATAAGGCCACCAGCCCAAAATACAATACTCTATGAAAAATATGTGGTTATATTAATATAAGGCGAGACAATATAGAATAACTAAACTAACTATAAATACTGTTCAAATCTAGATATACATAATACATTACATATGTAAAACTCGTTTAACTCCTTTCCCCCTGAATACCAGTTAAATAAAACATTATTCTTATAGTATCAAATTTATGACATTTAAAGAAAGCATGGAATTCACAGTCAATACTATCAGGACATAAGGAACATAATCTTTCTATTCTTGGTATGTTGTGGTATCTGCCAATTTCTATTGCAAGTTTATGATTCGAACATCTGAATTTACAAACTGCTAAACGATAAGTATATGGTGTTTCTATTAAAAGATATTTTTCAACATTTAACAACGATTTAAAATGTTTATAATGAAAGCATCGACTTGAGTTATTATTATTTTCCCACCAATTTTGGGTACTACAGTCACTGGTTCTTTGTTTGAACATGGATATAAAAATATTCACGTTTCCTATATCCTGAGAAATCCAAATATATCCAAATCCATACATATATAATAAATTCTTGATTTTTGTTGCCCAACATGTTCTACCAGCGTCATCAAATATTTCAAATAATTCATTTGTTGGAAAATATCCAAACGGTTTTTGATAATGTTTTAATGCTAAGATTGCTTTATGTGCCCCATGTATTTTTATTTTGACGTAATATTAATAGTTTGGTACGGTAATACCATTTCTCATGATTACGTAAAGGGCCACGGTTACGAAAAACAATAATTTCGGTTTTTTAAGTTAATTTTCATACCAGTGTTTTGACGGAAAGTATCAATAACATTTAATTGCTTTTGTAATAAAGAAACAGTTTCTGCGCAATTAGCAACATCATATGCAAACATTAAACATAGTATATCAGGAATATTATTTGTAATAAATATACCGGAGCTACATTTTTCTCTTAAAAGTGTATATAATTCATTTATGAACAAGATAAAAATTGTAGAGCTTGATTTGTCACCTTGACGTGTTCCAATATATGGAAATGAACCTGTTATTCCATCGGAAGTCTTAACACAGGAATTAAGATTTGTATACATAAGTTTTAACAGTCTAAGAAAGTTACCATGCAATCCGAATTTTGGAGAGATAAAAACAATTGTTCATGATTAATTTTATCGAACGCCTTTCTAAAGTCGACATATAAACAATAGAATCGACCGCCCTTTTTTGACAAATATTTTTGTACCATAACTTAAAGACAGAAAACATTGTCTATTGCTGAATAATTGCGCCTAAAACCCGCTTGGCACTCATAAATTTTATTATTTTCCTCAGTCCATTCATATAATCTTTTGTTAATAACACCTAAAAATATTTTGTACATAGTATTAGTAATTGATAATCCTCTGTTATTGCTAGTAGATGTCTTGGACCCTGATTTAAATACTAGACATATGATATTTGACCCAATGATTTAGGAAATGTACCTGTAGATAAAATGTGATTAAACAATAGGACGAAGTATTGACTTATATCAACAGATGTATATTTATAAAATTCTGCTTGATCCATCTAATCCTGAGCTTTTATTATTTTTCAGTTTATTAATAATAGATTCAACTTCAGAGAGAAATTGCGCTTTCATCAGCATATATGTGTGCATTGTTTATGTCGGGGTCTACGCTTATTGTGTCTTTTCATAAACTTTTAAAATAAACTAACCACTCATTAGAGGTAATTCTACGTATTACTTATCATTACGTTTTTAGATTTATAGCATTTAAGCTGTTTTAGATTTATAGCATTTAAGCTGTTTCCAAAATGAATACGCATCTTGGCAGTTAACTAATTTCAACCTGTTATTATGTTGGTATTCACATTTTTTTATTCTACAGCAGTTCTTAAAATTATTACGACTATTCTTATAGTTTCGTAAATCTTGTTCACTGTTAGAGTTTCGAAAACATTTTAATAAGTTATATTTTCTGCTTTTCAATTCATAACATTCATCATCCCACCATGGACGTTGGTTAAAAAGGTCTTACGTCATTTCATACACTCACCGGCTTGGTGATACATATTTGTCATAATGTCAATAAATACATCAATATCGTTATTTAAAGACTGTAGTAAGACGTTATTTTTTACTGCAACATTGTTTTGAAATTGTTATCAAAAGTTTCAAGTTAGCTCCTTGTCTGATATTGGTATATGTAGCTATCAGTTGGACCTGATACTTTTAACTATGGGAGAGTTAGAAGACTGGTGACACACTTTTTTCTGGGAATTACAGCAGACACATTACACACAGTCAAATTCCTACAAATTGCCGTACGTTTTGTCAAGTTTAAAATGTTGCAGACTGAGCTAATATGTGCTATAAATGTGAAAAATAAACCATTTTGTTGTTCGCCACCTTATTTGATAATTTTGATACGTTTGAATTATATACATAAATACAAGATTACACAGTTCTCTTTGACCGGAATATATCTTTTAGAGAGTTAACTTCTTGAGGATCCCTCGTCCCTATTCATCTGAAAAAAAAAAACTTCGAGTGTAATGGGATCTTTTTCATATTGTTTCATTTAAAAGTCCATTACAAGAACAAAACAAAGGACATACAATGTATGTTATAGAAAATAGGACACCATCTAACAATAATAAATGGTTCTGGGCTAAAGCTAAAAATGACAGCCTTATGATATCAGCGAAATGTTAAACAAAATCAATAAGACAAATGACTCAACAAGAGCTCCGCTGGGCGGGGCATTATACGCCCATGTGCAGTGACTGCAGTTAATGCAGTGTTCTATCTCATATGAAGTCCCCGTGACCTTAACCAATGACACCGGGACCTCAGAATAGGTCACACCCTTAACTGGAGGGCTATCCAAATATTTTGAGAACCTAGGAACAGAAGGTTTTTCAATAAGATGTCCCTGTGACATTGACCTTTGATCCTGGAGCCCCAAAACCAATAGGGCACATCCTTGACACATGGGCTACACTCGCATCAAATTTGGTGAATCTAGGTACAGTGGTTGGTGAGTTATTATCCAGACAAGGTTTTTCCATACGATGCTCTTGTGACCTTGACCTTTGACGCTGGGGCCAAAAAAAAGGCGCATCCTTGTTACATGGGTTACTCTCACATAAAATTTGGTGAACTTAAGTACAGTGGTTGTTCAGTTATTGTTCGGACAAGATTTTTCCATATGATGCCCCTGTGACCTTGACCTTTGACCCAGGGGCCCCAAAATCATAAGGGCTCTTTCTTGACATATGGGCTATTATCACATAAAATTTGGTGAACCTAGGTACAGTCGTTGTTGTGTTATCGTCCGAACAAGTTTTTCATATTATAAGTCCCAGTAACCTTGACCTTTGACCTAGTGACCTCAAAATGAATAGGGGTCATCTGTTGAGTATGACCAATCTTGCTACCAAGTACCATGACTTTCACTCCAAAACTTTTCAAGATATTGAGCGGACATGATTTTGCTAACGGACGAACGGACAGACAGACGGGCGAACGGACGGACGGAGGCTTTACCATAACACACCCGTTTTTTCAAAACGGGCGTATAAAAAGTCAACAGTGGTAACCTGTGGTCTGACTCGGGACAATAGTTATTAAGTATTATTTAAATAAATTAAGAATCAAAATGACGGTTAGATTGCTCTTTGCACGAATCAAAGTAGAATATATTAATGATTAAACAAGTTTGTAGAAACGAAGCATTCATCAAAAATAATATTGTAGTTGAAACTGTAAAATATATTCAAAAATTTTTTAACCATTAAAAAGCTAAGAAATACAATTACAGTTTTCTTGACTGAAGGTAGTTCGTCCCTTTGTGTACGAGCACCAACTTAAATAAAAATGGCATTGAAAAGTAAGAGTAAAATCCGAGTAATCCAACTGATTGGACCAATCTATTTGAAGAGTATACAAGGGAAAATAACTGACTATGTCCCTTATTGCTACTGTTGCCTTAAACCAGGTACTAGGGAGCATCAACCTCACACTTTCCCCAAATGTCGCTTGTAAAAACAAAAGGCGAGGTGAAAGGCAAACAAGAGACCAGAGCAAATAAGTAAAATCAGCAAGAACACGAGGCAGGAATGAAAGAAATTAATTACCTTTAAAAACCTTTTTTTCTAATTTTTCAAGCCTACGCAGTATTTCCTACAACAAATATATACAATATGGTGTAAAATGTTATATGTGTTTGTCTTAACTTGAGCAATCATACAATATTATTATTACACTGGAATAAATCAAAGCGCCGATAGCGCTGTCAGACATGGGGTTTTGGTAGAGTATTTGGCTGTATACAACTCATGGAAGCGATACAAGGGACCTTTACCTTACATAAACTAGATAAGATATACACGGCTTATCATCGTCTGCTTGTTAACGCGTAATGTGGACTATTAATTACAGTGGTAATTATCCCTTTATTTGCGTGCGCACAACCGAATGTAATCGTCCGCGACAAATTTGATGTGGATTTGCCACAGTCCACTGCTAAACATGGGGAAACCCCATGTAAAAATCAAGTAAATATTTATATTTTAGACCTCAAATGTAAAGAAGTGTTCCCTACAATTAATATATTGATTTTTCATGGCTAAATTAGGGATTATAACGTGAAAATAACGTGGACTTTAGACCTTAACAAATTACTATATGTTTTTCAAATACATGTAGTTGAAAATTAGAAATCGGCTATTTTTAGAGTAGGTATCTGTCCATGTCAAAATTTTAACATCATACCTTATTATCTTCCAGCAATGTTTTACTTTCAATGGCACGTTTCCTTTCACTTTCCACTATTTTGTTCTCTAATCTCTAATAAAGAAAAGAAATGTTTGGTGATTTACGCAGTATATATGTAAAATGTGTGTTTGACAGCTGTTAAAACTTTTTAGTACTTAATTAAAACAAAAACAAAAACTTATAATAAATGTTTATGTTCCAACTTTGTCCAAATTCTTTCCAAAAATCAAAATGACTCTTTGAATGTAATCATTCACAATGTTAACAATATTTAGTCTTCAAACAACCTGTCAAAACTACACAAAATACACAAGCTATGCTGTCGTCGTGACCAAAACATAGTGCATATTATGAGATTTTAAAAAATATCATTATCTGAAATTTTCAACTATTTTAGTGTCTCGACAAAAAAAGTTTAGTTCAGTCTTAAATGTGGAATGTTAAATTGTGTACATATGATTAATTAAAATATATTTCAAACCTTGGTCACTAAATTTGATGCTCCCAATGATGTTACGACTTTCCCCTTTATTCCTTCAGGTAAAACTAAATCAGCATTCAAACTTATTTCTTGTAGATGTAGAGCTTCCTTTGCAAATTTACTAATTTCACCATTCTCTTCAAACAGTACCACAGTGCTTTTTTCTAGCTAAAATAAACGTAAAATAAAAGTGAGATTAGGTTCTCAAAATCTAAAGAATACCTTTTTAATAGTGGTATGTGTGTTTAACGGTTTTATTTTCAACAACAATACATTTATTATCAAGTACTGAATTGATAAAAAACAATTTGCTGCTAATTTTGCAGTTATTTATATTTACTCATACATTAATAATTCCTTCAACTTCTTAATTGTTGTAACACCAATATTCGGTGTTATGAAGCTTTTCTTATGCAAAATATGTTATTCTTTTTATTCGATTTAACACCGTTATTCTTCACTGAGAAGCAGTGGTCCGGTGGACGCACGCTAATGGATCAAGCATCCCGAGTTTGATCCCCATTAGGGGCACTGCTTAATTATTTCCTTGAGCAAGAAATTAACCAACAGTTGTTCCACACCACCCAGGTGTAAATGGGAACTGTGAGGGGGTCACTTGTCTGAAGGATATTACAATGATCAGGGGTTAGCGTATAAGATAGTACAATCAACTAAATATATTTGTAGAAGCAGAGTTATTTATTTATTTCCTCCATTTTTTGAAGAGCATAAGACTCATTCCCACTTAGAATGTACATTTGATGTCTCCAATGTTTATCATGTTTCCAGGGATTTAACTTACAGAATTTATGTAAATGAAATGCATATTTACAAGTGATAGTGCTATAGTAATAGTATAAACGACATATTTCGTGAAGAAAACTTCGATTTTTTCAAAATATTGTCTCTTAATTAAGCTAGGGTGTAGAAAATTCCTATGTCTCCAATGACAAATTCTTACAGTTAGCTTCAAATTGTTAAAAAATTCAGACAGATTTCCAATTAAATATATCTTTAATATGTCAATTATTACTAAATCCTCAAGAAAAACACATATTATAATATAAATTCAAAAATAATTTTCCACACCTCATACAACAAACGTTGTCTCCAAACTCCGATAACGTGCGGGACATTTATTTAAAGGCTTTATTAATCTCACAGCTTTGCACTCTTTACAAACTATTTTTGTGTAAGTAAAAGCCATAAAGTTATATCATAATGATAAGATATTCATTTTAGCTGACATTTTATTGGTATCGGTAATTTATGAGCTCATTTATTAGAAAATGAATCGTAATTTTCACCATGTAACGAACGGGACAATTAGTAAAATCAAATTATTTAACAAACCTTTTCAAATAGATATATAAATTCTTCATTGAACTGATCTTCAATGATTAAATAAAAAGTTTATAAAGTGTTTTTATAATTCATTTAAAGTGCATATTTGTGACACACAAAAAAACAGTAAAAACAAAATGAAAAATAACGTACGAGTCCGTAACGTACGGGACAAAATGTGACACAATAATTGATAATCGTCTGAATATTTATGATAAATTGCTTTTGTAAGGTTCCTTAATCTTCACAGACGAAAATATTATAGGAACGGCAATTATAATGAAATTGATGATGTTCAAAAGTAACTAATAAGAGTGACGGGAAAATAAGTTATAGTACTTATTATTTGCAATAAATGATGAATAGTTAGCATTGTTCTTAATTGAATATCATCTAACTTTGAATTGATAAATAAAAGCAATGCCTCATTTGATCAAATTATAACTTTAGAATCATTTAAGCACACACTGCAATAATTTGATCAGGTTCATACATTATCTTACTTATTTAATAACGTACGGGACACAATAGAATTGTTTAAACATGCATTTGCCGTATGATTTGATGGTTGTAAATCACATGTTACTCCATTACTAAATAGCTTTTATTAGTGTATGCGTTAGTTTGCTATGTTTCTTTGTTAAACTTGTCACAAAATTGTTGAATGTTGTTCTCTTGGAATAATGAAAATGGTTCGCGTAATTATTGTAATTGAGAGATATTATTGTAGTTTTATAATTTATGTAAAACACAAGTACATTGAATTGTAAAACAAATTACACAACAAAGTAAGTTGTATTCTTGCAGTTTAACTCAGTTATCAATAGTTTAGATGACCAAACTGAAGTATATATAACGTACGAGCCAATTTTGCTAACGTACGGGACAACAATTATATTCTTTATTGGTTGCTTTGTGGTGGTTCACATGCACACAATGTTTTGTTATAACACTTAGACAATGGTATCTAACTATTTTAAACAGTTTCATTCTATATTTAACTTGTTTGTATCGTTCTTGAACAGTTGATATGAATGACATTTTTAAAACAAATAAAACTAATGATAATAGCGTATTCAATATTTATGTTTTTCTGAAAGTATCTGGCTTACTCTTCAGTCTTTATCATTTATTCCGAAACATAATACCTTATAGAATGCAACCGTATTGAATTTCTCAACAGTTTGACTATTACTACTTTTAAATAAGTGAAATTTACAGCACATGTTCGATTTTCATAAGCACATTTATTAATGCTAGGTGTGACCTTTCACCAGCCTATATCTAAAAAAGTATACTAGCCCAGCTGAAAAGATTTTTATACTGCGTACAGAACATGTCTACAATGCCTTTAATTGATTTAAAACTCATATTTGATGACATGAAAAAAATGAAAAAAAATATGCCCATATGTCCACCTTAATTGGGATTGAGTCATAACATATATACAGCATAGATATAAACACACAAATATATTAGCACAGTTACGAATAAATACAATAAAAATGCATGCACATGCGATTTATAAATATGGGTGAATATTGCTCATAGAGAAAACCTTATGACGAAAACGAAACATAAGGCATTACGATACGAACAATATTACAAGAAAAACACACATTGAGCCACTCACTAATATTGCCTTCAAAATAAGAAGACAGGGGCTTAGTGATGGGTTCTTATTACATGTTTAAAACAACATTATGATCAATACTAAAAACATATTATTGTAATACAGAAGCTAAGCATTTACTGTGCGACAAATTTACAAAACAGTTTTTATCTATTTCAGTACACATTTTAAAGAGAAAAACACATTGTTCCTTTTCATTATTATGTATGAATTGCAAATATCTATCAAATCCAATGCATGATAATAGACAGTACCATAGTGCATATTGTTTTGATGTTTTCATCACGCAGTGACATATTTTATGTATTACAATATTATCTGTAGTATAACTACAATACTTACAATGCTGTACAAACTGACTAGAAATAAGCATACCTATATTATTCAAAAGAATTTTACAAACAGATAAAAGTTTGGGATTTAACTTAGCGATTCGCCACAAAGGGGAGTAATCATTTACATCAATAACATTCACAGTTACACCCCATTTGTCACAGTTTATGAGTCGATGTAAGGAATCATTCTTTTTGCGCGCTATAACACAACGATTTAAAATTTGTTTCCATTGTCCCTTTGAAGGAAATGTTCAATATATTGTTCCAGATAAACCACAAGGTTATATCTTTGTAAAAGTTTGTATATATCGGGTATAAACCCTAGACATTGATCATCAATGCTGATGTACCTTAAAAGTCTATTATTAAAAATTTCTTTTACAATGTAATACGGATTAATTCTACAGATCTGACCAAAGAATTTGAGTTTCACAATTTCAAGTATTGTATCAATTGGGACAGAGTTAATAGTTAACATACAGAAGTCGGTACAAATAGATCTATGAAAACCTTGCATGTGTTTGATACAAAATTTCTGAGCTTTTGACAGACGATCTAGATCACTTGTCGAGTTATTACTCCAAAGCTCACTGCCATATAAAGATTTTGGAAGCACAGTTGAACGAAATATAGTCATCAAAGTAGAAGGACTAAGTCTATTTGGTCCAATTCCTTTTGCACATAAAGACATGTACGTTCCTCTAAGCTTCACACATGCATCATGAATAATACAACTAGTTGACAGATACGAATTGCATTCAATACCGAGATGAATATATTTGTCACAGATAGGGATAGGTTCGGACCCAAGATAAAATCTTTGTTGAGGATTTGGATCCTTAGTATTAAATGTAACTATGGCACATTTGCTAGCATTATAAAGAAAACGCCATTTATCAGCATATTTTGAACAAAATTCAATCATATTTTGAAGTCCTTTTTTAGAAAAGGATAACAGTACCATATCGTCAGCGACTGTAGGAGCTGACATGTTATTATCATACAAACATAAACCGTGTCCACTTTTCTGTAGTTCGTTTATAAGATCATTAATATATACAAGATAACATAATGGAGAGGTTTTACCACCTTGGCGAGTACCTTGGTGTATAGGAAAAAGGTCTGACAGTAATCCCTGATACCTGACCCGACTTGTAACATTACGATACATATCACGGAGTGATATTATAGTATTAGCGTCTATAGCTGGAGAAAGTAAGTCTATATCAGAACTGAGAGTCAATAGTTTGAAAAATAGGCCATCATGCCAGACTCTGTCAAAAGCTTGGCGCGTCTAAAAAACACAAGTATACTGGTGAAGACAACTCACGTGCGTAATATAAACTTTCACGTAAAGCGAAACTAGTCATTATACATCCAAGACCGTCTTGGAATCCCCCTTGCAATTTGTTAAGAGATTTGATAATAGTATCTTTGCATCGATCTAGCAATATCATCTCATATAATTTGAGAATTGTTGATGATAATGTTAAAGCTCTGTAACTATTCGGGTCGTCACGTCTTTTACGACTACCCTTGTACAACGTTATTATTTCACCTTCCTTCATTTTATCAGGAATTGTTCCAGTTCTAAGCATAACAGTAAATAGTTTAGCAAGAGGGTCGGCAATAACGTGAGTGCTGTATATAAGATGCTCGTGTGATATATTATCAGGACCACAAGATTTCCCCTTCACTAAAGTTTGTATATGTTTAACAACAGATTCTGGGTATACTATAACTTCCTTACATAGAGATAAATTTCGAAAAGTTTGATTGACTCTGCGTCTCACCATAATCTCCCACTCGGCATCAAAAGACGGAGAATAAGTTGGAGTGTACAAATCTTTAAAGTATAATGCCCACTGGTTAACTATATCATCACGACTATTGTAGACAGTGTCATTGAATTTCATTCCACCCCCAAAGTTGACACTCCTGCCATTTTTCCTAGAATTAACATTTCTCCAAAAGTTCACAGTATCATGCATGGAGTTGTACTCTAAATCTTTGTCAAGTTTTGACAGAAAGCGTTCAGCGCTCTGTCGCATAATTTTCCGGAATTTAGCCTTATTTGATTTATATTGCCGGTATTCAAAGTGACAGGACCCTCGTGGTCTCCCAGCGCGACACCACGCATCACGTGAGGCGGTCATTATTGCATGCATTGCATTAAGTTCATCCGACCAGAATGGCTTCAAATAACGACTCGGTCTTTTTTTAGGGAAACAATCATTTGCACATTTGTGTAAGACCTGACATATAGTGGAATATAATTGATCAGAGTTATTTTCATCATAACTTACTGTCTGTAAGCATTCATATATAGAATTTCTATATTGAAATGTATGATCATTGTTAACATATTTCCAATTTATGCTTTGTTTTGGAAATTCTTGATTAATAGGTTGTAATTCAAACAAAAGACAGCATAAAATTGGTCTATGTCTTGATACATTCAAACAGGCATCATCAGCAACCTCACAATGTACAACAATATCAGATAAATCAGTTGGTATAAATATATAGTCAATCATTGATGTATATTTATCATCATACGATACATAGGAGTTTCTCGGACCAATACATGAACCAAGTGTGTTAACTGCGTACAAATTACAATCACTAATAAATTTTGTCAATAGTTTTTGTCTGTACGTGGTGATTTGTGACTGAATGTCAGCATTAAAATCACCTAAAACAATAATTTCACCCTGATCGTAGTACATATTGAAAATATCATACAATGTATTTACACAATCATAGTACTTTTCATTAGTGTGGTTAACACAAGGAAGGTAAACTTGGATTACATAAATATACCTGCCTGGGGCAATTTCGAGCTGGATACCTGCAATTCTATCATTGTCAATGTATATAGGCGAGATAATACTGTCATATTTCTTTTTCCATAAAATAGAAACACCACCTCTACCAATCTTACGTGAAGATATACCATAGTCAACATTACAACAGACAGTATGATGATTATAATCAACAAGAAAGGTATCCATAAAATCTACATTACTAGGCTTTAACCAATGCTCTGATAAGCCACAAATATCAATGTTACCCTCATGTAATATATTAGACAAATATGTCGCACAAGGCATAATGCCAGTGATGTTCCATGTTATCATATTGAAATCTATCATCGCCATGGTTAAAGAGATTAAGATGACTATGGCCATGGGAATTAATACTAAATATACAAAAATATTCATGGTCACTAAACTGGATCATTTATTTGTCCATAACTCATAGCAGACGCCACATCATGTTGTCGAACCGTCTGTCGTTCATAATCTCTCTTAAACCGTGGCGCTATGTATCTATCGTTTCTATAGGACAAACCACGTGACTGACCTGTTACTTGTTCATTAGATATTTTATCACCAGAGCTACGACTTGAGAATTTATTTGGCATACGTGCATGTTGTTTACGTGCTTCAAATGACATCCATGGTTTGTAACTGGCGTAATCTGGCCAAAAATTATCACTTAAAACCAGTCCGGTTTTTTCATTTCCTACCAGAGTCAATTTCACTAATACTCTATTTGAATCTCTTCGAAGCGGAAATACTCTCACTGATCTCACAGATGGGCCCTTTAACGCAATTTCTGATATTAAAAGTTTAGTACTTAGTTTTGAGCTTAAACCAAGTAGACAATATCTTTCAACACGACGACTTTCTACAAGGCGAAACTCGTCATCACACCAGCCGTTTCCATCCGGCGAATCATTAGAACGACTCGTTATTCTGATAGGAATATAAGATTCTTCTCTTTGACTAACCGGACGTTGTTTGTTAATATGATTGTTACGTGACTCATCGCTAAAATTGTTCTTAAATAATGAGTCCGTTGACTTCTCATAACGACTATTTATCTGATTAGCACTGGTATTCATAGCTCGTATATAGGTGTTTCCCCAGGTATCCGAGCGATTATTGTCAGCGGCTCCTGAGTTGGCCGGACGTTCACAGCTCGTCATAAAAGATGTGCTGGTATTAGCTGTAGGTGGCGCTACAATATCCGACATTTTCGTAGCAACAAATTGCATATTCACATCCGAGGAACAACGTGTATAGGTCGTTTGCGGTAAAGCTGGACCCCTAAAATCATGAATTATCTCAATAACTATCGGATGGAATTAACTCAAATTGTGTATGTGATCATAACTAGCATTTTCCTTCTCAAATTCAAAAATTCAGAATTTTTCTTTAATTACATAACATACTTCCCATAGACATGCAATGCAAATTTTGAAGCCAAAAAGCGACTTTTGTTAAATGGGTATGTGCCATAATCAGAACAGCCACATATCAGTAGATACAAAATAATAGCTAAATATGAGGCCCGGTTAGAAATTTAATTTGATAACAAAGTATAACAGTATATACAAACTCAAATATCATCATCACTGTCGTCTGCATCGTCAAAATCTATACAAATTCTACACGTACGATTTTAAAGACGGGCCTCTGCTTTACAATTCAGTAGACCGTCGAGTGTTTATTTAAGCGACAAATTTACAGTAAACGCACGGGACTTTGTATAAATACACTGGAAGTATGACAATGTTATAATCAGAACAGCTTATTTTACCTCCCGCCGGATTTTTGATAAAAAATTCCAAATATTTTGCATTGTACCTTATGGAAAACTTTTTTATTTATCTATTAAAAATTCTGAAAATTATAATCCTAGAAGGAAAAATTGAAATAAGATTGTATTAAATTTTTTAGCAAAATCGCGTTTATAGTTTAGAAGATATTTACGGCAAATAGGGGTCCAGCATTAACGCTAACGACCTATATTAACTGTAGGTGGCCCTTCAATATCCGATATTTTCGTAGCAACAAATGGCATATTCACATCCGGGGAACTACGGTTACTATCTATACATGGTTTAGTGGAACAACTATTCTGATCGCCAAGGCTTATCTCAACTTGCCTAATTCTATCTTCAAGTTCCATTACTTGTGACATAGCTTGACATGATATGTTACGCATGCTCTGTACCGTCGATGTAGATATAGAGGCAATATTTCTGGCACAATCTACAATATCATTTTTGATACTGAGATTGATTGAATTTATTTCATTTAATTGTTGATTCCTTATTATTTCACTTGCGTGTAAGGACTGTTTTAAAAGCAATACATTAGCTTGTAAGGAGGTTACCGTATCTTTTAACAGAGCCAGTTCTGTTGCACACTTACATGTTTCTGACATTGACTTAGTAATAATTGAACTCTGTAGAGGCTGTGTAGATACACTTGATTTACGAGATTTACTTGTACTGACAATATCTTTAATAACAGAGTAGTCCTCCCTTTCCGATACACTGATAATATGATACAAGTCCTGTGCTAGACGTTTAGCTACTGGTTCACCAGACCTTGTAAACATTCTACGTTTCAGATTCACATTCCGGTCGTAGGGAAAGTTTTCACTTACTTCTTTCAAATGTTCAAAATATTTACATCTCAGTCTATCTAATTCACTTTCTGCAGCAGAGAATTTGCGCAAATATAGTTGCACGCATTTGTCTTTGGGATGTTTCCTATACAGTTCGACAAGTTCACGATACTCTTCAAGAGCTCCAATGTCCAAACTATCCTCAATAGACATATCAGCACTTTGATGTTCATCCTCATCAACCAACTCATCATCATCCATTTGATGATCATTAATAGAAGAGTCAATAAAATGTTGTCCTGGTGTTAGTAAATCTAAATCTTGTGAATCTTGTTCAAAGTCTACATGATCACTTTCCAATAAAATGTCTAAGTGTTCATCGTCATCAAGTGGTGGAGACTGCATATCGTTGATCGTATATTGCCCTGGGGTCAGTAAGTTCGACAATTGGTCAACGTCATAATCCATTATGAAGTATCAGGTATAACAGGATTACAGGTTAACTCAGCTATGTGTATGAAGATTAGAATTCATACAAAGGAACTATTTAAGTTAGCTCCAATAAGGGCCGCTGACGTAAATACCGACGCACGAGCACCCTTGTAGGAATAGGGCCGCTGAACAGTATCTACGCCGCACGAGCACCCTGGAGTTGGTTATCTGAAAGGGCCGCTGACAGGTATTCACGTCGCACGAGCACCCTTATGGGCCGCAAACGTGAAACTCTGCCGCACGAGCACCCCTAGTTTAGCTGTACTTTAGTTGTCAACAGCAGAAATCACTTCGCATAATTGCGAATCACTGGAGCGTGACGGAATTTTGTTCAGTAGATATATACCGTTGTATTTTCACACTTGTATAAACTAAAGACTACAGGCCACTGGACGATGGTTAGTTTTGGCCACAATTAAAGGATTATTTTCATGTATAGGTCAATAAATAAGTACAAGTATGTATGTACATAATGTAAACAAAGATATATATACATGTAAAATTTCACACAAAGAAAACCAGAATAGTTCCAAATATCACAAAATCCGAATTGAATTTTCCTGGATCAGTCAAACATACATATCCAAACTACATTCACAAACATATATCACATAATTCCATAGGTTTTACAATAGTAGAACTTTTATAAAATCCATTTTTATCAGGTATTTTTACTAGGTAAATGCAGCGAATTTCAAAAATTAAAAAAATAGGCAATGCCCAAAGATAAAAGTAGACAATGTCGATATAAACAAATCATAAGTAGTCTTACCTTCACAACCTTATTGAAAACTTCAGTTTTGTTATAAGCAACCAGATCGAGAAATTCTTTTATCAATTCGAAACTTTTTTTCATTTCCTCTCCTGTCAATCGATTATTTACACTATGCATCAGTTTGTTTCTTAATTTAATCAACTACAACAGAATGTTAACAATTATGAACAGTCTTGAAAAAATAATGTATTGGCACACCTGGTTATCAAAACTGAAAGTACTCTAGATTTTAAGCCTACGTATCTTTCGTAAATAATTTATAATAATTGTAATAAGAAGAATGGTTGAAAATGGTACACTAGATATAGTTATTGATATGTTTCTACATAAAAGAGGCGTACAGTATGTAGAGAAAACGTTGCTCTAGAACACATACTGTGCTAATTACTTTTAGCTTCAGGGCATAATGCATACAGGTGAGCGATTTTACGTCTATCATACACTTGTGCATCAATTAATATACGTTCAATTCATTAAGTTAAAACGTATTCCGAAATCTATATATATACGTCTTATTTTATTCTAACACGTGGCATTATCGACACGTAAATATCACAAAAATAGTGTTACGGTTAAGGTCAGCATGACCGATTTGAAAATCAATAAACATAAACAATAATAGTTTCTTTGTCAATCGAACACAAAAAAATAATTATATTGTAACAAATATAATTATATTGTATATCATTTAAGTGGATATATTTTACCTTTAAATGTATGTAACTAGACTTCAATTAATTAAGATTTGGATCAATTTGTGTAATTGTATTCTAAATATAAACTTTTTTCAGTTGTGAGTTATATAAACATACCGAATAAGATACATTGTAAGTATTGTAATTTCTACTAATGATCTATTTGCATTATCTCTGTGCCATAAAAATTACTCTAGTTTACATCCGTTTTACCTCTTCTCCCATCTTGTTTACGTTTCGGTCATCAAACAATTTGCAATTTGATAACAGCTTGAATATTGCCGATGGTTCAACTTCTTCAGGGCCTTTAGCATCAATGATATCAGATTTAGCGATGTACATTTTAGCAAGTACCCACCAATAGGATGAAGGATCTATCTGCTCTTCTGTACTGTTATGTATCCATTTCTGGCCAAGCCATCGACTATAAAACATAAAAAATGAACGAATTGGCAATAGGATGAGTTCACTCTAAAGTTTACACCGAAGTGCACTTCATCCACACCTGAAGTGCACTTGGCCATATGACCAGTCAGAGAGACATGATATATCGGCTTATCAAGGTTTATAATCAGATCAGTGTTGATTCAAGCACTGATAAATTAAACAACAAGCATGTATATAATTAGAAAGTGTTGTTTACTGGCAGATAGAATTTTTGTTAGTTTTGATTTATTTAAATTATAAATGCATAAAATAATCATTGAACATTTTTACAGTTCATTATTTTGTCTTAAACCAAATTACAATAATTTTGCTACGTTTGGCATACAATATCAAATTTATATTTTATTCAGTCAATGAAACCAAGTTACAACTTTTGACATCATTTCTGTTGTTGAAATGTGTTTATTCAAAAGTCATGCATGTAATTTATCAGTGCTTGAATCAACACTGATCTGATTATAAACCTTGATAAGCCGATATATCATGTCTCTCTGACTGGTCATATGGCCTAGTGCACTTCAGGTGTGGATGAAGTGCACTTCAAGTGCACTTCGGTGTAAACTTTAGTGTGAACTCAACTGTTATAAACATAAGTCCACTAATCAGACATCATTCAAAGTAATAAGTTTTAATTTTTAAACTTTTCCCACAGAACCATTTTATTACATGAGACGATGTAACATCTCTACTGAAAACTAGCATGAACAACACGTCGATGTAAAGATCTCTAACGAGACGCATAACTTATTAGCCTTTATACATACCCTTCAATATAGTCCGATTAACAAGTGTATTCCAGGAATTATTGAGCCTGTCATAGCAGACGATCATTTAGCATTGCTCTACACATATATACCTCTGAATTCCGTAAATTTCAAAATCAGCAAGGGACTGAATTATGGTATATAGATTTGTCAAATAAAAAATTACCTTCTTGAGAATTAAGTAACATTGTATTTTTATCTTGTGGTATAATATAAGAAGTGTAAGTGGTGTTACGGATTGTAAACCATAAGTAAATTTTAAAACAAATACTTATCTTCCCTATGAATATATTTGTGGGCTAATTACTATTAACTCAGACTCATAGCATTTTCGAAAAAATGAACACAAATGTACTAGTTGCTAGCTATGCAAACAAAGGTAATACAATTTTTGTACAATACAAGTTTAAACATTTCTATAAAATTTACCTTTCTTTAAACCCATTTAGCTGTTTTCCAAATACCATGTTACAAGTTGTACAGCTGTTATTGGCAAGGACAAATCGATCTTTAGGTAACAATTGTTTCTTGGATTCATTTACTTTTCCATTTACTGCGACTTTAGTCAATAACTCTTTAAAGTGTTCCTCTTCATCAGATTCATGCATACGCAATAGTTCCTCAACAAATAGTTCCATTTTAGGTTTAATATAACTAATTGAACCATCTCTGGCTTGTTTGAGACCAAGTACTGTCTTGGCCCAGTTTGAAAACTCCTCCTCAAACAAGAGTTCGTGTTGCTGCTGTTCTGTTGCCATAAGTCTGTCAAAACCAATAGCAGTTAGATAGTAAATTTGTGTCAGGAAATTTAAAAAAATGAATATTTATTGCTTACATTGTATCCTCGTATATAAATGATGTAATTGATCGCTGTTGACATGTAGAGACTATATTAATTGTTTGTTAATAGTATATAATACTCTTAAGATGATAAAATATATATTCTTAAACAATATCTATCGATATTAAGCTCCAAAACTTTTCACAAAGCTAAATGGTTTAATTGCAATTTAAAAATGCGAGTGAAAACAATTTTAAGAACATCATATGTTAAACGCAGTCAAAAATCAGGGCTGAGTTCAGTTACCACGAACGTTACAGAACGTTCCGTAACGATAAATTCGGAACTCCTCGATCATTTGCTGCGAATAATCTCGGACATATTTAGACGCTTTTTTGAAACTACCGGTGTTAAAGTAAACAATTATATGGCCGATGAGTTCCGAATGTATCGTTATGTAACGTTCTGTAACGTTCGCGATAACTGAACTCAGCCCAGATGTGTTTCACATGTTATGCGAATGTATGTACGAGTAGTAATGTCAGTTAAAACAACATGTAATTAATTTGGTTTTATCTATAGATATAGGTATTTAAGATGATTCTTTAATGACATAGCACAATAAGGGGATAGGTGTAATATGAGCACGTGTTTACTCTAATAGGGAAAACAGTCCACATGTTGCATTTTTCACTAATATGAGATAAAACTTGCCAAAATTGCAAATGATTAAACAATGGACATTTGAGGAAACTGAATTGATTGAGAATATTTCTTACAAAAACATTTAATCATCAGTAACCACCTTACAATAGTTTGCATCAATAATAAGCAGTATTCAAAAAGAAGGGGTTATCTACCATTAACCTCTCTCAGCCTTAATATAAAAAAGACATACGAGTAATTGGTAGATGACCAGCAGTAGAAAGGTTTAATAAAATCTAGTTTTAGCACTAGTTTTATGATATATATTTCCAATGATATATTAATACAGTACCCACCAAAATTTTTGAGACAAAAGAAATTTACTACAATTCTTGAATTTTGATGATTAGGCCACAACAAGTTGATGATATGTTCCACAGATTTTTCTAGAAAAAAATGGGGCGAGCGAGCGAAGAAAAAAAATCAAAGAAATCTTAATTCAGTTGCTGCATATAGCGGTTTGACCAAATTTTTATGAGCGAGCGAGGAAATAAAAATTTATTTTTTGTAAAAACCGTCAAAATTAAGGTGCGAGCGAATCCATAGAACATATGATCAATTTGTTGTGGCCTTATTTTTTTGTTGAATTATTAGTTTTATTATATTCAAGTATGGTTGTCATAAAATGAACAAATATCATTAATGCAGCACATTTATAATATTCAGCATCTGACACCCTTAAGCCTGAAAAACTATGTTTATTGTAATTATTTTCTATATTGTATTTTGTTTGCTCAGTTATAAGTAAAGATTAGATTAGATTAGATTTTATTACAAATTTCACACATAGAACAACACAGTTTGACCTTTGCTAAAAAGCAATTTGTCAAACACAAAATTACAAACATATAATGATGGCATTACAGTGTAACAAAACATACATAGGTATTCAAAGTACAATTACTTACAAGTAAAGTGATTAAACATATAATAATTTTTTATATATAAGCTTTTATTCTTTACGATATACAAGTATACATTCATTATAAAATAGTATTTTAGATCAAGGGAGGTAACTCATATAAACTGAAATCTATTTATATAACAATTTCTAAGCGAAACACCTCTCGAGCTGAATCGCGAGCGCTCGCGAGCACTCGCGCGAGCGCCCTTGTTCAGAACGCGGGCGCTCGATGTCGCCCGGAGCCCTCGCATTGTTGAACGCACCTCAGGTCATGTCCACAAATTTCGTAAGCAGTTTTCGTCGACGTCGATAAAATTGATAAAGATCGGATGGTCATTTTATCATGTAAATGCTTCCTAATTCAAAATTTGTTATTACGTTTTATATAAACTAAAAAGATTATTAATCCTCACAATTTTTGGCGATAATTGATAGAATTCGTGTTTAAATTTTAAACCGATTTTTTAAAATCTAATCTAAACGATGATGGTATAGAATCGTCCCTTAAAAATTAGTGCACAAACAAATTCGAATTCACTTAGTTGCTAGTGATTTAATCTGTTATTCTGGTGATAAAAAATTACAAAAAGCTTATTCCTTGATATGTGTATTACGGCAATTCTACACAAGAAAATGTCACACTTTCATAAATGTTCGTATTATATTCATGTTGTTTACATCAATCAATCTTCAATCAGCCAATTTTTGCACCCAAAATTTTCCAGTGGAATTCAGAATACAAGCTTATCATAATTTATTATCAGAACAAAAACAAAATAGTTTTCATTTATTATCCAAGGCAGTGAACGTTCTCCAGTGCATCAAAACAAGAAAAAATGGCGCCAAACGAAAAAACGTAGGTTTTTCTTTAATATGTTCTTTAAATGGCTTCCTCTGATAAAAAATTATGTACCAGAACACGCTACTTACTTTCTGAAACACGACGATACGTGGTTTGTTGTACAAAGTCTAATAGTTTTGAAATTATGCGGAACCTAGGATTCGAATGAAATACTCCCAACTATTCAGTATGATAGACTGGAGATTTTTATATTAATTTTCAGTTTTCTCCTAAAATTCATGTTTTATATGATCAGGTTTTAAGCAAAAGTTGTATTTTTGTATATAAAATCTGTCTTATTGTTGCCAGCGTCTACCAGGATTTTTTTATACAAAACTTAATTTTAATTAAAAATGATACACCGGAGTTACAAAAAAAAGATGGATATACTGGAGACCGATTCTTGTTCAACATCTGATTATTATATTTTCTTGTTTCAGTATCCACAGGAAGATGTTTTAGAACTTCGGTCATTTATAATTAAGATACAAAACGAAATTGTGAAACGTAAGATTGTTTTACACAAGTTATAGTTTTTCACAAACTACAATATATATATAAGCTATTGTAATGATCAATCCGGCGTCTGTTAATGCATGCGTAAGAGTGTGTGTGCTTGGGTACATAGTCTACAATTTATTAAGTAGTATAGTTAATTTAACATGCCAACAGTTACTAAACTTGGCTTGTATTATAGGTCCTCTACAAGGTTTGATCAAATTATGCACCTAGGATCAATATGCTTATAATCGGCTTCAATTTTACACTAAGTTGAATATTGCATGGAAAGAATACTGCATACATTCAGTATTTCTGTATACATTGTATATAACTGTTCGCTGTTTGTTTTCGTGACATGCACTGTACGTTTTGTTACACCCAGTTATTTTTTTAATTGGGTTTAACGCCGTATCAACACAACTGTAGGTCATTTTGCGGCGTCCAACGCATCCCAATTACACATGCGGTGGTCGGACTTAAATCGATCCTCAATCAGTTTATTATTTCTCTAATCTGATCGGTTGTCATCGGTAACTTTATAAGTAACCGGGTATCGGCGATGGGGGCCGGTGATCGGTCGTTCGTTTTTCCCAGTTAAGAACGGAACCGACGAACACCGATTTAACACCGACGTCTCCGAATAGCCGCCGATTTTTCACTTATCACAAGCTATTGGGAAAGATGAGTCTCATCTGTGAAAACTAACCGTCTTATTCTATCGGCGATTCATATTTGTACATCGGTGTCTTATAAGAGGCATACCGGTGATATCGGTCATAGACAGTTTGTCAACCGGTAATTCTTTTGAAATATTTACCGATCGAGAATTTTTTTTAACATTTTAAACAATATTTTCCCAATGTGATAAGTGATATTTCGGCGGCTTATTGGAGATGTCGATGCTTAATCGTTGTTCGTTGGTTCCAATGTTAACGGGGAAACGAACAACCGATCTTTCACCGATCACCATGAGTAACTGGGACCTTAGGGCCCGATTACACATGGGGAACGGTGATTGATTGGTTGTTCGGTTTTTTCCAGAAAAAAAAAACGATACCGACGAACGCCGATCTATCAACTACATCTCTGATTAACCCCAGATTTATCTCTTATCACAAGCTATTGGGAAAAAATGAGATTCATAGGTGAAAACTTACTGATCATATTTTAAAATGTTAAAAATTCTTTATCGGTGAAAACTTCAAACGGATTAACGATTAGCAAGTAGTTTATGACCTATATCACCTATATATATATGCCTCTGGTAAGCCACCCGGTGCTAGTTGGTTTCGTTTTAACTGAAAAAAAACAACCGATCTATCACCGATCCCCATCGCCGATACTCGGTTACACATAAAATCTGAAACGCTGTTACCGATGCCAACCGATCAGATATAGAAAATATTTAACCAATCGAGGACCAATTAAAGTGCGACCTATGTGTAACCGGTGTGTTAACTAATGAAAGAAAATAACTGAACCTCAGATTGAATGGTAAATCGAATAAATCATCAGTTATCGTTTAAAAGAATTTATATTTCTTTCAACTTTTATGGATTACCATCAACACTTTTTGCTTTTTGCAAACCAAAGTTTTTCTATCCTTTTTTATCACTATTCTGTAATAAGTATATATAAAGTGTTACTTTCTCAACGTTCATTCTTTCAGGCTAGGAACAAGACAAGAACATCAAAAGGCCGCTACGGCTGAAAATACACTTTGAGAAAGAAAACTCGACTTGGTGCTGTTTCCAGAAGCTCGATAGGCACTCTATATGTATACCTGATAATTACAGACGTAGATTTGAAAAAAAACTCATATAAAGTCACCCTACTATCACCTGCATGTAAACGACCAAAAAACATATTTGAATCATCGCCATCGCTCAGATTAAATAAAGCAGAAAAATCTGATAATTCGGTTATTTGTCAATGTGAAGCAGGAGATGATTTGAACAATTTCAGTACTAGTACCGATTCAGTTGAAGACAGTATGACAGATGTAGAATTACTTAATGTAATTACTGACACGGATTTTGATGCTTTTACCATGGCATTAGACAACAATATCTATTTCCTCCAGGTTGCCCTAAAAAGAGAACATGCTTGAATTGATTAACTTTGAATTTCTTCCGTGGGAAAAAAAACTAAGTCCTCTATTCAATCCATCAGGATGAAATCTGGCTTTAATTTGGTTTTCACGTTTGTTACTTGTTCATAATTATAAAAAGACAGGTTTTGTTTTTACACTTTATTCATCTAACAAAAAATATTTAAAATAATTATCATAAGGATTTTATATTTTTAAACTTGAACTCATGAGTTTATATATTATTCATGTATATGTGCTTTTATCATCCATAAACTTGCAATATTATAATAATATATATCTAACAATATTAGATGCTAACAACACTGTCTAATTACATGTACATATATATGTTTTCCCTCTATATTACATATGTGGATCATATTATTTAAATTTGACCCATAATAGTTTACACCTTGATCCAAGAAATATTTATAACGTGTGACTTTTTGTGTGGAAAAGCCATGAACAATACTAAGTACCAAGTCTATAAACTCAATTTTCAACCATTATCTTAAAATCTGCATTTAGTCTTAAAATATTGCTTTATATTTGGCCTGAACATAATCATTATGTTTCTTATTACCATTTTTGTATGCATATTAACCTCAATAAATAAACACTATTAAAGCGTTAATAGATTTTTTCTTGTATTTGAATTAGTGACCAAGTGTTATAGTCAATGTCTAGAACTTGACCTTATTATTTTGATATTGACTGCAAATGGTTTATAGTGAAATGGTATACTCCGCGTCAATGAAAACTTACCACCCTACCAACCCTCGCTTTATGATGATAGAATCAAATAGCAGTGAAAACTTTACATAGACACATTTTTGGCATACACATGTAGTCATTGCTGCCAAAAGAATTTAAAATCGATTTAAGATGTTCGAGTCACGGACTGCACGTGCAAAACAAGATTTTTTGTAAGGACGACATGTATCCAGTACTTTGTGTAAATCATTTGTCTCTAACGAGTGGTAGTCGACAGGCTAAGAAAAAACTCTCGTATTTGCAACTATTGATATTCAAATGCCATGTTTAGGACACTCTCGACGTCACCAATCTCTCGGCATTGCTGACGTCGGGCTTTCATTTTGTGAGATTGCTTGTCGCATGGGCTGCTCGCACCAGGCAATCATGACTCTGGTAAGGAGACTTGATCAGACAGGCTCAGAGAAAGGTAGGTCATGCCCAGGTCGTCAAAGGTGACGTCAGGACGTACCGATCGTCAAATTATCCTGCTGCGAGCTGCGATGGTGATAGTGTCATGGTGTGGGAAGGCATTTTTTGAGGCACAATACCCTACTTATTGTATTGCGTGAAACATTTACTGCACATCGTAATATTGATAATGTGCTGAGGCCAGTAGTTCTTTCCTTAATTCAGACTTACGCTGACGTCAACCTTCTCCAGCAATACAATGCACGGCCCAACTCGACTCGCGTTACACAAGATTTCCTGCAGGATAATAATGTCCACACATCGCCTTGGCCTGCATTCAGTCCCGACCATAACCCAATTGAGCATCTTTGGGACCAACTTGACCGATGGTTTATGACGACAGACGTGACGTCAATAATCTGTAGCAACTTATACAAGCACTGGATGAGGAGTGGGATGCAATACCTTAGTACAGAATCCAGCATCTAATACGGAGTACGAGACGTAGATGTCAAGCAAGCTGTGCTCGATGCAGAGGGAGGCATACCCGCAACTTAGTTCCGCGACTTTTATTTTCGAGGTTGTCGTCTTGTTTATGCTTAGATTTCGTACTTGCAAAGAAAAATCCTGTTTTCTAATATGACATCTGAAATCATGTAAAATTTTCATATTTGTAAGTGTTTTCATTTTTTAACAAATTAGGTTCATGTAAGTGGTAAGTTTTCATTGACGCCTAGTATATGTGCTCAGTGAAAACACGTAAAATATTTACCACATAGCAAAATAAGATAACAAAAAATAATGTATGCAAACCCCTAATATTGGATCAACATTTTAAGTTTTAAACAGAAAAGCAATGTTTTTCATCGACTAGAAAAATACAGTGCAGAATGAATAATCCGGTAATAACACACATACACGGTAGTTTTGCTGTGTCTTGCAAGTCCTGATGAGTAAACATGCTTCTTGCTACATCTACGTGTGTGTTTCCGTCCACCTATGTGGCTTCCCGGAACACTTCGACTATTTCCGAATGCTATGTGTGGAAAACTGTGTACTACTTGATGCACAATTCCAACGCCAGTTTAAACTTTTTGCAAACTTCCTGGATAACCTCGGCGCTTGTCTGAAACAAAAAAACATAATTATCAGATGTTGTACAAAATTGGGTCTCCAGTATATCCATCAGTTTTTGTAACTCCAGTCTATCATTTTTAAAATAAAATTAAGTTTTGTGTAAAAAAATCCTGGTAGATACTGGCAACGATAAGACAGATTTTATATACAAAAATATAACTTTTGCTTAAAACCTGATCATATAAAAAATGAATTTTAGGAGAAACTGAAATTTAATATAAAAATCTCCAGTCTATCATACTGAATAGTTGGGAGAATTTCATCGATTCGAATCCTAGGTTCCGCATAATTTCAAACTATTAGACTTTATACAACAAACCACGTATCGTCGTGTTTCAGAAAGTGAGTAGCGTGTTCTGGTACATAAAGTTTTATCAGAGGAAGCCATTTAAAGTAGATATTAAAGAAAAACCTACCTTTTTTGGTTTGGCGCCATTTTTTCTTGTTTTGATACACTGGAGAACGTTCACCGCCTTGTTATCGTTAACTGGCTAGGCGAGTGTACGACTGATACTTGATGACATCAGCCTACCAAACAAAGCGCTCTTCATCTTAATTCGTTCGTTGGCGGCATGGAAACCAAATGTCACTTGTTTATTAATTCCATTAGGGTAGTATTATACGATTAAGGGTATCGCTTATTGTTAAAATCTTCCGGTCTAAAAAATCATCGATGATTGATAAAAAACCTTGTAAGACTTAGTGTCACCGTACGGAGGTAAATTATGAACAAATAATTTATCACAAGAAAATATAAATGCAACGCATTAAATACCGCCGGATACTTGTAACATTATGTGTACATACATCAAAACAGAAAACAAAGATATATGCGGCAAAATGAGTATAAAATTATGTATTCTGAGGTATGATACAGAACATGTTAAGTGTTTCATGATTAAATGGCACAGTTTATAGATCTACAATATCAATATATTATTTCTTTTTATAAACTTACATAAAAACGTTGCTTATTGGCCACTAATTACAGCAATATATTTATGATTGTTAAAATAAAAGCACCTATTATAATTATTATTAAATTATATTAGAACGTTATTCTATGAAGAGGCTAACTGGCCGTTTGTGTTTAAAAGGAACTCGCATGTCAACGTGTTTTAGTCTAAACCAGGGTTTAGAAGAGAAGATAATCATCAACTTCTTGGAAAAACTCCTTTTAAACATGATATATAAATGCTGTAAAGGATAAAACGTATATAATCGTATACAAAAACACTCCGGATTTAACAATTCAGTAATCTAATACTTCTTGTCCAGCTGTATTGTCAAACCTATTTTGACCTAATGGCGGCCTCCATGAGAAAGTAAGTTAGTAATTACGCACTAACAGCCGAAACGTTCAGCAAGCAGACACAGTATCAAAACTTACTAAAGACAAGTACAAATAATTAACTTTTACATCATGCATTTTGTGCTTCGTACACGATAAACCCGATCTAAAATTTTCAGCTTGAGTACTCGCTTATTTACCGCGAGTCTGCAGCAAATCTGTTCACGGAGACGTGCGTAAAATATGTCGGTACGTGTGGTTTTTAGCCTGAACCTCAATTTATGGGAGCAGATATTTTACAATGTATTAAGATATAAATTAAGGATATCATGTTCTTTAAAATGTCCCCCAAAAGAAAAATTTATCATTGCAGTACTATAAAACAAAAAATTATTACAATTTAGCACTTTCAACATTTGTAAAAAAGGAGGACGCAAGTAAAGGAAATCATGAACTGCTCCTACCATGGTCATCAAATTCTGACGACTCCAATATACCACTGGCCTTCAGGCCGGCGGTAAATAACGGCCGTTACCGCTCTGCTGAGGTTTCGTTCGTTAAAGGTAAAACATAGAGTAAAATCAACAGGAGGGGGTGGGGGAATTCTCATATGCCGCTCGTCGCAGGTTGCTGTAGTCTATTGTCCTCAATCTTATCTACTTTTTGGTCTTGGGCATAATTGTTTCTGCATCACAGGACTGATATATGGTCGCAAGGACTTAAATAAACAGGTACTTCTGTCAGGCTTCACTCATACCTTGACAAGACCCTGATGCATATCATTCTTTGAACCGGCCAGAGCAAGTGATAATGGTCAGACTACGCTCAGGACATAACAGACTGATTGCACACATATACAAAAAGTACCGACTCGTACAATCCCCAAAGTGCCCGTGTGGAGAAGAAGATCAAACTGCAGAGCATGTCCTCCAAAGATGTAAGCGACACGACCAGGGGCGAGCTGCAACGTGGCCTCAGGAAACAACCCACCAACAGAAGCTATATGGCGATGTTGAGGACCTGAGACGGACCACATCCTTCATCGTAAATACAGGCGTAATTGTGTAAATGCGAACGCCAGTAAGTTAGTAAGTACTCATGCCTTGACAGGTAGGGGATAGGTGCCGATCTGGAGTCATCCACAAACCGAAAAGTCGGGTCCTCAAGCAGGCACACCTCTGGGCCGACTTGATTTGCCAGGGCGGCTTACAAATTTGCGTTAACCGATCGCTGAACGGCTCGCCCCGGTGCGAAATATGAATCAAGCGTTCCGGCTTACTAAAATGGCGTCAAAAGCTACGGCTGTGTTGTGTGAAAAATAATTAGCTAAGTAATTATGAGTGCTGACGAGGATGACGATGAATTACTGTTGCCAACAGTCGAATTTCAAGCAGTGTGTATAAATAAATCCTTTCAGTCGTCAATATTTGTCAAGTTCGTGTCTGGCGAGTTAAATGTGAACTTATGATCCTGCTCTTACATAAATAAAACGTAAGGGGAGTTAAACTTCATATAAGTCAGTATTTAGCCCATAAAATTATAAAATAAGTAAAATGTTATTATTTTGGGCCGACTTGATTTGCCAGGGTGGCTAATGAACCGGCGTTAACCGATCGCCTTGGTGTGAAATATGAATCAAGCGTTCCGGCTTACTAAAATGCCGTCAATAGCTATACCTGTGAATGTGTTACAAATAATTAGCGAAGAAATTATGAAATTACTGTTGTAGACGGTCGAATTTATAGTCAAAATTTTAAGTTCGTGTCTTTCAAGTTAAATGTGTACTAGTAAAAAAACTCTTACACAATTGACTCGTAATAGAGTTAAACACAAGATCAATTACTATTTTGTCCATAAACTTAGTAATTTTTTATAACACAATAACAATGGTTTCCGTTGTACCTACTTTTAGCCATATTTGTCACAAGCTCACCGCTAGCCGCTCAAATGTAACCGGTGCATTCGGCGTACACCGGTTAGTAATCTCGGAACGATTAAAGTGATTTGCCGGTGCCCGTTTAGGAATCGGCGTACGCCAGTTTAAGCCGCCCTGGCAAATGAAGTCGACCAATTGCCAGAAAAAAACGGAAAAGTAATTAAGAGAATTGCTAGATCAAGCTCAGAAAATAATGATGTCACGAGTATATGATGTTCATACACGTAATATATTCCCCGCAAACAGTTTCATCGGACAGTTCAAATTTCTAAGCTTAAGTTATCTTTTGTATCTTAATCATTCAGATACATTCAGTGGAGGCAAAAATGTATATAAACAACGATTTCCATGCCAAGTAAAGGATGTAATGCTTAATATTGGACCAGTTTTTACATTGTTTACAAAATGAAATTCTCTGTCATTCGGGAGATTTATTTAAACTATGGAAGCGAAATGAAACGGGTTCAAAACTTTTGATGAGTCGCTTCTTTGGGCATAGTTAGCTAAATTAAGACGCAAAGCATTACAAATAACATGTTTTTGTTTACAAACGTACATTAAAAGTGTTTCATGAGAATTTAAGATTTAGCTTGAGTCGTGAAAATGTATGACACGGCATCAATACGGTTCAACCAGTTTCGTCATACAAACAAGAGCACTGAATCATGCATAATTAACACCTTTTTAAGTAAATTGGTTGCCTTATTGTTAGATTTGAAGGTAGTTAGGCTTTAATTTTTTATCATTTTTTGTTAAATAAGATTGGAAGGAGTGTTGTGGAAATCAGAATTTAGAAAAAAAGAAACAGTGGTCAAAAGATTTTTCCCTATCATTCATGATTCTTGATTGTAAGTCTAAACATAAATTAATGTTGTCATAAATCTTGATCTGCGTAGGTTACAGGTCTAGAGTTCATTAAAGCTACGTACACGTAGATTCTCAAATTAAAGCATGTAATAGCAAAAAAGAAAACATTTTCAAAAAAATTGAATTATACATATACATCAACTGAATACATCTTGTTTTAATCACTTAAGGCTCTTAACTTTTGAACAGTCGTATATCCATTATTTATTATATATTTACGTCATGATGATGTCATAAAAATGTCTGCTTTATTATCATGTACATTCATCACAACTGGGAGAAGAAACTTTTAGATTATGAAGTGAGTGGTATTCTTTTTAACTCAATTTTGCACATTTAACGATATGTTGTTACTAAATCGATTTGCTTAATGATTTAAGGTGCATTGTGTTGATTTAAGAAGGATTTTCATTCATATTCCCGCCGACTCAAAAGTTCGGTTTATATGCCGCTCGTCCGTGTTATTTTGGACAACTTCTTCTAGCGTTTGAGACACGTATTTGAAGCACAAAACTTTGAGTTTATTATCCCTTTTCTTTATATAAGCATTGACTTAGCAGGGATGGAAATGCGTGCGCGATTCGAAAATCAACATTCGTATGCGCATCTAGTGTCAATTTCGGGATAGTGTGACGCCAGCAGTACCCAGAGGCTGTCAAGATTCTCGATACCGTTAGAGTGAAACATTCCATCAAGGTGCATGAGAGCACTATCATTAATATCGATCATCGATTATAGAAATACTGTCCGATCAGAATATATTAAGAACGCCAACAAACTTTTGAAACCACAAAAACATACTGTAACATAGTGGCCTCATACATGTATTTCATAACTAGAGTGTGGAGACAGTATAAGTAGTGCAGTTCACCAAATTAAAACTTGCATGTACATTTTGGCAGAGAAACAAATCATTATCGTTGACCTTACTAATATAGAACACTTGTTGTTTTGAGAGAACGTGATTATGTTTGTAAATTGGTGTTTTGAAAACAGTAATTAAGATTAACAATCGAAATTATTCATTAAATCGTGATTGGTGTTTACGATAATCTATCAATAAACATGATTGGAAATATATATATGGCGGTTACTATCATTAAAGTAAAATTGGCAATTATGATAGAGATGACGATATTGATAATTTTGGGACACCTTCCAAATTTATTAAGTTTATAACAATTAATTTGATTGGTCCAAATGACATGTATCCATGGATTCCATTGGTTAAATTTGAACGTCTACTTGCTGTCAAAGCATTCTGGTAAAACTATAAAAGACGTTTTCACTTTTCAAAGTTGGAGGGAATGCGGCAGAAAAGGACCGAAAAGGGTAGAAAGTGAAAGACTGTAGTAGAAAGTTTAAAATGAATTATTTTATTCAATTGAATTAAATGTTAGAACTTAGAGAAATGTAAAATATACCACTATACGATCATCGAAGTTTTAAGAGTTTTGTTTTGTTCTATTTCGTTACTTACATGTAACATTGAATGTTAGAATACTTGTAAATCATTTCAAGATAAAATGAGAGACTATGGTACGTGTTAGCTATTAATTTATGACTCTGAATAAAATTAGATCTAACTTCGATAGTTTAGATATATTGTTATATTGATACTTCACTTGTAAAGACCTACGTATGTTTTGTCTAAGTGTTCATAAATCATAATATGCAATATATTACGAAACACTTGATAACATTTGATATTGTTTATTGTTCGCTGAGTACGCTCAGTAAGTACAGTACATTCACCCGCTGCCTTAAAACGTGTCGATTTATGATATTGTCCTCTACTTTGAACCTTTAAACGACCAAGGAAAGTTTACCAAATTCTGATTTCACCGAAATTGACGTCATACATAATGTGGTTACACTTCATAGCGAAGAAACGGAAAGAAACGAAGATACGACGGTTGAATGCTCGTCCGTTTTATTTTGGACAACTTCCTCTTGCGTTTGAGACACGTACTTGGAGCTCAAACTTTGAGTTTATCATTCCTTTTCTATATATAATTGACTAAGCAGGGATCGAAATACAAGATCCAAAATTTTATTTTTTTCATGAAAAAAAAATGTTATCATTGAAAATGTTCGAAAATGACCGGTGATAGAATTGTGAGGGGTACTGTTATAATCCGATCAAATTAATTATTTTAACTCTAACATATAACATAATATATTAGGATTAACTTAACGACAAGTTCCTCTTCCATTCTAAAACAATCCATCGAGTACGAGTAAACTATATTTACTCTGTGAAGGTAGAAATTCAAATCTACGCCGAGCTAAAACTGTCCGCTCGTAAACATGCGTGACGAAAATTATATGACGTCATTTTTTTAATTGATTCTCCCGACAACATCATCAACGGGCGTCAAATATATTTTACTTATTTTTTACACGTATTTTATTTTTCTACAAAATATTTTTCCTTTTTCCAAATAATTATTTCGTATTTTTCGAAATATTATCATTTTATTTTCTCGAAATAATAATTTCGTAAAAACAAGTTTACATTTCGTTTTTAATAGAAATTATTACGTTTTTTATCGAAATAATTATTACGTGTTCACGAAAAAATATTACGTTTAAACGAACTGTTTGAGCAAGTAAAAACAAAATCAAAATGTCACTGTAGCGGCACCTACTTACATCCAGCCACTGGAAGCTTTTTTGTGTAGACCTAACATTATCACATCCATCAATATACTTGGATTTTTCTTGGTCAGTGCTAGACGAATAATATGGCAGTGACCACTTTCCATTGTTGTTAACTTCAAACGATTCTGTTCGAGTAAATAACCGCTCTTATTACAATTTCTCTAAAGCGAACTGGGAACGATTTAACAAATTGTGTTCTGACAAAATCGATTTTTCCAACTCTACGGATAAAGCTAATCTATTTGCGTCCACTCTTTCAAAGATAGCTGATGGAATACTACAATTAAACACTCAAGTAAAATTAAAAATACATGGTTCAGCGATGAGTGCAGAAGATCAGTTCGGAAACGAAAGGCAGCACTTAAAAAATTTCAGGTTTGCCCTACAGCTGCAAATCTAGACAATTATAGAATCCTGCGGGCACAAGCTCGTATAACTTTTAAGCTTTCTAAACGTAAATCATGGCAATCATATGTATAAAAAAATAACTCCAACACTCCAATTAAATAAGTTTGGGAAGCCGTTCGTAAAATTAATGGTAAACACAAAAAAGTTTTTATTGCTCATCTCAAACGTAAAGACTCGAGCATTGCAAAAACAACTAAAGATATAGCCAATACGCTGGCTGAAACTTTTGAACACAATTCCTCTTCTGCACACTACCCTGAAGAGTTTAAAAAGATTAAAACCAACACCGAAAACATAATGTCAATTTTTTATCTAACAACGAAGAAGAGTATAACACCCTCTATACGATTGACGATCTAACCGATTCTATTAAGCATGCAAAAGACACTGCTGCTGGCCCAGATGAAATATATTACCAATTTTTAAAACACCTTCCCCTAGAATCTCAACAATTATTACTTGAAATTTTAAACGATATATGGATATCTGGTAAAATTCCAGATTCCTCGAAGGAAGTTTTAATTATACCAATACCGAAACCGGGTAAAGACAATACTGACTCCCCTTAACTATTGACCAATATCTCTTACAAGTTGTATCTGCAAAACTTTTGAACGTATGATTAATAAACGGCTTATTTGGTATTTAGAATCGAACGGTATTATAACTAATTTTCAATCTGGTTTTCGAAAACAGCGAAGTACAAATGATCATTTAAAACGCCTGGAAACTTTTATAAGAGAGGCTTTTGTCAATAAACAGCATGTAGTTTCAATTTTCTTTGATCTTGAGAAAGCTCACGATACAACATGGAAATATGGTATTCTCAAAGATTTAAAAGATGCCGATCTAAATGGTAGACTGCCAATGTTCATTTCAAGTTATCTGTCTGACAGAAATTTTAAAGTAAAAGTAGGATCAACATAATCAGTCAGCCACAAACTAGAACAAGGCGTGCCACAAGGCAGTATTTTTCTGTTACACTATTTGGTCTTAAAATTAATAATATTGTAAAGGTTATAAATCCTGGTACAGATTGCTCATTATATGTAGATGATTTTTAATCTGTTATCGATCTAAAAATATTCGAAGTATCGAACGCCAACTACAACAAAACTTGGATAAAATTCAAAAGTGGGCAACAGAAAATGGTTTTAAATTTTCCGAGTCAAAAACACAATGTGTACATTTTTGTCGATTAAGAAAGCATCATAATGACCCTGAACTTTACATTTCTGGCTCAAAAATCCCTGTTGTAAATGAAGCTAAATTTTTAGGCGTTACATTTGATAAAAAAACTCTCTTTTATACTACACTTAAAGTCGCTAAAAACAAAATGTAATAAGGCTTTAAATCTACTTAAAGTACTTTCACATACTGATTGGCGATCTGATTCCCAAACATTACTTAAATTATACTGAAGTCTTGTTCGTTCAAAACAAGACTATGGGTCAATTGTGTACGGATAAGCTCGTAAATCGTACTTGAATATGCTTGATACAATACATAACCAGGGCTTACGTATTTCCATTGGTGCTTTTAAAACTTCACCTGTTGAAAGTCTTTATGTTGAAGCTAATGAGCCATCATTAAAATTACGAAGACAAAAGCTTTCATTACAATACGCAACTCGAATATCTTCTAACAATAGTAAATCCGGCGCGAAAAGTTGTTTTCAAACCAAATTACATTGATAAATTTGACAACAAACCGAGCGAAATTAAACCATTTGGCCTGCGCGTTAAAAACGATTTAGACATGCTCAATATCAACACTTTTACCGTTTTACAGAACTTGAAAATGTCCCTCCTTGGACCTACAACATACCTAACATTAATATTGACTTGTCAAACTTTCGTAAATCTATTACCAACCCAGAGGCCTTCAAATCGGAATTCGTAAACATCTTAGAAAAATATAAAGATGGTACACATTTATTTACCGACGGCTCAAAAAATGGTAACAAAGTTGGTTGCGCTGCATATGGAAATTCTTTTGTTGCAAGAATGCGACTGCCTGACCAGGCATCCATATTTACAGCCGAAGTCAAAGCAATAGATCTTGCTTTAGCATATATATCAAATAGTATTTATAGCAATTTTATCATTTTCTCAGACTCTCTATCTGTATTACTGGCCATAAAAAATCGTAGTTCAAACAATATACTTATAAAAAAAATATTGAATTCAGACTACATGAAATACTGAAATCTAAAATAGTACACCTCTGCTGGATACCAAGTCATATTGGTATACATGAAAATGAAGAAGTAGACATTTTAGCGAAAGAATCTTTAAACCTTCAGCCAGTAGATATCAAATTACCAAGCAGTGACTTCAAATGTTCTATAAATTCATAAATTAAGTCAAAATGGCAAACAATGTGGAAACTTTCGTTTGAATTAAAAGTATCATTAATAGCTTTCAGCGCGATATGACCTTTCTGTGTTGGTGCGCCGTAAAACCCAAACAAACAAATACTGTAGGGGCTCCGTAAAATATACTTGTTAAAGATACAACGTATTAACACAAACACATTAATTAAAAACGAAAGAAATACCTTCAAATTTAATTGACCATCAGAATATGCAGTAAAAATAGACGATTCTCAGTAAAAACAGTCGCGTTTATTCAAGCGATACTTTCTTCACTATGAAACCCGTCTTTATATTAGTAACCCGTCTGTATACATATCTCAATCCACGCAATAAATGGTCGCGTATGAATTTATGACGCATTTAGACATTAAACTTGGTAATCCTCTAAGCATGATAAAATAGTCTCTCTTTGACATTCAATATTTATTTTAAAAGTGCGTATTATCATTGTAGATTGTAAAATAAATTATTTATAGTCGTGTTTATTGTTATGTCATCACAAAATGTTCAAAATAGCGTACAGTAAAGTTCCGCTATTAAGACCACAATTATTATTTCAAAATCATGCAATTGTTGACAATTATTAAGACCAAATGCTTAATTTGTTAACAAAATGGTCTCTATAATAAGACCGGTCCGCTATTAAGACCATTAATTTTGCTGGTCTTAATGGCAGAACTTTACTGTAACTATTTTATTAGTATAATGTTTCACCACGAAATTATAGATTTTGATAAATGTTATTTAAGTTTCTGGAACTGTAACCAACTTCGGTAAACGTCGGCACTCGGTATAATCCGGTTTTACCAGAATAGATGTCGTCGTCAAGTTTCGCAATTGCTATTTTTAGTAATTTTCACCTCGCGATCCGGTTTTTCCATGACGTCATTGCGTAAAACATTTTCCGAAAATGGCGAAACACAGGTGCTCAACAGCGTGATCGTCGAGGTCGTTATAGTAAAAATATCGGTTTATCGACAAAACAATGTTAAGTCGTATAGGATTATAACTATTGGGTTAATTCTGTGTGTGCAGGTGTAAAATGCACGGTTTCATCTTGTATTTGTGATTTAAATTTGCCCTCACAACCGCTAGAAGATATCACCTCAATACTAAGACGCATAATACACCGTCGTATTCAGCAATTTGGTATGCGGTCGAATATAATGATGCATATGAAGACAATTAATATCGTTGTACTTTTCTGTGTTCAATATAATCATTATCTACTTATAAAGTAAATGATACAATAATCAGCATTATTTGAAAGCTAAGGCTAAAAATATGCGAACATTACAAAGTCTGGTGTCAAAATGTGTATGCAAAACTACTGCAGAAACACGACAGGATAAGGTTTAACGCCTGCTCAACTTCTTCTGATATTTTTCTGGCTGGCCAGAATGGACTTATAAATGTGTTAAGGAGTCAAAACTGTGATAGTCAACCAAGAGTCTCTAATACAAAAAGTGCTTGATTCCGTTATTCCGAACTAGTCAGAATGTATTACGAAAAACGTGTTAAGTTGTATTGTAAGTTTCTAATATTTCCCTCAAACCAGCCAAAATCAGTAAAGAGAAGGTTTTCATATGATAATGCAGAGTTTTACATTCATATTTCTATCTCCAGTACCAATTTAGATGATATATTGGTATAAAATATATTTGTCTGGTTCCCATTAGTCGACGGCTGCCTTTATTCATAGTCTAATCATAACCTTTATCACTTTTACTTTATCTGACCACTATATAATGCATGCTGATTAGTGGGACGCGTGGGCACTGATAATGATGGATGTTCGGATAGGAGCCTTGGATTGGAATCCAACTTTGCACCTTGCAATCATGGATTTTTGTGGCATCCGGCCTGATTCCCCATCGACCATTTGGCTGCCATTCAACCAACAATCCATTATCACTCATTCACTATCTTTTACAGTTAAAAATCCACTTATGTTGTTGTTGTTGTTCTTAAACTACTATGAGCCCTTTATTGATCACTAATTCTTAGTTTCATATAAGTCTTCAGTTGATGGTTTTATATTTTATCATTTCTTAATCTTTTTCATTTTCGTTTTTATCTAAGCTCGTATTTCTTATTTTAAATGCATGTTATTGTAAAGCGCTTTTGGACATATATTCTATATGAAAAGAGCGCTATACAAATCCGGTATATAATGATAATAATAATAAAATAGTATTATCTGTAATTTACCATTTTGACCTAATTTTCGCTATAAATTCTCTTGCAATTTCAATATAGTAAGCTTATACAAATTCTTATCAATAGATTAAGAAACGGTACCTTTTCTTTAATATTACATATTATGGGCAGATAAGACTGCAGAAAATTTTAAAACTAGTTGTATGTGCCTAACTAACTTTAAACCTGAGATATTTGCTTTTAAAGATAGTTATTTTTGAACACTCTCAAAAACTCGGATTTTTTCTTAGGGGTACATGTATACAAAGCTTTATATTTTTATAAGTATTTGTCCAAAGTGTAATCTGATTGTTCTTGTTTATCATGACATGACTGTGTAACAGGAAAGTTGTTTAAATGTGAATATAAAACTGCACAATTTAAAAACAAAATTTTTTTTTTCATTTTTTGTCCCAGCACAATTTACGGTCGTTTTGAAAATCACGTAATAAAAATGCACATAACTTATGTTACGAACGGTAAACTTCCCAAAATATTTCACAATTCAAGTCTTTTATATTATAGATTCAAGAAAAAATCAAGGATTGTGGAAGGTCAACATTACAGTTCCAGAACCTTAAAATTGCAGTCTTTGCATGGATGACCTTGAGCAGTGTACAAGTTGTAAATTTAAAAACTATAACACTGCCAATGGATCAATACTTCACTGAATCACTTAAAGAATAGGCTTCTTTCATTGCATTCTCGTTATCGCTAATTTTGCAATGGAATGTATATCTTAAAAAAAAAGTAATACTTCAAAATAAGAATAGGTCATGTCATCTAAAGTAAGTATTGAAAAAGAGTAAGTCTATCGTTTCGAAATGTGCGTTAAAGATGACAAACAGTAGAAATCAAAAGGTCCGAAAAAAGGTTTTTGTATAAAGAACGAATGCAAAACAAATGGGCGAGGGGCTGGAGTGTCTGCTACCAAACAAATCTTGAAATTCTAACACACCCCCACGTGTGAATGGGTACTGTGAGAATTCATCTCCTTGAAGGTGATTAAACTGATGATGTATTATCGTACAATATTGTATATTTGGCTGAACATGAATAAAGAAAGAAGCAGACTTTAAACGCCATTTTAATTATTTATAATTTTAACATCGGTCTATCTCTTCCACGACAAGTAGATTTTCCTTCAAATATGGCCTGATGTCTTCTTATAAAAAGTCAAACCATTGCTGACATGAAGTCTAGAAACGTTTGTTTGGTGTCGGACATGATATGAAAACCATGATAATTTCAATTGTTTTGTATGGTTTAAAACTCCCTCATTTCACTAAATGATGCCATAAAAGGGGGACAATCGCCAAATTATTAACACTCTGGAAAACCAGGGCACAAAAAGGACATATCGTCGTCTTAGTTTGAGTAAAAATAAAGTAAGTTAGCTTCCAGAGTGTTTACATAAAGTATAAAAAAACCTGGCTTTGGATATGTGATGTGCAGCAAATATTATACATTTTCTGCTTTCATAGGTATCATGTTAATCTGGCAAGAATAAAGATACTTACAGCTCTTTAAAACTCTGAGTCGGGGGAATTTTGTTTACTGTTTTCTTCTTCAAACCGTAACATTAGTGATTGTGATGTAACGGTCACGTGGTATGACCATCGTGAATACATTATATATGTAAAAAACTTTACATAAAAATGCAAGCAAATGTAAGTAAAATTCATTTTACAGTTTGACATACCATACCATCTAAAATATTGGCAGATTTTGTTTAGCATATTTGAGAATTTCTCAATAATTTGTGGACATACTTTATATAAACATTATTTTACATAATAGGTATAAATCATAATCTTAACTCAAATGCATGATAGATAAACAACGGCTAATAACATAAAAAATTCCTATTGTAAGAATATTACACAGTATAGACAACATAATTATATATACCATCTATATCAAAATGTTAACCATTCTCTACTTATAATTCTCCAGCAATTCATGCAAAAACTTTAAAAAGTTTGCTAAACACTTTTGTCATTTATCAATGCCTTCTTTAAAATTGACATGACCATAAAACGAGTGAAAATAAAAAGAATAAAAAAACAATAAAGGTTTACATGATAAAACACCATACATTAATCAAGAACTGTCCGTAAGACAGCGCGCTCGACTTTCTCATTTCTAAGGAATCGGTGTTATGGGTTTTGATAGTCATATAAATATTATAGAGAGGGAGGTGATCAATATGTATTCCTATTGAATATTATTAACAGTGTTGAGGTTAATGTTAGTATAGAAGTTTGTAAAAACTTTAACCTTGATTTTGGATGTTTTCTAATTAAAAAAAGGGCATAATTCCTTTAACAGTGGAGTCAGGGTTATGGGCCTTAATAGTTAGGCGAAAGTAGTGATGATGAATAAGTATTCCAAGTTTGAGTTGAATATCTTCGATAGTATTAAAATTATTTAAATTTGTTAAACATTTAACCCTCATTTGCAACGCCAACGCCGACGCTCGGGTGACAGTATAAGCTCTCATTTTCTTTGAAAAATCGAGCTAAAAATAACAACACGAGAGCTTGACATTCTATATCATACTTTGAAGTATACCTTCAACTTAATAATAAATCAAATAGAATGCAACGCATCGAATGACTCTAGGACGTCAGTACTTGTCAAACTCGCACCAAAACAACAATGCAAAAAGATAAAAAGATAACTTATTTATCATTATGCCATTTGGAAATACAATACATTGATGCATCTGTAACAATAGACTGATATGAAATCGACTCTTCTAGCGGCCAATCGCCAATTTCTGCAAATTTGCTAGCATTCGTGGAGACCCATTCTAAAAGGTTACGTTTCTCTGCACGGATTCGTTGCGTTTTTTGAAAGGTAGGACATTTAAATGCGTTTCTGATGTTTTTAACATAAGGAAGAAGAACACTTTTCAAAGAATGATATAGAGTGTCAAGTTTTGTTACACTCTCTGTATAATCTAAATACTAAAGCTAAATAAGTATTAAGGAAAAATCCAAGTAAATCACTATAACATATTCAAGAAAAAAAAACCAATATCAATGAATTTAGGTTAACATGTATATATATAACACATAACAAAACCCTAAACTAAATAACAATTACAAGTCCGTTAGAACACAGAATAAATAAATTCGTCTTCAAAACTTTATATAAACTTAATTAAAACTTTACTGATCAGGACACGGGCGTTAATTTTCATTTTTGCATCCTAATGCGAAAAAGTTATTTTAAGATGCTCTCATTATATACTTATGAACTGACAATGATGCAACTATGAAAAAATATTTTTGTTGAATTTCTAGCAGAAAAAGTATTTGAACCCTTATCGCAGTTAACACATCCAGAAATAACCAATAGGTAACCAATTCAAACCTTGACATTACAATGTACATTCTAATACAAGTTCTTTGAACTATTTCAATATATAAAATCTTTCTGTTATCTACCCTTCCCACAAATCATTCTTAAGTGAGCATTTCCACAAAGAACATTAAAGTGCATAGAACAAGATGGTACCATTTACTACTACTTGATATAGTTTTACTTGATTTTGTAAATCGAAATTTTTGAAATTCTTGATAAGTATAATCTTGAAATCAATCAATCAAACAACATTTGTTTTCATCATATAACATTGAATGTAGTATCTTGTTTGAGTTCACCAAGCATCTTATCTATCTTATCGTATATATTACAATAAAAAGAACCAAAAATAGTTGCATGTGATATTATTAAGTAATCATGCTCTACTCATTCAATATGATGATAGTCTATTTGAAATGGTAAAGTAAAGATTACCATCTATATTTAACACATGAACATTTCCATAATATATAGCATCGTCTTTAAGTTATGACTTTTTTTAATGCTACAACAGAAATGGCACATATGACTCCGAGGAAACTGCCTAGTGGTTATATGTGGCTTCGAGACTTGTAAGGACTTGTGACTCCTTGCGAATAACGCGGTGTCTGGTCGAAAAGGTAGAAATCTGTCTTTTTTAATTATAATCCAGTCTCTCCGGTTTAATGCAAATATAATCCATTAACTCCAACTGCACCATCCGACATCTGATATATCTCTTATGATATGGTGCAATATATTAACTGTAAAAAATATACATATATGATCATTTATATTGTAAGTTTTAAAAGAGTTACAACTACTTTTTTACTATTATTGTTTACTGTAAACCTTAACAGAACAAACAATGAGAAAATGTGGAATTATTTTGCAATCAATTTTCATTATGAACCAAATTTTCCTTTCTATGTACGATTTTACTTTATTAGTAGTCTTTATTAAATCCACATAATATGAGGAAGTTTCAAGACATATCAAGAATAGCAACAGTCAACAAGCTTAGACTTCCCATACAGAAACAATCTGATTAAAACCCTATCTAAAATTTTCCGCTCGCCTACTCGCTAATTTAGATCTGGCTGTTTACAAACGAGGGTCACGTTCAGGTGACCTTTTCACATCATTGTATTCATAACAAAATTGTTATGATTAGTAACTTGTTCACATCGTCTACGTCACGCAATTTGAAATGAGCCGTCCAATCGCAGACTGTAAATAATTCCGCTGTTAAATTAGCTCGCAAACCTTGGTCAAAAATAGAAACTATGATATCAAAATGTTATTAATAGTGTTTCGTCTAGATGGAAGCTAAGTGTTGATTGGTCGACATAAAGGTCATGTCGTGACCCTCCATTGAGATCTTAGAGATCTGGTACTACAACGCTCTACAGGGTATCTGTTTACGTAGATTGATACAGAAAAAGCAAAGGGTCATAAATAGATTTTGTTTTTTTACAAAATGGACACCACAAACAAATAATCTAAGCAATAACCAAAAAGAGCTTCCGCCTTGGAACAGACAGGGAAAAAAGATTGCCACTGGGTTAGTTTTAAACCAGGTTCTAGGGTAGACCAACCTTAAACTTGCCCCATCAGGTTCTTGTAGGAGTAAACAATGATAAACTGTGTTGGTAAGGCTAAACGTCAACCTATTTTTCCCTAGACAATGTTGCATGCAAAACACACAAACATAACAACACAGAGCCATCAGAATTGCCATGGTGAAAGACAAGTACACAATGACCTTATAGGGACCAGACAACCCAAGTTAAATCACAATGGCAGAAATATAAGAAATTAAACAAATTTTACAAAACATATTTTACCTTGTATTCTTCGACTCTCCGTTCTAATCTATCATATTCTCGCTGTATTTCCTGCATCATATATACACAACATGATATATAGAACGTTATGTTTAGCGATCATACTATATTAAAATGGAAACAGTCTTCACGACTAATTTCCTCAGCACTGGACATTTGGACCACCAAATTGAACTTATTTACTCGACCGAATAAAAAACTAACTTGACCGAAAAATTGTTTTATTGATTTGTTAAAATATGTTCTATTATAAAGATTTAGCTTAAAATTTCAGAAATAATATACACGTGATAAAAATAAATAAAGGTAACGACTTTTTACGCAGGTTTCTTATTCATATGTAAAATAGCTCAAAAATAATACTATGGTTTAATAAACTACGAAAATGGTGGTCATAAAGTCGGGCTATTCACATACTAAAATCACTGGACCGAAATTTATAATTACTGACGTGGTCCATAGTCCACCATTCGTCAAAAGGAAAATCAAACAAAAAAATATTTCAGAGCAAATCAAATGTAAAGAGGTCAATACTAAGTAATATGTTATTTTTTCATGACAATGTATATTAAGGATGATAACGTGGAAAATATTGTGGACTTTTGCAAATTTTCTAAAAGTCACTGCACTGTTTGTTAATTAGAAATCGGCTATTTTTATGTTAAACCGTCAATATCAAAATCTAATTTCAGTACCTCTTTTTCTCGATACAATCTTCCAATATCCAAGGCGTGTGCCCTTTTAATATCTTCCAATTTAGATTGCTGTAACTAATAAAGAAATGATATGCGGTTTACACCGTATTTCTTGAAACACATTTAGCTTTATATTTTGACGGGTCATCATTATATAGGCAAATATAGCTCATATAGGCAAGCAAAATGTAAAGCTAAAGAAAAATAGTTCAATACTGAAAGAAAAAAAATAAGTAGAGCAAAACCTCTACTCGTCAGTTTTGAAAGTATATAAACAAGAGGGCCATGATGGCCCTTTATCGCTCACCTGAGTACCACTGTGCATACATGAATGGAGTAAGATTGATATATTTTAGTAATGGTTTATCACAGTTCCCTCGCACCAAATGCTTCAAAAATAGGCTATGTATACGAAGATGAACTGTATGGGAATCTGATTCATTAGTCATCACATTTGCATGTCAGACAAATGTTTTTAGCGGTATGTAACCTTTAGCATCTGTGAAATACTTTTTCATCCAAGATGAAATATGCTCGAACTCATTCAAACAATTACGTAGACGAGCATTCTGGCTAAGTTTGATGACAAATGAGTAAAAATTCTGACAACTAGAGTTTTCACAGTGGTTTTTCCTACTAGTGACCTAGTTTTTAACCCCATGTGACCAATATTCATAGTTGACATAGAACTCATCAAAACAATCTTTCAGACCAATTTCCAGGATAGTCCGATCAAATCAGTAGCCACTACACTGATAACAATGTTTTCTATTTTTAATTCCTGTGACCTACTTTTTTATCCGAAATGACCCATGTTCGAACTCATCCGAACAATCACATAGAAATGCATTCTCACAAAGTTAGAGCATCATATAAAAAATAGCCTAAAATATTACCACTAGAGTGATCACAAACAATTGAGGACGGACGACGGACGCCGGACATTCAACGATCCTAAAAGCTCACCATGAGCTAGCTCAGGTGAGCTAAAAAGTTTAACAGAAAAATGTTTCAAATGCCTGTTTCCGATGATGATTTAAAAGATTATTTTGAAATATATCGAATTATTATTATTATATACCGCATGTGGATAGCGCTCTTTTTATATTGAAAATATGTTCAAGGCGCTTCACAATCATATGTATAATAAGAAATACGAGCTTAAATAAAAACAGAATGAAAAATGAAAAAGATTAAGATATGATAAAAATATGAACATAAACTGAAGACTAATATAAAACTAAGAATTAGTGATCAATAAAGTGCTCATAGTAGTTTAAAAACAACAACAACATCATAACAAGTGGATTTTTTACCGTAAAAGATAGTAAATAAGTGATAAAGGATTGTTGGTAGAACGGCAGCCAAAAGGTCGATAGGGAATCAGGCCGAATGCCACGAAAATCCATGATTGCAAGGTGCAAAGTTGGATTCTTATCCAAAGATCCCTCCAGAACATCCACCAGCGTCAGCGCCTGATTGCTAAGATAAAGGTTAAGTGATATAGGTAATGATCAATGGAAAGGCAACCCCCAGCCAATAGGGAATCCGGCTAGATGCCTTCGAAAAATTCACGACTGCAAGGTGCAAAGTCGGATCCCAATCCAAAGACCCCACCAGAACATCCATCATGCGGCCGCACATTATTTTGTAATTAACCTAGTGCATAATTATGGTTTGTAGTTAAGAATTTAATATTTTCATAATGTCATGGTGTTAAATGTTCGTAATTTGGGTATATTTTAAGATCATTTAGCCAGATAGTTTATATTGACTTAAAGAATTTTCAATGTAGTATTAACATCACAACTGGACTTATTAATAAACAATTTTAAGCATTTGAAGATTGGTTCATTCAACTGGTCTATTCCAAAGTCGTAGTTTATTTTCCCATGGTGATCGATTTATTGATCATAGTAATTAACAAATAAGTGGGTTTTTTACTTTTTCTTTAAAGTATTTAGAGACTGGGCACACTTGAGTGAGTCAGGAAAGGAATTCCACAGGTTTGGCGCCGCATGGCTGAAACTACGATTGCCAAAAGTAATTGTCCCAGTCGTGGGACAGTAATAGATAAAGAGTTGCTAGAACGGAGGTCTCTGTTGGGTTTGTAAACATGTATAAGGTCTTGAATATATATGGGACATTGGTTGTTAAGTGCTTTATATACTAATAGACGAAAGAAACTGGACACTTAAATCTTGCGTACTATTTTTTATAATTAGGAACCGTTTGAATCAAAATTTATACACAAGTTTCATACCATGTGTCACTAAACTTTCCCACGTTTTTGCGACTTTACACTCTACTGATTTAAATTTATAGCGCTTTTGTTGAAAAGCACGTTTTCCTCGAGCACGTCGTAAAAATAAATATGTCATTGGGTTGACGTCGTTTTTTCTATTACACTTTCAACACGACTATCGAAAAATCAAAATAATTTCATTGCTTTTTCCGCATGAACTATGCAAAAGTTAAATGAGGTATCCGAGGTTTGATGCTCTTGGCGTTCGGACAAAGCGTAGTTGGCGTTGCTCGTACGTTAAACTGCAACTGAAAGACTAAAATGAATATCATTGAGCTGTGTGACACCACTGGGTCGATAAAAGACAAAGCTATGTCTGGTCGACCAAAAGTTACTAACGTCAGAACTGACAGAGCATTTAAGTTGGCTCAAGTCCGTTATCCGTTCCGAACGGCGACTGTAACTGCTCTACCGTATGGAATCTTATATAAGATGGTACGACAATGTCTTAAAAGTAATGCTCGGCCCATACGTTATATGCGTTAATACTTAGGACAGAAACTACATCTGTGACATAAACATTCAACCTGCTCTAGTGACATAAATTGCACGAAATGGACTGTCTGTGCTCATGCGTCTCGTTGTTGGGGGAATGGGAACGGCTTTCAAATGCCGATGTTTTCAAGAACGAGCGGTTAATGCGTCAACGTGTGGCCACGTTAAGACATCAGCAAGGTGATCACACTCGTTATAAGGACACAAAAATAGCAAATTGGCTATAAACTACTCGACTAGATTGAACAGAATACACCTTTTAAATCAAAATCATTTATTGCAATTGACTTGCAACTTTTTAAAAAGCATTTCTTGTATTCAATAGACATTTACGTTATAAATTGAACGTATTTTTAAATAATATTGTTAAAAATGTAAAGTTTATAACGTTCCCTTCAATTTGATACCAAATTTATATGGAGTTTCCTCTTCTTAAACATAAAAATTAAGGTTTATACATAAGTCCAGTTTCTTTTGTCTATTAGTATATGTATTTATCAAGAGCTTGTAGCTGATCCGCTGACTTACAGGGAGCCAATGAAGTTCCTTGATCCATGGTGTAATATGATCATGACGATGGGTTCTGGTGATGATTCTTGCTGCCGTATTTAGAAGACGTTGATGTTTATTCAGATTTGACTTTGAAGTATTTGCAAGAAGGGCGTTGCAATAGTCCAATCTTGATGTAACCAGAGAATTTACTAACGTCCTTGTAGCATCCACAAGTAGAAACTTTCTTATGCGACTGATATTTCTTAGCTGATAATGACGATCTGCATACAATATAAACATGCTTCTTCATATCCATGTGTGGTGTGAAGTAAGCACCAAGATTTCTAATACAGTCTTAAGAGTTTATGATGGAATCACCAACTCTAATGGACATGTCTTCAACATGTTTATGTTTTGAAGAGAACAGCTTAACTTCCGTCTTGTCTGTATTCAATTTTAGCATGTTGGCATTCATCCATGAAATAATTTCAGTCAAACATTTTTCAATACGACTTAATACTTCTGATCTTGAAATATTATCAACAGGTTTAAAGAATATGTAAAGTTGAGAATCATCAGCATAGAAATGATGTAATAATCCGTGTTGCAAGCAGATGGCACCAACAGGTTAAGTGTACATGGTGAAATACTTAGGTCCTATTAAAGACAGATTTTTGAGGAACACTGTCTTTCATCAGCGCAGGTTCTGAAAATTCACCACAAACACAGAATGTTTGGTATCGATCGATCAGACATGCCTTTATCCAATTTAGAACACCATCAGCAAGATCATAGTGATCTGCATATGCAGTCTACTTAACAATGTTTGATGATCTATTGTGTCGAAAGCAGCCGATAGGTCTAGTAACACCAGGATTGTTACACAATTATTGTCTAAAGACTGAAGAATGTCATTTTGCATTTTTAAGAAGAACCGTTTCGGTGGAATGAAATTCTCTGAAGGCGGACTGATAAGGTTCATGTAGATTGTTCTCTTTCAGATGGTTCTGAAGTCTAACATTGACTACTTTTTCTAAAATCTTTGGCAGAAATGGTATATTTGAAACAGGTCTGTAGTTCTTAAGAACATTTGAGCTTTCGACTTTCTTATCTAATCTATCATATTTTCGCTATATTTCCTACATCATATATACACAACATAATATATAGAACGTTATGTTTAGCGATCATACTATATTAAAATGGAATCAGTCTTCACGACTAATTTCCTCAGCACTGGACATTTGGACTACCAAATTGAACTTATTTACTCGACAGAATGAAAACTAACTTGACCGAAAAATTGTTTTATTGATTTGTTAAAATATGTTCTATTTTAAAGATTAAGTTTCAAATTGAATACATACAAGTGATAAAAATAAATAAAGCTAACGGCTATTTACGCAGATTTCTTATTCATATGTAAAATAGCTCAAAAATAATACTATGGTTTATTAAACTATGAAAATGGTGATTCATAAAGTCGGGCTATTCACATACTAAAATCACTGGACCGAAATTTATAATTACGGACATGGTCCATAGTCCACCATTCGTGAAAAGGAAAATCAAACAAAATATTATTTCAGAGCAATAAGAGACTTTAGTCAGTTATTTCCCCTTGTATACTCTTCAAAATAGGTAGGTCTAATTAGTTGGATTACTCGGATTTTACCCTTACTTTTCAATGTCAATTTGTCAAATTTAATCTTAAATAACTTTTTTGTATATCGATTAATTTGTTTGAAATTCAAGCTAATTATTTTTAAGTTAAAGAACTATCTAAATTCCATCACTTCTGTTAATATCTTCATTAACAAGAAAGATATTAGATGAAATATTGTGTTACCCTTACATAGGAATTCAATGATAAAATCCGAGGATTTCAACTATAAGAACCTACTTACCAATTGGATTGCTTCAGATTTTATCAGGGAAAGATAACTGACTAAAGTCCCTAATTAAAATGTAAAGTGGTCAATACAAAGTAATGTGTTATTTTTTCATGACTACATATATTAAGGATGATAACGTGGAAAATATTGTGGACTTTTGCAAATTTTCTAAAAATCACTGCATGTTTCTTAAAGGTTTGTTAATTAGAAATCGGCTTTTTTATGTTAAACCGTCAATATCAAAATCTAATTACAGTACCTCTTTTTCTCGCTGCAATCTTTCAATTTCCAGGTCGTGTGTCCTTTGAATATCTTCCAAGTTAGATTGCTGTAACTTATAAAGAAAAGGCATGATATGCGATTTACACCGTATGTCTTGAAACACATTTAGCTTTATACTTTGAAGGGTAATCATTATATAGGCAAATATAGCAAGTAAAATGTAAAGCTAAAGAAAATTGGTTCAATACTGAAAGAAAAAAAATAAGTTGAGCAAAACCTCTACTCGTCAGTTTTGGAAGTATATAAACAAGAGGGCCATGATGGCCCTTTATCGCCTGAGTACCACTGGTGCATACATGAACAGAGAAAGGTTGATATATTTTAGTAATGGTTTATCACAGTTCCCTCGCACCAAATGCTTCAAAAATAGGCTATGTATACGAAGATGAACTGTATGGGAATCTGATTCATTAGTCATCACATTTGCATGTCAGACAAATGATTTTAGTGGTATGTATCCTTTAGCATATGTGAAGTAGTTTTTCATCCAAGATGAAATATGTTCGAACTCATTCAAACAATTACATAGACGAACAATCTGACTCACGAATAATGCATGGATATCGAAATTAAAAAATCCTATCCGAATGTGTCAATGCATTTTAAATGAAATGTTATTGTCTGGATGAAAACCACAAACAAACTAATGTAACCATATCGATATTTTAAAGTCATACCTGTAGTTCTCTCCGTAATTCTTGAAGCTGTATTCTATATTGCTGATAAAAGATAAGAAATAGTTGATTATTTATGCAGTATTTCTACAAAATATCAATTACTGAATGATAAACTAGTCGAAATCGTAAAATACTCATCTAATATAATAGCTCCTCGCATCATGGTTTACAAATGTATATAAGGCCACGTTAGATCACAAGTAAAACGAGGTGCTAAAATAAACTAACAAGAGCAGTCCAAGGATAACGCGCTCGACTTTTCGGGTCATTTGTTCATGACAAGGCTTATCTTTAAACAAAAGTGATTTCATGATAGGACATAATTTTTGAAAGGATATAATTCAGTCAAACAATAATTACCAATTCATATTTGTTAAATATAAAAGGGGCATTACTCCTTAAATATTCATCCATAGTAACGTCCCTTCAGAGTAAAGTAGACATAGTATCGATGAATAAGCATACCTACTTTCATTTAAAAATATCTATATGAAGAACTATGAATATTTCAATTTGAGCAAAATTCAACATTAAAGTAAAGGGGCATAACTTCAAAAAACATCAAGAGTTATGTCCCTTAGTAGTCGCGTAGATGTAGTACTGATGAATAAGCATACTAACTGTCATTTCATGAGTATTGAAAATATTTCACATCATAATACTTTCTCCCGAATTAAAAAGTTGAAAAGGGGCACAACTCTTACAATAATTCATCAATTATTACGTCCCATTGTATACGACTAGATGTAGTACTGATAAAAAGGAATACTAACTTTCTATCAAAATATATTCAATTTGAGCAAAACTAACCCTTAAACATCAAAGTATAAAAGGGAATAACTCGGAAAGTAATTCATCTAGAATTATTTCCCTTTATAGTCCGACAGATGAAGAACTGACGAATAAGCATTCCAACTTTCATTCAAATATATTTGTAAGTTTTAAATATATCCCATTAGAACAAATTTAGAGTATAAAGGGGCATAACTCCAAAAATAATTCATCCACAGTTACGTCACTTTATAGTTGTGTAGATATAGTACCGATAATTAAGTATACAAACTAAAAGTCAAATATCTTGATTAGTATTAAAGATATTACATGAAGAAATAATTTTAACCTTATATTTTGCTGTTGTTTTTGTATAAAAGGGCAATTACTCCAAAAATAATTCATCCACAGTAACAAACCTTCATAGTCGGATAGATATAGTACTGACAAATAAGTATACAAACTTTAAGTCAAATATCTTGATCAGTATTGAAGATATTCTACATAGGAAAAAAATTAACGTCATATTTTGCAATTTTTTAAGTATAAAAAATAATTCATCCAGAGTTATCCCCTTTCACAGTATGATTAATATAGTCCCACTAAATAAGTATACTAACTTTCAATTAAATATCTTAGATAGCGTTGAAGTTATAAGTGTTTCAAAAAACTTTAACCTGAAAAACAACGCCAACAACAACGCCGACGCCGACGCAAAAGTGATAGCAATAGCTCTCATTTTCTTCAAAAAGTCGAGCTAATAAAAATGTTTTTGTTTATATAATTGGTAATTGACATATTCTTGAAGATGATGTACTGCTTACACTTAACTAATCAAATACATGATACTACAATTAGGAAATATAAAGGCATATAGCATTATTATAATATATGCAGTGACATTCATAATTACCTTCACACATTTAATCTTATTTTTACAGGTGTAATGTTAATTTCGGATGTTATTACACAACAGTTATGTTAAGGATTTTATTCTATAAATGAAAATATTACACACATAGCACTTAAATGATTAAAAATATAGTATAACATAAAATATAACTACTGTAAATACAATGCATATATCGGCTAGGACATATTTTCATTTATTAAGGATATCACAAAAAAGGAAATGTGAATTTCCTTGTTTCCATTGTGGTCCTTTAATAAATGAATACATGTAAGATTAGGAAAAGAAGTATAAAATGCGGGGCTAAAAGACATCAAATAAGGGTAATCGCAGACAGGAATGATTAAATTTATCACATAGTCGTATTAGAAATGGGTAAAAATGTGTTATGACTAGTTTTTATAAGTGTCATAATTAGTGGAATGTTTTATATTATGTGGTAAGTGATTCCAAAGATGACAACTATTGTATGCAAATGATTTCATTCCAAAGCATTTAACAGATGGTATTTCAAAACAATATTCTGAACTACATCTAGTACTATGGTTATGAACTGAACTGGCTAGAAAAAAGTGCTCATGTAAATAAGAGGGGGATTTTTCATTGAAAATTTCATAAACGTTGTTAAGAACAATTTCATTCAATCTTTTTTTCTAATGATAACCAATTCAAATCAGTAAAATGATCTCGAGAGAGATGGTGTATGCAGTCTTATGTGAATTTTATTTTGAGTAATTTGGAGTCTATATTAAGACTCTAAGAAATACTGAAATACCAGACAGAGCAGGCATAACCCAAAGGCCACAACAAATTGATCATATGTTCTATGGATTTTGTCCGAAAAAAATTGGAGCGAGCGAGCGAAAAAAAAAATTTTTTTTCCCACATTTTGCATTTTGAGGAGCGAGCGAAAAGCGAAAAATAAAAAAAAGTTCTATTTTTATGAACATTCATATTAAAATATGGACATTTTGCAGAAAAAAACTTTAATAAATAGCATTCTGTATTATTTCAAAGTGCATATAAGCCACTATAATCTCTTAAATTATAGTTCTGGATATAGACATGCTTATTTAAATATAAAACATGGATTGATACTGTACTACTATGGATTTATTCTATTTTTCTTACATGATACAATTTTAAAAGCACTGCATGTATTTAATATTTTCCCTTCATTATAGTTTCATATTTAGTCTTTTCCCTTGGGTTTTATTATCTTGACCTCGAATTACATGGAAATGTCAGTTTAGCTCTGATTATCTTGTAGTTTGTTGTAAGAAAGATTACTTGTTTTAATATTCATAAAATAAATGCTTTTAATATGATACATACAAAATTAATGCCTGTATTTTGTTCCATTTGCATTTAGATGAACTGTACTATATCATCATACTGTAAAATATACTGATTTCATTCAATATTGAACTTCAAAACTTCCTAGATCATTGTAAAAATTTAGAACCAGCACTGCTAAAATTATAAAGGACCAAACCTGGTGACTTTTTATGTAAAATAAATCCCTATATCAACCAAATAAAAAAGAGATGGAATCAACAACAAACAGCTACTCAGCAAATTTAAATCCTCCTGAATGAAATTTTAGGCCCTGCACCCCTATAAAATGATGGACTAAACCTGTTGACTTTTGGTGTATAAATAAAGTCTTAATATTATTCCAGTAAATAAAGGATGGGCTCAAAAACATAAAAATTATATATAATTATATTCATATATTCCTTAAAGAGAATTTTAGAATCAGCACCCCTATAAAATGATAATGAACAAAACCTGCTAACTTTTAAGAGCATAAATACAGTCTTATTAATTAGGAAGAATAAGAAGATTATTAATTAACCAAATTATGCTACAGACTAAACAACATACAACTGCTAAGTATACCTAAGTAATCCTGAAGGAAAAATAGAATCAGCACCCCTATAAAATTAAATGGACTATCTGTACGTTTTGGTGTCGAAAGTATAGCCTTTTGGTTAATACAAAATACAACCTCATTTTAAATCAGTCTGTTCGAATATCTCCCCAGCATGAACATAATTAGAAAAGTTTTTTTTCTATCCTGTCCTACCTCAATTCATAAGACATGAGTCGATCTCTATTGTAAATTATTTTTACACAGAAGGTGAACATATGACGTCACACATCCAGATCATATTTGTAGGGTTGATGGAGCCACTCTGTCTACGTCACTGTTCAACTTCTGTGTGTATTAAGAGTTAAAGTTTATGGAAGTTAAGCATAGCATTTATTACGTATAAATTTAGTATACATGTGTTAAAACGTGTACTAAATATAATTTAGGATTTAGAAAAACAAAGGAACAAAGGATCGACACGATCATCATAGTGACGTATGTAAACGTGAATACTTCACTGTTTTGTTACAAATATAGCAATGTCATGGTGATAAGCTTTGATATTTAGACCAAAAATTATTGATTTTCTCCGTAAAACTTCTTGGTTGAGTGCCAAAAAAATTGACTTCAAAAAATCCTGATGCGGTAAAAAATTTGAAGTGCGGGAGCAAAAAAAATTAATATTTTTTTCCATTTTCGGATTTTTAGGTGCGGGAAATCCGACGAACAAAAGATCAATTTGTTGTGGCCAAATGACATTATAAAAGAGACAAACCCAAAACCTTTTCTGTGTAGAAATATAAGCCTAGCATTGACTTTTTAATAAACCATCATGTCAAACTTTATTGACTGATCCAATAAGACACATAAATATTTTACTGAGCTGGTTGTTTTAAGCTTTATACCATTACAAAAATTTAAGCTCAGAACATTTCTTCAACTTTGGTTTAGAGCCAAATAAAATAGTTTCAGTTTTTCCATGTTTGAAGACTATTTATTATCCACTAGCCAGTTACATAGTTTGCATGTCACTGGCCACAAAAATGGCTGAATCATCTGCATACAATAGAAGTTCAATTTTAACAGTACCAGCCATATCATTAATGTATATTAAAAACAAAAGAGGTCAAAGTATGGAGCCTTGTGGAACACCACAGGTTACATTAGAAGGAGAAGACAGTGTATTGTTAATGGCAGTGTGTTGAAAACGGCAAGTTAAATAAGATTTGAACCAGTTTACTACATCAGTACTTTAACTTAAAAGTTCTAATTTACTTATTAAAATAAAATGGTCTACAGTATCGAAAGCATACTGCAGGTTCATTAAAGCCATACCTACAAACTTAAATCTGATTAATTAGTTAAATGCAAAAAACATGAATCTGTAGAATATGATGTTCTGAGCCCAGATTGAAATTAGTATATAACAGATTTTTATCACTTAGATACATTTCTACTTGTTCCTAAACAATTATTTCAAAAAAGTTTGAAATACTTAAAATTGAAACAGGCCTGTAACATCTGTCTTATCTTTTATCTTATAGATTGATACAAATTTTAGATCTTAAGGTACTACCCTTGGATTAAAGACAAATTAATAATGTGAGTCAGAGGACTAGCAATGACAGAGTATACATGTGTATTTTTTGTAATATTCATTCAAAGGGAAGAAAAATACATATATTTAATGCATAACTCTTTATTACAATTTTCGGCTTTAAAATGCCTTCGTCAGTAATTTGAAAATTATGGGCACATTATGAGCAAACTTCTACACCGGAAATAACCAAGTAAAACCGGACGCAACGTCAACATCTTGATCGTGACGTTGCGCGCCAAAAATCAATAGAGTGCACAAAACACTTGGGGCCGATTGCATAATTCAAGTTTTATTTAGTCTTGTTTAAGCCCTAGTCCGAGGCTTTCTAACCTTGAGTTTATCTCTCAATTGCATAATTCAAGTTTAATTTTGTTTTAGCTAGTCTAAGACTACCTATCCGGGGGATAACAAAACTTGAGCTTTGTAATCTTGTAGTACTTAGTCCTCAGGTAGGATAAACTATAATTGAAGTTTTCTTTCGTTGCACCGAAAAAATACCACTTAATCATGAGAATTTCGTGCTTAAACATTGATTATTTTGTATAAAATTTGAATCGGTCGATTAACGGTGTTACTTTCAAATACATGCAAACATTAATTTAATGTAATCATTATTGAAATAAAAATATTATTATTTATGTGCAACTGATTTTCTTTCTATGATTGTCTTGAAAGGGCAAGCGAAAAAAACAAAGGGTAGTATACCAAGATAAAATGACTTTATAATCTGTACTTTAATGATATTTTCTGTATAAAAACCACACATAATTGATACATCTGTTAATTAATAAATGAATTGTATGATGGTATGCTCAGCTTACTTGCACATTCAGAGAGCTCATATACAGATACATTTTCAGGTTCCTCAGTTGAAGGCTGAATGAAACTACTTTTAAGATGTTAACATTTAGTAAGATATTGAAACTGCAAAACATGGCATCACACGCGCATGCGCATATGTAACGCATGTCAAATTTTTGCCAGTTTTTAATTGATAAAATATCAGATCAAATGCATTAGCTTAGTTGTATTACCCTGAAAAGTTGTACCTGTGTTGAAGCTGAGTAATTAAACAACATTATAAGGTTTTCAAATATGTTGAGTTGCAATTAGTTTTATAGCAAGTTGCACGTTTGTCGATCGACCCTCGAACAACTAAGATTAATCATATTCGAGTTTGCTTTCAGTTTCCCCAGTTCTGAGCTAGCAGTAAAAATATTTAGCTCAAAGAAATAACGTGGTTATCGTTGGGATTCGAATAAATGCCGGACTGGTGGTCCAATAATTTCCAGTCCAACGTCGTAACCACTCGGCCATGATTGTTTAGTTGGCTGAGCATGTTTATGAAAACAAAATTTTAACCGCACTTTTTCCCATTTTTCGTAAAAATTCATCAAAATCTTTTGTTTGAACGTAAAATTAATCATACAAATGTATATACTTCATCGATATTACATCGATAGTATTACAAGTTTACCCCGATGTGTGACTGTAGCTAATCAGCTATGACGGTAGACTTGTATCATCGGTGTTGGTTCGAATCTTGTTTTGAAGCCATTTCTTAGTTTCTATGCACAAAAACTTTATTCTTATTGCTTAGTACCGGAGAAGGAATCTTGCATAAAAGTGATAAATATTAGTTGTAAGAACTTTTTACACACAAAGGTTAAATTTCTCAAATACGAGTTGCACATTCTATTGAAATTTATCCGTTGCAATATGTGGGCGGTCATTTTTTCAACTCACAAAACTCATATATTTTCTAAAACTCAGCCTTAAACTACCCCCATCGCAGGTTTAATTTTAATGATGTATTAGACTAAATATAAACTCAGGTTTTGCCTTAACTGTATTTATGCAATCCAACCAGGGCCCGGTTTCACGAACGCATTCCTATCTTAAATTTCTAGATTAACCTTAAATTCGCTATTTTTAGCATTTTTAAGTTTAAGTGCGTTTCACAAACATTTTTCAATTTAATCCGTTCTTAAATAGTTTAAGTTATGAGTGAAAATTTAATCGAGTGAACGGGTAGATTAAACTGTATGTAAACATTACTTAAATATAAACAAATGGTTAACGTGCGTTTAGATATGTTTGACTGGCTCTAGAGTCCCTAAACGACCAGAATTCCGACGATGGGACACTTAGTGTGATTTAGGAAATATGTCGGAAGATAGTTTATATCAGAGTTACAGATTTTCACCTGCTACAATTTATTTCATAGTTGAATTTATTCGTCTTCTCACGTATAAGACGGAGTATGACAGTTTCTGCACTACTTCGAGACTCAAGTGTTGGCGGAGTTGAGTTTCTGTTGTATTACTAGCAGATTAATCCGAGTACTCGGGTATTCGCGATCTCGACCAGAAAATCGAGTACGAATATTCGTCATGTCAGAAATCGTCGGATCGCGATCTATTTTTAAAAAAAACAAAAACATTTTCAGCTTAATTACCACTGAAATCCAGTCGTAATATTAATGAAAACTTTAATTTACGCAGGGTTTGAGTCAAAATTTCGATTGATGCACTTTGATTTAAACAAATCGTTATCACTGCAAATTCCCGTAAAACGCCTGGTAATAGAAATGTTTGGAGTATATGGTTTTCTTATAGCAAGAGCTTCTGTAATTCTTCACTTATTTCTGTTATTACATGAATTATGTATGCTTCTCCATTAACAAGTGATTCGTGGTTCGATTTGTGAATCGCTACACATGAATCGTGGTTTGGATTGGATCGCCACTTGCTCAACGATCCCAGCCATATTATTCAATCTTCACTGATGCACAATATTGTAATTCGAAAAATACTATACTCCACAAGTACGGCAATAAATTAAAGGCAAGATAATTGTGCATAATAGGAAAACACAAATTATTTACAAAAATAAAAAAAATGGACCAAAAGTGAAAGAAAATAAACATTCAGGGTTCGAACCTATGCCAGACAAAAACGATGTTTCTAGGTCAATAGTCTAACCGTTTACGCTATAGAGTCGATCAATAGAACGCATTGGACATTTAGTACTCTAAGGTAATTTTGTTGGTTTAAGTTTGGGTCGCTTATATCAACCCTAAATTTATACTTATGTAAGAAAGGCTTCGTGAAATCCACTTAAAATATTTTATAAGATACTCATAGTTACGGCCAAAATATTTAAGACAATCTTAAATTTATTTAAGTTATGAGAGCTTTCGTGAAACCGGGCCCTGGTTTTTGCTTAGTCTGAGACTAATTAAACTACATTTATGCAATGGACACGGTTTAAACTCTGGTTTAAACTTGAGGTTATCTTTAGACTAGAATTATGCAATCGGGCCTTAACGGTTTACAAGCAATTGAATTTCATTGAGTTATTAGTAAAACAACATCTTTCTCAGTAACAAGATTGAATTCCAAACAGCTGTGTTATTGTTTTTAAATGAACTTGTTGGAGCATGTGCGAGGTTGATTTGCCCTAGACAACGACAGAAAAAGCATAGACCTTCCACACAGAAGTCAGAATGAAGATTTTTGCAAGAATTTTCAGCATTTGTAGCAAAAAGGACAACATAAACAATAGTGAAGTCTAGAATACAATACGTTTCTGCCTTGGAACAGACAATGGCAAAAACAATTGGCGCATGAGTTTAACTGAGATAAACTGAATTATAAATTTCTAACCTTGATCGCTGTTATGCTTGAATTCTGTATTCCCGCAGGCGTTTTAAAATCAGCATGCAAACTCATCTGTTGTAGCTCGAGAGCTTCCTTTGCAAATTTACTAAATTCACCATTCTCATCAAAAACTACCATAGAGGTTTTTTCTAACTACAATTAACATTAAATATATGCGAGATTAATGTTTTTCAATACCAATACATGTATGATAACGTTTTGAATCGATGAAAAAATCAATTGCTGCATATTGTGAAACAGTTCATATATACTGTACTCATAACCTGATAATTCCTTTTACGTCTTTTACCAATAGATCAACTGACAATAATCAGTATTATGTAGCTTTCCTCATGAAAAATATGTGATTCCTTTTATCAGATTTTACGCGGCTTATCTTTACAAGAACAGATCCAGGATTTTTTTTCTAGGGGGTCCGAACTTTTCTAGGGGGAGGGGTCCAAACTTTCGAACCACATTTACATTATACAGTATTTGCAGATTAATGCAACATAATGATAATAAAAACTACGTAACCATTAAATATATATTAGGTGTCAATGAAAACTTAACACTTACATGAACCAAATTAAAAAAAAAATAATATCATTTACAAATATGAAAATTTAACACGTTTTAAATATTATATTAGAAAATAGGATTCTTATCTGCAAGTAAGGAATCATAGCAAAAACGGTTAAACTCCTCAAACCATGACGACCACCTCGAAAATGAAAGTTACAGACCTCAGTAGCGGGTATGTCCACCCTCTCCATCTACATCTGATACGGAGCAGGATTATGAACTTTGGTATTGTATCCCACTCCTCAGTCAGTGCTTGTATACGTTGCTACACGTTATTGACGTGACGTCTGCCATCATAAAAACTTCGGTCAAGTTAGTCCCGAAGATGCTTTATAGGGTTTAAGTCGGGACTGAATGCTACTCAAGGCCATGTGTAGACATTATTATCCCACGAAAATCTAGTGTAACGCGAGGCGAATTGGGCCGTGCACTGTCTTGCTGGAGAGACAGTTGACGTCAGCGTCAGTCTGAATAAAAAAAACTACTGGCCTCAGCACATTATTAATGTAATAATGATCAGTAAGTGTTTCAGGAAAAACAATAAGAGGGGTCTTGTGCCTCCAAAAAATGCCTTCCCACACCATGACACTATCACCACTCCAGCATGCAGCAGGAGAATTTGACGATCGGTACGTCCTGACGTCACATTTTTACAACCTAGGCGTGACCTAACTGCCACTGAGCCTGTCTGTTCATGTCTCCTAACCAGATTCATGATTGTCATATGGGAGCAGCCCATATGACGAGCAATCTAACGAAATGAAAGCCCGGCGTCAGCAATGCTAAGTACTTGGTGACGTATGAGTGTCTCCTTAATGCGGCATTTGAATAGCAATAGTTGAAAATACGAGGTTTTTCCTTAGCCTGTCCACTAACTCTCGTTAGAGACAAATGAGTTACAAAAACTACTGGATACATGTCGTCCTAACAAAAAATCTAATTGTGCACGTGCAGTCCGAGACTCGAACATCGTAAATCGATTTTAGATTCTTTTCAGCAGCAATGACTACATGTGTATGCCAAAAATGTGTCTATGTAAAAATTTTACTGCACTTCAATTCTATTATCATAGAGGGTTTGTAGGGCGGTAAGTTTTCATTGACGCCGAGTATATATTAACCGAGAAAAATTGCTTCAAACTTAAAAATGTTTTACAGTCAAGAAATACACCAATAGATTGGTACGTTTTGGAAATTCGAGGGGTTCCCGACCCCCTGACCCCCCGCTGGATCCGCCTATGTCTGTAGCAGTAGTCTAATGGTAGGATGCACACTTATGGATCGACAATCCAGAGTTTCATCCTCCTTAGGGGCACTGCTAATTTTCTTTTGCAAGAAATTAACCTACAGTTGTTCCACTGCACCCATAAGTAAATGGGTACTGTGAAGGATCACGTGTCTGTAGGATATTTCCATGATAAGGGGTTAACGATTTAGATTGTATAGTCAGCTGAATATGTATGAAGAAGCAGAATTACTCACTGTTCAATAGGTTAAGAATGGCCAATTAATTTATTTAAAGAAATTGGAAATGCTCAAAGATAAAAGTTAACAAGTTAAAATGTACACATGTCAAACCAAAAGTACATGTAATCTTACCTTCTCAACCTCATTAATAACTTCGGTTTTGTTATCAGCAACCTGCATAAGATACTCTTTTATCAACTTAAAACTTTTTTTCCATTTCATCTTCTTTCAATCGGTTATCTGCACTATGCATCAATTTGTTTCTTAATTCAATCAACTGCAATGAAATGCTTATAATAATTCCAAGTCTTCGGAGAATTTTTCACTAACCCACCTTATTATTGACACTGAAAATGTGTTTTAAGGACTAAGTGCAAATCAGTTCATTCAAATTTTGTAAATAATTATGGCGAATTATTAAAAAGGATGAATAAATCTCAAATTAACTGTGCCAAATTCTAACAAGAGCTCCGCTGGGCGGGGCATTATACGCCCGTGTGCAGTCCATGCTGTGTTCTATCTCATATAAAGTCCCTGTGACCTTGACCAATGACCCTGGGATCTTAGAGTAGGTCACATCCTTAACTGGAGGGCTATCCAAAGCAAAGATTTTGAGAACGTAGGTACAGTCATGGTTGAGTTACTACGGGCACAAAGATTTCCCATATAAACTTCCAGTGACCTTGACCCTAGGGCCTCAGAACCATAAGCTCACACCCTTGACCCAAAGAGTTACGATACATAAAATGCGGTGATCTTAGATAAAGTTGGTTGCTGGACAAGGTTTTTTTTTCATGATTTCCTTGCAACCTTGACCTTTGAACCAGGGGCCTCAAAACCAAAGGGGCATATGTTAGAAATTTAGGCTACCCTTACATAGAATTTTGGTGAACATAGGCATAGTCATTATTGAGTTATTGTCCAGAAAATGTTTCAATATAAATTAAGTCCAAGTGACTTGGACCTTTGACCCTGGGGTCTCAAAATCGAAAGGGAACATCCTCTATCAAGGAGCCATCAACACATAAATCCTTTACACATGGGCTACTCTTACATAAAATTTGGTGAACCTAGGTACATTTGGTGTTCAATAATTGTCCAGTGACCTTGACCTTTGACTTCAGGGCCCCAAAATCAATAGGGCCCATCCTTGACACAGGGGCTACTCTCACATAAAATTTGGTGAACCTAGTTACAGCCGTTGTTAAATTATTGTCCGGACAAGGATTTTCAATATAATGCCCCTGTGACCTTGACCTTTGACCCAGGGGCACCAAAATCAATAGGCAACATCCTTGACATATGGGCTACTCTCACATAAAATCTGGTGAACTAATGTCATGTAACTTATCAAATATAGCATTATTTCACATTGTTTGCCATTTTGACTTAATTAATGCATTGATTGAACATTTGAAGTCACTGCTAGGTAATTTGATATCTACTGGTTGAAGGTTTTAACTTAACCCTGTTTCCCCAAAACTAATAAGGCATATCCTTTACACATGAGCTAATCTCACATGAAATTTGGTGAACCTAGGTACAGTCATTGTCGAGTTATTACCCGGACAATGTTTTTCAATATGATGCCCCTGTGACCTTGACCTTTGACCCAGGGGCCCAAAAACCAATAGGGAACTTCCTTGACACAAGAGCTACCTTCACATAAAATTTTGTGAACCTAGGTACATTGGTGGTACAGTTATTACCCGGACAAGGCTTTTTTAATTTCATGCCTCTGTGACCTTGACCTTTAAACCTGGGGCCCCAAAAACTATAGGGCACATCCTTGACACAAGATCTACCTTCACATTAAATTTCGTGAACCTAGGTACAGTCGTTGTTGAGTTATTGTCCGGACAAGGTTTTTCAATATGATGCCCCTGTGACCTTGACCTTTGACCAAGGAGCCCCAAAACCAATCCAGCATATCCTTGACACAAAGGCTACTCTCACATTAAATTTGGTGAACCTAGGTATATTGGTGGTTCTGTTATTAGCCGGACAAAGTTTTTTTCATTTCATGCCTATGTAACCTTGACCTTTGAACCTGGTGCCCCAAAAATAATAGGGCACATCCTTGACACAAGAGCTACCTTCACATAAAATTTTGTGAATCTAGGTACAGTCGTTGTTGAGTTATTGTCTGGACAAGGTTTTTCAATATGATGCCCCTGTGACCTTGAGCTTTGATCAAGGAGCCCCAAAACCAATACAGTATATCCTTGACACAAGGGCTACTCTCACATAAAATTTGGTGAACCTAGGTACATTGGTGGTTCAGTAATTGTCCGGACAAGTTTTTCATTGCTTGCCATTTTAACTTTGTTAACATATTGATTAATCATTGAAGTCACTGCTTGGTAATTTGATATCTTCTGGTTAGAGGTTTTAAATTAACCCTGTTTCCCCAAAACTAATAAGGCACATCCTTGACACATGGGCTATTCTCTCATGAAATTTGGTGAACCTAGGTACAGTCGTTGTTGAGTTATTGTCCGGACAAGGTTTTTCAATATGATGCCCTGTGACCTTGACCTTTGACCAAGGAGCCCCAAAACCAATCCAGCATATTCTTGACACAAAGGCTACTCTCACATTAAATTTAATGAACCTAGGTATATTGGTGGTTCTGTTATTAGCCGGACAAAGTTTTTTCATTTCATGCCTATGTAACCTTGACCTTTGATCCTGGGGCCCCATAAACCTATAGGGCACATCCTTGACACATGGGCTACCTTCACATAAAATTTTGTGAACCTAGGTACAGTGGTCGTAGAGTTATAGTCCGGACAAGGTTTTTCAATATGATGCCCCTGTGAACTTGACCTTTGACCCAGGGTCCCCAAAACTGATAGGGAACATCCTTGACACATGAGCTACTCTCACATAAAATCTGGTGAATCTAGGTAGATGTGTTGTCCAGTTATTGTCCGGACAAGTTTTTTCCCATATGATACCCGTGTGACCTTGACCTTCGACCCAGGGGCCCCAAAACCCATAGGGAACATCTTTGACACATGGGCTACACTTAAATAAAATTTTGTGAACCTAGTTACAGTCCTTGTTGAGTTATTGTCCGGACAAGTTTTACCTATTTTATGTCCTAGTGACCTTGACCTTTGACCCTGGGTCTCAAAATCAATAGGGAACCTCCTCCAGCCAAGGGCTATCCACACATAAAATTTGAGGAACCTAGGTACATCCTTTCTTGAGTTATCATCCGGACAAGAAATTGTCCACGGACGGACGGACAGACGGACAACATCATAGCATAATACGTCCGTTTTTTTCAAAAAGGCCGTATAAAAATAGTGTATGCCTTGTTGCATATGAAGTATTCAATTCCAAACTTCTCTCAATGCGCTTAATGTCTACCATTGGGTTAAATGAATTAAAGTGTGAATCAAAGTGGAAATAGAAAACGTTTCTTAATCAATAAAACAAACAAAGAGATAGACATACTTTAAAATACGACAATCCATAGAAGAAGCAGCAGATTTTAAAAAAGCAACATTGTAAATGTAGCAATTTCAACTTGATGTCTGTTTTATTTATCTCTCAACTAAAACAAGTCTAACAAATGTATTTACCTTCTTACCGTAATCTTTTAACTTTTCAAACAAAGTGCAATTTAATAACAGCTTGAATATTGCCGATGGTTCAACTTGTTTTGGGTCTTTGGCATCGGTGACATTAGATTTAAGCATGTACATTTTAGCAAGTACCCACCAATATGATGAACGGTCTATCTGCTGTTCTGTGTTGTGACAAACCATGTTCTTGCTAGACCACCGTCTAAAAACATAGCAAATGAAAGTTCTGGCAATAAGTTGTGAAACAAGGTTTACATAAATCAATTCTTCGTCGATAAAAAATTAATACTTAGATTTATAATAACATGTTGCGCATTATCTGGTAAAAATAGCACAAAGGATCAGGTCAGATATTTAAACACTCAAAATCATTTCCAGTATAAGGCAAAAATCTATAACTATAGTTTTTTTGAAAATAAGTCTGAACAAAGCTAAATAAGCAAACTTAATGGGTGTTAAATAAATTAAATACTATTAATCTCCTCTTTGTTTAAATAATTTAGTTTATCTACTTTTTACTAACTTGGTTTATCTAATTTCAATTCACTTGAATTTATAGAGTTTTAGGAAAGAGGAGACACAAATGCACCAGAATCTAGCTATGCAAATATATAATACATTTACAAATAAGTACTTTTCTTCAAACGTTTCAAGTTGTTTTTCAAATACTTGGTCACAAGTTTTACAGCTCTTGTCAGCAAGGACAAATCGCTCTTTAGGTGTCAATTGTTTCTTTTTTTCATTTACTTCTCCATTTACTGCAATTTTAGTCAATAATTTCTGAAAGTGATCCTCTTCATCAGATCCATGCATACGAAATTGTTCCTCAACAAATGCCTCCATTATACTTTTAATATAATTAATTGAGCCATCTCTGGCATTCCGGAGACTAAGTACTGCCTTGGCCCAGTTTGAAAACTCCTCTTCAAACGATGGGTCTTCTTGGGGCTGTTCTGTTGCCATAAATCTGTCAGAAACAATAGCAGTGAAATAGTATATTTGTGTCAGGAAATTACAAAACACAAGCTATAAAATAAATAACATATACAAATTTTAACAAATTATATTCTCATCAAGTTTCGAAACTCTTCACTAAAGCTCATATAGTAAACTGAGAGTTAAACATGCATGTCACATCAGGATTCCTAAAAGAAAAACAAAAGTAAAGACCTCCCACACAGCCTTAAAGCAAACATGTTACACATGAAATAAATTAAGTCGATCAACAGGACACTCTCTTTTTAAAGGAATGATCACTTTGTCAAACAAAACTTAAAATCTTAATAGTTTTACTTGGGGCGTATTTGATTCAGTCTACTCGGAGTACTCTGGTAAACTCTTGGAGCACCGACGAATCAAATGTTCCAATTCTGTAGCAGAACAACAAAATGGTGGAACTGTCGTAGGATTGTGTTTGTTAGATAACAGCAGTTTATCAGGAGAGTCTGATGACGATCTGATACAAAAATGTTTTACAAACACTTCCATGATAAAAAACAACATTCCCAATACTGGTTTTCAAAAATGGTTCTCTTTTTCGCCATTTTAATTACGTCATATTCCGCTTACACCTCCTAAAATGCAGGTGTACTCAGAGTACTCCGAGAGCATATGATCTTAAATGATTAAATTCTTCAGTGATCAGAGGACTCCAATTACTCAGATCTCGAGAATAATAATAATAATAATAAAGACTTTATTTTAAGAGGCTACACATTTGGATAAATCCAATCTTCCATGTGGGCCTCTATCAAACATATTACACAGTATATACAATATTTACATAATGATGAATGCATATTAGACTTGAGAAAAACATGTTATATACATAAAAAATCAAAATTAAGAGCAAAGTAACCTGAAAAGAAAGGAACAATAGGCATGAGATGAGTTTTAGGTGGACAAAGAACATTTCAATCTTTTTGCATTTTCCATTTAATGTACTGCTTTTTGAATGAGCTAAGGCTGTTAGCAAGACGGATATTTAGGGGTATTTCATTCCAAATGACTGGTCCTGAGTATGTTATAGATTTTCTAAAGAATTCAAGTCTAGGTTTTGGGACATTCAGTTTTTGTGTAGAACTTGATCTTAATTGGTGATTATTACTTAAGACAAATCTGTTATTTAAATATTCAGGACTTGTGTTATTAAGGGATTTGTAGACAATAATAGCCTTTTTATAGTTAACACGGTCTGAAATTTCATCCAATTTAAATGTTTGAATAACTCCTCCGATGGGGAATCAAAAGGTTTGCTTAGAATTATTCTGGCGGCCTTTTTTTTAAATTTTACCATTGTGTTTGTTAATTGCTCATTACATGACCCCCAGATAGTGCAACAGTAGTCAATATGTGGAAGGATGTATGCATTGAAAAACAGTTTTCTAGTATGCAGATATAGGAATTGTTTTATTCTTAGGAGGAGATATAATAAAGAATTGCATTTCTTAAGAGTTGTCTCAACTTGCAGTTTCCAACTTAAGTTTTTGTCAATGACTACCCCCAATAATTTATGGTTTGGTACCTTTTCTAAAGGTTCATCGTTCAGTTTAAGTGGCTGGATGTTAATGTTTTCCAACTTCTCATGCTGGTTGGAGGCTGTGATAAACATTGTTTTACTTTTAGAGGCATTTGGGGCCATTCCATTTAAGGAACACCAGGTCTCAAATGATTCTAGCTGAGTCTGAAGCATACAACTGACATCAGATTTATTTTTCCCAAATGCTGATAGGGTCGTGTCATCAGCAAACATGTGGGCATTTTTAACAGATAAGGGTAAATCATTGATATAAATAAGGAAAAGTATTGGGCCTAGAACAGAACCTTGTGGTACACCAGCGTTTATCTCTTGGGATTCTGACAGTTTACCAGAAAAACATACTTTTTGGCGTCTATGGCTCAAATAAGAGAGTGACCACAACATTGCTTTGTCACCAAATTTATAACATTTCAATTTTTGTAAAAGAAGTTTATGGTTAATCAAGTCAAAGGCTTTAGATAGGTCAAGAAAAACAGTACCAACAATGTTACTTTCATTTACTTCATTAATCCATTCATCCACAATATTTACTAGGGCAGTTTCACATGAATGAGATTTTCTAAATCCAGATTGGCTCTTGCTGAAGAGATTATTTTTCTTCAAAAAATCTGTTAATTGGATGCACACATGCTTTTCATATAGCTTAGATAACACCGGTAGAATTGATATTGGCCGATAGTTCTTTTTATCACTTTTACTACCACTTTTGAAAATAGGAGTCACTTTAGCCATTTTGTACATGTTTGGATACTTGCTAGTTGCTATACTTAAATTGAAGACTTTTTGTAATGGTCCGGCTATAATGTCTGCCGTTTCTTTCAAAAACTTTGGTGCTAGGCCATCGAGACCTGTTGACTTAGCTGGGTTCAGTCTAGTTAGTTCTTTCTCAATGAATTTAAGGGAAAAGGGTGCTATACTAAAGAAATCTTCAGACTTAATTTTACTTTCCACGTAACATTTTATTTCTTCTAGAGTGCTATTGAAAGAACTATTGTTAAGGTAGGGAGCAGAATTGAATACACTAATAAAGTAGTTGTTAAAGTTTTCAGCAGCTAGTTTGGGGTCTGTAATTAAAGTGCCAGATTCATCTATTAAGTTTGACTCTTTTTGCAATTGTTTACCTGAAAGATCCTTAAGGTTTTTCCACAGAGATTTAGGGTTTTTGAGATTTTCGTTAATAGTTTTCTGATAATAATTATATTTTGCTTGTTTGATTTCCAATTTTGATTTGTTTCTAAAATATTTAAATTGGTCGGTGTCGCCCACCCTTTTTGCATTATCTCTTTTTTTAATTGTATCTGCTATTTCATTATCAAACAAGCTATCAATACGTCAATAGTTTTAAAACATCTGTCTGGCCCTGTTGTAAATGAATATATCTTTTTATTATGTTAAAAAAGATGTATACATCATGTAGAAGCTTTTTCTATAAAAATTGCTTCTTTAAACAGACCTATAAAATATCACTTTTAAGCAAAATAATTGTACTTGTTGTTAAGTAAATAAAAATATTTCAAAATGTCCTTTGAGGCTCTGTTTTACGTACGTTTTGAATTCAAAACGTATTAATATTATTATCACAAATATATTAATATAAAACAAAGCCTTACCTTCAAATTTAATTGAACATCAATCAAGGCATAAAATAGATCCTTGGTTACAAAAATTTCATCAGTATTTAAATTTCAATCCACATAAGAATTGACTACGCAGTCAGACTTAAAACGAAATAAATCTCTAAGCATGATAAAGTAGTCCCACTTGGCATCAACATTAGTTATAAATAGTGCAGATGTATATTGCAGAATCTACACAGCCCTCCAAAAGTTCCTAAACACATTCACAATTTACATTGTATTAAATAGAGTTTCAAAGGTTGTATAGTCCAACAGAATTAACCTGAGCTTGAACTACCTTATTATAATAATTTCACACTTTACTTACATTAAATCATGAGTTTCCGTGTGCATGTATACAGTTACACACGTGTTTGTAACAACGGATGTGACTATAAATCAATTAACATGTTATTGTACTTTTAATTTTGGACACATTAGTTTTTGGGGTAAAAAGTAAGTCAGCGATATTGTGGCACAGATTCAGAGTATTTATTCTTGTGAAAACAACATTAATTGTCCAGTATGTGTATTTTGCCGAAAGCTTCCGATAAAGCGTGATTTACAAACGAAGACAAAAATAGACTGTAAATACTGAGTTTAATATATTCTTGCATAAAGGTTAAGCTCAGGTTAATTCTGTTGGACTATAAAAACAATTGATTTTAAAAAATTGATTTTTAATTTTGCTTTTTGAAATCAGTAAATTGTGCTCTTGGTTATGAAATCACAAGTCTATCACAAATTTGATGTAGGTTAATTGAAATACATTGACCATAGTTTAAGAGGTTGATAGATAACTTTTTCTGCAACTCAAAAAATGACATGTACCTATAAACTTAATTTCCATTGGATGAACAAAGAATAAAATAAATAATGAAATTATAATTATTCAGGCTTGAACTGATTACTAGTAATTTATTTAATTGTTCTGTTAAAGAACTTTAGGAGGGCAGTGTAGAAGATTTAATTTTTATGTATTGTTATGTCAATTCAAACTGATTAAAGTATATTTTATAATATCTAATTGGTATAATGTTTTATCCCAAAACAATAGATTTAAATAAATCAGGTTTATATAATATGCATTGTTTAAATGAATAACCTCGAACAATGTGTTTGAATACAGTAAACAAGCTATCAAATTACCTGTGAATACAATACATCAATGTCTCAAAAACGTTATAGATCCATTATTTGTTTGTTTGTTTGCTTTTGTTTGGGTTTAAAGCTGTAGCAACACATTGCAAATGTCATATAACAATACAATACAATACAAATTCTTTTATTCTCTCATTTCTTATAGACATGAATAAATGAGGTACATAAATAGATGTAATTAAACCACAACTGTGACGTCATCCCATTGTATTCATAGTACCGTATATCTAATAATATACAGGTAACCGTCCAATATTAAGATTACTCGTCCATTATTTGGTGTGTTAGGACATTATCTAACGTGTAAGTCTAATATTGAACTACACGCTAGATATTGTCCAAACACACCAGATAATGAACGCGTAACCTCGATAGCGAACGATTACCTTTTCAATGCATTTCATAAAAAAGCAAAGAAAGGAATGAAGTTGGTTTTTATTTATTGAACAAAAATTTACAAATATACTCAAAACTGCATTGTTTTACTTCTCCCCTTCGAAATGAAGACATCAATTTCAACCATGTAATTCCTATTTACATTTTGTCAACGTTGTGCTGTCGTTTCCTGAAAATTGAGAAGAAATACCTAAGTTTAGCATGATAATACTTAGACCCGAACTAGACTTTAACAACATTTTGATACATATTCTGTCCAACACAGTAAGCCATTCCTTGCCAATGGTTCAACATATAAAATTCTTCTTATATAAGAACACGTGATAAGAACAAAATATACGGTTATATAATCGCTGAACGAAATTCGTCATCAGGCTAGAAATGTTTTATTTTAAATAAAAGTAACATTGCATTTAGTATGCTGTGATCCTGGCGTCCCCTTTGTGTCTTATTGAGCAATGCCATAGACAATATTATGGCAGAGATAGGTAATTCTTGTACTAGACCACAGAAACATTGAAGCCAATGCCTAAACTTCCAGCATTACCAAAATGACATTAAAACATCATCAACCATCAATAATATGAAATTATTACTGTCGGAAATAATGACCATTCGCGTAACGACCACTGCCCGTGATAAAACGATCATAGGATTGATTGATTTATTTATTGGAGTTAACGCCGCGTCAACACAATTTAGGTCATTTTACGGCGTCCAGCGCACCTAACCTAGCTTTCCTGGACCATTGTCTATAACCAGTACTCACCTACCCTTCCGCAAGGCCGGAAACTTTTCCATATTATCTAATCAATGGAGGAAAATGGACATTATTGTCAAATTTTCATGGAAGGGTATGACCTTCCCGGGTGGGATTCGAACCCGCACCCCCTCGGGCACAAGTATCCAAATCCCGGCGCGCTACCAACTGCGCTATTGACCCGGGTTATCATAGGTTTGAGCCACGAACCGAACATAGATTGATACGTAAAAAGAAGGACAAACGTGTTGCATACGAAGGATGTATGAATTAACAGGGAACTTTAACGTTGCGTCAGAGCAACACTAATTATTTCATGCACGTATGGCCCAGGGTCTCCATTTGGCTTCACTATAATTGTTAACCTAATATAAATTTGCATTGATATTTTTAACTTACCATTGCCCTGTTCCTCTGAAATAAGTTTCTCATCAAGTTCATTGGAAATCAGCCAGGCTGTTGCTAATATCCTTTCTTGGACATGACTGGAATCAGTTGATAATCCTCCTAAAACACCACATTTTGTATACATTGCAACCATCTTAATGTATGTATCTCCGAACGAATGTATTCCGAGTTGTAAACAGTATATCCAAAAGAAAATACCAACTTTAATTCCAAAGATAATTTAGATCTTTCAAACATGTTACACGTATATAAAATATCCGACTAAACGAAGAACAGAAACGAAATAAACGACCACGGTCTTAACTACACTTTAGTTTTTTATGTGAAAGATTCTGCACAAAAATGTCGTGAACAATCATTCATTAAATTGTCGGACTAGAGGGGCACCATATGGGAAAAATTAATATTTCAATATTTATTCATATTTGATAAACATAATTATTATTTAAATGTATAATTCTGAAATAGTTATCTGCAATAGGTGTAAAGTAAAAATGGTTTTGTATCATTATTATAATTATTATGTTGTTGGGCTGTGATTTAAGTAAGATATACCCCTCAAGCTGCCCAATATGTTAGACATTGGATACTCTTCGGTGCTAACGCGCCTCAGCTATCCAATGTCTAACATATTGGACAGCTCTCGTAGCACTGTCGTGTAGCTGTGTACGGGGCAGTCAACCAAGATGGCGGACCGAACGCTGGTGAAAAGGTAAGCATTTTTTAGTTTCTCGATTTCACTAACTTAATCCACATTTATTGCTGTATAATCAGTTGTATTCAACCAGGCATAGACTCCGGTACGTAATATACAACCTCTTTCCCGTTGATATCCACCCAAAAGCTTATAAATGAATCACAAAGTCGACCGATGTATGATTTAAAAATTTGAAGCGAGACAAAAATCTTTTAAGTCTGATTCTGACTTTATTTAAGCTCTTAGTTTGAAATCAATTGGCAGAGTAGCGTAAAATGATCGTCCGAGTTACTCTGTCCCCTTACTTTGGAGGATCATCCTCTCCCTTTATTCAAGTAAATATATCAAAGCAATGATTACATATTAACATTTAAAGGTCATCGGGTCGAATGAGCGAAAAGGAACTCAATGACATTGGACTAAAGGTCGTTCATGAAAGTTGGCACTGAAATTAATAATTGAGACAACACCGTACACTAAAATTGTACAGAATGACTACACCGTACAGTTTTCTGAGACTGCACCGTTCAAAAATGTGCGTTTTGACTACACCATACACCGGTGACTGCACTCACTTTGTGTACACTCATAAAATGAACGTTTTTGGGGAAGGGAGAGGATGATCCTCCAAAGTAAGGGGACAGAGTAACTCGGACGATCATTTTACGCTACTCTGCCAATTGATTTCAAACTAAGAGCTCAAATAAAGTCAGAATCAGACTTAAAAGATTTTTATTTCGCTTCAAATTTTTAAATCATACATCGGTCGACTTTGTGATTCATTTATAAGCTTTTGGGTGGATATCAACGGGAAAGAGGTTGTATATTATGTACCGGAGTCTATGCCTGGTTGAATACAACTGGTTATACAGCAATAAATGTGGATTAAGTTAGAGAAATCGAGAAACTAAAAAATGCTTACTTTTTCACCAGCGTTCGGTCCGCCATCTTGGTTGACTGCCCCGTACACAGCTACAAGACAGTGCGTAGCACAGGGAATTGTCAAGTTACCTCCCTTTGATTTTTCAAAAATACCTTTTATATACTTATATACAAGGGGTACAACTGCGTTTACTAGACCGATTAATCTAGATTTATTTTTTTGTGGCTCACAAAAAATACTGATACCCTGGTAGCACTTTAACCACACGATTAAATAGACTAAACATACGTCTTCGAACTATGAATGTTTAATGTTTCAAAGGGCAGATCATTAATACGATTAGAGTATCAAAAACATACAAAACAGTACAAAAATCTCAACTCGGACAAGTTAGTGCACAGTTGAACAGAATGAAAATTGACAAAATTTCAATGTTATGTCGATTCAAGCATGATTTACTCCGTGTTAGATTGTGTTTCTCGCTTCACTAGTTATAAAAATACAAAACATCGTGCCAATTATAACCAGACATGAAACAAAACGAATATATGTACACTTTTTATCTGATTTAACCTTAAAAAATATTCTCACAACCATTTTCACTAATACGTCACACACATAATAATCTAATTAGTTAAACAATTTCTGATTCGACGAACCGTACGGGCTTTTTCCTACTTTCAAACGAGACAACAATAATACTACGAAAAAGTCGAAATCTTCCAAATTTGATTCAGTCAATTAGTCGGAAGTCTTGGCGATTTTCGTTTACAAAATTAACCAATCAAAAAGTTTCTTACAAGTTTCTTGAATAAATTAAGGATACCGGCTACAACATTGATTATCGAATAGAGTTTGTTAATTTCGCTTTTTATGGCTCGCAAGTGTTTCTCTCAAGGTGGAGAGTTATATTTATTACATTTTTATTCAATAATATTGTTTTTCTGTCATATTTTCTTTTATTGGGGTAAATATGTCATTTTGAAATATGAAAATAAAACGATTTTCCTCGAGAAATGTCGATTTCATCTGTGCACTAACTTGTCCGAGTTGAGATTTTTGTGCTGTTTTTTATGTTTTTGAAACTTTAATCGTATTAACGGTCTGCCCTATGAAACATTTAATATTCATAGCTCAAAGAGTTATGTTTAATCAATTTAATCGTTCCGTTAAAGTGCCGCTAGGGTATCAGAACTTTTTGTGATTCTCAAAATAATAAATCAAGATGAAGTGGTCAAGTAAATGCAGTTGTACCCCTTGTATATAAGTATATAAAAGGTATGTTTGAAAAATCAAAGGGAGGTAACTTGACAATTCCCTGTGGTGCGTAGTATATCCCTTACATATTTTTACGAGGCACATGATATGGAAAGAAGTACATATATAATTCTACAATGTTACATAATTATAAAGTATAAATAAGTGAAATCAAATATGGTGCCATTCTCATTCCCAGAGACTATCAAGAGTCTCAATACTGGATTGAGAATCTTGATAACCTCGGGGTACGAGAATATTAGGGTAATTGAAGGAACAGAATTTTGATTTGTTATCAATTTAGTCCAAAAAGAGATAAACTTTACTTCAATGTCCAATCCCAAAGGGGTTTCGCCAGTTTCTCCATAAACAATACAATTAGGAGTAGATCTCTTTAATTCTAATACATATTTTAAAAACTTTAAGTGGATAGTTTCAATTACCTTGTTGTTACTGAATCCCCAGATTTCAGCTCCATACAAAAGTATTGGTTTTACTGTTTTGTTAAACAGATCAATCTGTAAATCTACTGGTAATCCCAATCGATTTGCATTACGTAATAAACTGTACACAGCAGTCAGTCAACCTACTCACTGTTCCTGGAAAGGCTAAATCTCTGGATTTAGCTGTTAACCAACTACTAAGCACATACTTTCGTCAGTGACTGACAACTGCCCTACATAATTAAGAATCATTGGCAGGAGGAGAATGGTTGTAAAAATAATTTTATGACCAAGCTCCACGAATATATGCCCCGACCGGGAATCGAACCCACGACCCCTCATTGGTAGACTTGCATGCTACCGACTTAGCTAGCCGGGCTGCTTTCTATGATTTGGATGACAAATTTAGCTATGGAGGTGGGTGTATGTATCAGAGGTATAATATAGCACTTCCCTAGCCTCCAAGATAGTTTTTATGTTACATAATAGTGTGTCAACTTAAACGTCATGGGTTTTTGAGCCCAGCTCAGACCATAGATATTTATTGGGTAATATTGTTCATCCAAATTTAACTCAATCAACAAAAAACATGAATATCTTGTAAAATTGAGCTGAGACACTGTTTACTATACATACATATCATTAATACAATCAGCATTTGCGTATATACTGTCATATGTCATATCAGGTCAATAAGCAACAAGACAGCCCTCCCATGTTTTGCCTATTAGCTGAATTTTGTTGTTGAAAAATCCGGCTAAAAACTATTAAAGAATAAAACAAGAATTAGTAAAATGAGAGCATAAAGAATTAGATTAAAAGCCAATTTGAAATTATCAGCCCACACAGATATTTTGGCTCTGGCTACTTCATATTACAGTTCACATTTTTTATTAATGATAAGTATAGAAAAACTGTAGTGAGTATTTAAATCAGCACGAATAATGTACACTCAACTGACAGTTGCTTAAAATTTAACAATGATAAGGTTAAAGACTGAATTTATGTCTATTTGTTGAACACAGTTTTCTCTCAATTTTGCTGGTAGCAGAAGACCATTCATGCAGGTCTTACTGTATATGTAGAAAAAGAAAGAAAAAATAAAAGAGGTATAGAATATAATTATGAGATTGTTTTTCCATATCACAAGAAATAAGTAAAATTATCAAATAACATACATTGTAGAGCTAAAATTAAAGTCACCTTACAGTGACACATATATTAACCCCTCTGATTTAAATACTTACTACAGTACTTATGTACTTACAATAAAAAAAGTAGATATCTACAATTATGGACAGGGAATATCAAATAAATATCAAGTATTTAAATCAGCAGGGTTGATGTTTGCACCACTGACAATTGAATAAAATTTAACAAAACAAATATCTGGACTTCTCGTTCACTCAAAAAATATTCCACATTCATTAAAAATTCTCCAGAAATGATTATTTACTCAAAACCTTCAATGTTAATTCACGCTAATATCGTTCAACACTCAAAACCTTATAGAATGTTCATTTATTCAAACATCTACGATTGTTCATGCACTCAGTCTTCACGACCAACTTTCATCAGCACTGGACATTAATGCCTCATTCCTATAAAATCGTGGCTAGTTGCGGATTCGTACGAGCAGACAGTCGTAGGCCGTGGGAAGCCTTGCGTTTTAAGGTGACAGTACACATATGACACAAAGCAACACACCTGTACGGAGCCGTAGCTGGAAGGTATGCAAGTTAAATCCATACTCAGCCACGATTGTGTTCACGATTTGACTCTGAAACTGATACGTGTATCCATGGCTCATCTCACGGACCCTGGTAAAAACGTAACAGTCCGTACGGGTACGCAAGAGTTCCTACGGGTCCTTGCGGAGCTTGATCGCACAGTGCCAATACGGTGTCTCACGACTATTCTTATGTTTATGTGACTGTAGCTTTAGTCAAGCATAATGGCCATTTTAACTGGGCTGAATAAAAGTTTATGGACAAAAATAACTCTTAAGACATGTTAAAAAATGCGGACCATTATAATGGATTCAGAATGATAAATCGTGAATTAAAACAAAATATAACAACATATAACAGTTTATTCATTGACTAAGAAAACTTGTGGGTAAAAAAAGTTGGTGGACCATTGAACCACTAACATAAAAGTCACTGTACTGATGATGCTTTCAGTAGACTCGGTCCATTGTCCACAAGCTAAATTCAAAGACTGCCATGCACTCGGTGACACAAGTTTTTCACATTTTTACAGAATCCATTTTCTCTAATGCCATATTTTATGAGATATGAATACATGCATTCTGGTTGCCATGGTAACATGTTGACAGTATTCAAGATCCTTCTTGTTCCAAACATTTAAATATTGTATTTCTTTGTATGTTTGATGTCCCCTCATAGATGGCCCCTAAAATTGAAACAACACAAAATACATGAACAATATCAAGTCATATGATCTTCAAAATGTAAACAAACTCTTGTTTTTTTCATCAACTTGTAGCAATACGTATTTGGTTTTTTGCATAGACATGCAAAGCATAAAATATTGCACATGCATCGTCTTTATTTCGTCAACATAACACAAACAAAATGTCTTGTGAACATGTATTTTCAAATGATCTCTTACACAATTGTTTGTATGACTTGTGTTAAATAGACTAAGTGTTAAAGAAATGCATATTTTAAAATTGACTTTTGAAGATAATTATTATCTAATTCCACAAAAAGTTTTACATGTCAAAGCTTAAAAAGGGCATTTCAAGTCTCCAACACATTTTAAAATTTATTCAAACATTTAAATGTCAGTGTTCTGATAAAAACAATCAGTACAGCACATAACTACAAAAACCAGTTCAGAGAAAAATGAACTGGTTAAAAATTGCCAAAATATGTATTGCAATATTAACCAGTATATTGATTAACTATTAATGTTACACTCTATCTGTACTTACCTATTTTACAATCACGATAGAATTTTTCCACAGGATAATCTTGAGTAAAACCAACACCACCCATCCATTCAATACATTTAGATGTAGTTAACGCTGCAACCTGAAAATAAACAATTTTCTTTCATGCTTTACGATGAAATGCTGTGTTATACGATGAAAATAAACGATGAAAATATCGGTTTATATTTTCACTACGGTGAAAATATAAAAAATGACGGACTACTTTTTTCAAGGGAGACAGACAAGCTAGAGCTTTTTCAAACATCATATAAGCGAGTTCAATGGTGACAAATGCATTAGTTGATGCTAAAGCAGGAGATGATATAAACAAATCCAACATATCCTGTTGCTAACTAATTTTTAAAACGAAAGTCTACAAATTTAGTCGACACAGCTCAGTCCAGATTACACGGCAATCACGCGATTGCATAATGGAGATTTTTTGTACATAATTGGGGTCAAATGCGAGAGTTTCGCGCTTTTAATGAATAGTCTGATACAGGTTTTCATGAGAAAATTCATTACAAATCTTAGAATAACTTACGTCACCATTCAAATCCAGCGAGGAAAAACTCAAACATGTCTGAACGTTGACTGTATCAAAGCTGCATCGTGTGCATTGCCATTGGATTCCATTCGTTGATTCATTTGACGAATATCCAGTCATTATACGGTAAATACAAAGGTTGGCTAGTATAAATCCAAGCCAATCTGTGCATAAATTAGATATAATGAACTGGCTAAAAATCATCGGCTTTCTTGAGTCTTCGCCATTTTGACAAATCAATGAAACATCCCTTCAGCGCGTAGATCTAGATTCTATGAGTTTCCTTACATTATCCTTATATCCATATCATAATTGTGAAACATGTACTTTCCAGTCGCTTTATAATATCGTTTAAATCCTTCCGTTTAACCGCGTAATATGACATCACAATAAAAACTGTATTGATTTAAAATTCGCGTAGACCAACTCAGACGTAAACACATTTACCTTGACATTGACTGTTCATGCAGTACACATTTGTCTCCTTCCGCGTGAGGAAACTGTTACACGATTTTCGAGTTTAAAATTGTTTTCCCTCATACTTCTTTAATGTAACAAACATGGATTAATTAAAGTTGGATGGGTAGTATCTTAAGAAATGAACGATTATATTACAATAAATTATGCACACTGGAACTACTTATTTTCGCTCTATCACATTAATAATGAGTCATACGGTCTGTCCACGAACTGGCACAGGTAGATCTAGATAGTCTTGCATCATTTTTCAGGTGAACAGCATGAAAGAAACAGAAAATTCGCCGATTTCGGTGTAAGATCGATTTATATTTCACCTTGTGAGCTCAGAAAATGACATTTTCACTCGTGGCTACGCCACTCGTGAAAATATGTTTTCTAAGCTCACTCGGTGAAATATAAATCGATCTTACACCAAAATTGGCGAATATCCTCTATGTCTTAACCCATTTCATTCGGATTACACATCTATGCGTATTTATCCTTTAAAAACGGGATACTCATCCATGTGTAATTTCAGGTCTTTTTACACTAGTTGTCTTTCTCATGTCATACCATCAAAATCATGTCATTAAATGTATTATTGTTCTAATTAAAAAAGCACAATAATAAAATTGTTATCAATGAATTTATAATTTCATTGTCTTTCCAAAAATGTATATTTTTATACACTTATCTTTAATAATTTAGATGTATGATATTAAAAAGACAACTAGTGTAAAAATAAGAAAATGCTTATCAATTACAGATAAATCTTCAGAAATTGGGAGGACTTTATCTGATAAAGGTCATAGAAAGAAATGGGTTAAGTTCTTAACACAACATGGATGTCAAATTTCAAGGTTTTTTTCCACTTTTCCTCAGACAAGTGAAATCTGAAAATCAAATGGTCCAGAATCAAAATGCACTTGTCCAGAGTTTTGAAACATACATATCGGTACATACATACATATGCGTACACATCTTTATTCAACAACAATCTGCATTACAGTGAAATTTCAACTATCCGAATTTGTAGGGACCAAAAAATAATTCAGATAATCAATGATTTTGAATAAAGCAGATTTTTGACGACTTCGAAGATGATATCCAAGATTTCTCAATAAGAAATACTTTTATCTATGGAAATAAAATACATAGATCTACTATAAATATAGATAAAAATGATAATTAAATAGTTCACCGTTGAATTTGATTGAAACAAAGAGACATCTTCATTATCAAGTATTGCCCTGTTAGTATATTTTACAGGTAAATATATAACTTGTTCACAGACAAGTGGTGTGGAAATATTTACTTGCATGTTGACATAAATACATGAGTCAGACAAGTCAGCCAAAGCAATTCTACATCCCTGCACAATAAATCATTCACATTAATTCAGTCTACAAAATCAGCAGGTGTCTGGTTGCCTGGAACAACCACTTTCCATTTTATGCACACAAAAGTCTACAAACAAAATATAGTGCTTGCTACTACAATGATCTGCTTGAACAACCACTTTTATCCTAATTTCGAAGACTCTTTTATAATAAATTTTTCTCCTCTGTTAATACTTGAATAATTTTCACATTGACTTCATGCAATAAAATATTAGATATACTGGTACTCAGTGAGACTTCTTGTTTTAAAAATGTTTGACATCTTATGGTTGTGATTTCAATAGCATGTTTTAAGAACAGGTAAAACAGACGATTGGCTGTACTCAAGTCAAGAATGATTCTACACAATTAGCTTCTATCAAAGCTAAACTTAATAATGGACAATCTGTTTTTCTCTTTTTACATGTTATCAGTAAGTGTTTTGTCATACATTGTATATTAATTGTGCAAGCTTTTCTTTTATATTTTTTATTTGTATATATGTTATTTGTAAAAAAATACTGCCAAAGTTTTTCTTGAGGATGAACATATTGTTTATGCCAATAAAATATTTTGACTTGACTTTTGACTTGTTAATATATATCTCAAATAAAAAAACACTACTGTTTCAGAAATACAACATTGACTTTAACTTTAAATTTTTCAATATCTCAAGGACCAGACTGGAAATAAAGACTAGTCCTTCTTTGTGTAATCCTTCGTATTGGGAAGCATGTCATGGTACTATTCTCAATTGCATGTTTTTTTAATTATTGTCTTAAAATTAATTCTATATTTTATATTCATACTATGTCACATTATATTATTAATTGTACCATTATGTGTAGCCTAATGATGAAATAAATCTATCTATCTAATGCAAAGGTACTGTATCTTTGTCATTCTAATAGGTATTATTTGGACATAAATGGGTTTTAAGGTTTTTTTTTTCAAAAATGAAGGTTTTAAAGTGGCCCCAAGGAGGCCTGTAATAAACATAACGCAAAGTTTTAACTTACCTCGGAGGCGTAATATTTTGCCATGGCGGCTTCTTTGATCACAGATAAACCAGCCTCCCTCCTTCTAGCAGCATTATATACAAGAAGTTTACAAGCTTCAATTTGTGTGGCTACATCTGCTATCTGATGTTGCATTCTCTATAATAACAATATGATCAAATATTACATACAAGTAGTTTACATGCTTCAATCTGTGTGGCTACATCTGCTATCTGATGTTGCATTCCCTATAATAACAATATGATCAAATATTACATACAAGTAGTTTACATGCTTCAATCTGTGTGGCGACATCTTCTATCTGATCCTGCATACCCTTCAATAACAATGTGGTCAAATATTATAAATAAACATATCGGTCAGCAAAAAAACACAAATTGTAAAACAAATTGTTAACAATTCTTTCAGGCTTCTGATATGTAATCCTTTGACAATTGACAGAAAATTTCGACAAGTCAAAAACTTTGTCTCTACTCTCATCGACCCTCACAAGTGTCTACCCGTGTCTTCAAGTTGTGAAGAGTTATTAACCAATATCAACAATTTATTTATGGACATTTTCCATTGACTATGAGTTGGCAATCTATAAGGACTTGTAAGAAAAATCCATCTATGAGAATGCAGTATAAGCCAGACACCCTGAATAATATGTATGTAACAAATATTACCTGAAAGTCACATATTCTTTTACCAAATTGTTTTCTTTCTCTAGTATAAGGTACTGTAGCATTAAAACATCCCTCAGCTAAACCCAACATCTGTAAGAAATAAAATAAACAAAACTATTTAGTTGAGATTTAGTTATTAGAATTTGTGACATGTAATATTCATCCCAAGGGCAGAAACATCATATTTTTGAAATGAAAATTTAGACGTTCACATTATGCGCCATTCAAACATAGGCATGTGTGCTCATCTATGCTTTATTAGTTCATCTATGCTTTGATGTGCTAATTAAATCACTCATGCTAAAGCACACAAGATTTAATCATACAGACATCAAAGCTCATGCCTATATTTTAATAATCTTAAAACATAGACAACTGTTCGATAAGTCAGCTTAATATTGATTTAAAGAGCATAATGGCATAAAATCTGAAAGTTGAAAGTGTTTGAAGGAAAAAATTATTGTAACGCATTCAGAAATTTGAGAGAGTTGCACACAGACTCACCAATCTTAGGTAACCCTAAAAACCCTAAAACCAAACCCTTGACTTAAAACCCTAAAACCACACCCTATAAAAAAACTAACAATTACCGTAAAACGTATTAAGTGAATCAATTATGACGTGGGATGAGAGGACTGCCTCTCTCTCTGTCAAAACACTCATTGTTTTATAGAGGTGAAACGATTCAAAAATTTTCGATTCGATTCGATTTCGATTTTTCATCAAACGATTCAATTTTTCGATTCAATTCGATTTTCTACTGGAATTATATAGGACATAACAAAAAATAAATTATAAAAAGAATTAAGAAAGAGATACAACCCAAAGACAAGAGAACATAGATATATATATATTTAAGAACAGTGCATTTTTATCTGAGGGACCTCCCTCCCGGAAGACGAAAAATTCTAATTCTAATTCTTTAATAATACCCATTTTACAGGTATTAGAGCTTGAATAGTTAAAAATATTTTACTGCATTTTAGCATATATAAATGACAAATCTTATTATTCCAACTTTTTAATGAAAAGTAATGCCCATGGACAAATTGTTTATTTCTCCTTACCTACATGTACGTACTAACAGTATATGACTCAAGTCATTATCAAAATAAAATTATTCATCAGTGCATCAATGCCATTATTAATGACTAGTTAAGGTTACGCTTAGACAATAAAAAATTGCAAGCATTCAGCAAATGTAGATCACTATGACCAGCTTAATTTAGTTTGTCTCAAAATATTTATTTTGGTTCTGGCATGATTTAAAGTAATTCTCATCACATCATAAACGTTGAATTAATTTTTATCAACTCTAGATCTATATTTATAACTTTCTTACACTAATGTTTATTTCAAAATAAAATTATTTTGGGCTTAAATGAACGTATTGGTGAAAATATACAATTACATGTATCTTCGGACATTTCATAGAATTAATTTCCAATTTATAGTAAATAAAATCTAACCAACCACGTTTTGCCCAATTTTAATAGTTAAGAAAAACAAAGAGGATTTTCCCGAAAATAAGCGTAAGTAACGTCAAAACAAACAATTAAGTTTATCTCTAAATTACTTTATCATGCTTGATTTAATCGGTCTCATTAAGCAGTCTCACTTTTTACAACTCTTATCTGGATTAACAATCGTCGGTCAATAAGGGTACACTATTTTAGTTTACTATAAACAAATGCTTATTTTAATCGAAAAGGGGCGTTTCATTCAACTCACAAAACTACTGAAAAAGACAGTATTTAAAAAAAGAATCGAATCGAAACTGCCTCTTCCGAATCGAATCGAACCGAACCGAATCGAGCGTTAAAATCGCGATTCTTTGTGAACCGCGATTAATCGTTTCACCTCTATTGTTTTATATACTGATTACTTAAAATAAAGGTTCCCTTCAAAGGTGATGTTTCAACACCTTTAGGGAAATGTCCGGTTAACAGTGACGTTATGTTACACTGTTCAGGACAAATCCGATTTACAGTAGCATCATGTTATACTATTCAGGACAACAACTTTCAAAATCAAATTAGTAAAAACAAATAGTAAGAAGAAATGTATACAACTCCTGTGTACGTTCTGCATTACTGCACCGTAGTGAGACCTGGGCCACAACAGATGCTGACCAACAGAGACTCCGCAGAAACCACAGGGCAATGCTGTGTTGGATGTGTGGGACCAAGCCGCATGATGAGATTTCTACAGAACTACTCTGTACCAAACTAGGTATTCAGGTGGTTACCGATGCCCTCCCTGCAATAAGACTAAGGTGGTATGGACATGTAATGCGCTCTACAGGGTGCATCAACTCTGTTACGAACATGAGCATCCCATTCTCTGGTAAACGTGGACGGCCAAGAAAGTCCTGGTTAGAATGTGTGAAAGCAACAACTGAAAAAACATCCTAAAAATAAAAAAAGACCTCAGGGGCCCGTATTATCAAGCATCTTACGACCAATTTTAGTTGTGAATCCTTCAATATTGTATTGTAATTTTATCATAAGAATTTTGATAATATGCTGCCCAGGAGACTAAGCTTGGTTATTTACTTAACTTATCTAAAATTGTTGCCATGACTACACAATATTGCCCCATTAAAGCTGACGAGTTCTGGCAGTTTCAACCACCATGCAACAATTGTTGCGGTCAGATTGACTTTAGAATGTATGAGGCTTGATTGTAATGAGATTGGTATTCAACTGGTGAACTATAACAGTGAGCCGATCCCCTGTACACCCCCCAAACATAATTGAATAAAAGTTTTACTGAATAAATATTTTGGGATAATACTAATGGTTATCCAACATCAAACTCGCCGGAATCTTATATATAACTGACTAGTCAAACTGCTAGTATATTGACACTACTGCCACCGAAGTTCCCTCCCCCTTCCCCCCTCATTGGTCATACATTGTAGCAAACAAATTTTGATTTTGAAATCTATCCTAACTTTCTTAAAGCTTGTTTTCTGGGAATGCATTAGACAAGATACCAAATAAGTATTAATGATAGATTGATAAATGCAAGACAAAATGAAGTTTAAACAAATAAATAAGAAACCTTATAACAATTAGAATGTATTTCCCTCTTCAAGTTAAGATACTGTGATATAAAATACGTAAATGCAAACAAATACAATAAAAAATATCCAAGTCAAATACTGTCTATTACAGGATGATAAATGTGTAAACAAAAGGTTGGTAGTTGGCTATATAAGGAAGGTTAAATATCATGAAAGATGATATGTAATTCACATGCATTACAAATCCTCTTTCATGACTTCGACTACAGTACAGTTCAAATAAAGTGACCACCTAAATTATATCTTAAAATTGTAATATTAAATAAATAGTATAGAATCTAATAGGCCAAAATGTCACTCAATCTTTGTAAGAAAATATATACATATTAATTAATTGAATTCTTATGACAGGTTTTTATTCATTAATCCTTCCTATGATACAAAAGCACTAAACTTTAGGTGGTCCCAATACAAGAACATAGAAGTGTATAAATCTTTATTATCAGGTAATTTCTATATTTTGCACAGTGAGCACTGCCTGGTTACATAATGTGAATCATTTCAGAGTGTATTATATAACTATTGCAAAGAAATCCTATCAGAAAATTATATACAAACCATTTTTAAAGACAACCATTTAAAACAGAATCTTATAACATCTTACACATCTTGATAATTTTAAGTAATATTCTATCAGACATAATAGATTTATACACTAAAAATACTGTAGCCAAAAAATAGTTAGTTTTCTAGAACTCGTACCTGAATACCAGCTTCTCATCTTTCCTATAGAACGTTAGTAGCTAGTTTACTTATAACATATTTGTCACAACAATTGTTTGTAAAATACTTTAATTTTAGTTTATAATAATTTAAATTAGCTTGATTGTGAAACAAGTTCTTACAACTTAAATGAATCACTTTCAAATCCACTTCCTGGTCCCCCAGTACTGAGCTAGTAGGATAAAGTTTCTTACTCAGGGAAACAACAGGGTATGTTTTTATATTGCAGTATGTATCTTTTTATTGAGGGAATTTCTCTTATTTGACTAAATGTTCAAACATTTTAAAGCGCAATAAGATTAATTAAAGTTTTCAACACATCTTTACATTTATTTTAATTTTAAAATTTTTACATTTTTTTTTATTTAACTATTTAAAGTTCATATTCTGACATAAACGCATGCAACTACAAAACCGGTTCAGGAAAACGTTACATCCCTACCCAGAGATTATCAAGATTCTCTCATACTCTAAAATCTTAATCACCAGGGTATAACAATGAAGGTTAATCTAAACATGCAGACAGGTTAATAGAAATGAACTATATAACACAGGGTTCAACATTAATTCTCATCAGCCCCCGGCTTACTCAGTTGGTAGAACGCAAATCCACTGATCAAGGGGTCATTGGTTCGATTCCCAGACGGGGCAAAAATTCGTGGAGCTTGGTCATGAAATCAATTCTGCAGCCATTCTTCCTCCTACCACTGATTCTTAATCATGTAGAGCAGTTGTCAGTCAATGATGAAAGTATGTGCCTAGTAGTTGGTTTCAAGTAACAAGAAACCCAAATAAATAGGTTGCCGGGGCAATCGAACAACCTTTAATATTGAGCCCAGTAACAAAAACTGTCTTAAACATTAATTTACACACTTTTTTTCATCATGATATACTATTAATAATATTTGATATTTTTAGGACAAGAGTTTTGGTATTTTCTAAAGCCAAATACAACAAAATCAATTCTTGTTAACAATTGTTTCTCATGACAGTTTTTACATGCAGGTTATTTTTAGATTAGATTGTACTACTGTTTAAATGACTCCTTACCCAAGAAATTCACTCATGTATATGCTGTACTGTTAAATTATTTTGATATAGCCAAAAAGGTAGAATTATCTGTAACTCTTTGAACACAAAATGTTATCATTTTTATACTTAAAAATCAAGATTTAAGTTTAGCATCCAAACTATGGAGCAAAACATTAAGAGTATAAGTTCAATATTGAATCGTATAAATTCATATAAAATGGTAAATTGGTATCTACTCAAACAATGGAGATTGTTCAGTAATTTACTTATCAACAACCAAAGATCTGATTTAATAGACACAAATACAACATTCTAAAACATACTTATGTCAACATATAGACTAATACTAGTAAATTGGGTAAGGAGTCACACCGAGGTATGGAATACCCAACATATTCTACCACTCTATGAATAAATGAAACAAACATCCCTCAGTCCCAAGTTGAATTTTCAATAGAAAATTAATAACTGTTTGTTTATTCAATATATATAATTAAAACTGACAAAATACACATCCATGCCTTTAAAATTGCCATATGAATAAAATTACAATTCATACCCCAAAAAATCAAAAGTAAATTTGAAGTTTTCAAAGCCAACTGTATCAGAGCAATACGATTTGAAAATGGCGTTCCATACCCCTTCCTTAAATACATCATACTTTTCCTCCAACTTTTATAAATATAGCTTGTACATGTTGACCAGAGACAAATGAATACAAAAACTAATTCTTCAGTGAAAACACTATGGCTAACTTATCAAATGTGATATTGATATTGTAAACCTAGTCTAAGGTCAATGTGAGTTAGCTATAAACCATTAATGTCCTGATAAGAATAATCATAGTAAATCATTTCAATATATTCTTTAAACTTGTAAGAAATTTATCAACGGTTCATGATAATTATATCATTAGTGAGAAACACTAATACCAAAATAATTCTACAAGGAAATAAATATTAGACCATGGATAGCAAGAACTAATGCTACTTGCACAAACATATAAGAATGAAGTGTTTTTGATCAAAAATTAAAATAAAATCAAAATGAGTTCAAATGGCCCGGTTATTCAGAAACTAGGGTAATAGAGGAAAAGTAGATGATCTACATATGGACTTTTTCTCTTTCTTTTAAATAGTAATCATTGAAACTATACTTAAGTTAAATGAATCTAAAATCCAAAACATCAGCTTAAATGTGACATGATGTAAAAAAAAACTAAAATGGGGGAACCATTTTATCTCTGCTAATCTATAATTTAAAGACAGTACAAACACATTTTTCAGAAATTCAATGATTTTTGTATAAAGAAGATGACTAGAGAAAAAGTCCTATCTATATTATAATAACTATTGCTAACAAATCTAGCCAACTACCAGACTTCAATAAAATGAATGCTAGCCAGTTTTACACCAAACCATGAAAACTTGCAACATGAACCAGTACTCTCGTGCCATTACCTTAAACTATACATTTACATATAGACTTACATGAGTAGACAACAATTACAGTCCCAGTTAACCTGCAAGTTTCCATATATTGGAATGGTAAAAAATGGCAAACAGATATTTCAATGAAGTCTAATTTGTGGGAAAAATGATCACTTTAGATATCTAAACTATCCTTTAAATATAGTAAAGTAACCATTTTGAAAATGGGGTCAACATTTATCACTATGTAAAGACAGCATTGACTTGGCAAAAAACTAAAAGTAAATGTAAAGATCTTAGCGTGTTTTTCTTCTCTGTCACTGTGCTGGTCCAATACAACTGGTCTTCCAACTTTCTCCTTCTAGGCATCCAGTGAATTATGTTCCTTGGAAAGATTGTAAACTGCTTATTATGACATCATTTTGTAAAAATCCTGAAAAACAATTAATTTATTAGATAATTTATTAAATAAATAAAATGGAACCATTAATTCTTCAATAAGAATACCGGTTATTTAAAAATGGTCAACATCTACCTGGGCTTAATGTCTGTTAAATTTTGGGGAAAAAACTATTGACCTTTTGTCAAGCCCTGTCAATGAGTTACTAAGGTTAGTCAAATCACTACAATCATTAGTGCATGTCTCAATTATTTTGTACAAATCTTATTCAGCATGATGGTAGAATTTCTACATGAACTCACATATTTTAAAGATTTACAAAATCAGCAATCTGGGCTCGAATTTAAGCTCACATACTCGCAAAATGCGAGTCGATTTGAAAATAGCGAGTAACATTTATTTTAACTCGCAAATTTTTGCGAGTTGAAATCACCACATAATTTTAATGTCTTAACTAATGAGACTCAAATAAGCACTGAAATGACCAGATAAATCGATAGTATTACCTAAGATTAACATTTAAAACATGTTTGATTCTCTTAGTATATTCTACTATAATGCCCTCGTTCGATCTACAGTTAAATATGTAATTATGTTATTGCTTAAATGCTTATTTACTATGTAAGCAATTAATTTTGGAGAAAAAAGCGAGTGATTTTTTCATTTTGCGAGTTGAAATAAAATTAACTCGCAAAAATTTGCAAGTTATATCTTTTGTTAATTCGAGCCCTGAGCAATATCTATATATAATGACAAAACTTCTGACATCAAATTATAATAATGAGAGTTTATTCTATACTAGAATAAAACATGGAGTTATACTATCTCCAACTAATTACTGTCTTATGGCTGCCAAAAAATTCCAAAAATGATTTTAGTTTTTCATATATTTGATTTTATAATTTTATCTCGTGTCAAAATCTAAAACTATACCAACCCGAACTATTTATGGATATATTGAAACTGTTGTATTTTCATAAGGAAAGGAGGTAATAAATTACTCGAGATGACATTCAATGAATTATTGTCAAATTATTTTGGAAGCACAAGCTATGTAATGAATCTAATCCTTACAAAATGTATGCCCCTTTCCAGCTCAGTGAATACTCTGAGCTGTCCAGCTAGCTCAGTTGGTAGCAAACAAGTCTACTGATTGTGGGGTTGTGGGTTAGATTCCTAGGCAGGGCATTTTTCTGTAGCTTCTGAGCTTGGTCATGAAATAGTTTCTATAGCCATTTACCCTCCTACCAATGAAACTTAATCATGTAGGGCAGTTTTCAGTCACTGACTGAAGTATATATGCACCTTGTAGTTGGTTATCAGCTTAATCCAGAGATTAAGCCTTTCCAGAACAGCCAGTAGGTGCCGTTATATGACCTTAAACAATGTGTTGCTATGGCATGAAACCCAACAAACAAAAATAATATCAAACTTTACTTCACACTGATGCAATAAAGCGAGTACATGTATGGTATTGTCTTTTACTACCAACTTATAACAGCCTATGGAAGTTCAAAGTAAAGATCAATATTAAAATTAATTAAACTAAACTAATTTTAATACATAACACATATTGCCATGTAGTAAACAAGTTGAAAAAAATGGCATCTTTCACTAGAATGAATCAACTTCTATGCAATTTATACAATTACCTGAAAAGATTCTTCTACTGTTTGCGCAAACACTATATCAGACAGCCACCATGTTGGGCCAATAATTGGAACAGCTCATTAAAAATGACAGCATCAGAATCCAATAGTTTGTTGGTCTGCAAACAACAACATTATTAAGAAAGTTTACTAAGGACATTGTACTCCTATGTATAAAAAAGTCTGGGCCATGAAAAGAGGAAAGTTTGGATAAGAAGAAAAAGAGCACTGGAGAACTTAATTAGTGTGTAACTAGGCTACATGACAAAGATGAAACTAGTTTGCTTTTGTCCAATGATCCTAACAGTAATTTGGTCCGTACAATTACTGAACTTCAGAGCTACAGTGTACACAAGTTTTAAAATGTCAGAAATTGTTGACAACCAAGTAGATACAGCCATTGATTGCTAACAGAAAAAGTTTTCTATGTTCAAATAGGTGAAAGGTAATTTAACAATAGCCCACCGTGCTAGCACAGTCAGTAGTACACAGGTCAACTGATGGAGGGGCAGCAGGTTCAATTCCAGAGGCAAGGCATACTTTTCGTGAGATTGGTCATGAAATAATTTCTATGGCCATTCACCCTCCTCCATCCACAGATTTTCCATGACGTAAGGCAATTATCAGGTAAATAGCTAAATCCAAAGAATTGGCCTTTTAGTGAGTATGTTGCCTGACTGGCTTGATAAAACCAATATCATATTTTGCTATGGCCTTAAACCAAAAAAAAACTTATCTAATATAAGAAATACAAACTCTTAAGATATAAATATTAAATATATGTAAATATATATAATTTAAAAGAATCCACTTAGCTGTAATAAACTTTGATCTAGATGTCACTGGTCACAGCCCAATCCTAAACATTACCAGAATGACAGGTATAACTATCCTCAGTAACATTCTGAAATAAAGAATGATTTGAATTTCTTTTCTCTGCAACAAAGACATTTTATTTTTATTTCCCGTAGTTGTGTTATTCTATTAATTTCTAATGTTGATCACAAGTTGTGGTGAAAATCAATTTAATATTGAAATTCTGACACAAACAACTATATTATCTACTAGTCAAAAAAAGTCTTTTATCCACATATTACATTTTCATTAAATTATCCCCCTTTGGATATGATTTCAAACTGAATTGTTTGTTGGTTTTCTTGTGTGTCCTAATTCACCATCATGATATTGAGAAGTACACAGTTCACCAAACCACCATTTCCAGATGAGAACTAGCAATAAAATGCCATCTTCTGTACACAAATGCAAACTTATCATATTGAGTAAATTATTATACTTATTAGGCCTCGTGTACATGAAAATTACAACCGGGAACATACATGTATTTTATCACATCATATGACAAATTGCTATGACAAACACAACAAACACCAGAGTTAGGACAATAAGGGGCAAGCCTTTATTTCTATTATTGTCCATTGAGTAAAGCTAACTTTGGAGAAACTTGAACATTGGTTGAACATGTATAGATAAGGTGATGAAAGGAAAGAATCAAAGTGCTTACCACTGTCATGTCTTGTACAGGATCACAGTTGTAACTATCGAGTATAGTTGATGATTATGTATATTAGGATTCCAGAGCCATAAATGTCCAAGTCACCATTTATTGAAAACAAATCAATGACTCAATCAATATGCCATATTAATGGACATTAACATCTGAAAAAAATAATCAAAACTACAATGCATGATAAAGAATGAGGTGTTTATGAGCTTATATCATGTCTACTACTTATATTGGCAACAACTATAACCTGATGACGTAAACAAATCTTTTACAGTGCACCAGATAATAAGTCAATCATTCTTGTTAGAAAGAGACTCACGAGTGTAAGCTGAACATAGGTTACAATGGAAAAACTCCCAACTTTATAGAGCCAACTCAGTTATTCACAGGTAACTGACTCAAATTTTGAGTCAGTCACCTTTGGCTATTAGATTACTTACAAAGGAAAATAGCTATGTCTCCCTTTTGCAAATAAGAAATTAACTTGATAATTAGTTGATATAAATTTTATGAGGATATTTTCAATTTGGCTCAATTAGACTCAAAATTGAATCTTTATATGGGATGAAGGGTCATATGACATGTACTGGGGTCTGCACATAATACATCCTTGTAAAGCAGACAGACACAAAATAACATAGCTCACATGTCCTTCAACAGTGTGTATCCAGCCATCCTTGTGTACGAATCAGGTGTGTTTATATTATGAATTGTTGCATTATATATCTGCAAGATTTAAGAAATCATAAATAAGTTCATATAAATATATTAGTTAGTGAATAAAATATTGGTGTGATTCATAGTTATAAATCACAAATGCATAGCACCAGTGATTTGATCTTATGATCATTTGCATCAAAATTTGCATTTTAATACTCGAAGATAAGATATAGAAATGTATTTATTGATTTGTTTCTAGCTAAATTTCTTTCACAAAAGTCATTATGTACTACATTGACCATGTAGCAACATTTTACGGTACATCAGAAAAGGGACAATAGTTATTGTGCTTGTTTAATTTACCTGTCACATTTTGTGTCAATTACTGTATGCATCGCCACTGAGAAGCATAGAACATTATGTTGTTTAATAATTTATAGGTGGTTTATCAAAATGTTATATATGAAAGGTTGCAGTATTAACCCACTACAGGAAGGAATAGCTGTTTTTTTTAGCTGAGAACATATTTGTTTGTCAACTTAAACTATTTCGCCAATAATAACTTGCATCTCCTCATTGTGTACAACCTGTAGAAAGCAAACCTGATTTATTGCCAATTTATTAAACCCCATTTATTGACAACGTATTCAGTCCATGCATTAGCTCATTTGCATGTGAATTCCATTTGCACAAAATTGGAAATAAATTGACAATTTATCGACAATAAATTCACCCCGTTCATTCTCAGCCTTTTTTTGTTTGGGTTCCCTTTTCCTTGATGGATGAAACAGCAGGAAATAAGATAAGATAGGATACATAAGATAAGATAAGACAAAGTTCTTATCTTATCTATCTAATCTTGATGGGTGAAACAGCAGGAAATAAAATGCCAAGTGTTATTTCAAGAAATAAGAATCTGTTTCAGGACATCAACAATAGTCGTAAGTTGGCCCCAACATACCTTATATGATACAAGTGGTGAGGGAACTCCGAAGCCATTGAATTCGTAGAGCAGTTTTTGCAAAACCCAAATAAGTTCACACTAACACATACTTATTGCACGTGCGTCTAGGATATTTCGCCACTGACCATGTCCATTCGGAAAAGATACCAAATTCAACATATAAAACATATTTTCCTTCCAAATCCACCATTTGTTAGAAAGTTTTTTATCTAAATGTTCGATTTCTGACAAAGTTTACTGATTATATTCAATCATGAGGGAGGATTGTTTGGATTTCCATTTTTTCTTATTTCTCAATAACAACGACAGCCATTATTTATGGATGATTGGTCCACGTGATTTTAAAGATTCGCATTTTCGGTTATGAAGCACGTCAGACTCAAAATTATCATCGTATTTATGAATTTTATAAATTTTACTGACTTCGTCAGCATGATTAATACATCATAAATCACAACAATATTCGATAAATCTTAAAAAACTTACCCCTTCATAATATCCACTTTCTCACTGTTCGTCCCAATGCAAGTTATTGATTATTATGACCAGCCAATCAGGTTGATTCACGTGAACTACGTCATCACAGTGACAGGGCCCAGAATAATCGCTCAGGTCACAATTTAGCGGATAAAATTCGCAATTCAGTTTTCTAAGCCTTGAAATATTAATAAAGGGTAAAAATATTTCATTCAGTTCTAAAAATGGGTGCAAGACATTTCGACCCCAAGACATTTCGACCCCAAGCATTTTATGTAGACATTTCGACCACAAGACGTTTCGACCCCAGAGTTGAGACATTTCGACCCCAGTTTATATATAGTATGCCGGATATAATATGTAATATCATATATGAAATTTACTTTATAAATCGTTACATTGTTGAAATTATAAAATCAGATCCATAGCATTTTATTTTATTTGCAGAGATTGTGAACGACATGCATGCAGCATGATGTTGTAGATGTAGAATCTGGTGTCAATTTCTAACATTTCAACCCAAGAGCATAAATATATACATGTATTTATATAAACTTATAAACATTTAAAAGTTTGAAAATCAATAAAAAAAATGAATTTATACATCTAGTTATTTTATCATTATATTAGATATAATAAATTATTAAATCGATTAATAGCTTGTTGATATGTTTTACAGAAACTATAAAAGTGTATTCCGATGAACATTGTTCACTGATTTCAAGTCCTAATGTATAATGTATGTAAAGATGAGTAGTACTCAGTACGTTATAATAACAATGTTATATAATAATATATGATCAAAAAAGTAATTAAATGCAATCAATAAATCAAATTGTATAACTATTTATTTATTAAGGTCTCACATTGCATGTTACACAATATATAATACAATTAAAACATATTTGCAGATAAATCTCAAACTAATAACAACATGCAATCCTTTCTAAATAGAAATATGAGAGACTGTTATCAATTTAAACAATACAAATTAACAAAAATTTCATAATAATCAAAAGTAAAAAAAAATACGCATTAGACAAAATTATAATTAAGAATAGTAAAAATAAGAATTTAATAAAAATACTAAAAATTGATTACTTACACAATAAGAAATTTCGACATTTTAATATATTAAAGCAGGTTTTTGCACTAATCCGTATTAAATCTGGGTGGGTAAAAATTACTGTGAGCTGTTCATTACATGTTAAGCTAGAAAAATCATTACATATATCAAAAACCTGTGGTAAGAGATAAAAACGTATATCATCATATAGACAACAGCATAACATTACATAAGTTCCCATTTACAGATATTTAACCCAAAATTCTATTACTTATTAATGCACATTTATAAAATAATATATCATTTAAAAGCTATGAGAAAGAATTTTTCAGAAATGTTACGATGAACGAAATCGGACTGCTAGTCGTGGAGTTGTATACATTTCAACACAACTATGTCAATTCAAGTAACATGACAATTATCGCTAATCACCCTGCATGACACTTATTGAGCACACGGGACAATGCACCCACCTATAAGCCATTTATTTCAATATCCTACAATATTTTTTTATAGCAAGCAATTTATAATGTTGAAATTGGGTTACAATGAACTAACTTATTTATAAGCATTTGAGCACATTGTCATGCGCTGATGTTCTCAGTTACGATTTCAATTTACCTTTTATAGAAGTTAAGTCCATATAAGGGTTTATGTATTTATATCTTTAAAAATGATTAAACAACAGTATAACTTATTACATGGTTTAATTCGTACGATTATTAATTAAAGTATACTTGCATTTGAATTGAACTCGGCTGTAGTGCGCATTTTCATTGTAGGCCTACTGAAAAACAATGATTTTTTGAATACCTATAATATTGTGGCCACGTTTTAAAGCTATTACGTGGCCACGTAAACGTTATTGCGTGCGCACGCCTAGCTACTGCGTGGCCACGTAATAGTAGCGGTATTTTAAATATTTCTCCATGTCACCTCTATGCCACCTTATCTTTAAGCATACCTGAGCATATAATGCTCTACGACAAGGTGTGCTTTCTGATTTGTTTGTCATTATTCTATTACTGAGATCATGATGAGATAATTACAATGTAGGCCTACTTGTACCTTGTCCAGCTTCTTGTACAGAACGAGAGTATATATTCCGAATTTATCCTTTCACCTCTGAAAACCAGTTTTTACTCTCGTCAATCTCATTAAATCCCGATATAAAATTTTCCGCTCGCCTAATTTGTACGACAATGCACGGGATATCTGTTTACGGAGATTGTACAAAGTGTACATATGGAATGTCTCATGGAAATCTTACCTGGAAAGAAAATGCATATGAAGTATTGTCAAAAGTATTTGGAAATTGTGAATGAAACCTATCTTCTACTTTCGCCTTGTACATTTTTGAAGAAACACGAGAGTGTTACAATTACAGTTCGTACAAAAAAACCTGTTTATGTAAACATTACAATGAACATAGGATCCACGGCCAGTGATGCTCAGGATGGCAATAAAATACTATGCAGTATTAAATTTTAAAATGTTTTGATAAGTGTCTTGTTGGGGTAATGGTAATGCGTTCTATCGGTACGAGCATAATTAACTAAGGGGTGGTGGTTTAAATGCCTAACTAATAAACTTTAAAACCATAATTTTCAATACTGCGCTACCTTTGCAATGGATTGGTTTATTGTATTGTATACACAAACACACAATGTTTTATTATAAGAACTATAGGTGCCTCCCTATCGCCAGTAATATTATGTAGATATTTACCCGGTACAGCTCCTGTATCAATTTTATACATACAAATATCTTATGTCCGTTTCTGGCATTTATATACATTACTCGATTCTAATTATCTGCGTGTTCCTTTAGCACTTAAGTAACATTGTTACAAATTGCATATTAAAAGGTGTAAGCGCTGTTTTGGTTTAAAATAAAGTCACGCACTGGTTATTTAGAGACAGGCCATAAAATATCCATTGTAAATGATTAAACCATAGGCGCATGGACGGTTCCAGCGGGGGTGTCAGGGGGGTCCGAACCCCCCCCCCCTAGAATTTGGAAAATGTACATGTCCATTAGTATATTTCTTGCTTGTAAGTCATTTTTAAGTAGTATGAAGCAATTTTCTCGGTGCTTTACATAGATTTAATGGTTATGTAGTTTTTATTAACAATATGTTGCATTTTTTTCTGCAAAATGTGTATAATGTGAATGTGGTTGTAGGTTCGGACCCCCCTAGAAAATTTCAAACCCCCCCCCAGAAAAGTTCGAACCCTCCCTTAGAAAAAATCCTGGATCCGCCCCTGAGGCGGGTCCGGGTGCCCCATAAAATTGCAAAAACAAAGGTATTATTATTATGAAATATGTCACATCAAAATAATGTATATATATATATATGTGAAATATATTTCGCACTCTACACGTGCAATAAGTTACATGTAAGAGACTTTCGAGTATAGTACAATGATACACAGTAACGTACAATTCACAAACAAGATACTAAGATGATCCACACGGCCTTCGCAGGAGCTTGACATTTTGTGTCGCAGTTTGCAAATATTTCTCCGTCTTAAATTAAATCAAAGCGCTGAAAGCGCTGTAGTTAAGCGCTTTCAAATTTGGGCTTAGCTGCATTTATCTAATTATGTTAAATTTAAATAGTGCAGAGAATTAATCACTAGCAGGTTATTTGTCTGTTTAGCTAAATGTTTGTATGACCCAACATGGAAATAACGAATAATTATTTTAATGGAAATATATTTGGGTGGCTACACCACAATTAAAATGCAATAAATTCAAGTAAACCTCATGAAACATAGGCAGTTCTCATGGATTAAATGTAACCTTTGAAGAAAGGCATTTGCAACAAGATTGAACATACTACAAACTAGATTCTTTATAAAGCAACAACATAAGCATTTGTCACTTGTTGATTAGTTGGGATGTTTGATTGAATGTTACATGTGTGTTTGTTTGTTGGGTTTAACGCCGTAGCAACACATTGTATAGGTCAAATAACAGCGGTCAGTCAACCTACTTACTCCTCCTGGAAAGGCTAAATCTCTGGATTTAGCTGTTCACAAACTACTAAGCGCATACTTTCGTCAATGACTGATAACTGTCCTACATAATTAAAAATCATTGGTAGGAGAGAGAACGGCCGTAGGAATAATTTCATGACCAAGCTCCACGAAAGTATGTCCCGCCTGGGAATCGAACCCACGACCCCTCGATCAGTAAACTTGCGTGCTACCAACTGAGCTAGCCGGGCGGCTGAATGTTACATGTAAAAGATTAAATGCTTCAAATGTTGAAATTGTGCCTAATTCTCTTTCTAAGAGTTGTCATGTTTATCTTTGAAATCCATAAATATCATTGCCACATGTTAATTTGGGTGGACACAATACCATATTAAATTAACTCTGGATTATAACTATTAATGTACAATTGGATCCAAGAGTTTCTTCACACTTGTTCAATTTTGATGTTTTAATATATACTTAGATATTCTTCAAATGTTAGTAGAACGTAAAGCGGAGTATCGATATTAAAATATGGGGTAAATCTCAAAATAATAATTTTCATGATAAAAAATTAAACACTATTTTGTATAAGATTTATTGCCGTCTTTTATTGACCAGTACGTTTTTGAACTGTAACATGAATACTAGCACAGTCTTTTAGTCATCAGTCAGTAAAATGAAGTAGCACGTTTAATTTGATACGTTCGTCGAAAACGGATAGTATCATATGGATCATCCTTGTCAAGCGTCTGCGATGTCTACTCTTTTTACTTTCAAGGTCATACAGCTTTCATCCGACCCCACCAAACCCAGTTAAAACGTTTGTTTTTAATGTTTTATTTGAATTTTATCAACACTTTTCATTTGATTATTTACTGCGGCCAGATCACCTAACCAACTTTCCTGGACATGTTTTACTTTACCAGTACTCGCTTACCGTTCCACTACATCTCCCAGATATAATTCTTTCAAAAGGGAGCATGATGGTTTTTGTCTTAATAAATTATTCCTAAATGTTCGCACCACCATGGCAGCACATATCCTAACAACCACAGATAACAATTCTCTGGGATGTCGCCATACGGAACTTATGCATTTGTAGATTTTGATATTAGCTATGGTGTGCTCAACGAAAATTCTGTACCGTGAATGATAACGATTGAATTTTAAACATTTTTGTCGCTCTTGACCTTGTTTAGTACGAAGCTGACGCGTATTGTAAGGTGTTGCGAGTGGATGACCATTCGGGTATATTTTGTCAGCTAAAAGAACGCCGTTTTCAAGAAATGGCAAAGCTGCTGAACCGATTTGATTCATAAGCATATATGTGTGTGCGTCATTTTGATGGACAAGAAATCCTGATTCCACATATCTCATCAGGCCTGTATTGTATATAACTATTTTATTGTTTTATACTGTATCTAAATTTTACTATACACGTATCATGATCATTTCAGTGGTAATTCATATGGAATTGCAAAACACGTAGAAAAATACAAGTTCATTTATTTTGCCTGGCCTAACAATTTGATTGAAAATTGCTCTGAGAAAATCCCTCCGATTTGTACGTATTCAGTCAATATGGGCCGATTGCATAATTCAAGTTTTATTTAGTCTAGTTTAACGTTTAGGTCCATATTTTTCTGCATAAAATTGCAAATGACCAAACAAAGCAAAGAAACTTCTGTAGAAACTGAAATTTTAACAACAATTTAAGAACTTATCCCTATATGCTTTGATGATATAGCGTTGCACCAAAACCCCTTCAACTCTGAATTAGGGACCAGGATAGGGGTCATGTTTCTGGTACGGTTATAATGATGTTAAGTTGACAATAGAGGAAGAGATTTAAACTGCTTACCTTTTGACACATTTGCAATGAACTCCGAGCAATGAAACAACGAAAATCAACATCCTTCATAGATTCCACAACATTTCACTTTCGCTTATTTTTGTTCATGGAGTTTGACATTTTTAGGGTTAATGTATTTACCGAAAAACCCGAATATTCATGAAAAATAACCGAAAGACACTCATTGGAGTTGTATCTTGAGCTAATAAATCACGTTTTACTTTAAAAATATGTGTTTAAATGTTTTAAAATACTTGTTGCCAATGACATTTGAACATTTTGATGTGTTAGTATCAATATTAAGTAAAATGCAATTATTAAGATGCGCCAAACAATCATTGTAAGTACAATAGAAAGATTTCGTTTATTAATAAATGTCTTCATAAAACTGTTTCAAACAAATGTCAGTAATAATAATTAATCTAACTATTTTTCCTGTATACACATAAGTTTAAGTCATAATTAATACGAGGGGTAATTGTTCCTCCGATAACGAACAGTAATCGACCAGGTTTTTTTTTCAGAATATGAATTTTTCGGATGTGTATTTTTTTTATCTTATATCATCATATATATGATTGTATTGAGAGATTTAGAGGCCTTTTGATTGTAATATAAAAGCAAATCCAGATTGCTCGCTGAATACACACCATGTGTGAACTATGATTATGCTTGTGTATGTACTGCGTGTGTTAAAAAAAGTTGCCTATTTGTTAAACAACAACGCTCTTTGGACCTAGACTAAATTAAATTCAGGCTATTTTTCATAAACTGATATGATTCATACGACTGTTAAAAAAAACACCTGTGTAGATTTGTCATGTCCCAATAATGATTATGTTCAATCATTACAATTTACAGCATTTCTTGATTCTCTATGTTTACATAACCAGTTTTCAGATATCAAGTTGGTGTGCATCGTAAACGTGTTATGTAATTAAACCTCTATATTAAAAAGTTTTACCCATAGATAAATGTTTATTTGTAGAAACTATGATAAGAGGCGTTACCGCCTGTAGGCCTATGAAAATAAAAAAAAAACACCGACTAACATTTCAATTCTTCATAATTGTCTTTCGAGTGAGTTGTTATGTCAACATTCTTTGATATTTTGAAGGGAATGTTAACGAACTCCCTATTACGTTACGTTCTTACCTTATGCTGAACTTAATTTTATCGATTTTTTCTCCTGGAATATGCAAATAATGTGTAATAAGCATCGTGAAATATGTTGGACATAATAAGTATTATGATAACATTGCTCACAACTCTGCTGTGTTTAGAAAAGCTTTTAACGCGAGTTTTAATGTGAAATACATTTATAAGTTAAACGTCTGACCTTGGATGTTACTTAACTAGATTTTATTTTATTGGTTTTAAACCGCTCATACATGTAACATGTTACTTGTCATTTTAGAGTCCTGCTTGCACAATTTTATTTATACCATTTTACACATGTTAGTGCTTTAGATACATAAAAAGTACTTGAACAGTGTAAAAATATCCTGGAAAATTCTAGAATAGTCATTGAATTTGTTCTTTTATGGTCTTTAAGAATCATGGACATTTTTTGGCTCATGTAAGGGGTTCGTTTGGTTCTAATATATAGACATTATATCAGCTTTAATATGAGTAACCCATGGATAAAGTCAAGACAAGTTGTTAATATATATAAATGAGAAAAAAACTCAAAGGATGAATTTCACAGGCGAAAAACCTTAATTGATATGTCCCAAAACATTCATATAGCATATAGCTTTTTCATATTCTAGAAAACCCTAGTCGAGTTCTGTTCACTATCGGAGAAACGATAACCCCTCGTATTAGTTATGACTTATACTTTCGTGTATACAGGGAAAATAGTTACATTAATTATTATTACTGACATTTGTTTGAAACAGTTTTGTGAAGAAATGTTATCAACAAATGAAATCATTCTATTGTACTTACAACGATTGTTTGTCGCATCTTAATAATTGCATTTTTACTTAATATTGATACTTACACATCAAAATGTTCAAATGTCATTGGCAACAAGTATTTTAAAACATTTAAACACATATTTTTAAAGTAAAGCGTGATTTATTAGCTCAAGATACAACTCCAATGAGTGTCTTTCGGTTATTTTTCATGAATATTCGGGTTTTTCGGTAAATACATTAACCCTAAAAATGTCAAACTCCATGAACAAAAATAAGCGAAAGTGAAATGTTGTGGAATCTATGAAGGATGTTGATTTTCGTTGTTTCATTGCTCGGAGTTCATTGCAAATGTGTCAAAAGGTAAGCAGTTTAAATCTCTTCCTCTATTGTCAACTTAACATCATTATAACCGTACCAGAAACATGACCCCTATCCTGGTCCCTAATTCAGAGTTGAAGGGGTTTTGATGCAACGCTATATCATCAAAGCATATAGGGATAAGTTCTTAAATTGCTGTTAAAATTTCAGTTTCTACAGAAGTTTCTTTGCTTTGTTTGGTCATTTGCAATTTTATGCAGAAAAATATGGACCTAAACCTTAAGCCCTAGTCCGAGGCTTACTAGCCTTAAGTTTATCTCCCAATTGCATAATTCAAGTTTAATTTTGTTTTAGATAGTCTAAGACTAGCTACCCGTGGGATAACAAAACTTGAGCTTTGTAATCTTGTAGTACTTAGTCCTCAGGTAGGATAAACTATAATTGAAGTTTTTTTTCGTTGCACCGAAAAAATACCACTTAATCATGAGAATTTCGTGCTTGAACATTGATTATTTTGTATAAAATTTGAAGCGATCGATTGACAATGTTATTTTCGAATACATGCAAATGTAAACATTATTGAAATAAAAAATGTTATTATTTTAGTATAAAATCCACACATAATTGATACATTTGTAAATTAATAAATGAATTGTATGATGTTATGCTCAGCTTACTTGCACATTCAGAGAGCTCATATACAGATACATTTTCAGGTTGCTCAGTTGAAGGCTGAATGAAACTACTTTTAGGATGTTAACATTTAGTAAGATATCGAAACTGCAAAACATGGCAACACACGTACATGCGCATATGTACCGCATGTCAAATTTTTCCAGTTTTTAATTGATAAAATATCAGATCAAATTCATTAATTTAGTTGTATTACCCTGAAAAATTGTACGTGTGTTGAAGCTGAGTAATTAAACTACATTATAAGGTTTTCAAATATGTCGAGTTGCAATTAGTTTTATAGCAAGTTGCACGTTTGTTGATCGACCCTCGAACAACTAAGATTAATCATAGTCGAGTTTGCTTTCTGTTTCCCCAGTTCTGAGCTAGCAGAAAAAAATGATTTAGCTCTAAGAAACAACAAGGTTTTCGTTGGGATTCGAATAAATGCCGTGCTGGCGGTCCAATAATTTCCAGTCCAACGTCGTAACCACTCGGCCATGATTGTATAGTTGGCTGAGTATGTTTATGAAAACAAAATTTTATTTTTAACCGCACTTTTTCCCTTTTTTTCGTAAAAATTCATCAAAATATCTTGTGTGAACGCAAAATTTATCATATAATCAATATTATCATTATTGCTTTCATTTGAGCTCCTATTATGGTTCTAGTTAGTATCGGGTTTCAGACCTATTCCAGTTACGCGATAACAACGTGTCTGTGTTCTGCAATATTGAGGTATCCTTACAGCTCCAAACAAGCCATGTGCAATTATCTAAACAATCACTAATGGAAAGAAACATACAAATCTCTATAAGAATTGTATACTTCATCGATATTACATCGATAGTATAACAAGTTTACCCCGATGTGTTACTGTAGCTAATCAGCTATGACGGTAGACTTGTATCATCGGTGTTGGTTCGAATCTTGTTTTGAAGCCATTTCTTAGTTTCTATGCACAAAAACTTTATTCTTATTACTTAGTACCGGAGAAGGAATCTTGCATAAAAGTAATAAATATTATTCGTAAGAACTTTTTACACATCAAGGTTAAATTTCTCAAATACGAGCTGCACATTCTATTGAAATTTATTCGTTGCAATATGTGGGCAGCCATTTTTTTTCTACTCACAAAACTGATATATTTTCTAAAACTCAGCCTTAAACTACCCCCATCGCAGGTTTAATTTTAATGGTGTGTAAGACTAAATATAAACTCATGTTTCGCCTAAACTGTATTTATGCAATCCAACCAGTTTTTTGCTTAGTCTGAGACTAATTAAACTACATTTATGCAATGGAAAGGGTTTAAACTCTGGTTTAAACTTGAGGTTATCTTTAGACTAGAATTATGCAATCGGGCCTATATGTTCAAAAGCGCTTCAAAATCGTATGCATAATTAGGAAATACGAATTTAAATAAAAACGAAAATGAAAAAGATTAAGAGATGATAAAATATAAAAACATAAACTGAAGACTAATATAAAACTAAGAATTAGTGATCAATAAAGTGCTCATAGTAGTTGAAAAACATCAACAACAACATAACAAGTGGAGTTTTAACTGATTGTTAGTATTGTTAGTAGAACGGAAGCCGAAATGTTGATGGGGAATCAGGTCGGATGCCACGAAAATCCATGATTGCAAGGTTCAAAGTTGGATTCTAATCCAAGGCTTCCACCCGAATATCCATCATTATGAATTTATCAGTGCCCCTGCGTCCCACCAACCATCACGCATTATAAAGTGGTCAGATAAAGTAAAAGAGATAAAGGTTATGATTAGATTATGAATAAAGGCAGCCACCAACTAATGGGAACCAGACTAGATGCCTTGAAAAATCCTTGATTGCAAGGTGCAAAGTTGGATTCCAATCCAAAGATCCCTCCAGAACATCCATCAGCGTCAGCGCCTGATTGCTAAGATAAAGTTTAAGTAATATAGGTAATGATTAGATTATCAATGGAAAGGCAACTCCTAGCCAATAGGGAACCCAGCTAGATGCCTTGGAAAAATCCACGATTGAAAGGTGCAAAGTCGGATCCCAATCCAAGGACCCCGCCAGAACATCCATCAGCTTCAGCGCCTGATTGGTTAATCAAAGTTTTAATCTTAAAGGTAATGAGTATAAAATCGATGGAAAGGCCAATGGGGAATCTGGCTAGATGCCGTAAAATCCATAATTGCTAGGAGTACAGTCGGATTCCAATCCAAGGATCCCATCAGAACATCCATCATGCGGCCGCACATTATTTTGTAATAAACCTAGTGCATAATTATGGTTTGTAGATATTATATAATAAGAATTTAATATTTACATAATTTCATGGTGTTAAATGTTCGTAATTTGGGTATATTTTAAGATCATTTAGCCAGATAGTTTATATTGACTAAAATAATTTCACTGTAGTATTAACATCACAACTAGACTTATTAATAAACAATTTAAGCAGTTTAAGATTGGTTCATTTTACTGGTCTATTCCAGTCGTAGTTTATTGTCCCTGGGTGATTGATTTAGTGATCATAGTAATTAACAAATAAGTAGGTTTTTAACTTTTTCTTAAAAGTATTTAGAGACTGGGTACACTTGAGTGAGTCCGGAAGGGAATTCCAGGGAATTTAGCGCCGCATGACTGAAACTACGATTGCCAAAAGTAATTGTCCTAGACCGTGGGACAGTAATAGATAATAAGTTGCTAGATTGGAGGTCTCTGTTCCGTTGGTAGACATGTATTAGGTCTTGAATATATAAGGGACATTGGTGGTTAAGTGCTTTATATGTATATATCAAGAGCTTGTAGCTGATCCGCTGACAAACAGGGAGCTAATGAAGTTCTTTGAGCACTGTTGTTATATGATCATGACGATGGGTCCTGGTGATGATTCTTGTTGTCGTATTTTGAAGACGTTGAAGTTTATTCAGATTTCACTTTGAAGTATTTACAAGAAGGGCGTTGCAATGGTCCAATCTTGATGTAACCAGAGAATTTACTAACGTTCTTGTAGCATCCACAGTTAAAAACTTTCTTATGCGACCTGATAAAAAGACGATCTGCATACAATATTAACATGCTTCTCCATATCCATGTGTGGTGTGACGTAAGCACCAAGATTTCTAATAGTCTTTAGAGTTTTTGATAGAACCAACAACTCTACTGGACATGTCTTCAACATGTTTACGATTATGTTTTGAATATAACAACTTAACTTCCGTCTTGTCTGCATTCAATTTTATTTATGCACTTAGAAGTCAACAAGTTTGGTCCATTATTATTTTATCAGAGTGTTGAGTCTAAGGACTGGTCCATTTATATTTTACAGGGAGGGCTCATTCTGAATGACTTAATTCTATTGAGCGGTTGCATGTTTTGTGTCCATCTCTTATTTACCCCATAACATAAAGACTTTACTTATACACCAAACTCTACAGGTTTGGTCTATCATGATGTAATCAGATCTCATTTTTAGACAAAATCCATAGAATATAATTATGATTAATTTGTTGTGGCCTAAACGTCGTAGCAACACATTGTGTAGGTTATATCGTGGCGATCAGTCAACATACTGTTCCTGAAAAGGTTAAATGTATGGTTTAGCTGTTAATCAAACACTACGCGCAAGTCAGTTACTGACTTCTGTCTTACATGATTTATAATCAGTGGTAGGAAGAGAGAATGACCATAAAACATATTTCATACCTAAGCTCCACGAAACTATGACCCGTCCGGGAATCGAATCTGCAACCCCTCGATCAGTAGAATAATGTGCATGTGAAATGAAATATGAAACATAGTTGACAATGAATAATAAAAAAGATAATGATGGATATCGAAAAAGTAACTATGAACTCTTAAATCTTTCAAAAATTCCTTCCAACAGTACTTTCGTTAATTATTTGTTCTAAGTACACAATACTATGTATATAACAACCATGCAGATTGGAGCGCACTAATACTACGCAAATTTAAGCGAACAACAAATAGGCAGATTTGCCAAAAACAAACCCGTGCATGTAATCTTTTTTTGTAATTATTTATTACTTCAAAGATACATATGTATGTAATCTATTGCAGTTTTTTTTTTGCTATCCTTTGGTTAGTGATCCACACACACCTTAATGTGATACCATTTGGAGAAGTGAAGTCGCTCAATTAGTTAATTTCAGGTCAAAATAGCCAAAATTCCGTGCACAATACTCAGGCAGATTTCAACAATACGAACACGTGCACATATTTTTATTGCTGATTTTTGGTTACTGAAGGCTAGCGTTCTATCTACTCTTTCATTTGATACCTTGTTGACGTTTGTAGCTGCATTATTGACGAATTGGTGCCAAGAAATCGTCCAATTTCTATGTACAACACTCAGTAGGATTTGCACGTAACACTCAGGCAGATTTGCCAAAAAGAAACCCGTGCATGTTTTCTATTGTAGTTTTTTGCTATCATTTGGTTAGTGATCCACACACACTTTAATTTGATACCATTTGGAGACGTGTAGTTGCTCAATTAGAGAATTAAGGGTCAAAATAGCCAAAATTCCGCGCACAACACTCAGGCAGATTTCATCAATACGTTATACGTGCGATTCTGCCTGAGTGTTGTACGCACAAATCTGTCTGAGGGTTGATTTAATGAAATAAAAGCCTGAGTGATGTACATCTTTTAGATTTTACGGTGCCGGGTCCCGGAAACGGGTAATCCCCACAACCGACCGAAGCTTTGCTAAGGGAAGTAATCCATTGCAGAATTTTGGAAAATGGCGGCGACTAAGGTAATTCTCTACAAAAATGCAACTCATTCAATATTTGCTTCTCTTACATTGCACTCTGGATTTAAGATGCGACTTTTTTCATTAGATCTATGGCATCTCTTTGTAATGAAGTCTTAGTTGTTGCATGACAAGCTGTACTTTTTGCAATGAAGGCCAAAAAAGTGTCCGTTCGGCATTTCGATGATTTTTCGTCTTGAAGTTGAAGCATTTTACCGTTTGTTGGTTTTATTTGCCGTAATATTTCATGTCAACTTTTGTTATGATAAATTTAGTGGGTCACGTGAAAAGTTGTTTCTTCTCAAAGTAATTAAACGCTGATGCATGCAACGCAGTTGTTTCGGTCCCTGGTCGATTCGTACCTCGGTTGATTCGAACTTTTTATTAAAGTGAAATATTCAAGCTTTTTTTTTGCTTCATGACATGAATTGCTCAGATGGCAATTTACATGTAACCATAAATATTACCACAAGTTGTCACTTTGTATGGGGTAGTTATGTTTTCATGTATGTAATTATGTTGCTGTTGTTTTTCTTCTAAAAAACCACAAACTGTGTTGTTAGGGAGATCAACCCAATAATAATATGAATGTCTTTAATCTTTTACCTTTTATTTCACAATCTCACCCCAGTTTAACTTTTTGACTTGGCTCTATGCAACAACAAACATACAGGAGGATTGCTGGTCAAACTTTAGAAACCATTAAACACTATTAGTATTAAAATTGTCACAAGGTGAGAAAACCCAGGGGCCCAAGTGCCTTCGCCAACAGGGCAAGTGCTCTTTAGACTGAGCTATCTGGCACTTACATATTCTTTAGTTCTTGTCATGATATTAACAGGTAAGTGTAGCAGAGGTATAATACGGCACTTGTACTGCCTTGCCTTCAAGCTAACTTTTGAGACATGGTAGAGTGTCTGCTTACAACTGAAGAGTTCATGGGTTTGAATCTCTGTCAGACCATGGATTATAATCGGGGTACATAAGTACCATGACATGTAGTATCCCTCATTATTGTAAAGCTTGTTATAAAGTCATTGTCATTTATCTATTTCAGGAAGCAATTGCTATTGTATTAGATGTGGGGCCATCTATGAATTCAGCTCCTCCAGGTGTTGCTACACCATTGGAAACAGCTCTTGAAGCTGTAACAATGATACTTCAAAGGAAGGTATTATTTGTTAGTCATGTTTATTTTAAAGTTTTTTTCCTATCTGCACATATGATTGATTCAATGTCTAAATTAAATATATTCAGGGACTCAAAATATTAAGGTATTTCTTGGTGCACTGACAATGTGCTAAGTATTTCACACGTTATAACAGGAAATCATGAAACAAAAACTTAAGCAATTGTTCTCTGTACACAAACACTGTGTAACATTGTAATAGAACTCATTTATTCACCTGTGCCATTTTTCAGGCTAGTGGGTTAAGGAAACTGTATTGATGGACAATGTCCCTTTTTATTTTTTCAAGCTTGGACAATCTCTCGGGGAAACTTCTTTCAGCTGATCAACTAAGAGTGCATATTATTATATACCATTATTTGTATAGCTCTTGTTTCATATTGAATATATGTGCAAAGCATTTAATAATCATATGCATAATTGTAAATCAATATAATTGGTTAAGAGATGCAAAATTATAAAAAGGCTGAAATGAATAATAAACTTAGGATAAGTGTTTAATTTATTGATCATAGTAGTTAAGAAACAAGCGAGTTTTTATATAAATTATTAAATATTTCGAGGGTTGCCCGCAAGACTGTAGTAAGTGTATGTGTCAAAGAGTGAGTTACTGCAATCTTGCGGGCAACCCTTGATTTAGAGACTGGGCACACTTTAGTGAGTACAGAAGGGCATTCCACAGGTTTAACTTATTAAAGATTGTTCTTTTTTCCAGATGTTTGCTGAATCAAAGGATGAGATTGCCTTAATTCTTGTTGGTAGTGAAGACACAGATAATCCCTTAGCAACTGGAGATTGCTATGAGAACATATCGATAGCCAATCCATTAGGCATTGTTGATTTTGATTTCTTACAACTGGTTCAGAATGACATCAAAGCTAGCACTGTGTCTGGTGACTGTATCCTTTTTAATATAACCTAGGTCGGTAGCACAGTTGGTAGTGCGCTGGGATTTCAAATTTTGAGGGGGTACGGCTTCAAATCCCATCCGGGGAGGTTATACCCTTCCATGAAAATTTGACAAAAATGTCAATTTTTAGAGAGCTATAAATAAGGTATATGGAGAAGTTTCCGGCTTTGTGGAAGGGTAGGTGAGTACTGGTTATAGAAAAGCTAGATTAAATGCGCTGGACGCGGTAATATGACTACATCATGTTGACATGGCGTTAAACCCAAATAAAACAAACCTTTATAATGTAGTTCAGTGTTTATTGCAATCTCCGTAAACAGAGATCCTGTAGAGCGTTGTCGAACTGGATCTCTACTTAGTCAATGCAAGGTCACGTTGAGATGAACTTTGTGTCGACCAATGAATGTTTCGCTTTCATCTTGACGAAAACACTATAAATCACGTTTTGATTTTGTAATTTCTATTATAAGACCAAGGTTTGCATGCTAATTTAACAGTGGTATTATTCACAGTCTGCGATTGGGTGGCTCATTTCAAAATGCGTGACGTAGTCGATGTAAACAAGTTACGTATCATAACAATTTCGTCATGAATATTGTGATGAGAAAAGGTCACCTGAACGTGACCTTCGTTTGGAAAAGGCCAGATCTAAATTAGCGAGTATGCGAGCGGTAAAATTTTAGATCGGTTTTTAATCAGATTGTGTTTATTGTCACTTTTATAGAAAAACCTGGCATGGCCAGGCCCCTTTTTGAGGGGAAAAAGCTGCGAAAATGAAATAGGGTGAAACCTTTTTCCTTATTTTTCAATAGTTTAGAAATTGGATAAATATCCACTGGGCTAGACACTGAAAGTGTCCTGGAATTACGAGGATCCCAAAAACTTGTGATTTAGCTCAGGATTTGGTCAGGATCCCTAAAAAATTGCAATGTGCTTATATGAATTTGAGTTTCCATGAATTGTTAATCACAATTTGCAACTGCAAATCTGTATCCATATTGTTGATTTATTGGAGGAATGCTAAGGAGGAATCTCTGAATTACTGACTAGGGTTTCCTTTGGGATCCTTAGTAGAACAGGTAAGAGTCTAACCCTGATCAGAGTGTCACTTTTAAGGGAATATTTATGTCTAATTAAAAACTTTTAGAAGCAATATATTCCCATGATATTTCTCAATGATTCATAAAAAAATGGCAAAAATGAAATTACAATACAAATCGTTTTTTCTTTGTATGGGACAAATACATATTTTATTGGGGGGTGTTGGGGGGTGGAACCCAATTTCGGCTTTAAAATGACCTAAATTAACCCCTGTAGTTCCAAGTATCAGTGGCTTGTTCTGACTGCAAGTACATGGAAATTTTCTTTAGACTTATACAATTAATCATATGGCTAATTATGTATTTTCCTTGACTTAAATCTCAACAGTTGTTGATGGAATAGTGGTAGGAATGGACCATCTCATGAATGCCATGCAGTAAGTACTGTTTATATCCAGGGTTTATCTCAGGATTCCCAAAACTTGAAGATAATCCCAGGATTTTTAGCTGGGGATTCCTTAAGGCTTCCCTGCTTTTACTTGGGTTTGAATTTCAATAAATTGTTCATCACAGTGTTTGACTAAAAATTAGTATCCAAAAAATATTTGTGTTTTACCAAAGACTTTCCTAGTGTTAAGTAGGAATCTCTGAACAACAAACTATGGATTCCTTCATACCTGGTAAAATCATTAAATGTTGAACCCTGAGTGTTTCTTTTTCTTAATACAGAGGATAAAATAGATTTACCTCCAGAGCTTTTTTCCTTATGTAACAGGGGTTGTTTACAGACACCTTCCACTTCCAAAATTTCTTCGAAGTCATGCACTTTTCCTCTAATTTGGAGGTTATCTTTGAATTTTCATTCCCTTATCAATGAAGTTGGGATAAATTTTCACCAATTGTTCTATCTAAAGTAAGGCCCCAGGGCCCTTCCCCACATACTGAATAGTGTAAGAACTAGGTGGGAGCCTTGAAATGTGTCTGTTGCTGAGAGTTTTTTTTACTGTACTTGTTTATGCATGAAATTATGTTTTTATTTTCAGAGGAAAGAAAGGATTTGCCTCAAAACGTCTAATATTGATGTCAGATTTAGGTGGACCGTTTGGTGATGATCAATTAGATGATATTATTGCTGGTATTAAGAATTCAGAGACTGAATTTAATGTAATGTGAGTATTTAATGTAATGTGAGTATTACTTATGTAACACTGCCTTCCATAAGTTCCTTCACACATGAAATTCCCAATTTACATTGTACAAACCTGACTTTCAAAATGTTGTAGCTAGAGCTATCATCGATTCCAACGATAACTACAGTGAAAATTTAGAGGGTTGGAACTCTGCTAGCTGAAACTATCTAGGTGGATCAAACATTAACCTTGCACCAATCTATTACCAGTCATCGAAATTCACGCTAGCCCGACAGCAAAAAACTAGTAGTTTTGCCATGGGGCTTGTAAAAAATCCGATTGTGCTAGCCCGACGTGCTTGCGTTTATTAATAAAGCCGCAAAACTGATTTGTTTACAAAACATCGTTTATTCATTAATCGGCGTATTTCGCTCATTTTTTTGTGTTTTTGTAAGATTTGAGTGTATTGTATTGATATAGACCAGGTTTATACATAAAAACAATCGGAAAAGGTAATAATTCTGTAAAATATAGACCGTGTCAATTGTAAACAAAAATCCAATATGGCGGCAGGTACGAAACTGAAAAATTTTATTCGTCCAAGATTTTACGATTTTTTTATGAAATTTGCAGCAATTAAGCATGGGGATTGAAAGATTTTCATGTCATAATGCCCCCTCAAAAGTTTTGTAATGTTTTAAATCATACAACAGTAGTTTAAAGTACTAAAAACTTCACTTAGTAAAATGTAAACATTCGTCCCCAATAATTTTCGTACCCGACACGTTCCGTATTTTTTTTTTTAATTACGGGAAAATATAGACTTTTTTTAAAGAAGTTAAACTTATCTTCAGATAGATTTTATAATCGAAAATTAAAAACAATATATTGGAATAAAGTTATCAGAATGTCCTGATATATATACAGTCTCATACCAAAGACATATGCAACATGTCTCTTTTACAGACCATGAAGTACTGGTAGCCTCCTTATTTCTGAATTATGTTTTGATCTATCAATCAATTCCATTATATAAAATAACATAGTTGCTAAACTTAAAAACCTAAAACTATATACAACAAACCTGGTACTAATTGTCACTAAAGTCTTTCATTGTAATATGTTCAATACACATGACTTGGTTAAAAGTCTTACTTTCAATTTGTAAGTTGTATTTTATTTTGTTCATTTAAGTGTTGTATTTCAAACAAACATTTTACTTTTTATAAAAATGATTTCAGAAATCATTTATTAAAAAAATCATGTAGCATTGCTACTAAAATTTCTTTTTTCTACAGGGTGTGAACATCTTTTCTTATCAATTTCTCATGTGTTTATTGGACAACCATTATGAAAAAGTTTGGGCTAGTAAAAATATTTTCGGGCTTGTAAAAATTCCCGAATTACTAGCCCGACTTGCTTGTGAATTTTAATCTGAATTTCGATGACTGTATTACCTTTATTTATCTTTTTTTGTAAAAAAACTTATGGAGGACATAGAAGAAACAAATGACAAATAATGATCAATTCAGACAAGTCAAAATCCTGTTCTGCTTGAACTTTATGTCATGAATCTTTGAGTAGTTTCCTTCCAAACTTTTACTGTATTTTCAGTGGACCTGATTTTGACGATGATGATAAAGACGATGGTGGTGATGGTGGTGCAGCTGCTGGAGCTGATGGTGGCGGTGCAGGAGATTCCCAGAATGGTTCACAGAAACCAAAGACAGCACAACAGAGATCTGGAACTGCTCTGATAAAATATATGGTTGAAGAAGTTGACGGTGAATGCTATAGTTTTAGGTATGTTAGGGCTGGTCTAGAAATGTTGAACCCAGGTCGGTAGGGCAGTTGGTAGTGCACCTGGATTTTGAATCTAGTGTCCTGAAGGAGGTACTGGTTTGAATCCCACCCGGAAAGGTTATGCCCTCTATAAAAATTTAACAATAATGTCAATTTTCTTAAATTGATAAGATAGCCGCGGCCGTGACGTAGTGGTTAGCATGTCTGACTTCGAATCCGGAGATCGCGGGTTCGAATCCTGTCGCGGCAGGTCATACCCTATACATGAGTTGTCAGCCTCGTGGTAGGGTAAGTTAGTGGTGATAGATAAGTGTCCAGGAAACCTATAGTAGTAGGAGCTGGCTGTCGTGTATATGACCTATATATGTGTTAAAAAAAAAAATAATAATAAATTGATTAGTGTTGGACACCGTAAAATAATCTAAAAAATTCAGTTAACATGGCCTTAAATCCCCGTATCTATACTATTAAATTTGCGAGTTTCCTGTTTTGTGGAAGAACTGCGCAGCTTTGAATAAATCTTTTGTTTGTTGCTGGAGCACATATATACCGGCATATCAAGTTGACAATTCATTTTTGACAAAGCCTCTTGATATTTGCAAAAACTGCCAAAAATCAACAAAAAAAATGGGTTTTTTTGTGTCTAAAAATAGATAAAACTAAAAATAGACACGTCAAACCCCGCAGCGGTTATCTCCCTTTATCAAATCAATAATTAAGTAGCAAAGCGTGACTTAAGCACTGTGAGGAGTTTGCTAAAGCCCGTGCTTGCACGGGCTCCCATCTAGTATTATAAGATTTTAGGTTAGACTAGCTCTGCTCTATAAAAGTGATTAATTAGTTATTTGTTCGGAAATTCTACCTTAATCAGTTAATCCTGACAGTCCTAGTTTATATTTTATTTCAGTGAGGCCCTACCAGCATTATCATATTTTCAGTCCAGACAAGTTAGACCTACTGCTTGGAAATGTCCATTAGAAATAGGAAATGATCTAAAAATACCAATAAATGGTTTTGTGAAGGTAAGGTCAATGACTAATACATGGTTGCGTTACATTAGCATGAATTTTGACTGACATGTGGCCTTTTTATACTTTTTTGTTAGAAGTTTGCATGCAAATATTACTCGAAGCGTTAGAAGAATTCTCTGTTTTCTCAAATGGATTACATATCAATGGTTTATTTTGTTTACATGAGCATCTCTAATAGTCAAGCTTGTTGTCCCTGGACTGCTCTTGTCCATTAAAATTATCTTGTTATTTTAGTTTTGTTAGTTAATTTTTTTATGGTTATTAGATTGTATTTTATGTGATAAACATGTTTTCTGACTGTCACTGATGTAATATCAAATAAAAAATGAATGAATTAAGTTCTGGATAATTACCGTTCTATAGTCACAAGATCTACTGCAAATATGAATTAGGTAAACAAAAATCTGCTTTTCATCAATTTTCTTTCCTGACAAATTATTGAATGACAAAGCACATACATGTATCATCATTATCTGTTTTAGTTTAAACATGCTTTGGCAAAGGGTGAGGTCTAAGTTACAAGTAAAATGTATTGATAACTTCTACCTGTCTCTCACCAAAGTACCAAATAATTGTTCAAGTTTTCATTATATGCTCCAAATCTTCCATGCAGAAATTCAATCAAGATCTACATTAGTTCATGGGCTAAAATTTATTTGTGCAGAAGATTCAGAGTAAAAACTTAACTAAACTGACTAATGAGAAATTTTTTGGACAAGGAACCTAACATCAAAAGAAAACTAAATCATTTTTTTATTTTCAGGTAAAAGATTTTAAGTTGAAACAATCATGGAAGAGAATTTATGCTAAAGATTCTAGTATGGAGTTGGGTACATTACGAACATTTCATAAAAATGACGAGGAAGAGACGGAAGTTGATAAAGAAGATACTGTAGAAGGTTTGTGTTGCCATGGTTATGAGTGTTTATGTATCCATGGTTACTATACATCATAGAATTTAGTGTCAGGCCACTTTGGGGCCGAAATTAAGCCCCATTTTCCTCCCTTTATGTTTTATTCCTCTTTTAAGTAGAAAATTTCCCTGTCTTTAAAAGCTGGTGCTGATGAAAGCAGTTTTGCTGTTCTTAAAGTATAACAGTGTTCGACCCTTCTGGATCCCTAAAAATTGCCCTGCTCTTACATGAATTTGAGTTCCCAAGAATTGTTTACCTCAATTTGTGACTTTAATTTATATCTTAACTTTTTGTCTGTTATTAAAGGAATTCCTTATGTTAAGGAAGAATCTCTGAATAACTAAAAAATCTTTGAATGACTAGGAATTTCATCTAGATCTAAAAAACAGTAAATGTCATACCCTGCATAATGGAGAAATCTTTGAAATTTTCAATCAAACAGACAGAAGTATTTCTTTAAGAATATAACTCTGTTATCTTAAGTGTTGAAAATATCATGGTTTTATTTGCTTTTTGGCATTAAAAAGGACCTTGTAGCCTTTACCCCTTTGAACACGTAAAAATTAACACTGTTTTATGTAATTTTACTCACAGGCAAGAGATCTCACACTTAGCTGTGTGTACACTATGCCTAATAAAATAATAATGTATTAGATTTAGTACAGCACATGCCTTCAAGCTAGCTTGTCCACTTACAATTCGATTTTTACCGCATTACAGTTAATTAATTATATTTTCATTTTAAATATTTTTCAGGTCATCGCTATGGTAATACATTGGTGCCTATGACAGAAGATGATAAAGCCAACATGAAATATAAAGCTGAAAAATGTTTTAAAGTTCTTGGATTTACTAAAGCTAACAATGTGAGTTTATGTAATTTTTTATTGTGGTGTTCATGTATGGAAGTTTTCAGAACTGTTTTTATAGCTACTATATAAAGATACACGGGGGTACAAAAATTTCTCTACACATGTTGAATTATCAAATTTTTAGTATACTTGTACATATGTAAAATGATGTTAACAGTTTCACAATTAAAATACAGTTTAACATGAACCATCAATTGTAAAAAATTAAAGGTAAAACAAAATGCACTTGCAACATTTTTTCAATGAAATATAAAAGAAAATATTAAAAAAAATACATGTGTAAAGAAACGTTAGGACCCCATTGTATCTTGATTTACCGCAAACATAAAAACTGCCTTACAACCATTTTGCTTTTAAAGTATCAGTTTGACAAAGTTCATTTATTTCTTTTAAAAGGAGGTTCTTTCATAAGAGCACACTTCTTAATATTCACATTTTTGTTTACATTGACTATATATGATCCAAATTAATTTCAGAGCTTTATTTGTATGTGATTTGGAGGAAGCTTTTCTTCTTTCTCAAGACTTCATCTTACAGATACTGTGATCACTGTGTAAAAAGTTGAGACGAATACTGGACAGTCTTCTATAGTCCATTTTTTCTCAACTATCAAAGTTTTATTAATTTTAAGGAGACTGAATACACACTTGCATTATCCCAATCGTTTGACAACAAACAATTTAATATGCGAAATCTCCACGAAATTATCCATGTTAAGACAGTTGAGAAAAAGCAAACTATACTGTATATTTATGTTTTGCCCATTAAATCTGTTTAACAAAACACTGTAATGAAATGTTTAACTTTTTCAGGTAAAAAGACATGAGATGATGGGTGATGGAACAATGATGGTTGTAGCTGATAAAGGGGATGAGGTAATGTTTATAATTCATAAAAAAGGCCCTGAAAAAGCCCTTAAAGGCCCTAAATTTATTTATGAGAAGTCTGTATAAACCCTGGAATGGTTGCAGCCCTACTAACAAATTACACATTTGTTAAACTTTTCATGATTGTGCACATTTTGGGAATCATTTGAAGAGGATAAAATGTGTCATTGATGATGACAGTGCAGTTGGGCTATTTTTCAAGCCTGGGCCTGGTTTAAGCCTTTTGATTCTTTCTGTTGTCTTATGTATTAGTAAACAAAGTAATTTCAGGATCATATGGGACATTTTTAGGCTTGGGGAAATGTGGTCAATTGCCAGACTGATATATACATGTAGATGAAAATATATTATGTGTACTGTAGAAAGTAATTGGACCAACATGGGCATTGTAACAGTGATAGTTCAAAATGTTTTTTTGTTGGGTTTAATGTCATAGCAACACATTGTATAGGTCATATAATGCCAGTCAGTCGACCTACTCACTGTTCTTGTAAAGACTTAATCTCTGGATTTTACTGTTATCCAACTACTAGGCACATACTTTTGTCAGTGACTGACAACTACCCTACATAATTAGGAAACATTGGTAGGAGGGAAAATGGCTGTAGAAATAATTTCATGACCAAGCTCCACAAAAGCATGCCCCATCCTAGGATCGAACCCCAGACCCCTCGATCAGTAGACTTATGTGCTACCAACTGAGCTAGCCTGGTGTCTTAATCTTGTTTTATGATTGCAGGCAGCAGCGGTGGCTCTATCAGCTTTAATTCATGCTCTACATGAGACAGAGATGTATGCTATAGTACGTCGAGTATATGATGCTAGATCTAGTCCTAAAGTGGGTTGTCTTGTACCACATATAAAACTGGATTATCAGGTAAAATTTCACATTCTATATTCAATAGTGTTTATACAGGTCATTTCAGGGCTGAAATGGGGTCACATTCCCCTCCCATGAGTGGAAGTTGAAAGTTATGAAAATACTGAAAACCTACTTTCAAAATATTGAAAAGGACAGCTTTTACGTAATTTCCATAGAGTAATTTATTTTCAAAATACTGAAATCAGTATCAATACTATCATGTCCTCCCCATAAAGTATGTATTTTTCCTCTTTTCTGAAGCTAAATTTCTCTTTTCTGCTGTGTTGGATTGACAAGATTAACAAATTCTTACTGTTCTACTCACTATAATTATTATTATATTACAGTGTTTGTATTGGTTTGAGTTACCATTCATGGAAGATGTAAGACAATTTACATTTGGTTCATTACCTGTAAAAGATGATAACTCTTCTAATAAAAAATATAAACCTACAGGTGAGTTGATTTGTTTTTATTTATTAACTTATAGTAGGCGTGCCTAGTTACCAATTACTGGGGAGTGGGTGTGGCTTATTATCAAAATACCGAGGAGTAGGCGCCACATTTTTATATATTTTACATCTTTAAAACTACCTATAGGATTCTCTTGAAACTTCATACATGTCTATTGGGTTACCATTGGAGGTCAAATACATACATGCATAACTCTAGTATTAATTTTGAGTACATAGTGGTCTTTTTTGCTTACTAATTTCCTGTTTATATGTATTTTGAAAAGTATGTTGTATAACCTGTCAGTTATTGCATATAACATACAGGGGCTCCAAAGTTTCTTTTCATATTTTAAATTTTGATATTTTATAATAGACTTCACATGTTGTTGTTAGTTGCACAACTATTGTGCATTTTGACTTGAACCCCCAATTATATTCTTTCATAGTATCTCCCTTTTTGTCAAATGGTTGTTTTTAATCAAATATTACTTTTATTGCATTCATATTTGTTAAATTATCTACAATTCTTGAGAAAAAATGTTCAGAGATTATATGAAAAAAAATTGTGTAAAGAAACTTTTAGACACCAGTGTACCACTATAAGTTTTAATAATTTTCATTATTACAGAGGATCAGCTATCAGCTGTTGATGATTTGATAACCAGTATGGATCTCAATACAGCAGGACAGTAAGTTTGCTTGTTTATTAGCAAGATTTTTCAACGAAAAAAATCGGCTTATAGTTTGGCGGTCAGGCGGGCGTCTGGTGTCGTTAACAATTGGGTTGAAGTTTTTCTTTTCCATATATTTCTGCCATTTATTGTCAGATCATTATGAAACTTCAAACAATGATCACATACCATGTGATGAACAGAATTGCAAGTAACCACAACTCTACCTGGCTTTATTATGGATTATTTCCCTTTGTGATTTTTTGTGTAAAAATTCATGGTCTGTTCTGAGATTCAAACCATTTACCTCTCACCTTGTCAGCAAACACTTAACCATGTGGCCATAAAAGCTACCTTGAAGGCAAAGGAGCTCAAGTGCCGAATTGTATATCTGCTAGATAATACATTGATATTCTTCTTAAAGTTTGGTATGAATTATAATCTCCCCTTAAAGTTGGTTGAAATAAAGCAGGGCTTTTTCAGCCTATCTCACGGGGCCGATATTCGGCCCCGTTCCCAATGCCAAATAACGACCATTTTTCCCAATTTCAAGAAAAAAAATCCCAATCTTGTTGAATAATTCCCCTTTGAATAAGATGCCTTTGGACTTAACAAAAGAAATCACGAAACTTCAGCTTTCGCGGATCGTTTGTTTACTTTTGATCGGTGACCCGTGAAATCCGCTGTCCGTGAAAATCATAAGTAAAATTTATCAAACTCCCAGCAGCGGTTATCTCCCTTTATCAAATCAATAACAAGTAGCAAAGCATGACGTAAGCACTGTGAAGAGTTTGGAAATTTATTCGTCGCACTGCGGGTTATTCAACGTAAAATTACAGTTAAAACTAACAATTTTGTCATCAATTTACCTTTTAATAGCCTTTATTAAGTTTATAACGCACAAACTTATGTTCTATTGTTTGAAACGAAATCACACGAACCATTACGATGTATTGTCATATATTTTTGCGACCACCGCAAATTCGTTTGGTTTAGTTTTAAGAATTTTCGTCTGACATATCTGCTTGTGTTTTAAAACAAAGTTACAAAATTATTTGATTTAACACCTATACACCTTAGCAGAACCCATTGTGAAGTGTAGTTCAATACTGTAACTTTCATTGGTTACCAACTTACCAGGGATGCACACAAATGCTTTTGATAATTCAAGGTCTCAGACATATTTCATTATGTTTGAAAATAAAAATAACTTATCTTTTTTTTTCATATTATTTTACTTGTAAAGAGAGCATGGAATTTAAGAAATAAGGAAGTAATCAAGTACAATCAAAATAAGAATCATAAAAATTATGGATACATGAGAATTTGCAATGAATACTTTACTGAATTGTCAGAACAAACTCTTGAATGGCACTGCAACACCTTCAGAGACACCAAAGCAATTGTTTATGCATATACTGTATAAAGATTTATTGCAGAAAAATTAAATTATGAAATATCCAAATTGGTTTGATTTGTCAATATTTTTTCCCAAATCTGACTATTTACCGCGTTAAAAATTCCCAATTTGGGCAGGGGCCTTTTTCCCAAAACCCCCTGAAAAAGCCCTGTAAAGCCTTCTCAATAAAACTGGTCAGACCTTCCCCTAAATTTAGAATGATACAATTTATCTTTAATGTCTAATTTTTTTTATTCAGACCATGATGTAGATTCTATTGTATTTCCAAAGTTTTCTTAACATATCTTTACAAGATAGTTGTCAAACAAAAACTTTGATTTTAAGTTAACTTAATGTTTCTTGGAATACAAGTGACTTTTTTGTTGTTTTGGGGTTTAACGCCATAGCGACACATTGTATAGGTCATATCACAGCAGTCAGTCAACCTATTCACTGTTCCAGGAAAGGCTAAATCTCTGGATTTAGCTGTTGACCAATTACTGGCACATACTTTCGTCAGTGACTGACAACTGCCCTACATAATTTAGTATCAGTGTTACAAGGAAGAATGGCATTGGAAATTATTTCAAGACCGAACCCCAAGAAAGTATGCCCACACTGCTATTGAACCTAAAGCCCCACAATAAGTAGACTTGTGTGTCAGTGACTCAGTTAGCCAGGCTGGTCTATTAGCTCACAGCTCATTCATAGCTACCATTTAGATGTTAAATGATTAAATGTTTTTATATTAACAGAGATGAAGATGGCAAACCATGTGAAGTAATGAAACCAAAGTTAACATTTAATCCATATTTTCAACGTTTATATCAGGTAGGTATTGGTTACAATTTAGTCCAAGAAAACTACAGGTTGTATTCTAGGTCATGCATGTTATTGTACTTTAAACAATGGACTTGCTCACTAAATAGGTGAATAAGCTGATGCATGAACAGCATTTTAATCATATAAACATACCACTTTGATATTTAACATTTATTTTAAAAAGTGTATATGCACACTATAAATTTATTATAATGATGTGTTTATAGAATAAGTGTAAAGTAACTAAACTATAAATTTTTAAAAATCACCCCTAAATATTAGTGTGTAATGAAACCGGCAATGTTTATATACGCAATGTTTACGTGGACGACCTGTATATACACCCCCAACTTGTTTAAGTTCAGCCATTATAAATGTCTTTGTATCATTTTACTAATCTTATACAGTGCCTTCCATAATTACCTTTATGCTTTTGTAAATGTATGATTTTTTTTAAATTTTTACTAATTCTTAAGAAATTAAAAACATATCTTTAAACACATGTACATGTATAACACAGGTAAAATTGTATACAGTATCATAACTCATCTTTTAAATGTTACATTCTAGTATTAATATCTTAATAAGTAAATGTATTTAAAATAAAATTTTAATGTATCAATAAAAAAACAGCTTTTTTATAAGTGTAATGGTATTTAAATTCTCTTTTTGAATCATGGCTGATGAATAGAATAAGGGACTTTAGTCAGTTGTTTCCCCTTGTATACTCTTTACATAGGTAGGTCCAATTAGTTGGATTACTCGGATTTTACCCTTACTTTTCAATGTCAATTTGCCAAAATTAATCTTAAATAACATTTTTGTTAATCATTTAATTTGTTTGAAATTCAAGCTTAGTATTTTTAGGGTAAAGAACTATCTTAAATATTCGCCACTTCTGTTAATATCTTCATTAACAAGAAAGATATTAGATAAAATATTTTGTTATCCTTACATACAACTTCAATGATAAAATCCGAGGATTCCAACTGTAAGGACCTACTTACCAATTGGATTGCTTCAGATTTTATCAGGGAAAAATAACTAACTAAAGTCATAAAATTAAATTCATAAACAGAACAAGAGCTTTCACTACACTCAAAAGCTATGAGTCAATAAATTTTATGATTAAAACCAGATTTTGACTTTAAAAATTATGGTCATTGTACAGTACAGTTGGCTGTAAAAGAAATAAGATCAGTCAGAAAACCAGAAACATATTTTATAAGCCTTAGTTAGGTTTAACTCTTGCATATAAGAGAATATTTGTTCTATTTCCAGTGTTTACAACACAGAGCATTTAACCCTGATGATCCCTTACCAGAGTTGTCCCCTTTGATAGCTGAATCCTTAAAACCACCGCAGGAAGTTCTGACATCATGTGCAGATAGTCTTGAAAAATTGAAACAAAAATTTAAATTAGAAATTGTTAAAAAGAAGGAAGAAGTCACAGGAGAGAATATGTTCCAAGAAAAGTAAGATTGTGAATAATTTTGTTTCAACTTAAGGCCAGTTTCCTATGCATATCGATAGCTAGGGCTTTGTCCTCTGGTACCCTTCTTACACAAAAAGTTCCAAGTATGTGATATCAAAGAAAAGGTACCACGGGACGAAGCGCTAGCTAGTGATTTGCTAAGGAAACTGGCCATTAGTCTGGTTCCTGCAAAACATGACTGGGCCCTTTTTTAGGGGTAAATAATGACAAAAATGAAATTTGAAGAAATAAATTTTCTTCATTTTCAATATCTTAATTAACATCCACTAAAAGAGTAATATTGTCATGGAATATTTTCTTATTTAAAAATTTAATTATTGAAGCATTATCATGTCTCGCTGATATTTTTCAATTATATTTTGGTTATTGGCAAAAATGTAGCTTCAAGGAAGGGGAAATACACACTTTTTGGGGAGGGGAATGTGGCGAAATTTCGACCCTGGCCTGAAAAATGTCAGTGAAAAGTAATGCAATGTAAATTGTACTTGATGCTGTTTTGCATCAATTTTTTCAGTCATATCTATTGAAACCACTTGACCACTTGATTTTGAATTAACCAAGATGGAACATTTCTGTTAAGTAATGGTAAAATTTACTATAAGAATTATATTATAATTATATGAGGAATTAGTCCCCTATGCTTAATTTTAATAAATTAGTCCCTACATTTTGACAACTCAGCTTTTAAGGCCATTAATTTTGATGGTCAATATATTGTAAGCTTATCATAAAAGTTTTAAACCTGGATCGATAGCGCAGTTGGTAGCGCGCCGTGATTTGGAATCTAGTATCCCGAAGAGGGTACGGGTTTGAATCCCACCAGGAGAGGTTACACCCTTCCATGAAAATTTGACAATAATGTCAATTTTCCTCTATTAATAAGGTATACGGAGAAGTTTCCGGCCTTTTGGAAGGGTAGGTGAGTACTGGTTATAGACAAGGGTCCAGGAAAGCTAGGTTAGTTGCGCTGGACGCTTTATATGACCCATACAATGTGTTGCTATGGCATTAAACCCAACAAAACTATACAAGCATAATAGTTTTCTATAATTACTATTACTATAATTATCATATTTTATTAATATTATATTTCACTATAATTATTGTTATATTTTACTTTTATTATTTGATATATTGTAACATAATGGTAATATTTTATTATTTCATATAGTGGTGCTACAGATGAACCAGCATTAAAGAAAGTTAAGATGGATGATAATTTAGATAGTGGATTAGAAGATTTAACAAAATCTAAAGTTACTGAGGTGTGTTACTGCTACATTATACTTTTTTTTTACTAATTAACCCCATCAGATAGCAAATTTAATACTCTAAAATATTTGTTCTTACTTAAATTTGATTAAATCAATATTTATTATAATAGTAAATGCCTGTTAAAATATATAGGTGTCAAAGCAGTAGCCATCATTTAAACTTTCTATGAAGATTAGGTACATATCATCTCTGACTTGTATGAGAATCTGATAAGGATCTGGTAGATTGCTCTATGAGGTAAAGGGTTAATCTTGAACTGTTTTACTTTGAATTCCTGAATTTAAAATGTGTATTGAGAAGTTTTCAGCATTGTGGAAGGGAAAGTAAGTTTTGTTTGTCGACAAGCATCCTGGAAAGCTAGGTTAAGTGAGCTGGCTATTATAAAAGTTACTATGATTTGTATTAAACATTGCTCTATATGTAATAAATATGATTACCTGACCAAATAATTTACTTCATTATTTTTACTTTTATCATTTTCCTTGTAAAATTTGAATATAAAAGTTAAATATAGTTCTCAAATTTTATACTGATATATATTGATAGGTTGGCTCTACAACACCAGTGGATGATTTTGTTGCTTTGATAAACATGAAAGATGAAGATAAGTTTGATGATGGTGAGTGCTTGATTCTATATATAGAACAGAAATAATGTTAAGTGTACTTACAATGAAAGCCCACCTGACTAGCTCAGTAGATAACACACAAGAATACTGATCTAGGTATTGTAGGTTCGATTCCCAGGCAGGGCATACTTTCTTGAAGCTTGGTCATGAAATGATATCTATGGCCATTCTCCCTCATACATCTGATTCTAAATCATGCTGGGCAGTTGTCAGTCATCAATCAAAGTATGTGCTTAGTAACTGGTTACTTGCTTAGTCAAAAGGTTTAGCCTTTCTAGGAACAGTGTGTAGGCTCACTGACTGCAGTGATATGACCTTTAGACGTACTATGTGTTGCTAAGGCATTAAACTAAAAAAGGCTAACAATGAAGAAATTGAACTTGTATGTTGTATAACATGGCAGGTTTTAATTTTGGCTCATTGTTAGAGCATTGGATTTCAAATCTGGAGGTCATTCATTTGATTTCTAGCTGCAGCTGGTTATACTGTCCATTTTCACCAATGAGGGGAGAAGTTGTCGGCTCATTGCAAGCAGAGAAAAGAGAAGAATCCAGGAACACTGGTTATGTGAGTTGGCCTCCGTTCATAACCCTATTAAAAGTTTTTATAAACCAGGTAAAATAGTAACATGTATTTTATATACAGGGATTTTTATTTTCAAAATTTGCTTAGCATATTAATTGTGCCCAGTTCAGGATCAGTATTTCAATATCATATATTTATTTATTTCAGCATGTAGTCAAATGCAGAAACGTATTGAACAGATTGTTATGGACAGTTTTGGGGACCAATTTTATGAAAAAGCCATGGACTGTCTGAAATGTTTGAGGGAGCAATGTATAAAGGTTAGAGATTTTAACTAACTCTTACTGATTGGATATGACTTGTAAGTAAGTAAAAACAGTTACAATTTGTAGTGCAGCTTTAAGTCTGCTTCTGTACACATGTTTAGCAGACTTCACAATTTTGTATCCCTGATGAATAAAAGTAAAAGTTTTTCAGTATTTATACTAGTTTCAGTATTTTAAGGGGAAAAAATACTCCATGTTATTTATATGAAATATTTCAGTATTTTGATCATAGGTTTTCAGTATTTTCAAAACTTTCAACTTCCTATAATAGATATACTTTCGGAGCTTTCACAATGAATTATGAAATCATTGTAGTACGGTTATTGATGATTATTTTTTCACATATTTTTCAGAAACTTGAAGCTAAATCTTACAACCAGTTTCTAAAAGAATTCAAGGACACTTTGATCTCAAAAGCTAGAAAAGATTTCTTAGAGAAAATATTCACAGGTAAGTCAATATAGTGGACACTGATCCTCTAAACAGGGATTTAAGGAGCTCAAATGTCTGACTATTTATCCGCTTGCTGTCTATCTCAGTTTGTGGGATTCCTGCTGCAAATGAAAAATAAAATCAGAATTTGATTAATTAATGGTCAGTGTATCTGATTATTGATTGTTAATATGAGCGATGCTTTCGGATGTTTCTTTGTGATTTTATGAATCTTTTGTTTACATCCATTTCAATACCAGCTATCAAACATAACTTTTTATTATAGAAAGGAGGCATTTGTATATCTTTGTATTTTATATCAAGCAGGACTGTTACCCATCACTGGCAAAGGTCTTAGCACTAGTTAAATGCTTATATTCCGAGATCTCTGCCTTGTCAGGAACTGTGTATGAGATATGACAAAAATAATTGTAGAAAAGCATTGTAAGATGCACATACCAGGGCAGCATATTGTAAAAAAAACTTGCCATAATTAAACAATACAATATAGAAGAAATTACGACTCAAATTGGTCCTAAGATGCTTGATAATACTGGCCTCAGGTTATGACTGAAACATTGTTGTAAATTGCGTGATAAAGTGGCTTTCATTGTCATTTCAGATAAACAAGGTTTAATAACTAAGATAGAATGTGAGGATGGTGTAAGTGATGATGATAAGAAACTGTTTGAAGAAGGTGAAGAGTCCCAGAAACCAACAGAAGCAACACAAGACGACACTGCTGATGATCTGGTAAGATATTGTCTTTCCTTTACACTCTTTGCCTAAATGGCAAACTTATCAACTAGCTTGACTATATCAATTAAGTAATTTTCATTATCAGTTTTCACCCTCCCTGTGGTCTCAGCTAGTGGTTTAAGGCAACTACTACACTTAGCTTGGCTTCGCATGGGTAAAAACTTGTGTTGTAGTTAAGGTAGAATTATGTCCTTGGAGACTATTTCAGATGATAAATATAGTTGGTAATCTTGTAAAGTATGGAGTAGGTTGATTTTTTTATTTTTTTACAGATGAAAGTTCAAAATGTTCAAAATCTGAAATTTCTGAATTTTGCCATTTGATTGGTGTTTAAGCTGGAAAGGAATTAATTCTAAGGCTCAAAAATACTTCACTTCAAGGCCATTTCTGAAAACGAGCACCCATAACTATTAAAAAAACAAAACATTGATTTTTTTTTCTTTCTTTTACAGTTGGGCGAGTTATAAAGGCTCAGAGTTGAAGAGATATTGGAGGATACCAATCAACCATTAGATGATTTAAATCTTCATTGTTTATGAGTGGTGAATTTTGATTGGATAAAAGTATAGTTATGTTTTATTAACCTGTCAGAATTTGAATAACTGCAGAGTCACTGAATCTGTTATTTTTAACTCATTTCAAGTTTATTATTTCCTGATATTCAAAATGGCCGCATTCATGTATATAGTTAGATCATCAATAATTAATATGGATTGGTAGCTAAATGGTTAAAAAGAAGTTGTATAAAAACGCATTCAGTGACTGTAATTATTCAAGTTGTGACAGGTTAATAAAACAGAACTATAAACTTAGGCCAATGAGAGGACTTGTTGTTTTTTAATTGACCAATCACTGAAGTTGTTCTGAAATAACAAACTTTTAAAATTGTTCATGTGTTGTGAATTCTAATTGGATAAAAAATTTAGTTTGACCAATGAGAGAACTTTATCTTCTTGAAATGATCAATAGCAGAAGTTATTCTAAATCAAGAAACTTGTTACACAAATTAGCTGTTAAATTAACAGGCAGTTATGATTGCTAATTTGATAAACAAATGTGAATTGTCAAACAAGTTTAAGGTTGATTTAAAAAAGTTTTAATTTGTTGAGCTGGTTCTAATGTGTTTCTGTACACATTATTTTTTTGTCACACTCCTGTGTTCAGTCAGCTGACTTAGGGCACGTTCCGCAAGGAAATCGCTAGCTAGCACTTCGTCCTCTGGTACCCTTGACTTGGGGTCACATAGTAAGTACCCTTGGTGCAAGAAAGGTACCAGAGGACGAATCGCTATCTAGTGATTTCCTTGCGGAACGTGCCCTTAAAGTATACAATAGCTATATCAGATGATTATACCAGGGGACATAACTCATGGGTTTCGTGATGTATATAATTTATTAATCTCGAATCTTATGACCACATTCAAAAGACTCAGTAAAATTTCATCTCTGATTTAATGCACATAGTTGATCATGAGATAATATTCATGCAACTTCCATTCATGCATACATTGCCCTCATTTCACCCTTAAAAGATAAATAATTTATCTTAATTGGTATAGTCCAACAATGTTAACCTGAGCTTGACCTTTATGCAAGAATATATATTAAATTCAGTAATTATGTCTATTTTTGTCTTCGTTTGTAAATTGCACTTTTCGGAAGCTTTTGACGAAATACACTTGCAGAACAATTAATTTTGTTTTCATAAGAATAATACTTTGAAACTGTGTCACAATATTGAGGACTTACTTGTTTCCTTATAAACGAATAAGTTCAAAATTATAAGTACAATAATATGCCATGTTTACAAAATTGAATTATAGTCACATAGATTGTCATGAACAAGTGTATAATCGTATACACGCTATGGAAACTCATGATTTAATGTATGTGAAGTGTTATCATTAAAATAAGGTAGTACAAGCTCAGGTCAAGATTGTCGGAGTTTAAAACTGCTGTTATGTTATGTCATCCAGCATGTATTTTTGACATTCACCTGAGTAAAGAAATATAGCTTATCTGAAACCTGTAGAATTTTAATTGCTAATAATGATGTTATGTTAAATACTAGAGAAGAGTTCTATCTTAAAATATTATTATGTCATTGAATAAGGCAGCTTTGTATTTGTATACTCCACTGTTTTTTTTTTCCTCAATATATGTTTGTAGTTATTTGTATTTGTGATCAATGTTATTAGAAGCTTGTTTTTTGTACAATCTAAAAAAATCATGATCAATAGAAGCTTTTAAATGTTTCTTCATTTATCATTTTCTTTACTAGATCCCGAAATGTGATCATTGTTAATAGAAGCTTTATTTGTGATGTTTTTATTATGATCATGATCAGTAAAGGCTTGGATTTTCTAATTTCTTACATTTTATATGTTCTTTTTCTATGTTATAATTGTCGTTAGAGAGACTTGATATTAAAAGTAATTATTTTATAACTGTTGTTGTTGTTTTTTTCATTTCCTTAACAGGGATGTGGAATTCCTATATTATAACCAAACACATAACAAGAAAAGTTCCTATTTCTAACATTTATGTAACGAAGTCACCTAGTGCGGAAATATATCAATAATCTCTCTACAGCATTTTCGACCGTCTAGTATAGTCCTATTACATTAACCTGTCACAACTTGAATAATTACACACTGAATGTGTTATTATTTAACATCTTTTGAAACATTGAGTCACCAATCAATATAAATCATTGATAATCTAACAATGTATGCGGCGATTATGAATATCGGGGTTATAACAAGTTTGAAAGGGGTTAAAAATAACGAATGTATATCAAAATCCCCTTGATCATAATCCCCTTGGTTGAAAAATGACATAGTGATCGAAATCCCCTCAACAGAAATGACCGGGTGTTCATAATCCCCTTGATGGATAGTCAAAATCCCCTTGGCAAAAATGATGGGGTGGTCAAAATCCCCTCAACTTGTGAAAAACAACCCCCTTTACTCAATATTCTTTTTCCTTTGATCTTTTGTCACTCCAGCTAAACTATTGTGTTACATAAAGAAATGTTGCAAACAGCAGTTACATTGAGTAGAGGAAAGAGTATGGAGTATACTTTAGCAATATAATACAGGTTATTTTTAAATACTCCAATGTTGTCATTTTCATGTTAAGTAAAACAAAGATGAAGTAATTTTAGATAGGGTGTCATTATTAACTGGCTGTGACAAACATACACCTTTTAATTGTTTGTATGCTTTTCTCTTTTTTTTCAAATTCATTGAACTAAAAAGAAAAATAAGAAAAGAAATTTCCCAACCATTTCACATTATTTGAGGGGATTTTGACTACCCACTGAGGGGATTATGACCACCCCTTTATTTTAACATATTAACCCTGTCATTTCTGTTGAGGGGATTTCGATCACTATGTCGTTTATCAACCAAGGGGATTATGATCAAGGGGATTTTGAGCGTCTCCCAAAAAGAACAGATTCATTGACCGTGTAATTATTTAAGTTGTGACAGGTTAATGTAATAGAACTATACCACACTCACAAGCCCTCCCATCCCTTTGTTACGGAGCTTCAATTTAAGGTATCACATTCTGACGACGTATGGTCACGTGTTAATCAGACACGCTCCCATTGGTCAACACACAGCAGTATAACTCTCACTAAAATAACCAATATATTATCACTGATTTGTGGCAATGGTCATTGTGTTACACTATGCCGGACATGTCCCAATGGTACATTTATACAGTTTACAAAATTAGTGAGTGTTCAATTGCCAGGAACAACCACTTTTTAGTTAGATCAACCTATAATTATTGTATCGCAAACAAAAACCTATAAAAACAAGATAAAGTGCTTGCTACATAAATGTCCTGTTGGGACAACCTCTTTTATATCCTTATTTCATTGACTATTAATGTCTTCTGTCAAGTAAACAAATCAATCCCTTATGTCGGAGGACAAGTGAATGTAATAGTCAAATCAACATTGAACTGTAGTTCAACAATGACCTGTGATTCAATTTACCAAAGGTCCCACATATCATAAGCAGCTTATTTTACGAATCATGCTATAACATGTTTCAACAAAATATTTGATGAATTATGTACTCACTATACCGTGCAGTAATGGTGGATTCATAATTCATCAAAAATTTTGTTTAAACATGTAATTTCATTTCTCAAGAAACTTGTGCACATGTTGGTGTGAAACATATATTTTTTGTATCAACTAATGAAAAACAAATATGGCAAGATTTGAACCTACAATCTCTAGAATTGTAAGCATTCACTTTATAACTGTGCCACAGATTGACTTGATATGTGCCATAATCAACAATATATGGCTATAGCAGACCAAAATCTCACATAATAGCATATATAGTCACTATAAATATCCCCTCTAAATGGATCTTACCAAATTTAAAAGAACATACTTGCTTCAATGATCGTCAAACTATTTAGTGTGTTATATTGTCTATTATTTCTTATTTCTTATACATGTTAAAGCCACTATATGAAGATATATTCTCAAACAGTAGACTTTAAAACTGTTTTACAACCATGAATTTATCAAAATATAATATGCATTAAAGACACAATTACCAGTTCAGACCATTCTGCTTTCTAAATTTGAGTTTGAAAAAGTGTCCAATTCTTAAAAAAGTGGGGTACTTTTAACCCTTTACCTAATACTGTCCCCTTTTGTCCCATGTATGTGATTCTAATATTGTCCCTTTTTGTCCCCTGTATGTGATTCTAATACTGTCCCCTTTTGTCCCCTCTAAACTTTATGCTATCAAAAAACATATTTCCACTAAATAATGTAAACATTTTTTTACGGAATGTTGTAGATAAATCACTTAACTTATGAATGCTCAGAAAAAAATAGTATGTTATATTTTGACTTTAATCACAAATTTGATTTAAAACATACAGGTATACATCCAGATATCACACTTGTTAGTACAGTCTGACTAGTTAAATTAATGTTTAATCCTTGGTTTTGCTAACAATTAAATCACTTTTTTTAAATAATAATTTTTAGTGATAAAATGTCATCTTCAAAATGAACTTTAATTTTAAGAAAAAGTTTTTAAGAATTCAAAAATGATGTTTTAACAGCAAAATGTTTATTCAGAGAAATAACAAAAAATCTCCATATCTGTTTCAAAATGTTTAGTTTTTTTAAGTTCCAGACAGTAGTTAAATATACAAATCAGTCACAATATCATCATCAAAGGGATTAACATTTATTAATCAGTGATAAGAGGTCATTATTTCAATTTTCAACAGGCCCCCTGAAGTTTTATGATCTATATTGTTCTCACAGCTGCAACAATATACATTTGTTAATTGATCTTATCTTTAATTTTGGAATGTCAAACTGCTAGTGACACAATTAACACCAATTAACAATGATTTTCAACTGGACTTTTGAAAGATATTGATCTTAAACATTTTTCACCAACTTAAATGATATAATTATGTTGTATTTGATATCAATTTATGTTTTCACATATTTTTTAGTTTTGTATAATATTTCAACTGTCATAACTTTTTTACTAATTGTTGAAAAAATATAAATTTTACACCTTTAGATAGCAAATTTAATATTCAAAAATATTTGTTCTTACTAAAATTTGATTAGACCAATATTTATTATAGTAAATGCCTGTTAAATTAAATTGGTGTCAAAACAGTACCCATCATTTAAACTTTCTATGAAGATAAGGTACATTTTATCACTGACTTGTATGAGAATCTGATAAGGATCTGGTAGACTCCTATATGAAGTAAAGGGTTAAAAGAGCACACTATATTCATTTATATGCTGATGTTTAATATACCTGATCCAAAATAGTTTAAAAGCTTAGTTAGGTAATTGGGAGTAAGTTTTTTTCTAATAAGAATTCATGTTTAACATACTGTGATCAAAACTATTGTTTCAAGTATTGACAACCGAATTCTACTTTCGGTTTCGATCTACTTTCACTTTGAAAAACAATAAATAACATAGACATATCTAAGCAAAATTTGCATTTATTTAAAAATTCTTGTTCATTAGAGGTGTTTGAAATAGATAAATGTATATTTTCTTTGCAGTCAAAAAACAATGTAACTTTTGATATAGGGGCTTTAAATGTTTTAAAAGTATAGTTCTCAATATGTCATTTTAAATATTGAACATCTGGAAAAGTGCATTTTGACCCCAGTACGAGGACAATTCCACACTCATGTTTTAATATTGATAATATGACAACCAATTATACTCTCAAACAGGTACTACTTTCTTGAATATTACCTTTACTTTATATGCCACAGTATTGCTTTTCTGTTCTTCTATCTGCTCCACACCAATTTCATGTCCCATTATATAATTTTGTATTATGCGTAAAGTTTGACCCTGATCTGACCTTTCACATTTGCGTCTAATAATTATCTACACATATCCCGACGAAAATCAGTACTACGCCTGATCTACACTTCGGCAGCGATTGTAAAATTATAGAAGTATGTATATGTGTTAAATTTCAACACATAATCTTCACGGCCACGGTGTAATCGAGCATTAATATTACATTCATATTCAATGTAATGAATATTCTTGCATAAAGGTCAGGTCGGGGTCAAACTTTATGCACAATAACAAAAGGTTTTTCGATTTCTTCTCACATATTATACGCACATAGGGACCATGTGACTCACTTTTTCTAGGTCTGTTGTTTTGAATCCCACCAGGGGAGGTTAAACCCTTCCTTGTATATTTGACAATAATGTCACTTTTCCACCATTAGTAAGGTATATAGAAAAGTTTCCGGCCTTGTGGAAGGGTAGGCGAGGAATGGTCATGGACTAGGGTCCAGGAAAGCTAGGTTCGGTGCGCTTGATGCGGTTAAATGACCTAAATCAATGTGTTGACACGGCTTTAAACCCAGTAAATAAATAAACTAGGTCTGTTACTCAAAGTTCATGGTCATTCTGGGGGCAAAGGTAATAAAATAGTGGAAATCAAATGTATGGGTTTTTCCGCCGACAAAAGATTTTTTTGTACAGGCTGAATCCATGCAGAACTTGGGTTATTTTACATATTGCTTATAAGTATGCAACACAGATTGAATCCTTCAGTTCAGTGTACACACATTTGTGTTTAACTTTGTTCCCAACGGGTACATCAGGTACAAAGATTTTCAGCAAGAAAAACCCATTAGCTTGAGTTCCACATCAAGTCTATGGATTGACCATAATGGTCCGTCCAGACCCTATTGGGTAAAATAAATAAGAAAGCTTAATTATAGATACAATAGACTTTTTATTTTAAACTCTTAAATAGCAAAGAATATAATACAATAATTCAGAGATATGTATTTCCTTCTTGAAAAAGTGTAGTAAATGCTTGTTTAATACATATTTAATGCAGCAGTATTGGTACCACATTTTCTTTGCTTTTTAAGTACATGCACATGTATTTGTACACTTATGTGTACTTTCTGTATTTTAAGAGTATTAATATGCTTAAGTATATTTTTTCTGGGGTATCATTCCTTCTAGAAAAAATAGACTTACATATTTTTCTGAAATTTAAGGCCAAAGAAAAAAAAAGAACAAAAAATGTAGAAAATATACAGAGTCAATACTTCTGTGGTTAATATCCTTTAAACACCAATACACTTTTTCAGAAGGACAGGTGTAATATTATCAAAATTCTTATGATAGTATTTCAATACAACACTGGAGGACTTTCAACTAAAATCATTCATAAGACTGTTGATAATACACTGCACTCCATAAATTCCTTCAGAGTACAATTTATTGAATTGGTACAAATTCCAAGTTCAAGTTTTAAGAATTATTTAATCATTGTTTATTTTACTGTTTATTTTATTCTTTATTCAAACATGGGAACTAAATTTCATTTTTTGAAAGTTATCTATCGGCCTCCAAAACTATGGTCAATGTATCTCAATGAACTAATATTAAGTTTGAGATATTTGATATCCAAAAGAAAAATTGTATCAATTTCAAAAAGCATATATTTAAGTCATTTAACAATAAACTGCGTTTACAAATTCTTGAAACTTCATGCAGTACAATGTAAACTGTGAATGTGTGAAGGAACTATTGGAAGGCAGTGTAAGGTCCCATGGTACCTACCCTATATTGTCTCTGAACAATAGAATAATTGATATACACAATAGACATTCACAACTTATATAAACAACAAAAATAATTCAAACAATAATAAATGTCAAAATCATAATATATATGTACGATAAAAAATAACATTTGAAATTCAATTTTAAAGACAACAATAATCTATCCAATACACAATACACAAGAGCAGTACTAGCCGTCTAGCCAAAAGACCAGGACTAGTTAAAATTAATTCAGGTCAGAGAAAATCAATAATTTCATAAATTGGGCTAGTTAATTGTTTGGCCTTTTACAATAAAACATAATTGATTTGGCTGGTGCCGGTAATCATTTAAGGCAAAGACTATTTAAATAATTACAGTTTGTTTCTAGAATTGTTAAAGTTTATTCAACTAACAGTGATGCATACATTAAACCTGCTGATGTAAATACTTAGTACAGTGCTCCTGTACACTATCAATCACAGGTGACTTACACAAATTTTCCTTATTATAGTACATGTATATATATATATATATATATAGATATATATCTAATGTATATATACTATAATAAGGAAATTTGGGTCCATCACCTGAGCTATCAATAAAAGTAGTTATCCATATTAATGTAGGGGGTTATATACAAATATCAAGAGTATAAGTCAGTGGGTTAATGTATGCCCCACTCACTCTAAATTAAAATACAACATTACCATGTGAAAAAAATATTGAGTTTCAAGTATGAATATAAGTATGCCTATATAGCTAAAAGTATACAAAAAATAAAATCATATGAATAAATTTACAAATATATATATATACACAATGTACAATATAAGTTTACAATATAAGTTTTCCCTTCATTTCATAGTCATTTAATCCAGTTCTCCCTTTTCATGTTACTAAAAACATATGTTAAATAAATTACTTGTATAATCATAACAATTAATATTCTAACTTGCAAGGTAATAATCTTTGCTATACACCAACCCTTATCAAAATCATTGCAGTTCCCGCCTTCTCTGGTATCAATTCTAAAGGGATATCAGAACATCTATTCTTTATAGTTTATTCATCTAACAAAAAATCTTGGTAGAATTTGTGAGGGGGAGTCAACAAATATTTTTGCTACACACAGTACCATGGGTAAAAGTTTTAGTATTAATACTGAAGGTGTTTTGAGAATAAATTACTCTATGTAATTTATTTGAAATCAGTCTATTCTAGTATTTTAAAAGTGGATTTTCCGTATTTTTAAAACTTTCAACTTCTACCCATGCATTACTTGTTAACACAATTTCACTTGACTAAATATTGTTGAAAGATGCCATTGAATCATGCATTTCAAATTATTCAACTGAATACAAGAAATGAAGTATCGCCTAAATGATCCTGGTTTTGTTTACACAAGTAAAACTAAAGCATTTCATTTGGGCAGGTAACATAAAGGTGGTTCCAAAATGGCAAATGTTCGATGTTATTCACAGTGAACGTCAGAGGAGTTCAGAATAAGTGATAGACTCTGCCTTCAATAAATCATTACATAGCTATATGTAGTATACTCTCAGCTAGTTCAGGCCTCTCAGCTAGTTCCTGCCTCTCATTTTTGACATAGCTTGCCGTGCTTACAGAATTAATCAAAGGAGCAAAATGACCATTGGCACGAGCATCACGTGCCACTCGTAACAACTCATCATCCCTAAAATATGTCACTTCGGCACCTTTGTGCACTTGTTTAACATGTTTACGTGTATTCCCTCCAGTAGAGCAGCGGAATGAACAATAAGGACATCGGTATGGTTTAAACCCTTGAAGCTGATGCTGGACTCGTATATGTTCGTTTAACTTCTGCGTAGTCTTGGTCTGATAGTCGCACTGCGTGCATGACATAACTTTATCAGAATGTACCCATAGCCTGTGTGATCGTAAAGCATTGGCTGAGATGAACGTTTTCCCGCATACTTTGCATTCGTATGACCGAGTATTGGTGTGGCTGTTGACATGTGTTTGGTATCGGTACTTCAGTATTGAAGTGTACGGACAATATGGACACAGTAACAATTCTCTTTTGTCCTCATCTGCCCTCACTTTGTGTACGTTAAATACATGAGCTGAAAACACAGAATTTTCACAATTTATCATAATGCAAAAATACAGAAGTTTAACAATTTATCACAAAGCAGGATTAAATTTTGCTATCAAATGGTCAAATATGGATGGAGGAATATATTCAGAAATATTATTTTATTGTTTATATAAAAACAAGTGAGTAATATCTGCACTCTTATTTACTAAGCCACACATACTGAATAACTAATTTTGTTTTCACAAGAATTAATGCTTTAAGATAAGATGAATTTTAATTTAAGTCAGAAAGACATAGTAAAAGACAACATATGCCATATCTATAGGCTTGTGAACTTTGAAACACTGAAACTGCAACACAACAGTGTGGACTTATGTGTTTCCCTCATCAATGGATAAATCCAGAATTAAAAGTACAATAAACTAGCTATGTTTTGAAAATTAAATTATATAAACCCTGATATTATGAAAATAAATATAAAAGCACAGGACATACTAGTGCCGCCTGGCTAGCTCAGTTGGTAGCACGCAAGTCTACTGATCGAGGGGTCGTGGGTTCGATTCCCAGGTGGAGCATACTTTCATGGAGCTTGGTCATGAAATTATTTCTACGGCCATTTTCCCTCCTACCAATGATTCTTTATCATGTAGGGCAGTTGTCAGTCAGTGACGAAAGTATGCGCTTAGTAGTCGGTTAACAGCTAAATCCAGAGATTTAGTCTTTCCGGGAGGAGTGAGTAGGTTGACTGACCGCTGTTATATGACCTTATATGTGTTGCTACAGTGTTAAACCCAACAAAAACAAAAACAAAACAAACAGGACATACTATAGAATGTAGCTTTGACAGCGGTATTGTAAGGACAATGACTACATTGGTATGTTCTCTCGTTAGAATGTCGGTTGGTTATATGTGACTGTAACTCATGTTTCTCACCAAAACTTAGACCACACACTTGACATAGGAATGGTCGTATACCAAGATGCATCTTGGCAACATGCTTTCTTCTAATTCTGAAATAAGACAAGAAACAAGAAATGTAATGTGGAAACTACATTAAAGCCAGATTTTAAAGCTTTAATGCAAAATTTACAAAGGGCAATAATCTATAATAAAGCCAGGTAGAGTTGTGAGGCCATCACTAGCAAGCGCTTCGTCCCCTGGTACCCTCGATTTGGTGTCACATAGTAAATACTTTTGGTGCAAGAAAGGTACCAGAGGTCAAACGCTATCTAGTGATTTCCTTGTGGAACGTGCCCTTGGTTACTGTCTTATTCTGTTGATCACATGGTATGTTATCATTGTTTGAAATTTCATAAAGATATGACAATAAATGGCAGAAATATATGTTAAATTGAAAACTTTACCGCAATTGTTAACGACACCGGATGCCCGCCCATGTTTTGCCAAACTATAAGCCAATTTTTGTTGAAAAATCTGGCTAAAATTCAAGTTTTGAAATAGACAATTTCTTGAACTCAAACTATTGGTCATTTTACAAAGTTCATATGAAGTTTTGACTAATTTTCTACAGTAAATATCTATGATCAATGACAATGTCTCAGAGGTAATGGTTACTTGTTAGGGGTGTAACGGTTAACCGATATACCGGTTTATATTGCAATACGAGTTCTAACGGTTTTTAACCGGTTCATTTTTCCTTGAACCGGTTTTTGAAGTTGAGTGTCATACTGCTTGTTTTTATCAGAATCTAACAGTTAAATGTTTAAACAAATGTTCAAATGAATTGAATACTTGATATACTCTTACTGTGGCTTTAAAGGTTAAACATTTAGTCAATTGAAAAAAAATATCTTCAAGAGTCAGTTACAAACCACGATTTTTTCTAACATATAGACCATTTTACATTTGTAATTCAAACATTTGGATAAGAGATCATTTGAAAATACCCATATGTGTGCTATGCTGATCCAATTAGGACGAGGTACATGCATTAATTAATGCTTTGCATGTCTAAGCGAAAAACCGGTACGTATTGCAATATATTGCAATACGGGTTCTGCATATTGCAATATATTGCAATACGGTTTTTACCGTATTGTTACACCCCTATTATTTGTACAATAATGCCCATACATAAACAGACATCTATTTTAATTAATAATGAGTACAGAAATACTGTAGTGAAGTGAGTATTTAAATCAGCAGGGTTAATGTACTTGCTACTGTCAGTCAAATAAAGTTTAATAGTACAAGGTAGATAATTTAAAGAATGAAAAGAGTTGTAGTATCAGATAATAGAGCTAAGAGAAAAACATAAAATTAAGTAATTTAATTGGTTTTGGTCTAACACACGAAAAAAAGCAACCCATGATTTCAAAGAGCCGGGTTGGGGCATAAAATACAAGTCGTCAGGACTTGAACCGTCATACAGACATCAAAACTCATTCTGCAATGGGGGTCTATTCTTGGAACAAAATGAAACAGAAGCATGGCCATGGAAATGTCCCCTTGACCATACACTATACAGAAATATTAAGGAACTGCAAAAAACAGCACATTTCCTTGTTGTGATTGGAACTATGGTGCAGGACGAATAAAGAAAAAGTGACATAAACATGGATGGAAGTTGCAAGTTTTGAAAAACTGAAAACCTACTTTCAAAATAATGAAATAGACAGATTTTATATAAATTACATTAAGTGATTTTATTCTCAAAATACAGTAAAGTACCACTCTATGGTCAACTCGAAAATGCAGTCATCTTCATAATACAGTCACATTTTCCTGGTCCCAATTTTTTGTGTCAACCTGTCACAAACCATGTTTCACTATTAAGGCCAACTCACTGTTAAAGCCAAATTATGTCGATCAGCAAGCTGGCTTTAATAGCGGAACTTTACTGTACTAAAATCAGTAATAATACCGAGAACTTTCACCGCATACATAAGTACTTACGTTTCAGTTTTTAGTTTCATTCCACAATATTCACATTCAAATAACTTCTCTGGTCGATGTTTGTTTTCATGTGATTTCACACTAGAAGGGGAAGGTGACTCGTAGTAACATCCAGGAAACTCACATTTATATACCTGTAAAATATACACATAGAATATGTTGTTAGTACTTTGGTCAGGTGCCTATACCACTTACTATACTAAGTCACCAGGCTAGCTGAAGTAAGTACAAACAAGTCATCTGACCGAGAGGTCGTATGTTCCATTCCCAGGAAGGGCATACTTACATGGAGCTTGGTCATGAAATAATTTCTACAATTTCAAAATCAATCACAGAAAATATTTATTAACCCATAACTGGTTTGGCCATGGGTTAAAATTGGCAATTTATTTCACCTTCAGGCAATAGGACTACTTTAAGATGGTCTTATTTTATTACTTATTGCCTAACTTATATGCAACTAGTCCAAGTTATTTCTTTGGTGATTGTCTTACATAAAAAGCCATTTGAACCTCGATCTCAGTTACCATTAAACAAAAAGGGCAAAAACTGCAATCTGCTTTTTCTCAACCACAAATATGAATTACATTCAATTATATTTTATCAAAATGAGATTTAAAGTGCTTGTACTTTTTTGAAGTTTTGGGGTGACCATTTTAAACAGGGGGGTTGGAGGTAGAGACTCATAAAAATACAGGATTGACAAGTAAAGGGTTCAAATGGCTAAGGACATATGTAAATAAAAGTTGTAAAAGGCTCAATATTAAAGCCTAATTGCCTCTGACAACCTATATTTGGGTTCGATCAACTTGTTACTGCTACAAAACATTTAGATCTGACAAGTGTAATATAAATCTAGCTGTCGAACATGGCAACCTACTTTAAAAATTATTGTCAAGCCCTGTCGTAAAACCTGTAAAACGTGATTCCTACCTTAATATCTTCATGAGGTATCTTATGTTTAAAATATTCATGTTGTTTTAATGCCATTGGAGAGGTAAACACTTTCAAACATAACTGACATAAATGGTCTGATTTCTTGTGACAGGTATATTGATGACGTTTTAACATATGTTGTATCTGAAAGTAAAAATGACATATTAAAGGCCATGCTAAGGCAGGCTTGTGTACATACTTTAAGTAATGGTCTTGCCTGCTTGATTTTGTTTGGTGGTTTAATGCCGTAGCAATACATTATAGGTTATATCACGGCTGTCAGTCCACCTACTCACTGTTCCTGGAAAGACTGAAACTCTGGATTTAGCTGATGACCAACTACAAGGCACATACCTTCGTTAGTGACCAACTACTGCCCAACATGATTTAGTATCAGTGGTTAGAGAGAGAATTGCTGTAGAAAATTATTTCATGACCAAGCTCCACGAAAGTATGCCCCGCCTGTGAATCAAACCTATGACCCCTCGGTCAGAAGACTTACGTACTATCGACTGAGCTAACTGGGTGGGCTAGACTGCTCAGTTGGAAAAAAAGCGGATGCATGTTCATTATTTTACTCACACTTTTTAATAGGGATGAATGATATTGAAATTTGGCCTCAAAATTGCCAGAAAATAAATCCCAGTAAACAAAGTATGAAAGTCTGTGACATCACATTTTAAAGGGGGGGAATGATGATAAAAATTTGGCCTCAAAATGGCCTGAAAAAAATCCCAGTAAACGTACCTTGAAAGTCATGGAACATTTTGGACAGTTATGTGTGATCTCAGGATGACATTTCTCAGTGTGACCACTCAACTCTTCAAGGTCCTTACTGGTATAAGCACACGCATGTACTTCACATTTAATCTCAGGAATATGATGCTTGATCTTGTTTGCCTCCTCACGGCTGTATTTATGTCGTTTCTGAAAAATTAAATAAAGGAATGATCTTGAATAACCTGATCTCATTAAAACTCATTCTAAAATTCACCACTCATTGATTGGTCGACTTAAAAGTCATATGAACATGACCCTATGTGCAATGTTGGTAGATCCTATGACCACAGTCTACAGAATGTCTGTTTACAAAGATTGAGAATAACCAGGTTTGCAAGTACTATATAATATTATGAAACAAGTTTATTTTTGTTTTTGACTCACTTTTCATTCTTACTCTATAGAATCCCATATAACTCATAAATAAATACTTAATACACATGCAGCAAAGTTTCGCTGTCAAGACCACCTTGGTTAATGCAAAATTGTCTGATTTTTATGATAGTAAATATGTAATGGCACTGTACTTATATTACAGATAGCCAACTCAGCTATAATGATAGACTAGTAAGATTTTAACATAAAAATTACTTACTATAAGATGAGCACTAAGTACGTCAGCTCGTGAGAATAACTTTTCACAGATGATACAGGTGACTGATAAATCTTCCTTTTTAATTTTTTTTGGAGTTTCAATTGGGCCGGTCCCTTCTTTATGGATCTTATTTAAATGGCTGCTCAAATATCTCTCGGACGAGAAGCTCTTCTCACATATGTAGCATACAGCTTTCTTCTTAGGCGTCGATTTTTTCTTGGGGGCTTTGAGTCGATTTTTCCGATCCTTTGCTAGCGGCACAATAATTTCACGCATTGCCATTTTCAATCGACAGTATCTGAACCAGTTGTAGTCAAATTTCGAAGTAGTTCTGTGTTTCTTTAAACAGTGGAAAGCCAGGCTGGAATACTTGGTATAGCTTTTTTCACACAATTTGCAATAGTGAGGTTTTTGTTTGTCAGGTCGTTTTGTAACATATTTGTGAGAAATTGAGTCCTTTATGCATCTCTTAACTGCATATATGCGTCTAAAATTGCTGCAAACGGAGGAGGGATGAGAGTAGGTCATGTGATACTGTAGCCTAGCAACCGACGTAAATGATTTGTCACAATGTGTGCAAAATCGATTTAGCAACTTTGGTTCCCAAATATTCAATTGTAACTTTTTAACTTTTTTACTTGTCTTGCGTTGAATCTTTTTATGATTCATAAATTTTGCAATTTTTCCATTTTTGCACGATTTTTTGTTTCCATTTTGTTTTGAAGTCTTCTGATTTGGTTTTTTCTTAGGGCTTTTCAATTTAGTTAGACTTTTTGATCCTCCACGACCTCGTTTTTTGGTTTCCACTTTAGGATACAGTAAGTCCATATCAATGTCAAGGTCATTTTGATCATCTGACTCACCATGACTATCATTGTCATAACTCAGACGACCTTTACCTTTGGTACATGACCTTGGCCTTCTTGTTGAAGAAGTACTTCTGGAAGAATAATTTTTCTTGAAATGTCTATAGTCACTGGAAAAATGTGACTGGTTATCATCATTAGACTTCTCAACCTTAATCATTACATCATCAAAGCCCAAAGAACCTGAAATGAACAAAAAGTGTCAAGAAAACCCAAAGAACCTAATATAAACAAAAATTATGAAGTCTAGTTTAAGAGAAAATTTATAAAGACTATTGAAAATTATTTATTTGATAAAGTCTGACTTAGGTTAGTAATTTTTTCTCTTCAATAGGTAATAATTCAGGCAAGTACTAGAGAAAATTTATTTAAGGTGCAGTCTGTGTAAACAGATATCCTGTAGAGCGTTGTCATAAAGGATCTCTGAGTTTCCCATGGAGAGTCACGTCGAGATGATCTTTATGTTGACCAATCAATGAGTAGCTTATAGACCAAGGTTTGCATGCTAATTTGACAGCGGTATTATTCACAGTCTGCGATTAGATGGCTCACTTCAAATTGTGTGACATAAACAATGTAAACAAGTAACGATTTCATCATGAATATTGCAAAGAGAAAAGGTCACCTGAACATGACCCTTAAAAGAAAACGGCCAGATCTAAATTAGTGAGTATTAGCAGAAAATTATTTAAGATCGGGTTTTAATCAGATTGTGTAAGGCAGTGACTGATGTTAAGACTTTCGCATGATGCCTGTTCCTTTATTTCTGTATATGCATAAGGCCTTAAACATCCTGTGTTAAAGGCAACCTGATCCAACCTAGCAAATCTCCCCAACTCTAGCTGTTTAATTTGTGTAAAATTATCCACCTTTTTTCACATATAAAAAATCAATCGTTTAACTAAAACTTAAAATTGAGTTTTATCTTCAAGAGTATTGACAAGAAGAGAATAGTATTTGTGAAATTCACAATTGGCTCTGCTAAAGAACAAAAAGAACTTGGAGCCTACCAGTCTTTGAATTTAGCCAGAGTACAAGGAACCGAGTCCACCGACATTGTTGCTGGTTCAGTCACTTTTAGAATGAGAGAAATCCGACAGTCCACCAACTTTTTTTACAGCCACAGTTTCCCATATTCAATAAATAGTGGTTATTTGTAGTTAATGTATCTTGTTTTCTTAATTTTATACAATTGTAATATGATCATTCATTAAAATGGTATGTATATTTTCACAAATCACTAAGAATCATTTTGGTCCAGTAAACTTTCATATAGTCCAGTAAAAAATTTCATTCTGCTGGAGCATATTTCCACTGCTGATGAAAATTTGTCATGAAGACTGGATCTTTCCTACCCAACTTTTTTTAGACAATTGCCCTAAACAAAAGATTTTTTGGCTTTACCTGGAATGTCATCATTTTCTCCACGGGAATGACGTAACAATCTGTCAATAGCAGCTGTCATCTGAAACAAAGAGAAAAGAAATTACAGTCACTGCGAAACTCAACTGTTTATTACTGGACATTAAAGTCCAGTGAAGATCAAAACTTTGCAGGACCTTACCAATTATTACCAAGACCAAAGATATTTTGCTTATTTTGGTGAATTTAAAATAGCGCGAATGAGATCAACTTCTTTGCTGGACAGTATGTCCTGTAAACCTGCAGATCTAGATGGACCTTCTAATTTTTTACAGGATTTGTTCATTAATCTGCCATGTTTTATGATTAGCCTTAAATAAGGGATTTTCTTCTTTATAACAGCCCTGGGCTATTAACAGGCCCCTTTTTGAAATTTCTTTTACATTATGCAACTTAGTATCTAAAAATAATGTGACAAAGTTCCACATTAACTTTTGAAGAAGGTTGCCCAGTAGAACAATCAACTTTAAATTTCATGTGCCCGTATAAAAAAGGTATAGTTGTCTGAACAAAATGGAATTAAAAAGATTACCAGGGCTATAGGTATATTCTGGTTTCCCAATGAGACAACTAACAGCAAAAGCTTGTAGCCAGTACCTAAAGTTAGGTAGTCACAGGCAATCAGAAGACCGTTTATGTCTAGCCCCTTGTGAGATTTTTGTTCAATACAATCTCTCTTGAACAACACCCACTGGAATGGACTGAAGTGTGTTGCTGATCAGATGTTGTTGCTCTGCAGAGGTTAAATACAGATAAAATAATGCCTAATGAAAATATCAAAAACTGTTGTTGTGCCAAGGACTTGATATGTAGAGGGCCCCACTGCAGAGATTCTACTGTAGTAACAAATATAGGACTTACTTCTAACATCTCAGCTCCATCTTGAACTTGTTTATTATTATCAGAGTTGACACATAGTTGTCCAGTATAACAGAATTCAAGTAAGGTACGTAGAACATCACTGTTGATACCTGAAATATATAGATATAATATGTTTAGCCATTTATTAGTAAATAGTAACATTCATGACATATTCTAGGAGTGTTACGGTTAATCGATATAAACCCATTAATACAGAAATACAAATTCTGACTATGTTTAACTGAACATTTTTTCCTTAACCCATTTTAGTAGTCATGTCTTATTAAGTTACTTATAAACAAATTAATCATCACACTTTCGTAAATACTGTTGAATGCAACAAAAATATTTTTTGCTCTCATCAGTTTTATAGTTAATCATTGTTTTTTTCTTAAGTGTTGTATCATCAAACTTCAAGCTCATTACTCTTTATTTATATATTGATCTTACGGTATTTTTAAAATGAATTCTCAGTATCAACATAAATAAAACAAGCCACCTAGGCTTTGTACTAGTTAATTCTAGGCACTATGACAAAAATCTACTTGCACTGGTTGGCTGAGAATTTGAAACCCTGAATTATCAACCAAAGGAATACTCACTTAATACAAGACTTTTAAGGTCAGAATTCTTCATACATATGTTATAAATGTATGATGATGATGCCATCAGTATAAGTCGATGAGCCCATAACGATGTACCTATAATATAAATATAAAGAGTACATTCATCACAATACTATTTAAACATTTATAGATTTGATTTGGAAATTAGTTTTATGCCCTTGCAGTAAAATAGTATGAATATGATATATTAATATAAGTCAATTGACCAAATGCTTGAGTGTATGTTGCTATTTGATACAGAGGTTGCAGAAATATTTCATGACTAAACTGCATGAAATGAACCCATGGTCTCTAAAGACATGCAAACAAGTAAGCTAAATGACTAAGTGGTTTATTTATCAAATTAAAGCCCCTATATCAAGACTAATATTATCCATGAGTATAGCATGCACTTGTTACAGGACCGAAGACCTCAGCACTTATCTTTAAAGGAAGTTGTACGGCTGCACAACCAGTTATATATTAACTTGCCTGAACCAAATCTTCAATTATTGCAGAAACAAGTTGCACAAACCCAAATTCAGGTTGCCAGGGGCAATTTGATGGCCTTTAATGTCAAGCTCTGGAACCCTGGTTTAAGAAAAGGGTGGTGCTACTTAACTTAAACTTATGAATCAAAATTTATGGTTTGAACTGTCACAAATGCATGTTACATTTTAATGGCTTCATGGTTTAAAGACAGTTTTCATATCTGCAGTAAATGACTATATCTTCATAAAGTGGCTTCAATAAATATTTTGAATAAAGAAAAAGTAACACACCATCACCACCAATCACTTCAAAGTCACATAAGTTTTGGTCCTGATAAAGTTTGTAGAAAAATTGCATCAATGATGTTGAATGACCCCTCACCGTCAACATATCCATTTCTGTAAAATAAATGTTTAAATTAAACACATTCTTTAATGACAGTCATTGCCTAAAATTTTTATTGGCACTAGTAAGCCTGAATTGTAATGTAACTCATTAAAAATCTATGATCAAAACTAAGATTCGAACCCATGACTTCTCGAATCGTAAGCAGACACTACCATGTCGCTATATATCTTGAAGGCAAGAGAGTTTAAATGCTGTTTAATACGTCTGCTACATACACCCCTTCCTTAACCCTTAACCGCTCAATCCCGCATTTTTATGTGTCTGGACCCCCCTCCAAAATGGCTGCCACAGCCTTGAAAATGGTGTTTTTTTACTGGAATAAGTGAATTTGTCTTTAGGATAATTGTCCCCAAAAAAATGAGCTTTTTTTCGCGCGCCTCCCCCACAAAAAGATGTCTCAGGGGGGTTCCAAAGGGGGGATGTGCCCCCCTTTGTTGCTGGGGTTTGAAGGGGGCGCAGCGCCCCTCATCGCCAGAAAAAAAATCGGGGTCATTGAGTGCAGAGAAATGGCGCCAAATGCTGATACAAACACAATGGTAAAATTTCAAAAAAGGGCCGCCAGAATAATTCTTAACAAACCTTTTGATGCCCCGTCGGAGGAGTTATTCAAACAACTAAATTGGATGAAATTTCCAGACCGTGTTAACTATAAAAAGGCTATTATTGTCTACAAATCTCTTAATAACACAAGTCCTGAATATTTAAATAACAGATTTGTCTTAAGTAATAATCACCAATTAAGATCAAGTTCTACACAAAAACTGAATGTCCCGAAACCTAGACTTGAATTCTTTAGAAAATCTATAACATACTCAGGACCAGTCATTTGGAATGAAATACCCCTAAACATCCGTCTTGCTAACAGCCTTAGCTCATTCAAAAAGCAGTACATTAAATGGAAAATGCAAAAAGAGTGAACAGGGCTCGCGCTGCCGATCGCCATTTGAGCCATTGGCGACAATTTATAAAATTTGGCTCAAATAAATCGAATTTGGCGAAAATCGTTAAAAATCGTATTTTCGCCAAATCAAAAGCCGGATGTACATTGTCTCATAATTTATCATCTCAAGTCTTGTGTTAGGCTCTAAAATCGATAATTAGCTATCATTATCACTAGGTGGTCGCGAAATCAACAAAGTGACACTTTTATGATCCAATAATTATAAATTACGTAATACACCTTGATCAATTAAACCCATATCGGGTAGTGTTTAATGCCCGTATTGGCCGTACAATATCCGTAATAGTGATTGTTTTTTATTTTAAAAAAAATCAATTGACAGCAAATTTCGACTTTTTGTGCGTGCATAGAACATGTATACAACTTGTAAAATAATATTTACAAAAAGTTCGGTAGCAGAAACAAATAATTTGATGAAAATGAATTTCTTAAGATCTATTCTTTTTAAACAAAGAAAGCCAAAATTGATGACATTATAAACACGTTTTCCAAAAATAACAAGGTCACATTGCACTTTCTATTTTAAACAAAGCTATCATTCTTACACATCAAGTTTGCAAAGGGTAATCAAAAATTAGCTGGTAAGTAGGTTAATTATCACAATTAATTCTAAATAATTGTGAAAATTTCACAGTTTTAACTGTAAAAACATTTAGTCTGATAGGCCTTATTATTTGGTTTTTTTAACCGTTGATCGTATTATCAACAAACTTGTATTTATTGGGGTTTTTTTTGTTATGATTCTGCCAAGAACGTGCCCATGTGTCATTGCCGCGCAGGAGCCGAATGTCGCATAATTATTAAAAAGAACATGCGCTATCGTCGCGTCAAAATTCAATCAGCGAAATTCGTATTTGCTAGCGTTTTAAATATACAAATTTGATTGTTCGTTTACAACGCAATAATCAAATGAATAGGACAACTAGATTAAATCCTTGGTGACGTACAGAACCTACGTCGATCCACGTTATTTCACTGAGAGTCTTAATCATTTTCGTGGGGTCGCGAAAATACGTTACAATTGCATTTTCACGTGTAAATTTCTTTTTCATCATCAATAATGTACACTGCTTTATAAGAATACCAGTACATTAGTTAATTTTACCAGAAATTCATGTTATGTCTGAATTGTTAACAATATTAATAATAATGTCAGTTATGTTTATGTCATTCATGGGCATTGGTTCTATTTTTAGAACATCAATTTTAACCATTTTTGTTTTAATGCTTATGTATAGTACAAATCAAAGAGCAAAAAACATGCTGATAGTGGGGATCAAAAGGTGCTGTATTATCTGATTATATCTATGACATTTGGCTTTCAACAGACATGTGAAAGGGCTTCAGTGCCCAAAATGGTTTTAAAACATATAGAAATATGCTGTCCTAAATAGACAAAAAGCATAGAATTATTTATCAAAGATTTAAGTAAACAGGAAAGTCATTGCCATTGAACATCTATTTTCATAGAGAACTAGGTATGTTAAGCTATTCATATCATCATCCAATGAGACTAGAAAAAGCTCCTATTCAAGTTCTTTGTCGCGACTAAACTTTTTGTCGCGACTAAATATTTTGTCGCGAAATTGGCTCAAAGAAAAAAAAAGCCAGAGCTAGCCCTGGTGAAATATTCTTTGTCCACCTTAAACTCATCTCATGCCTATTGTTCCTTTTTTTCAGGTTACTTTGCTCTCAATTTTGATTTTCTTATGTATATAACATGTTTTTCTCAAGTCTAATATGCATTCATCATTGTGTAAATATTGTATATACTGTGTAATATGTTTGATCGAGGCCCACATGGAAGATTGGATTTATCCAAATGTGTAGCCTCTTAAAATAAAGTCTTTATTATTATTATTATTATTATATAAGAAAACATGTTTTCAGTATTTGAAAAGACCTGACACTCTAGACCTCAATTTTGGATGATATTACTGTTTGAAGTGCAAATGTGGGGTGGAAAAAGAGCGATAAACTTTTTGACAAATTGACGATAGGAGAGTCTATAATTTAAGTATCATCCATTGTAGTCCTAAATATAAGACCCTACATAACTTTGCCTTTTTGAAGCAATCCGTTAAGACCTTACATAACAGAAAAATGTCCAAATGATATTAAAGTTTTGTAGGGTCTAATTTTTAGATGAACTACATTCATTGCTAAATAGATTTGCGAATGTTTTGGTATTTTGGAGCATGATTGACAAGTAAGTACCCCCGTTTCATTCTCAGAGTTTTATATTATGAGACAGAGAAATATGACAAAACACAAAATCATCAATAATTAGTGGGTTACTTCCCTTGTTTGTACAAGAATGTTATTGATTTTCTGAACTGTTCAATACCTAGTTGCAGTTTAAAGTTAACTTCTTCCCAGTCAAGGAGTTTTACTCAAGATGATGTAACTTCGTTTGTAAACGAACATCTTAAAGTAAAGTCAGTGCATTCAATTATTTTGCAACGAAATGTCCGACGTTAGTGTAACCGAAAACCACTGGAGTAATAACTAAGGTAAATCAACGCTCATCGTAGCTCGAAGTTTGCAAAATGTGACACTAACTGATGGTTTGCAAATAAATACTTACTTTGATGTTAGTTTTAAAGGGAGTAGCACCCTCAATACGTCTTGAAAACACTAATTGGAAAAAGCTTTTATTTTTTATTGACTTTGGGCGTCGTAATTTTTGCACTGTCGTGAAATTAACTACAATAGGATTTCATGACTTATCTCCCCTTAAACAAAAAAAATATATGCATGAGCTTTATGCTTCGTCTGTGTATTTTCTAAGCACAGGCTGACGGCGTGTCCACAATTTTTTTTAAACACACATATATAGTGTTACTCAGTAAATAGGCTGCTCGATTAGATAGGGGTTATATTTAGTATGTGCACATTCTCGTTCCCAGAGTCTAGTAGGATTCTCAATACTAGTCATTGTCTCCCGGGGCATTTCCAGGCCAAAAGTGGGGATTTCATAGGCTTTTATTTTAAGCCTGGCCTAAAACTGTACTTGTTGGACAGGTGCGCGTAGGCAGAAAATGTCAGTTTTTGAGCGAAAAACTTAGCGTCACGAAACCGCCCCAAGGATGATGGGGTCTGTTCGGGCGGTCGAGTCGGTCAAGGTAACGCGCACATCTGGGGTCCTAAAGGGGCGCGGATAGCGGGGGCCTCCATTTTGCGTTTCAGGGGTCCCAAATATGAACATTCTGCACTATTGCCTTCAGAGCTGTCTGACCCCCTTAAAACAGGTTTTTGGGGCTAAGGTCCACCTAAGACGCTGAGGAAACTTACATTCGGACCCGCTGGGGACCTTCTTAGGCCAAAACTGGAGAAATTTTTTTTTCGTGAAATTTTGAAATTTGCGACAGGTCCGCGTATGCAGAAAATGTCAGTTTTTGAGCGAAAAACTTAGCGTCACGAAACCAACCCAAGGATGATGGGGTCTGTTCAGGGGGTCAAGTCGGTCAAGGTAAAGCGCGTAACCGGGGTCCTAAAGTGGTGCGGATCGCGGGGGCCTCGATTTTGCGCATATGCGGTCCCCCATTTGAAAATTCTGCACTATTGCCTTCATAGCTGTCTGACCCCCTTAAAACAGGTTTTTGGGCTTAGATCCACCTAAGACGCTGAGGAAACTTACATTCGGACCCGCTGGGACCTTCTTAGGCCAAAACTGGAGAAATTTTTTTTTCGTGAAATTTTGAACTTTGCGACAGGTCCGCGTATGCAGAAAATGTCAGTTTTTGAGCGAAAAACTTAGCGTCACGAAACCGCCCCAAGGATGATGGGGTCTGTTCGGGGGGTCAAGTCGGTCAAGGTAAAGCGCGTAACCGGGGTCCTAAAACGGTGCGGATAGCGAGGGCCTCGATTTTGCGTATAAGCGGTCCCCCATATGAAAATTCTGCACTATTGCCTTCATAGCTGTCTGACCCTCTTAAAACAGGCTTTTGGGGCTTAGATCCACCTAAGACCCTGAGGAAACTTACATTTGGACCCGCTGGGACCTTTTTAGGCCAAAACTGGAGAAAAAAAAATTTCATGAAATTTTGAACTTTGCGACAGGTCCGCGTATGCAGAAAATTCAATAAATTGCAAATTTTGGTGCGGAGGATTCAGAGTCGCCAAAGGGCCGGTTGGTGGGTGGGGGTTGGTTGGTGAAGTCAAATCGGTCAAGGAAACGCGCATAACCGGGGTTCACAAGTCAAACGGGAAAAGCATGAGGCCAGGTAATGTTTCTCAATGGTTTCCTACTGTAATTAACAGGGATACTCAGTTCTATTCATCTCAGAGGTGTGAAAGCCCAGCCAGGCATGCATTTGCGCGCTATATCCGTTGGAGATGGATCGGAACCGCCTATGAAATCCCCACTTTTGGCCTGGAAATGCCCCGGGATGACAATGTCATTGTCTCCCGGGGCATTTCCAGGCCAAAAGTGGGGATTTCATAGGCTTTTATTTTAAGCCTAGCCTAAAACTGTACTTGTTGGACAGGTGCGCGTAGGCAGAAAATGTCAGTTTTTGAGCGAAAAACTTAGCGTCACGAAACCGCCCCAAGGATGATGGGGTCTGTTCGGGCGGTCGAGTCGGTCAAGGTAACGCGCACATCTGGGGTCCTAAAGGGGCGCGGGATAGCGGGGGCCTCCATTTTGCGTTTCAGGGGTCCCAAATATGAACATTCTGCACTATTGCCTTCAGAGCTGTCTGACCCCCTTAAAACAGGTTTTTGGGGCTAAGGTCCACCTAAGACGCTGAGGAAACTTACATTCGGACCCGCTGGGACCTTCTTAGGCCAAAACTGGAGAAATTTTTTTTTCGTGAAATTTTGAAATTTGCGACAGGTCCGCGTATGCAGAAAATGTCAGTTTTTGAGCGAAAAACTTAGCGTCACGAAACCAACCCAAGGATGATGGGGTCTGTTCGGGGGTCAAGTCGGTCAAGGTAAAGCGCGTAACCGGGGTCCTAAAGTGGTGCGGATAGCGGGGGCCTTGATTTTGCGCATATGCGGTCCCCCATATGAAAATTCTGCACTATTGCCTTCATAGCTGTCTGACCCCCTTAAAACAGGTTTTTGGGGCTTAGATCCACCTAAGACGCTGAGGAAACTTACATTCGGACCCGCTGGGACCTTCTTAGGCCAAAACTGGAGAAATTTTTTTTCGTGAAATTTTGAAATTTGCGACAGGTCCGCGTATGCAGAAAATGTCAGTTTTTGAGCGAAAAACTTAGCGTCACGAAACCGCCCCAAGGATGATGGGGTCTGTTCGGGGGGTCAAGTCGGTCAAGGTAAAGCGCGTAACCGGGGTCCTAAAACGGTGCGGATAGCGAGGGCCTCGATTTTGCGTATAAGCGGTCCCCCATATGAAAATTCTGCACTATTGCCTTCATAGCTGTCTGACCCCCTTAAAACAGGCTTTTGGGGCTTAGATCCACCTAAGACCCTGAGGAAACTTACATTTGGACCCGCTGGGACCTTTTTAGGCCAAAACTGGAGAAAAAAAAATTTCATGAAATTTTGAACTTTGCGACAGGTCCGCGTATGCAGAAAATTCAATAAATTGCAAATTTTGGTGCGGAGGATTCAGAGTCGCCAAACGGGCCGGTTGGTGGGTGGGGTTGGTTGGTGAAGTCAAATCGGTCAAGGAAACGCGCATAACCGGGGTTCACAAGTCAAACGGGAAAGCATGAGGCCAGGTAATGTTTCTCAATGGTTTCCTACTGTAATTAACAGGGATACTCAGTTCTATTCATCTCAGAGGTGTGAAAGCCCAGCCAGGCATGCATTTGCGCGCTATATCCGTTGGAGATGGATCAGAACCGCCTATGAAATCCCCACTTTTGGCCTGGAAATGCCCCGGGATGACAATGTCATTGTCTCCCGGGGCATTTCCAGGCCAAAAGTGGGGATTTCATAGGCTTTTATTTAAGCCTAGCCTAAAACTGTACTTGTTGGACAGGTGCGCGTAGGCAGAAAATGTCAGTTTTTGAGCGAAAAACTTAGCGTCACGAAACCGCCCCAAGGATGATGGGGTCTGTTCGGGCGGTCGAGTCGGTCAAGGTAACGCGCACATCTGGGGTCCTAAAGGGGCGCGGATAGCGGGGGCCTCCATTTTGCGTTTCAGGGGTCCCAAATATGAACATTCTGCACTATTGCCTTCAGAGCTGTCTGACCCCCTTAAAACAGGTTTTTGGGGCTAAGGTCCACCTAAGACGCTGAGGAAACTTACATTCGGACCCGCTGGGACCTTCTTAGGCCAAAACTGGAGAAATTTTTTTTTCGTGAAATTTTGAAATTTGCGACAGGTCCGCGTATGCAGAAAATGTCAGTTTTTGAGCGAAAAACTTAGCGTCACGAACCAACCCAAGGATGATGGGGTCTGTTCAGGGGGTCAAGTCGGTCAAGGTAAAGCGCGTAACCGGGGTCCTAAAGTGGTGCGGATCGCGGGGGCCTCGATTTTGCGCATATGCGGTCCCCCATTTGAAAATTCTGCACTATTGCCTTCATAGCTGTCTGACCCCCTTAAAACAGGTTTTTGGGGCTTAGATCCACCTAAGACGCTGAGGAAACTTACATTCGGACCCGCTGGGACCTTCTTAGGCCAAAACTGGAGAAATTTTTTTTTCGTGAAATTTTGAACTTTGCGACAGGTCCGCGTATGCAGAAAATGTCAGTTTTTGAGCGAAAAACTTAGCGTCACGAAACCGCCCCAAGGATGATGGGGTCTGTTCGGGCGGTCGAGTCGGTCAAGGTAACGCGCACATCTGGGGTCCTAAAGGGGCGCGGATAGCGGGGGCCTCCATTTTGCGTTTCAGGGGTCCCAAATATGAACATTCTGCACTATTGCCTTCAGAGCTGTCTGACCCCCTTAAAACAGGTTTTTGGGGCTAAGGTCCACCTAAGACGCTGAGGAAACTTACATTCGGACCCGCTGGGACCTTCTTAGGCCAAAACTGGAGAAATTTTTTTTTCGTGAAATTTTGAAATTTGCGACAGGTCCGCGTATGCAGAAAATGTCAGTTTTTGAGCGAAAAACTTAGCGTCACGAAACCAACCCAAGGATGATGGGGTCTGTTCAGGGGGTCAAGTCGGTCAAGGTAAAGCGCGTAACCGGGGTCCTAAAGTGGTGCGGATCGCGGGGGCCTCGATTTTGCGCATATGCGGTCCCCCATTTGAAAATTCTGCACTATTGCCTTCATAGCTGTCTGACCCCCTTAAAACAGGTTTTTGGGGCTTAGATCCACCTAAGACGCTGAGGAAACTTACATTCGGACCCGCTGGGACCTTCTTAGGCCAAAACTGGAGAAATTTTTTTTTCGTGAAATTTTGAACTTTGCGACAGGTCCGCGTATGCAGAAAATGTCAGTTTTTGAGCGAAAAACTTAGCGTCACGAAACCGCCCCAAGGATGATGGGGTCTGTTCGGGGGGTCAAGTCGGTCAAGGTAAAGCGCGTAACCGGGGTCCTAAAACGGTGCGGATAGCGAGGGCCTCGATTTTGCGTATAAGCGGTCCCCCATATGAAAATTCTGCACTATTGCCTTCATAGCTGTCTGACCCTCTTAAAACAGGCTTTTGGGGCTTAGATCCACCTAAGACCCTGAGGAAACTTACATTTGGACCCGCTGGGACCTTTTTAGGCCAAAACTGGAGAAAAAAAAATTTCATGAAATTTTGAACTTTGCGACAGGTCCGCGTATGCAGAAAATTCAATAAATTGCAAATTTTGGTGCGGAGGATTCAGAGTCGCCAAAAGGGCCGGTTGGTGGGTGGGGTTGGTTGGTGAAGTCAAATCGGTCAAGGAAACGCGCATAACCGGGGTTCACAAGTCAAACGGGAAAGCATGAGGCCAGGTAATGTTTCTCAATGGTTTCCTACTGTAATTAACAGGGATACTCAGTTCTATTCATCTCAGAGGTGTGAAAGCCCAGCCAGGCATGCATTTGCGCGCTATATCCGTTGGAGATGGATCGGAACCGCCTATGAAATCCCCACTTTTGGCCTGGAAATGCCCCGGGATGACAATGTCATTGTCTCCCGGGGCATTTCCAGGCCAAAAGTGGGGATTTCATAGGCTTTTATTTTAAGCCTAGCCTAAAACTGTACTTGTTGGACAGGTGCGCGTAGGCAGAAAATGTCAGTTTTTGAGCGAAAAACTTAGCGTCACGAAACCGCCCCAAGGATGATGGGGTCTGTTCGGGCGGTCGAGTCGGTCAAGGTAACGCGCACATCTGGGGTCCTAAAGGGGCGCGGATAGCGGGGGCCTCCATTTTGCGTTTCAGGGGTCCCAAATATGAACATTCTGCACTATTGCCTTCAGAGCTGTCTGACCCCCTTAAAACAGGTTTTTGGGGCTAAGGTCCACCTAAGACGCTGAGGAAACTTACATTCGGACCCGCTGGGACCTTCTTAGGCCAAAACTGGAGAAATTTTTTTTTCATGAAATTTTGAAATTTGCGACAGGTCCGCGTATGCAGAAAATGTCAGTTTTTGAGCGAAAAACTTAGCGTCACGAAACCAACCCAAGGATGATGGGGTCTGTTCGGGGGGTCAAGTCGGTCAAGGTAAAGCGCGTAACCGGGGTCCTAAAGTGGTGCGGATCGCGGGGGCCTCGATTTTGCGCATATGCGGTCCCCCATTTGAAAATTCTGCACTATTGCCTTCATAGCTGTCTGACCCCCTTAAAACAGGTTTTTGGGGCTTAGATCCACCTAAGACGCTGAGGAAACTTACATTCGGACCCGCTGGGACCTTCTTAGGCCAAAACTGGAGAAATTTTTTTTTCGTGAAATTTTGAACTTTGTGACAGGTCCGCGTATGCAGAAAATGTCAGTTTTTGAGCGAAAAACTTAGCGTCACGAAACCGCCCCAAGGATGATGGGGTCTGTTCGGGGGGTCAAGTCGGTCAAGGTAAAGCGCGTAACCGGGGTCCTAAAACGGTGCGGATAGCGAGGGCCTCGATTTTGCGTATAAGCGGTCCCCCATATGAAAATTCTGCACTATTGCCTTCATAGCTGTCTGACCCTCTTAAAACAGGCTTTTTGGGGCTTAGATCCACCTAAGACCCTGAGGAAACTTACATTTGGACCCGCTGGGACCTTTTTAGGCCAAAACTGGAGAAAAAAAAATTTCATGAAATTTTGAACTTTGCGACAGGTCCGCGTATGCAGAAAATTCAATAAATTGCAAATTTTGGTGCGGGGGATTCAGAGTCGCCAAAAGGGCCGGTTGGTGGGTGGGGTTGGTTGGTGAAGTCAAATCGGTCAAGGAAACGCGCATAACCGGGGTTCACAAGTCAAACGGGAAAGCATGAGGCCAGGTAATGTTTCTCAATGGTTTCCTACTGTAATTAACAGGGATACTCAGTTCTATTCATCTCAGAGGTGTGAAAGCCCAGCCAGGCATGCATTTGCGCGCTATATCCGTTGGAGATGGATCGGAACCGCCTATGAAATCCCCACTTTTGGCCTGGAAATGCCCCGGGATGACAATGTCATTGTCTCCCGGGGCATTTCCAGGCCAAAAGTGGGGATTTCATAGGCTTTTATTTTAAGCCTAGCCTAAAACTGTACTTGTTGGACAGGTGCGCGTAGGCAGAAAATGTCAGTTTTTGAGCGAAAAACTTAGCGTCACGAAACCGCCCCAAGGATGATGGGGTCTGTTCGGGCGGTCGAGTCGGTCAAGGTAACGCGCACATCTGGGGTCCTAAAGGGGCGCGGATAGCGGGGGCCTCCATTTTGCGTTTCAGGGGTCCCAAATATGAACATTCTGCACTATTGCCTTCAGAGCTGTCTGACCCCCTTAAAACAGGTTTTTGGGGCTAAGGTCCACCTAAGACGCTGAGGAAACTTACATTCGGACCCGCTGGGACCTTCTTAGGCCAAAACTGGAGAAATTTTTTTTTCGTGAAATTTTGAAATTTGCGACAGGTCCGCGTATGCAGAAAATGTCAGTTTTTGAGCGAAAAACTTAGCGTCACGAAACCAACCCAAGGATGATGGGGTCTGTTCAGGGGGTCAAGTCGGTCAAGGTAAAGCGCGTAACCGGGGTCCTAAAGTGGTGCGGATCGCGGGGGTCTCGATTTTGCGCATATGCGGTCCCCCATTTGAAAATTCTGCACTATTGCCTTCATAGCTGTCTGACCCCCTTAAAACAGGTTTTTGGGGCTTAGATCCACCTAAGACGCTGAGGAAACTTACATTCGGACCCGCTGGGACCTTCTTAGGCCAAAACTGGAGAAATTTTTTTTTCGTGAAATTTTGAACTTTGCGACAGGTCCGCGTATGCAGAAAATGTCAGTTTTTGAGCGAAAAACTTAGCGTCACGAAACCGCCCCAAGGATGATGGGGTCTGTTCGGGCGGTCGAGTCGGTCAAGGTAACGCGCACATCTGGGGTCCTAAAGGGGCGCGGATAGCGGGGGCCTCCATTTTGCGTTTCAGGGGTCCCAAATATGAACATTCTGCACTATTGCCTTCAGAGCTGTCTGACCCCCTTAAAACAGGTTTTTGGGGCTAAGGTCCACCTAAGACGCTGAGGAAACTTACATTCGGACCCGCTGGGACCTTCTTAGGCCAAAACTGGAGAAATTTTTTTTTCGTGAAATTTTGAAATTTGCGACAGGTCCGCGTATGCAGAAAATGTCAGTTTTTGAGCGAAAAACTTAGCGTCACGAAACCAACCCAAGGATGATGGGGTCTGTTCAGGGGGTCAAGTCGGTCAAGGTAAAGCGCGTAACCGGGGTCCTAAAGTGGTGCGGATCGCGGGGGCCTCGATTTTGCGCATATGCGGTCCCCCATTTGAAAATTCTGCACTATTGCCTTCATAGCTGTCTGACCCCCTTAAAACAGGTTTTTGGGGCTTAGATCCACCTAAGACGCTGAGGAAACTTACATTCGGACCCGCTGGGACCTTCTTAGGCCAAAACTGGAGAAATTTTTTTTTCGTGAAATTTTGAACTTTGCGACAGGTCCGCGTATGCAGAAAATGTCAGTTTTTGAGCGAAAAACTTAGCGTCACGAAACCGCCCCAAGGATGATGGGGTCTGTTCGGGGGGTCAAGTCGGTCAAGGTAAAGCGCGTAACCGGGGTCCTAAAACGGTGCGGATAGCGAGGGCCTCGATTTTGCGTATAAGCGGTCCCCCATATGAAAATTCTGCACTATTGCCTTCATAGCTGTCTGACCCTCTTAAAACAGGCTTTTGGGGCTTAGATCCACCTAAGACCCTGAGGAAACTTACATTTGGACCCGCTGGGACCTTTTTAGGCCAAAACTGGAGAAAAAAAAATTTCATGAAATTTTGAACTTTGCGACAGGTCCGCGTATGCAGAAAATTCAATAAATTGCAAATTTTGGTGCGGAGGATTCAGAGTCGCCAAAAGGGCCGGTTGGTGGGTGGGGTTGGTTGGTGAAGTCAAATCGGTCAAGGAAACGCGCATAACCGGGGTTCACAAGTCAAACGGGAAAGCATGAGGCCAGGTAATGTTTCTCAATGGTTTCCTACTGTAATTAACAGGGATACTCAGTTCTATTCATCTCAGAGGTGTGAAAGCCCAGCCAGGCATGCATTTGCGCGCTATATCCGTTGGAGATGGATCGGAACCGCCTATGAAATCCCCACTTTTGGCCTGGAAATGCCCCGGGATGACAATGTCATTGTCTCCCGGGGCATTTCCAGGCCAAAAGTGGGGATTTCATAGGCTTTTATTTTAAGCCTAGCCTAAAACTGTACTTGTTGGACAGGTGCGCGTAGGCAGAAAATGTCAGTTTTTGAGCGAAAAACTTAGCGTCACGAAACCGCCCCAAGGATGATGGGGTCTGTTCGGGCGGTCGAGTCGGTCAAGGTAACGCGCACATCTGGGGTCCTAAAGGGGCGCGGATAGCGGGGGCCTCCATTTTGCGTTTCAGGGGTCCCAAATATGAACATTCTGCACTATTGCCTTCAGAGCTGTCTGACCCCCTTAAAACAGGTTTTTGGGGCTAAGGTCCACCTAAGACGCTGAGGAAACTTACATTCGGACCCGCTGGGACCTTCTTAGGCCAAAACTGGAGAAATTTTTTTTTCGTGAAATTTTGAAATTTGCGACAGGTCCGCGTATGCAGAAAATGTCAGTTTTTGAGCGAAAAACTTAGCGTCACGAAACCAACCCAAGGATGATGGGGTCTGTTCAGGGGGTCAAGTCGGTCAAGGTAAAGCGCGTAACCGGGGTCCTAAAGTGGTGCGGATCGCGGGGGCCTCGATTTTGCGCATATGCGGTCCCCCATTTGAAAATTCTGCACTATTGCCTTCATAGCTGTCTGACCCCCTTAAAACAGGTTTTTGGGGCTTAGATCCACCTAAGACGCTGAGGAAACTTACATTCGGACCCGCTGGACCTTCTTAGGCCAAAACTGGAGAAATTTTTTTTTCGTGAAATTTTGAACTTTGCGACAGGTCCGCGTATGCAGAAAATGTCAGTTTTTGAGCGAAAAACTTAGCGTCACGAAACCGCCCCAAGGATGATGGGGTCTGTTCGGGGGGTCAAGTCGGTCAAGGTAAAGCGCGTAACCGGGGTCCTAAAACGGTGCGGATAGCGAGGGCCTCGATTTTGCGTATAAGCGGTCCCCCATATGAAAATTCTGCACTATTGCCTTCATAGCTGTCTGACCCTCTTAAAACAGGCTTTTGGGGCTTAGATCCACCTAAGACCCTGAGGAAACTTACATTTGGACCCGCTGGGACCTTTTTAGGCCAAAACTGGAGAAAAAAAAAATTTCATGAAATTTTGAACTTTGCGACAGGTCCGCGTATGCAGAAAATTCAATAAATTGCAAATTTTGGTGCGGAGGATTCAGAGTCGCCAAAAGGGCCGGTTGGTGGGTGGGGTTGGTTGGTGAAGTCAAATCGGTCAAGGAAACGCGCATAACCGGGGTTCACAAGTCAAACGGGGAAAGCATGAGGCCAGGTAATGTTTCTCAATGGTTTCCTACTGTAATTAACAGGGATACTCAGTTCTATTCATCTCAGAGGTGTGAAAGCCCAGCCAGGCATGCATTTGCGCGCTATATCCGTTGGAGATGGATCGGAACCGCCTATGAAATCCCCACTTTTGGCCTGGAAATGCCCCGGGATGACAATGTCATTGTCTCCCGGGGCATTTCCAGGCCAAAAGTGGGGATTTCATAGGCTTTTATTTTAAGCCTAGCCTAAAACTGTACTTGTTGGACAGGTGCGCGTAGGCAGAAAATGTCAGTTTTTGAGCGAAAAACTTAGCGTCACGAAACCGCCCCAAGGATAATGGGGTCTGTTCGGGCGGTCGAGTCGGTCAAGGTAACGCGCACATCTGGGGTCCTAAAGGGGCGCGGATAGCGGGGGCCTCCATTTTGCGTTTCAGGGGTCCCAAATATGAACATTCTGCACTATTGCCTTCAGAGCTGTCTGACCCCCTTAAAACAGGTTTTTGGGGCTAAGGTCCACCTAAGACGCTGAGGAAACTTACATTCGGACCCGCTGGGACCTTCTTAGGCCAAAACTGGAGAAATTTTTTTTTCGTGAAATTTTGAAATTTGCGACAGGTCCGCGTATGCAGAAAATGTCAGTTTTTGAGCGAAAAACTTAGCGTCACGAAACCAACCCAAGGATGATGGGGTCTGTTCAGGGGGTCAAGTCGGTCAAGGTAAAGCGCGTAACCGGGGTCCTAAAGTGGTGCGGATCGCGGGGGCCTCGATTTTGCGCATATGCGGTCCCCCATTTGAAAATTCTGCACTATTGCCTTCATAGCTGTCTGACCCCCTTAAAACAGGTTTTTGGGGCTTAGATCCACCTAAGACGCTGAGGAAACTTACATTCGGACCCGCTGGGACCTTCTTAGGCCAAAACTGGAGAAATTTTTTTTTCGTGAAATTTTGAACTTTGCGACAGGTCCGCGTATGCAGAAAATGTCAGTTTTTGAGCGAAAAACTTAGCGTCACGAAACCGCCCCAAGGATGATGGGGTCTGTTCGGGGGGTCAAGTCGGTCAAGGTAAAGCGCGTAACCGGGGGGTCCTAAAACGGTGCGGATAGCGAGGGCCTCGATTTTGCGTATAAGCAGTCCCCCATATGAAAATTCTGCACTATTGCCTTCATAGCTGTCTGACCCTCTTAAAACAGGCTTTTGGGGCTTAGATCCACCTAAGACCCTGAGGAAACTTACATTTGGACCCGCTGGGACCTTTTTAGGCCAAAACTGGAGAAAAAAAAATTTCATGAAATTTTGAACTTTGCGACAGGTCCGCGTATGCAGAAAATTCAATAAATTGCAAATTTTGGTGCGGAGGATTCAGAGTCGCCAAAAGGGCCGGTTGGTGGGTGGGGTTGGTTGGTGAAGTCAAATCGGTCAAGGAAACGCGCATAACCGGGGTTCACAAGTCAAACGGGAAAGCATGAGGCCAGGTAATGTTTCTCAATGGTTTCCTACTGTAATTAACAGGGATACTCAGTTCTATTCATCTCAGAGGTGTGAAAGCCCAGCCAGGCATGCATTTGCGCGCTATATCCGTTGGAGATGGATCGGAACCGCCTATGAAATCCCCACTTTTGGCCTGGAAATGCCCCGGGATGACAATGTCATTGTCTCCCGGGGCATTTCCAGGCCAAAAGTGGGGATTTCATAGGCTTTTATTTTAAGCCTAGCCTAAAACTGTACTTGTTGGACAGGTGCGCGTAGGCAGAAAATGTCAGTTTTTGAGCGAAAAACTTAGCGTCACGAAACCGCCCCAAGGATGATGGGGTCTGTTCGGGCGGTCGAGTCGGTCAAGGTAACGCGCACATCTGGGGTCCTAAAGGGGCGCGGATAGCGGGGGCCTCCATTTTGCGTTTCAGGGGTCCCAAATATGAACATTCTGCACATTCAGAGTCGCCAAAAGGGCCGGTTGGTGGGTGGGGTTGGTTGGTGAAGTCAAATCGGTCAAGGAAACGCGCATAACCGGGGTTCCATTTTGCGTTTCAGGGGTCCCAAATATGAACATTCTGCACTATTGTCCGCGTATGCAGAAAATTCAATAAATTGCAAATTTTGGTGCGGAGGATTCAGAGTCGCCAAAAGGGCCGGTTGGTGGGTGGGGTTGGTTGGTGAAGTCAAATCGGTCAAGGAAACGCGCATAACCGGGGTTCCATTTTGCGTTTCAGGGGTCCCAAATATGAACATTCTGAACATTCAGAGTCGCCAAAAGGGCCGGTTGGTGGGTGGGGGTTGGTTGGTGAAGTCAAATCGGTCAAGGAAACGCGCATAACCGGGGTTCACAAGTCAAACGGGAAAGCATGAGGCCAGGTAATGTTTCTCAATGGTTTCCTACTGTAATTAACAGGGATACTCAGTTCTATTCATCTCAGAGGTGTGAAAGCCCAGCCAGGCATGCATTTGCGCGCTATATCCGTTGGAGATGGATCGGAACCGCCTATGAAATCCCCACTTTTGGCCTGGAAATGCCCCGGGATGACAATGTCATTGTCTCCCGGGCATTTCCAGGCCAAAAGTGGGGATTTCATAGGCTTTTATTTTAAGCCTAGCCTAAAACTGTATCTTGTTGGACAGGTGCGCGTAGGCAGAAAATGTCAGTTTTTGAGCGAAAAACTTAGGCGTCACGAAACCGCCCCAAGGATGATGGGGTCTGTTCGGGCGGTCGAGTCGGTCAAGGTAACGCGCACATCTGGGGTCCTAAAGGGGCGCGGATAGCGGGGGCCTCCATTTTGCGTTTCAGGGGGTCCCAAATATGAACATCCTGCACTATTGCCTTCAGAGCTGTCTGACCCCCTTTAAAACAGGTTTTTGGGGCTAAGGTCCACCTAAGACGCTGAGGAAACTTACATTCGGACCCGCTGGGACCTTCTTAGGCCAAAACTGGAGAAATTTTTTTTTCGTGAAATTTTGAAATTTGCGACAGGTCCGCGTATGCAGAAAATGTCAGTTTTTGAGCGAAAAACTTAGCGTCACGAAACCAACCCAAGGATGATGGGGTCTGTTCAGGGGTCAAGTCGGTCAAGGTAAAGCGCGTAACCGGGGTCCTAAAGTGGTGCGGATCGCGGGGGCCTCGATTTTGCGCATATGCGGTCCCCATTTGAAAATTCTGCACTATTGCCTTCATAGCTGTCTGACCCCCTTAAAACAGGTTTTTGGGGCTTAGATCCACCTAAAACGCTGAGGAAACTTACATTCGGACCCGCTGGGACCTTCTTAGGCCAAAACTGGAGAAATTTTTTTTTCGTGAAATTTTGAACTTTGCGACAGGTCCGCGTATGCAGAAAATGTCAGTTTTTGAGCGAAAAACTTAGCGTCACGAAACCGCCCCAAGGATGATGGGGTCTGTTCGGGGGGTCAAGTCGGTCAAGGTAAAGCGCGTAACCGGGGTCCTAAAACGGTGCGGATAGCGAGGGCCTCGATTTTGCGTATAAGCGGTCCCCCATATGAAAATTCTGCACTATTGCCTTCATAGCTGTCTGACCCTCTTAAAACAGGCTTTTGGGGCTTAGATCCACCTAAGACCCTGAGGAAACTTACATTTGGACCCGCTGGGACCTTTTTAGGCCAAAACTGGAGAAAAAAAAATTTCATGAAATTTTGAACTTTGCGACAGGTCCGCGTATGCAGAAAATTCAATAAATTGCAAATTTTGGTGCGGAGGATTCAGAGTCGCCAAAAGGGCCGGTTGGTGGGTGGGGTTGGTTGGTGAAGTCAAATCGGTCAAGGAAACGCGCATAACCGGGGTTCACAAGTCAAACGGGAAAGCATGAGGCCAGGTAATGTTTCTCAATGGTTTCCTACTGTAATTAACAGGGATACTCAGTTCTATTCATCTCAGAGGTGTGAAAGCCCAGCCAGGCATGCATTTGCGCGCTATATCCGTTGGAGATGGATCGGAACCGCCTATGAAATCCCCACTTTTGGCCTGGAAATGCCCCGGGATGACAATGTCATTGTCTCCCGGGGCATTTCCAGGCCAAAAGTGGGGATTTCATAGGCTTTTATTTTAAGCCTAGCCTAAAACTGTACTTGTTGGACAGGTGCGCGTAGGCAGAAAATGTCAGTTTTTGAGCGAAAAACTTAGCGTCACGAAACCGCCCCAAGGATGATGGGGTCTGTTCGGGCGGTCGAGTCGGTCAAGGTAACGCGCACATCTGGGGTCCTAAAGGGGCGCGGATAGCGGGGGCCTCCATTTTGCGTTTCAGGGGTCCCAAATATGAACATTCTGCACTATTGCCTTCAGAGCTGTCTGACCCCCTTAAAACAGGTTTTTGGGGGCTAAGGTCCACCTAAGACGCTGAGGAAACTTACATTCGGACCCGCTGGGACCTTCTTAGGCCAAAACTGGAGAAATTTTTTTTTCGTGAAATTTTGAAATTTGCGACAGGTCCGCGTATGCAGAAAATGTCAGTTTTTGAGCGAAAAACTTAGCGTCACGAAACCAACCCAAGGATGATGGGGTCTGTTCGGGGGGTCAAGTCGGTCAAGGTAAAGCGCGTAACCGGGGTCCTAAAGTGGTGCGGATCGCGGGGGCCTCGATTTTGCGCATATGCGGTCCCCCATTTGAAAATTCTGCACTATTGCCTTCATAGCTGTCTGACCCCCTTAAAACAGGTTTTTGGGGCTTAGATCCACCTAAGACGCTGAGGAAACTTACATTCGGACCCGCTGGGACCTTCTTAGGCCAAAACTGGAGAAATTTTTTTTTCGTGAAATTTTGAACTTTGTGACAGGTCCGCGTATGCAGAAAATGTCAGTTTTTGAGCGAAAAACTTAGCGTCACGAAACCGCCCCAAGGATGATGGGGTCTGTTCGGGGGGTCAAGTCGGTCAAGGTAAAGCGCGTAACCGGGGTCCTAAAACGGTGCGGATAGCGAGGGCCTCGATTTTGCGTATAAGCGGTCCCCCATATGAAAATTCTGCACTATTGCCTTCATAGCTGTCTGACCCCCTTAAAACAGGCTTTTGGGGCTTAGATCCACCTAAGACCCTGAGGAAACTTACATTTGGACCCGCTGGGACCTTTTTAGGCCAAAACTGGAGAAAAAAAAATTTCATGAAATTTTGAACTTTGCGACAGGTCCGCGTATGCAGAAAATTCAATAAATTGCAAATTTTGGTGCGGAGGATTCAGAGTCGCCAAAAGGGCCGGTTGGTGGGTGGGGTTGGTTGGTGAAGTCAAATCGGTCAAGGAAACGCGCATAACCGGGGTTCACAAGTCAAACGGGAAAGCATGAGGCCAGGTAATGTTTCTCAATGGTTTCCTACTGTAATTAACAGGGATACTCAGTTCTATTCATCTCAGAGGTGTGAAAGCCCAGCCAGGCATGCATTTGCGCGCTATATCCGTTGGAGATGGATCGGAACCGCCTATGAAATCCCCACTTTTGGCCTGGAAATGCCCCGGGATGACAATGTCATTGTCTCCCGGGGCATTTCCAGGCCAAAAGTGGGGATTTCATAGGCTTTTATTTAAGCCTAGCCTAAAACTGTACTTGTTGGACAGGTGCGCGTAGGCAGAAAATGTCAGTTTTTGAGCGAAAAACTTAGCGTCACGAAACCGCCCCAAGGATGATGGGGTCTGTTCGGGCGGTCGAGTCGGTCAAGGTAACGCGCACATCTGGGGTCCTAAAGGGGCGCGGATAGCGGGGGCCTCCATTTTGCGTTTCAGGGGTCCAAATATGAACATTCTGCACTATTGCCTTCAGAGCTGTCTGACCCCCTTAAAACAGGTTTTTGGGGCTAAGGTCCACCTAAGACGCTGAGGAAACTTACATTCGGACCCGCTGGGACCTTCTTAGGCCAAAACTGGAGAAATTTTTTTTTCGTGAAATTTTGAAATTTGCGACAGGTCCGCGTATGCAGAAAATGTCAGTTTTTGAGCGAAAAACTTAGCGTCACGAAACCAACCCAAGGATGATGGGGTCTGTTCAGGGGGTCAAGTCGGTCAAGGTAAAGCGCGTAACCGGGGTCCTAAAGTGGTGCGGATCGCGGGGGCCTCGATTTTGCGCATATGCGGTCCCCCATTTGAAAATTCTGCACTATTGCCTTCATAGCTGTCTGACCCCCTTAAAACAGGTTTTTGGGGCTTAGATCCACCTAAGACGCTGAGGAAACTTACATTCGGACCCGCTGGGACCTTCTTAGGCCAAAACTGGAGAAATTTTTTTTTCGTGAAATTTTGAACTTTGCGACAGGTCCGCGTATGCAGAAAATGTCAGTTTTTGAGCGAAAAACTTAGCGTCACGAAACCGCCCCAAGGATGATGGGGTCTGTTCGGGCGGTCGAGTCGGTCAAGGTAACGCGCACATCTGGGGTCCTAAAGGGGCGCGGATAGCGGGGGCCTCCATTTTGCGTTTCAGGGGTCCCAAATATGAACATTCTGCACTATTGCCTTCAGAGCTGTCTGACCCCCTTAAAACAGGTTTTTGGGCTAAGGTCCACCTAAGACGCTGAGGAAACTTACATTCGGACCCGCTGGGACCTTCTTAGGCCAAAACTGGAGAAATTTTTTTTTCGTGAAATTTGAAATTTGCGACAGGTCCGCGTATGCAGAAAATGTCAGTTTTTGAGCGAAAAACTTAGCGTCACGAAACCAACCCAAGGATGATGGGGTCTGTTCAGGGGGTCAAGTCGGTCAAGGTAAAGCGCGTAACCGGGGTCCTAAAGTGGTGCGGATCGCGGGGGCCTCGATTTTGCGCATATGCGGTCCCCCATTTGAAAATTCTGCACTATTGCCTTCATAGCTGTCTGACCCCCTTAAAACAGGTTTTTGGGGCTTAGATCCACCTAAGACGCTGAGGAAACTTACATTCGGACCCGCTGGGACCTTCTTAGGCCAAAACTGGAGAAATTTTTTTTTCGTGAAATTTTGAACTTTGTGACAGGTCCGCGTATGCAGAAAATGTCAGTTTTGAGCGAAAAACTTAGCGTCACGAAACCGCCCCAAGGATGATGGGGTCTGTTCGGGGGGTCAAGTCGGTCAAGGTAAAGCGCGTAACCGGGGTCCTAAAACGGTGCGGATAGCGAGGGCCTCGATTTTGCGTATAAGCGGTCCCCCATATGAAAATTCTGCACTATTGCCTTCATAGCTGTCTGACCCTCTTAAAACAGGCTTTTGGGGCTTAGATCCACCTAAGACCCTGAGGAAACTTACATTTGGACCCGCTGGGACCTTTTTAGGCCAAAACTGGAGAAAAAAAAATTTCATGAAATTTTGAACTTTGCGACAGGTCCGCGTATGCAGAAAATTCAATAATTGCAAATTTTGGTGCGGAGGATTCTAGAGTCGCCAAAAGGGCCGGTTGGTGGGTGGGGTTGGTTGGTGAAGTCAAATCGGTCAAGGAAACGCGCATAACCGGGGTTCACAAGTCAAACGGGAAAGCATGAGGCCAGGTAATGTTTCTCAATGGTTTCCTACTGTAATTAACAGGGATACTCAGTTCTATTCATCTCAGAGGTGTGAAAGCCCAGCCAGGCATGCATTTGCGCGCTATATCCGTTGGAGATGGATCGGAACCGCCTATGAAATCCCCACTTTTGGCCTGGAAATGCCCCGGGATGACAATGTCATTGTCTCCCGGGGCATTTCCAGGCCAAAAGTGGGGATTTCATAGGCTTTTATTTTAAGCCTAGCCTAAAACTGTACTTGTTGGACAGGTGCGCGTAGGCAGAAAATGTCAGTTTTTGAGCGAAAAACTTAGCGTCACGAAACCGCCCCAAGGATGATGGGGTCTGTTCGGGCGGTCGAGTCGGTCAAGGTAACGCGCACATCTGGGGTCCTAAAGGGGCGCGGATAGCGGGGGCCTCCATTTTGCGTTTCAGGGGTCCCAAATATGAACATTCTGCACTAATGCCTTCAGAGCTGTCTGACCCCCTTAAAACAGGTTTTTGGGGCTAAGGTCCACCTAAGACGCTGAGGAAACTTACATTCGGACCCGCTGGGACCTTCTTAGGCCAAAACTGGAGAAATTTTTTTTTCATGAAATTTTGAAATTTGCGACAGGTCCGCGTATGCAGAAAATGTCAGTTTTGAGCGAAAAACTTAGCGTCACGAAACCAACCCAAGGATGATGGGGTCTGTTCGGGGGGTCAAGTCGGTCAAGGTAAAGCGCGTAACCGGGGTCCTAAAGTGGTGCGGATCGCGTGGGGGCCTCGATTTTGCGCATATGCGGTCCCCCATTTGAAAATTCTGCACTATTGCCTTCATAGCTGTCTGACCCCCTTAAAACAGGTTTTTGGGGCTTAGATCCACCTAAGACGCTGAGGAAACTTACATTCGGACCCCGCTGGGACCTTCTTAGGCCAAAACTGGAGAAATTTTTTTTTCGTGAAATTTTGAACTTTGTGACAGGTCCGCGTATGCAGAAAATGTCAGTTTTTGAGCGAAAAACTTAGCGTCACGAAACCGCCCCAAGGATGATGGGGGTCTGTTCGGGGGGTCAAGTCGGTCAAGGTAAAGCGCGTAACCGGGGTCCTAAAACGGTGCGGATAGCGAGGGCCTCGATTTTGCGTATAAGCGGTCCCCCATATGAAAATTCTGCACTATTGCCTTCATAGCTGTCTGACCCTCTTAAAACAGGCTTTTGGGGCTTAGATCCACCTAAGACCCTGAGGAAACTTACATTTGGACCCGCTGGGACCTTTTTAGGCCAAAACTGGAGAAAAAAAAATTTCATGAAATTTTGAACTTTGCGACAGGTCCGCGTATGCAGAAAATTCAATAAATTGCAAATTTTGGTGCGGAGGATTCAGAGTCGCCAAAAGGGCCGGTTGGTGGGTGGGGTTGGTTGGTGAAGTCAAATCGGTCAAGGAAACGCGCATAACCGGGGTTCACAAGTCAAACGGGAAAGCATGAGGCCAGGTAATGTTTCTCAATGGTTTCCTACTGTAATTAACAGGGATACTCAGTTCTATTCATCTCAGAGGTGTGAAAGCCCAGCCAGGCATGCATTTGCGCGCTATATCCGTTGGAGATGGATCGGAACCGCCTATGAAATCCCCACTTTTGGCCTGGAAATGCCCCGGGATGACAATGTCATTGTCTCCCGGGGCATTTCCAGGCCAAAAGTGGGGATTTCATAGGCTTTTATTTTAAGCCTAGCCTAAAACTGTACTTGTTGGACAGGTGCGCGTAGGCAGAAAATGTCAGTTTTTGAGCGAAAAACTTAGCGTCACGAAACCGCCCCAAGGATGATGGGGTCTGTTCGGAGCGGTCGAGTCGGTCAAGGTAACGCGCACATCTGGGGTCCTAAAGGGGCGCGGATAGCGGGGGCCTCCATTTTGCGTTTCAGGGGTCCCAAATATGAACATTCTGCACTATTGCCTTCAGAGCTGTCTGACCCCCTTAAAACAGGTTTTTGGGGCTAAGGTCCACCTAAGACGCTGAGGAAACTTACATTCGGACCCGCTGGGACCTTCTTAGGCCAAAACTGGAGAATTTTTTTTTTCGTGAAATTTTGAAATTTGCGACAGGTCCGCGTATGCAGAAAATGTCAGTTTTTGAGCGAAAAACTTAGCGTCACGAAACCAACCCAAGGATGATGGGGTCTGTTCAGGGGGTCAAGTCGGTCAAGGTAAAGCGCGTAACCGGGGGTCCTAAAGTGGTGCGGATCGCGGGGGCCTCGATTTTGCGCATATGCGGTCCCCCATTTGAAAATTCTGCACTATTGCCTTCATAGCTGTCTGACCCCCTTAAAACAGGTTTTTGGGGCTTAGATCCACCTAAGACGCTGAGGAAACTTACATTCGGACCCGCTGGGACCTTCTTAGGCCAAAACTGGAGAAATTTTTTTTTCGTGAAATTTTGAACTTTGCGACAGGTCCGCGTATGCAGAAAATGTCAGTTTTTGAGCGAAAAACTTAGCGTCACGAAACCGCCCCAAGGATGATGGGGTCTGTTCGGGCGGTCGAGTCGGTCAAGGTAACGCGCACATCTGGGGTCCTAAAGGGGCAGCGGATAGCGGGGGCCTCCATTTTGCGTTTCAGGGGTCCCAAATATGAACATTCTGCACTATTGCCTTCAGAGCTCTGTCTGACCCCCTTAAAACAGGTTTTTGGGGCTAAGGTCCACCTAAGACGCTGAGGAAACTTACATTCGGACCCGCTGGGACCTTCTTAGGCCAAAACTGGAGAAATTTTTTTTTCGTGAAATTTTGAAATTTGCGACAGGTCCGCGTATGCAGAAAATGTCAGTTTTTGAGCGAAAAACTTAGCGTCACGAAACCAACCCAAGGATGATGGGGTCTGTTCAGGGGGTCAAGTCGGTCAAGGTAAAGCGCGTAACCGGGGTCCTAAAGTGGTGCGGATCGCGGGGGCCTCGATTTTGCGCATATGCGGTCCCCCATTTGAAAATTCTGCACTATTGCCTTCATAGCTGTCTGACCCCCTTAAAACAGGTTTTTGGGGCTTAGATCCACCTAAGACGCTGAGGAAACTTACATTCGGACCCGCTGGGACCTTCTTAGGCCAAAACTGGAGAAATTTTTTTTTCGTGAAATTTTGAACTTTGCGACAGGTCCGCGTATGCAGAAAATGTCAGTTTTTGAGCGAAAAACTTAGCGTCACGAAACCGCCCCAAGGATGATGGGGGTCTGTTCGGGGGGTCAAGTCGGTCAAGGTAAAGCGCGTAACCGGGGTCCTAAAACGGTGCGGATAGCGAGGGCCTCGATTTTGCGTATAAGCGGTCCCCCATATGAAAATTCTGCACTATTGCCTTCATAGCTGTCTGACCCTCTTAAAACAGGCTTTTGGGGCTTAGATCCACCTAAGACCCTGAGGAAACTTACATTTGGACCCGCTGGGACCTTTTTAGGCCAAAACTGGAGAAAAAAAAATTTCATGAAATTTTGAACTTTGCGACAGGTCCGCGTATGCAGAAAATTCAATAAATTGCAAATTTTGGTGCGGAGGATTCAGAGTCGCCAAAAGGGCCGGTTGGTGGGTGGGGTTGGTTGGTGAAGTCAAATCGGTCAAGGAAACGCGCATAACCGGGGTTCACAAGTCAAACGGGAAAGCATGAGGCCAGGTAATGTTTCTCAATGGTTTCCTACTGTAATTAACAGGGATACTCAGTTCTATTCATCTCAGAGGTGTGAAAGCCCAGCCAGGCATGCATTTGCGCGCTATATCCGTTGGAGATGGATCGGAACCGCCTATGAAATCCCCACTTTTGGCCTGGAAATGCCCCGGGATGACAATGTCATTGTCTCCCGGGGCATTTCCAGGCCAAAAGTGGGGATTTCATAGGCTTTTATTTTAAGCCTAGCCTAAAACTGTACTTGTTGGACAGGTGCGCGTAGGCAGAAAAATGTCAGTTTTTGAGCGAAAAACTTAGCGTCACGAAACCGCCCCAAGGATGATGGGGTCTGTTCGGGCGGTCGAGTCGGTCAAGGTAACGCGCACATCTGGGGTCCTAAAGGGGCGCGGATAGCGGGGGCCTCCATTTTGCGTTTCAGGGGTCCCAAATATGAACATTCTGCACTATTGCCTTCAGAGCTGTCTGACCCCCTTAAAACAGGTTTTTGGGGCTAAGGTCCACCTAAGACGCTGAGGAAACTTACATTCGGACCCGCTGGGACCTTCTTAGGCCAAAACTGGAGAAATTTTTTTTTCGTGAAATTTTGAAATTTGCGACAGGTCCGCGTATGCAGAAAATGTCAGTTTTGAGCGAAAAACTTAGCGTCACGAAACCAACCCAAGGATGATGGGGTCTGTTCAGGGGTCAAGTCGGTCAAGGTAAAGCGCGTAACCGGGGTCCTAAAGTGGTGCGGATCGCGGGGGCCTCGATTTTGCGCATATGCGGTCCCCCATTTGAAAATTCTGCACTATTGCCTTCATAGCTGTCTGACCCCTTAAAACAGGTTTTTGGGGCTTAGATCCACCTAAGACGCTGAGGAAACTTACATTCGGACCCGCTGGGACCTTCTTAGGCCAAAACTGGAGAAATTTTTTTTTCGTGAAATTTTGAACTTT